>OZ024696.1:17744553-18419718 GCA_964016905.1 Perithous albicinctus | reverse complement strand
AAAAAGAGAGTGAATTTCGAACGTTGCGGAAGATTAACGCGCCGTGTCCCCGTCAGACCAGCCGAACAGTTCCATAGACTGGGCGAGTGAACCCTCGCCTATACGAACCGAGAAACGCGCTTATTGTTGACGAATTCCCCTGAACCGTTGCACACGTTTCTATAATGACGCATCCCTCACGAATTTTCTTCTATAGAGGAACAATTTTGTGCTTAATGCCTGCTTTGCGTCTTGCATTTTAAGGGTATTGTCTGGTTTTCTGATATATATATATATATATTTTTTTTTGTTGAGTAAAAAAAGCTTAATTGAAATTAATAATAATTTTTATTTGTTAAATGTGGCGGCTGTAATTTTTTTTTAATTTTATGAGTCAAAATAAAATTAGTCATAATTATTTTTATGAAAAGTGTCATTTAAAGTAAATGTTATTACAATTATAATTTTGTGAAGTATTATTGAAAAAGACGAAAATTCAATTATTTGAGAAATATATTTTTTTTTGTCATTTTCTTAAAGTTTTTTTTATTCGTTTGAAAAGTATTTCCAAAGATTTTTCATGAATTATATTCGATATTTTGCAAAATCCGCGTTTAAAAATCGCTGTATAATATTTTCTAAACACTTCATTTCTATGTCGAGAACTAATTATAACGAAAAAAAAAAATTTCAACTCTAGCATTTACGATAATAAAAAAATTACAGTTACAATTTCTTTTTTTAACTTGCTATTTATTAACAATATCAGATTTATCTCTAACTGTAGGAGCAAAGAATCTACGCATTTAGGTTAGCTATATATAATTAGTAGAGAATGTAAAAAAAAAAAAAAAAAAATTCTCGTTGATAAGATATCGATATATTGGATAAATAGTGAAATGTTTCAGGCAATCAGAGCCGGAAGCGCAGGCCTTCATAGTAAATATACACTTGAAGACGAAAAAAAGAAAAGAAAAGAAAAGAAAAAAGGTAGAATATACCCTCAAATATTGAAAAAGGTCCCGAAGATGGCGAACACTTCCGAGAAGATAGTACGGCTTTGACGAGCCGATATAAATCCGCCGTTTACGAACTAGAAGAGAGGGAAATGTTTTCTGTGCTGTATAACTAATGGTATATACATATATATGTATATATATATATATTATATATACATGTACATTGACAAACGTGAGGAACGTTAAATCTATACCCATGAGTCTCTTCTCCATAGCTCGATGATTACCGAGAACGATACCCTTATCATCCGGGAGGTGCAAACACAAGTATAGATTACCAACTCTGCTTGAAGATGATGATATCCTTCGGGGAATAATCCGAACCAACGAAGAAACGAGAAGGCAGAGAATACGAAGCAAGACTCAATCTCTGTGTGACGTGAAATGTAGCCATCTCACTAAACGATTGAATTAAATACTCTTAAAGATCTTTGAATGTCTCAGTATTTTTTTTTTTTTTTTTCTTTTAAGAACGAAAGAAAGTTCGATTTTTTTGGTAAAAACGAAAAATTTCACTGCAGCTAATAAAATAAAAATTTCTAGCATAATACCAAATTATATATTTGCTGATCAGTGCTAAAAATATTTGAAAATTTTATTTATCGTTACTGTTAAGTTTTTATGTTTGAGACGGTGCATTAAATTTAATATATATAAGCTTCATATAAAATTAAAGTACTTATATAAATTACGAGCTTTTTTCTTATCGTATGTACATGTCGTACATTAGTTTTAGAAATTTACTGGTACATTAAATTTAATGCACGAATTTAATGCATATACATTTTTAATATCTGTGGATTAAACTCAGAGTTGTAACAATCCTGCTATTCGTTAGAAATAATGGTAAGAAAATACGCGAATATTTTATTAACGAAAGAAGAGGAAGTTTTTTTCCCACAAAAAAATCATTGATGAATAATTGAGAGACTAATTTTTTTTTTCATACTATTTGTAATCGTTTCAATCTTGAAATATATTTTTGCTCAATTGTTTATACGTTGTGGAAAAATCCAAATCGAAAAAAAAGGTAATAAACTTCAATGAAATTGGCATTTAAATAAATAGTCTTCAAGAGTATATGATTAAAATTCTGTTCTTTTTTTTACAATCTGCAACTATTTGGCTTTTTGTGTAATAAAAAAAATTGTAAAAATCCCGATTCTAAATTATATTTAGTTGCATAAGACAGAATAATCTCCAAAGCTTTCTTACATCCTGAAACGTCTAATTTTTCCTCTAGCAGCTTGATTTAGGAGAGTCCAACGAGCTCGTAGACAAAAATGCGAGTTTTTCGAATACAAAAATACTAACACACAAACGAGAAACGCTTAAGAGATGAGTGCGGGTGAAAATCACAACATAACTCAGACACAGTTTGGATTTTGAGGGGTGATGCAGCTGCTTTTCTTTTTTCTTCTTCTTCTCTTTTTTATTCTTCAATATTCCTCTCGCTCTTTTGAGGCCCAGCGGGCAGAGCATCTGCACCAATCTTCTCGTTTTCTATCTCGCCCTCGAGTGCCGCTGGACCCTCTCGCCTCTTCTCCTCGTCACTGCAGTACATATACCTCACGGTCATCCTCCACCTCGTTGCCGACTCTACGAGGCGTTACGCCGCATATTTTCCATCAGCAGAAGAGCGTTTTCTTCGAGGATCTAAAGAGAGAGAGAGAGAGAGAGAGAGAGAGGAAGAGCTCTAGCCACTCCTGTTTCGACCCACCTGAATCGAATCGATTTCATCAGGCTCCACTTCTATTTCAGATTGCATGTATATGTATAGAAAACTACCTCTCTCTGGGATCATTAAGGAGGTTTCAGTGATGCAGTCAGATAATTCGAGTACCAAGATTAAAAAAATTGTTTTCTACATATTCTCAATAGGAAATTGGAATTCAAATCGTTGAAATTGAATTTATGGATTCGAGGATAAAATCTAAAATGAGACATATTTTTATTCAGTTTTATAGAAGTAAAATTTGGATTTTTTTTTTTTTAGATTTTAATAAGTAATAGTTTATTTTGTTGATTGAAAGATGCAATATGAATTCATCGAAAAACATTTGTAATAATATTCATTGTTTAAAAATTACAGGCATTTGTTTATTTTGAAAAATCTGAGGCTATGAAAGTAGTTTAATTTTTCTACTGAATAATAAAATGAAGCAAATTACTCGGAGAAGACGTAAGAGATATTTTAACGAATAAAATGAATTATCATTTGTCAAGATCAAATTAATATTACAAGTTCGAGTTACAAAAAACTGGGTAAAAAATATGTCATGAGTTCTTGGCATAAACTGACCTTTTTTTTTTTTGCAAAATTATTATTATACATTTTTTAAATTTTAAATAGAAATACAATTTCGGTTTCACTAGCTTTAGTAATCAGTTTCCTTTTCAAAAATTTTGAAGAATTCTCGAAATTTTGATGTTTGAATGACTTGACTTTACCGCCGAAGCCCTCTTAAAAAGGCTCTTGACGTATAACCGATGATTTTCAAGCGCGAGAAGAACCAGAGGTTAATATACTACTAACCACTAATAATACATAATACAATATACATAGGAACCCATGGGGCAATATCCTCCGGGGGATCTCTATGCCTCCAATATTATCCCTCTGTATCTCGCTCGTTCGATCTATTTAAATCTCCGTAATCCACCATGATGAGAATTTTTTTTTCCGAGTCATCGCTTTGTTTCTTTTTTTTTTTTTATTTACAAATAAATAATAGAAAAAGAAACGTATTTCCTAGTAATGTGAAAACTCGTTTTGAGGCACAAAAAAAAATATACAATTCGAATTTTTTGTTTGTTCAGCCCTGTTTGAAGGATAGTGAGAGAATTTGTGGGGAAGTAAAAGTGGAAAGATACTAATAATATTAACAGATAATAAAATACTCATTTTTTTGTTAAATTGTGATTTTTTCAAATTTACAAATTTACACATTTTTCACACACCTTTATCATAAAATCTTTGTTATTTTAATAAATGAAAAGAAACTTCTTTTTTTTTTGTTTAGCAAAAGGCAGATTTAAAATCTTTTTTTTTTGTCAATTAAAAAAAATGGTGAACAAAAGTTTTTGTTAAATGTACAAAAATGTTTACCATACTCAGGAATATTTTCAGTCACCCAATATCTTCGATGTATCTCGTTTCATCGAGCTATTTAAATGCCCTTAATGCACCATGACGAGACAAACCATATTTATTTTTACATATCCTCGAGTCATCACTTTGTTGTTTATTTAGGAATAAATGACTTTTGAAAGAAATATATTTTCTCGTAACTTGAACTCGGTTTGTGTCCGAGAGAAAAAAAAAAATGCACGCTGAAATATTGTGTTTGTTTAGCCCCATTTGAAGATCAGTGAGAAAAAGATTTGTGAAAGATGAGAGCAATTTTAAGGTACGAAGTAAAAAGAGTACATTTAGTTGCGTTATAGTTATAGTTGCGTTTTTTAACACCCCAATGAGAAAACCATCTTTTTTTTCTACATCTTCAAGTCATCGCTTTTAAAAAAATTTATTTCCAAATAAATAATAAAAAAAAAACAAACTCGTAATGTGAACTCAGTTTGGGCCTGAAAAAAAATAAAATGTATGCTTGGATTTCGTGTTTGTTCAGCCCCGTTGTAGGACAGTATGAGAGGAACGAGAGGATTTGTGGAGCAAAAAAAAAGAAAAAAGAAAGAAGAAAAAGTGCACCACAAGGGCGAGAATTTCCATGGTGTAGTGTATATAGGCACCGTGGAGGATGGTCCCTTCGCACCCGCGACGTGCCAGGGCCATTCATCGATCGGTAAACCCTCGAAGAGAAGAATCGGGGGTCTCTCCATTCAAGAACCGTAACCATAAAACTCGAGTGGCCATACGACGACGAAGACGACGACGACGACGACGACGACAATCGAGCAAAAGAGAACCCGTCGGAGTTTGCCGCACGACGGTCAACGTCGCGCGCTTCTGGATGAATCGCACTGAAGAGAGCGTGACGCCCGAAGGGATTTTTCTTCCCCCTGTCCCCTCTCGTCCCTCGCCCCTCTAGCAGCCGATGTGGTTTGCGCTCGCGCCAACATTCAACGTTTTATGTACTTCCACACGTTCTCATTACCGCTCATAGTACTCGAAGAGTGGACTCGAGTACCCAGAAACCGGAGGAATCATTTCCATTAAGCTCAACGGCGAGACTGATTTTCTAGATTTTCGACGATTTTTCACTATTGCTCACTTTTACGATTTTTTTTTCTATTATTCGCAATATGGTTCATTTAGTCTTATTGACAATGTCTTGAAAAGAGATGACTTGAAATTCTGTCCAAATCTGTGGAAATCGAAGCGTGAAAATTTTGAAGATATTATTAAATCTCGTGTTAGTGAGATATTATTATTCTCACAATTTTGAGGGTCTTGAATAATCAATTTGATTTCGTGAATTTTTGATAGTAAGTTACTGTGTCATTTTATACAAATTTAATGGCGTTGGTAGTGATGCCTCATTAGTGTAGCTGAAATGTTAAATATATTTGTGGATAATATATCATCGAATCAATTAGCAACTATTTTATTGGAATAATCATTCAAATCATTAACGCCCAACCAAAAGTTTGATTTTGTTAGAATATTAATTATTTTAGATGAGATAAATATGAAATTAAAAAAAAAATCAACGTGATTGAAGATACCAAGAATACTGATTTTCAATTATAATAATAATGCGAAAAATATATTAATATATAAGTAAAAAAAAAAAAAATCTTGTAGAATTGTTTTTAAATATGAAATTAATTTCATGAAAAATTCTTTATCATTCTTGTTAAACAATCTTTTTAGATTCCGTGACCACTTTTTTTTTAATGAAACAAAAAAAAAAAAAAAAAAAAAAAAACTATTATAAGAAACTAAAGTAATCTTGAACAAGGAAACAGTAAAAGACGCAATTTTTGTCGATAAAGATCCGATAAGATAATCTCTGCCAGCTAAAAGCGTGAAAATGTCTATAAATTTCCTGGTTTCACGATTCTCATCCTATAGTTTTTCCTATCTTCTTCGATCTCTCCTCCGTTCGTTCTACCGCTGATGCTGTCCTTGGGGCCTCGATGGGCAGTGTCCTAAGGGCAATGCATTAAACCGCAGCATCTCGAACGCGACTCGAGTCCAGTTATAACCAGGGCGTAACTATTGGCGAAGGCGAGCGCGCTAGAGGTGGAGAAGAAGAAAATCGTGTTGCTTGGTAGTCGTCTTCGTCTTCGTCGTTGTTGTAAGAGAAGCGTGCGCACGCCTGGATAACACGTTCTTTAACATGTATTTGATGCCTCGCGAAGTGACGGTCAATTCACGATGAGTTATCGACAATTTACGAGGAATGCCGCCGCAGAGAAAAGACGTATTATAGGTGCGCATAAACAGTATATATAGAGTTTATTCACTGTATATACGCTGTATTCTTTAATACTGGTAACAACAACCAGAGTATACGTATACCTTTATTTTCTAGGCGCATTGGCTCTCTCTCACCAAACCCGACAATTTACCGACATTACTGTAGCCGACAAATCGCAACTTAGCGAGCTTATCGAGAGACTAAAAGCCAACGTAATCTCAGTATCGACTGTGTTATAACATACAACTCTACCAGTCAATCTTTTTTTTTTTCTTTTTTTTTTTTTTTTGTTCTACACAACTTCCTCGTCTCAGTAACTGTCGATATATCTGCGGTGTTATTCCATCTCATGAAAGATAATTTCAATTTCTGTCTGACATACGACTCGTTCGATGAAAATTGTGAAAAATAAATTGCATGACGGTAAATAATCATTCCATTACTTTCTAATTCAATTTTGTGTGTTTTTTTTTTTTTTTTACACGATTAATTTGATCATTTATTTTCAGAATATTCTGAGGACTTTGTAAGAAAATTTGTAAAATTTTTGTTGTAAGGAAAAAAAATATATGGTTTTAGTATAAAAATGTAATGAAAATTAAAATGTTATGAAAATCTCGAGAACCGAAGTGATGGACAATTTTTAATTAATTTTTCTTTCTGTTATATATTATTTTTCTTGAAAATGCATTTTGTAATGAATCCATGTGAGCGTTTTTTTTTTAAATTTTATTTATTATTTTAAATCATTAATATACAATTATTAATGAAATTCATAACGATGTAGAGGAAGCAATAGAATGATTACAACTCTGGTTGCACATTGTTTCCTAATTACTTTTCGCCTTTCACAAAGTCACTAATGAGAATGTAATGCTCAGTCACAGAGTCCCGAAATTGTGAAAGTCGAAAAGTAAAGCAGAGGCGTCAATGTACAACTTGCATTTTCGTTGTTGTAGAAACAGAGGTTTATCGAAATTTTAGAGTGTTAAATAAATTACAAAGACGAAATAAAAAAAAATATTTCGTTGTTTTAAGTTGCTCATTTAATGAAAACAAAATTTAAAAGAAAACTAACAAAATTGTTGAAAAAAGAGTAGTATTAAAAAAAAAAAAATTGTTGTCACGACATCTTGATTCAATTTGACCGGATGTGTTGTCAGATCGTTTGTGACACGCACACGTCTCGCAGCTCGCAAATCATCTCATTTACTCATAAATAGAAATATGGAGCTCGCACAGGTAGAAGCAAGCAGAGTGTACTGTGTCTCGTTTTGCAAATTACTCGTCCTGTGTGTCCTTGCGTACAGTTGCATTTTTACACTTCTTTCATTCACAATTTTTTTGCTGCACCGCAAAGACTATTTTTCTCTCTTCTTCGTTGTGGAAAAATGATTAATCTCAACATCTACTACACAGTAAAAGCAAAAACAAGATATTTAAATTTAACAAAAACGTTCACAATTTTTTCTAGTCAATAAAAACCAAAAGAGTACTAATTAAAAAATAAATTTATTCTAATTTTTACAGACAAAAAAAATGCTTTTTGATCAGCTTTTTATCATTATTATTTTTGTATGGTCACCAGAGCTATAAAATTTGAATTCTCACGCCCAAAACTACTTAGCCACAATCAGCCAAGCCAAAGTAAAATATTTTTTTTATACCAAAGAAACATAAAAATAAAAAACAATAACGCTTCAAGTGTCTTTATAATTTATTTACAAATCCCAAAGTCATATTTGTTCTCACCCTTAATCCCTCAATGCCCGCGTACCGCTGTTTATTGATTATTACTACTCGATAAGAGTCGATCAAACTGGCATTCAGTGTGCAACACGAAGGTTTACATGTACCGAAGCGAGATGCATATAAGCATATCGCATAACGCTCGTTACGATAATACATCAAGTCGCATTGCAATTGTAAGCCATCGAGAAGCCATCATCTCAGTGTCGCGTAGGCGACACGTTATATCGCTGACGATATGTATATGTATACATATTATCGTGCTTCTCGGTATGGGAGAGAGAGAGAGAGAACGACAGAGCGAGAAAGAGAGAGAGAGAGAGAGAGAGAGAGAGAGAAAGCATCATAAATGCACCACCTGCATTATAACCGAAGGGTCTGGAGATCGCGGCTCCAATTACGCACTTCGCGCGAGTGAACAGAGGAACGATTGCGCAGAGGGCAAGATGGATAAGAAGGGATGAGAGAGAGAGAGAGAGAAGGAGAGGGGGGGATATAGGCTCAGCGATAACTTCTCCCATTGCTTCCGCGTACGCGCGCGAAGCTACTGATACGAAGACGTGCATACGAGCACGTTGCAAAACCCGGCGAGAAGCGCAGATGTTCTGCGCTTTGCTTTGCTCTCTGATGCAGCGGAGTAGTCTCGGATCTCCTACTAGGGATATATATCGGATCGAGTCGCCTCCACCGGAACACACGATAGACCTACAGGCTCTCTTTTCTCTTTCGCTGTACTGCAAAAGCAGCAGCAGCAGCAGCAGCAGCAGCAGGCCTCCATTCTTTTTCCACTGCCACTCGCAATTATAGGACGTATAACGTCGTGGGCTCTTCCACCAGCACGCACTCTATCCTCTTCACTATAATTTCGTGCCGAACGCCTCCCTCGAGAGAGCCTTCGATAAGCTCTAGCAAATGTTGTTGCCTATACACGAGAAAGAACAAAAAAAAAAAAAAAAAAGGAAGAGAAAAATGTGTACGCATGGATACACTGGCGAGTAATTATGATTTGCGAATAAACGAGTCAGCGATATTACCCTCTAGCTCTACTGAAGCTTCTCTTTTCTATTTGAGAAAAGAAAATTATAGCGGTTTGCGAAATGGTAGACATGCGTGTTACAAATGATTTTGTACTTCCGGCCTAATTGAATCAAATTGTTGCGCGACACAGTGTTGGGATCCGATTTATTTTTTTTTTTTTTTTTGGTTTTTCATACCAGTTTTTAGAATTTTGTTGATTGGCCAATTAAATTTGTTGAATATTTGCAATGTAAAAAATATGTAGAAGTGTAGAAACATTTTTTTTTAAATTTAAACTATGATTTTTTTGCTAAAGCGTGAGGAAAAAAAAAACGAAATTTGTTTCATTTAACACAAAATATTTGTTATTTTAATCAACGAAAATTATTATGGTAGAATATTAATTCGTTTGTTATTTATTGTTTATAATATTCAGAATCTCGATAAAATAATCTTGTGGTGAAAAATGTTGATAACAATTTTAAAAACTTATTACTAATTTTCATAAATTTACTAATCTAATTATTCACAAAGTATATATATTCCAATTCAGCAGTTAAGGTAAAAAAAAAAATTTCTCCTTCAAAAATATAAATATAAGCATTGCCGTCATATTTTTAAAAAACATTTTTGTAAAATACATTCTCCACCTAAATTTACATTAAAAAAAAAACCGACTGAAAATTAGGGTTGTAAAAGAAGTGCACGTAATAAATGATGATTTATCGATCCATTCAGAAAAGAAACAGATGCTCGAAAGATTTTTAACACGGGTTTATAGTGGGCGGGTCAGTGTTCATAGTTCAGAAGGTAGAAAAACACGTGTCCTTTCACTCTGTAACTAAAATGCCTAAGGTCCCTTCATAAGGCCTGCAAGCAAGGATGACCGTGTTCGGCTGTTCCCTTGACCAGGTCGACTGGCACAACGTCATATAAAGCTATATGCAGGTATTATATGTATAGAGCATGCTATATACTATATATATATCATATGCCAGGAGTGAAAAGCAAAAGGGACTATGCTGTTGTTGAGAAGGGCAGCGAGGTAGACAAAAGATACCTTCGAAGGATAGCGTGCAACGATGTAGAAAGTTGGGGAAACATATACATATACATATATATATATATATATATATATATATATATATGTGTGTGTGTGTGAGAGAGACGCTTGATGCTTGAGAAATTCTCTCGTCTCTTCGTCTATTCTATTATGGCTGTTGGGGGTTATCTAGATTGTGGCATTCCTGCAACCGAGGAGAGAGGCAAGCGCGCACGTGGGAAGGATCTGGATGGATGGATGCTGGTGTGCGGCTCGCGCGGTGCCCTTTTTCCCATTGGATCGCTTTTCGGTTCCTCGTGGATTATACAGCGCGTTAAGGATGTATCGCGACCCAACCCACTGCGCGCATAAATTCATCCTGCTCGATCACTGTCCGTCGCGATGAGGTTCCAAAAGCCTCAACGGTATACCGAAGTGGATGAGAAGAAAAAAAAAAAGAAAAAAAAGGAGGGCGAAGAAAAACGAGCGTAACTCATTCGGATTTACGGAAAAGGCAACCCGGGAAGAAATGGTGAAGAAAAAAAAATGTTAATAAAAAGAATAGGCGGGGGGGGGGGGGGGGGGATTTTTTTTTCTTGAGAATTTCTTGGGTACACGTCAAATATTGACGAGGACTTATCTCCCTCGTGCTGTCCGAAATCATTAGCGGACGAATGGTAATTAGAGAGGGAACGACGCGTGAGAAACGAGGAGAGTCAAACGAAAGTAATTTTATGTTTGTAAAAAAGAAAAGAATCTAGGCGTGATTAAAGAGGTCTTGGGTTAGAAGAAGAAAATGGAAATAACGTTTTTTATTATTTTTAACAAAAATCTGACTACGAATTTCTTTAGCCTATTTTGCGAGAAAAACAAAGTTTGAATTTTGGAAAATAAGTAGAAAAGTAGAAACAAAAAATTGGTAACAACTAATATTTTTATTATACAATGTAAAATGTATATTTTAGTCATTATATTACAACAACAAAAATGTCAATTTTACAAGCCTACAAAGTATCTTTTCTCACTTTTCTAGTTCAACAAAAACTGAACTATTGGAATTGGAGAATTATTTTTATTGCCACTTTGTTAATTAAAAAAAAAAAAAAAAAAAAATCGTAACTCACAAATAATTTTTATGTATAATAAACTGATTTGTTATTTATTTAACAAAATGATTTTCTCGTGAAAAGTAACATTTGAGAAAAATCTGATTTAGATTGATTTAGAAAAAAAAAATTTTTTATTGACGAAACAAAAGGTTCGAAGAAAACTAACAATTTTTCACTGTGTTAGCAGCGACAATGAGAACGAGTGAAATCACTTTTCGTTCCAAGCGCTACAGCTGCAATCCGTTAGATGGCGCTGCCTGTATCAATAGCTCCTCGGGTTTATGCTACCTTCACTCGAGGCAGCCAAGACCTTCGCATAGTCGGCGCGAAGACCCCGACCTGCTCTGACCCTCCCGAGGATGCGCAGTGTTCTGTATCCTGCCAGTCCGCTATGGAAATTTGCACATCTTTCTCGTCCTCTCACTTCTGTTGAGCGAGAGGAGTCGTTACCCCGGCAGGTTCAACAAACACGCTGGTTCCCTCTCTGACACGCGCGATATTAAAACATGGCCTGTACGAATTTTGAGCGACTTCTCGCCCCTTTATATTACAGTAATAATACATTTATGTACACTGCACAATACACAAGTTACATATTGTACCAGTGATTGACCAGTAATTTTTTTTTATCTTTATTATTATGGCAATGGAATCACTTTGACACTTGTTAGTATTTTTCTTTTTTCGGTGGAACACACTTTGCAGTAACTAAAAAAAAAAATGCATTTCATTTTTATTATTCTTAACTAATGAAATAAATTCTTTATCGATTTCTTTTACTAAACTAATAAAATACTAAAAAAAAAGATGTATACATTCGTTGAATTTAACATTTTGCAAATACTTTTAACTAATTATTTTTTTCGCCCTGTGTGTTATAATAATAATATCCTTCACTATACAGAAGTTACATATTGTACCAGTAATTGATCTTTTTTTTTTTAAACTCGAAGATTATGGTAATAAAATTATTTTAACACTCTCGTATTCCCTCGATATTTTAAACTTGAATTAGCAGCAATAAAAAAAATGATATAATTAAAATTACTTTAAAATTATTTAGACTAAATTTACATTTTAAGATTCAAAAATATCGATACATCGACTGTATAAATATTTTTTTTCATCAACACTCATTTTTTTTTGTAAACAATTTTGCGAAAATAAATGACTGTTATGCTTATATATATATAAAGTATGAATGACTGTAACACGAACGTTAATCTCTCCCTCGACGGTTACGATACAAGTTTTTGCTCAGAGAGAGAGAGAGAAGTGTTTTCAATAAAGGCTAACTCTCTTGTGTGCGTGAGCCTCAACGCAAAAATTATGTATATCGTTGAGGAGAGAGAGTAAATGGGAGATTGATGAGCCGCGAGTAAAGAGGAAAGAGGGAGCAAGCAGCCCTTCTATCACCGGGAGTTCGCGCACCCGGAAGACATAAAGAACTGGATTGTACGAGTGTGCGTCAATGCGGTTTATAACATCGCCACGTATATATATATACATTTTCGATGATTATATAGCCGAGTTTATATGTGTATGTATAAGTTTTTGGGCATGGACCCCCCCAAACAAGGACTCCCGATCTCGGAAGAATACCTCCTTTCGCTATATACACTCTATACAGTTGAAAAATGCCTCGACAAGTAGGAACATTGGGGTGCGAGCTCTCTCTCTCTCTCTCTCTCTCCGCGCTCGCAAAAGCATCAGCGAGAAGGTTTCGAACGGCGGGCCTTGTTACGTCGATTGCTGCGGACTCGCGGTGTGCACCAACGAAGAAGAAGAAGAAGAAGAAGAGGTGGTGAGGCTCTGAGGCGGTTAATACCTTTAGCCCCTTCCTCTTACACTCACCGCGAAACTTAAATTCGCCACAGCGGGATGGCCACGTACGATTTTCTACAGCTTATATATAAATATACTAGCAGACACGTATACGTATTGCAGAAAAAAAAAAAAAAAAAAAAAACAAAAAATTTCAAGCCGCATATAATTTTTATAATTTTCGAGATGTATTTTTTTAATTTCATAAGAAACAAAGTTAAACTGGAGGCTTTATTTGCATTTTTTATTTAATTTTATAATTTGGAAATTAATTCTGTATTACGGACGAATTTTAGGGATTAAGATTAATTTAGAATAATAATGATTTATTGTTATAACTGCAAAATGTACATTTAGCAGATTTTTAATTTAATTATTGTCACAAAAAAAATTATATAACTAGTCAGCAATTTTTAAAAAGTTACAATTGGATTTGTTACAAAAAGAATTCTCTAAAATGTGTCTTTGTATTTCATCAAATATATGTTCTTTTTTTAAATTAAAAAAAAAATAGTGTGAAATTGGAAAATTGTACATAATATTTTGTTTAGAATTTTAACAATAAAAATGTAGGTTTGATCAATTTTACGAAACTTTTTTTCCGCTATTCCAGTTTAACGATAAACAAAAAAAAATGTAATTTCTATCAAGATTTCTGTTGTCTTGCTAATTTAACAACAAAATTCGTAAGATACAAACGATTTTTCTCTTCGTTGTTGAACAAACCAATTTTTTAAACCTACTTAAAAAAAAAAATCTCCGAATAAAAGTAAGAGATAAATTACAAACGCCTGTATCTCATTACGATTGCATTTAGTTTAATTCAAAACATGTAACGAGAATTTTCGTTTGACGTTAAGTAATAAATGCCGGAAGTTTCTCAACCGTTTGTATCATCGTACGTCACGAAAACAAAAAAAAGAAAAAAAAAAAAAAAAAAACATCTATACGAAGATCGAGAAGGAGTTGATGTGAGTGGCAAGAGAGCACAACGAAGGACTCGCTCGTCGGTTACAAGAGAGAAACGTGAAGTAGTTGAGTGAGGATGTGCGCCTACTCCAGGAGACGAATGCGTGTACGCGCTGCGGGATAACGGTCGACGAGCATGAAGAGGACGAAACCAGAAGAAGAAGAAGAAGAAGAAGATGAAGATGAAGAAGATGAAGAAGAGGAAGAAGGTCGAGGAAAGAACCAAAAGCGACGGCGGTGGTGGTGGTGGTTGGTTGGTGGCGGAGAACACCCGGGAACGTGAATGCGCCGCTCATTACGGGATAATGGGTTATTTCGATCCTCCTCGAATTACCCAGTCGACAATGAGGGATTCGATTTGAAAAAGGCTCCTCTCTCTCTCTCGCTACGTTCTACGGCTTCGTTCGTCGTACGCTCGCTGCCACTGCCGAGAGACCCCTCGGGGTTCCTTTAACCACGCGGAAGAAGAAGAAGAAGAAGCAAGCAGCAAGCAGCAAGCAGCTAGCAGCAGCAGCAACAGCAGCAGCAGCGGTTCCACTGTATGTGCCTCTTCTTCTGGAAGGTTTGGCGAGCCGTACTCGTTGCGCGCTGAACGCGATACGCGAGCAAACGAAAAAGGGAGCGAGAGAAAGAAGAGGAGGAAGACGACCAAGGAATAAGAAGGAAAGCTTGTAAAGCCCGCGAGAAAGAGAAAGAGAGAACACTGGCGTGAGAGAAGATTGGACGAATGAAATAAAACGAAGCGCGAGAGCCAAGAAGAGAGGCCTATACAGTATTTACGTATGGATGTACCTATATATATATATATATATGTATGTATGTATATCTGTATGTATGAGTTCTTGTGTGTGTCTTGAAAAGCGAAAAGACAAATGAGAACGTGCGAGAGCGGATCTTCTGGCAGAGCATCTCCTCGACTCATCGTTCCGCCTTTTTATATATATATTCCCTCTCGTCTCTTTAGCTCATGTCCTTAAGCTTCTTGTTGAATTTTTTTTTCTCTTGTTTTTACTAAGCATTCGGTTTAAAAGTGCCTCTCGGTTATGTATGTTGCTCTATAAATTGTACTTGCTTTACCTCGCATATGATTTTTTCTAAAGCTTTTTTTCTAAAGCTTTTTTCTTTTGTTTAGAGTTTCAGGATTTTTTTTTTTAAGAATGTTAACTTAGCTATATTATTTCTTTCTTGCTTTCTCCTGTTAATGCTTGTACTTGTCTACCTATGCATATGATTTTCTAAAAGTCAGATTTTAGGCTTTTTTTTTTTGGGATGTTCAGACAGTTGAATTATTAATTTCCTGAATTGATTCTTGATTTTCTGAATTTATTTCGACAATTTAGATTTTTTTTTTTTTTTTTTTAAGGAATATTCTGACAGTTGTTCTATTATCTTTCTTGGTTTCGCTTGTTCGTTGCTCATTCTTTATCATGCTTTGTCGCTTTGTACAGACCCCGTACGTAGATATATATATATATATACAGTACTCTCTTGGCTCAGAAATCACGTCGCAGAGGTCTTCCGGGTGTGACGGCGCGGAAATCTCTATTGTGTCCTCTCTCGCCGCAGCAGTCTTCGTCGCCGTTGGACAGCTTCTACGGTGACGACGAGGACGAGTCTCTTCGCCGTACAACTCGTGCGCGAAGCAAGGAACTAATCGAATGGAGGCTCTTTGGCTCTCTCTCTCTCTCTCTCTTCTCTTCGAGGCACACACTGCAACTCTCGCGGTGCAACGCGAAACACGCTCGTTCCGTAATTCTTCTTCCTCTTCAGTCGAATCATCAGCGCGCTTCACTTTCATACAGCAACGCCGTGGAAACGAAGACGAAGAAAAGGGAATGGAGACAAGAGCGTGTATTGTTGTAAAACAGATGTAACCAGTTATTCATTACCAACCATCAATTTGTAAACCATATTTCTTTGTTTGTTTCATAATTTAACATTTTTTTTTTAGAATATCCTAAAAAGTATATCAAATTTTTAGTAATAAAAAAAATGTTCAACATTCGTTAAAAATAATAAACCATTATTTTAATGGCAGAAATATTTTTAACTTAATAAATTTTAGAATATTGTAAAACAATAATTAACATGAAATTAATTATGAAATAAATAAATAAACCATATTTCTTTGTTTATTCCACAATTTTACTGTTATTAATTTTTTTTTCAGAATATCCTAAAAAGTATATCAAATTTTTAGTAACAAAGAAAGAGTCTCTACATTCGTTAAAAAAATGCCATAAAAATAATAAACCATTATTATTTTTATGCCAGAAATATTTCAAATTTGATAAATTATAGAATATTGTAAAACAATAATCAACATCAAATTATTTATGAAATAAATAGATGAATAGTGATTTTGATTGCATGTACATTACTAATTACAGGCGCAATTCAAGAACCTGTATCAAAGTAGCATTTACATTTTTTATAATTAAAAAATGCTTCCCAGCTTTTCATTTGATTTCTTTTCTTTTTTTTTTTACAGTTTCCGAACAGATGTTTCAATTTCCTTGTTTAATACGTCAATTAGGTGAAACATCAGCGTACAACTGTGACGAAATATTTTTACACAAGAGTGCCCTTTACATATATATATATATATATATACACGTATTTAGTATTCCAACTGTGTTTCGAATAAATTATTCCCGACAAGATAATTAAACATAGCTATTAACGTCATTAGGATATCTAGATTAACGATGCTCATTACTTCTCTCTCTCTTTCTCGCATGGATTATTCAGATATACACGATTATAAAACGCGCCCGGGCTCACTGAAAAGCCCCCGAGGGTTTTCTCTTCCCGCCCAGCAGCAGCCTTTATGCCATACAAAAACCCCTCCATATTTTATTGTTGTTTGTAACCAAATCTTAATTTAAAATGTTATCCACAGCGCAAAATCTTTACGCTCGGACGGGTTCGCCCGTTTTAATGCTGAATGCTAGGCGTCGTTACACAGTTGCTGTACATACACATTTAAACTATATCTCTGTAGAAGCAGCAGTGTTTTAACTGAGGGGAGATGCAAAAATGATGACGAGATCCGAGAGACCCGCCCTGACCGGGCTTAGATCAACACGATTTGATATATTTTATGGGTTGCGTATGGTCGTGACCTCTGTGGAGCGCCTCTTTGTGTATTAACCGTGTATAATACACAACACTGAAATGCCCTTTCCTAACTGATGCCGATCGCGTTATCGCGCTCTTATGCGCTCGCGTGCATCGTATAACGATTTTGCGACGAGAGCTTTTCGAACATCGCGGTATTACAGAATACATTATACAACATAAGACCGGGGCTAATTGGAACAGGGGCACAAAATTATTGCTAAAAATGTTGCAAGTTTTTTTTTTTTTATCAAATCTTTACGCAGTTTTGCGTAATAATTTAAATAATCAAAATGACGTTAAAAAATTTTACTTGTCGATAATTTTTTCAACTCCATATAAATTTTCTTCTTTCTCTCTTTTTTCTGGAATTAATGCAAAAAAAATATTGTATCAAAATAGTATTTTCAAAGTCGACGTATACAAAAAATTTTTCGTAAAAGTATATTAATTTTGAAAACTTTTTAAAAGAGTTTTCAAGCATTTAATCCCGGATTTCCGTAACAATAAAATTATAATTTTTTGTAATATTATACATTTTTGTTAAATTATAATTTTTTGTGAAATTCGAAATTTTTGTAAAATTTTAAATATTTGTAAAATTCTAATTTTTTCTAAAATTCTAATTTTCTGTAAAATCCTAAATGACGTCCCAAATAACTCCGACTAGGGAATAAAAATATAGATTAGTAGCATAGTGAAAAAAAATGTCGTTTTTTTTAAACCAGACAGCAATTTAAAAAAAAAAATGTAAAACAATGATCCAAGTCGCCCCGGTCACCCGTATTATAGTGAATATATTATATACACAGTGTACAACTCAAGTGTTCGCCCCCTAGGCATTCAACGCTTCGTTCGTTACTCTGTAGTTACACAAAATTAGACACGACACGAATTCCCGCGCGTATATATGCTCTTCACCAAACGCTTTTTCGTCCTGCGCTAGGAAAACGCGTACAACCAGAGAGAGAGAGAGAGAGAGAAAGAGAGGGATTCTGAAGGGGGGCCACCAAGTGGTCGGTATATAACCGCGTAAACGAGAGAAAAAAGAAGAAGAAAAAAAAAAAAGGAGAGAAAGAGAAGGGCGAGGGCTTTTGCCTTCGGGGGTAAGAAGGGTGAGTTACTATATTCGAGCACCCGTCAGCTTCGTTCACTTCTTCTCATTCCTCTCTGTTTCTCGTGTTTTCCACGACTTTCAAGCTTTTCTGACAGGAAACAGCTGCCACTGGATTGCGTAGAGAGCCGTACACGCGGGTACAACTTTTGTCAGACTGTTTCGTCGGTGGTCATGCATTCTCTCTAAGCTCTTACTAGCATGTCTTCATGCTCCTCCTACTCAGGAGTTACATTCGACTTTTTTTTTCTTCTTCTTTTTTTTTTTTTAGCTTTCTTAAAAAAGAAAAAGTGGAGATTTTTCCGGGTTTCTGAGCAACGAAGATCTCGAGCACCGAGATACGTGGTACTCAAAGGAATGCCGGCACGCTCTTTCAATTAGGAATGAAAATTTTTCAGAGTTCCACTTGAAGTTTCAACTTTTCTTCTTTTTTCTTTTTAAGTTGAAATCTTTTTTTTTTTTTTTTTTAAGTGGCGATGCATCTTCTTTCCAAGGACTAACTTCCGGAGGTAATACGGAACGACGGTAAATGATCCTAATTGAGGATTAAGCAAACTTTCGAGCGATTGAATCAGGGAGATTAAACGTTTGCTTTTACTTCTTTTTTATGGCAAAAGTTATTTTCGTAAATTGTGGCTTGAATTTTTCATGAAATCAATACTGGAATTAAAGTAGAGTACGGGAATTAAATAGAATATTTCAAATGTTCCAATAATGGACCAGCTGATAAATATTGGTTTGTGGATTTAAAAGAAAATGTAACCATGCTCTTAAAACTCGTTATACTCCTTGAGAATGGATCACTTTATTAAGTCACAGCATCCAGAATTGAAAAAAAAAAAAAAAAAAAAAAAAAGAGAACAGAAAATTCATCGAGAATTGAGTAGTGTGTGAATTATATGGTGAAATAGCGCTGAACAACCAAAAATAAAAGCCGAGACATTGGGAGTCTGGTCCGGTGGGTAATGCAAAAGTGCATATAACCGTAGGGCGCGAGAAAGTGCACGTGCGTGCGGTGTGGGCGTGAACGAGCGGCGCGCCGTTACGACGTTCCCGCAATTTCCGGTTCCCGCGGGACTCGGCTTCGCTGTTGGCTCGGACTTGACGTCTCTCGCCAGAGTCTCGATGCCGATTATACCGAAGGGGAAAGAAACGATAGAAACAAACAACCGTGGCAAAACTTCATCTCGCAAACACGGCTCTTTTACCGTGACGCAATTCTCTCTTTTTTTTTTTTATTTTTTTTATAAGTCAAACACGTTCATCGAATACAGGAAGTATAAGCCAAGGTATTCACGATTGCCAAACTAAAAAGCTTGAAACGGAATTTTGTTCTTTTACTCATATCTCAGAACTGATGAATTAATAATATAATATTGAATTACATTTTTTAAAATAATTTGAATAATTTTAATTGACAAGGCAAAAAAAAATATGTACAAAAATTAAAAATTAGTGCAACATTTAGATTGTATTTTAGAAGAAAGAAATTAGATTTTTGTATGATATTTTTATAAAATTAGTCCCAAAATAATAAATCATTCTCGAGACAAAATGATATATCTACATAAAAAGTATCTGAGAGATTTATTAAACTGAACTGAAGTTTAATTAAAATCATTTAATCATCTAATAAATCTTTCGCACAAAAGACTAATTTAATTTCGAGAAACATTTTTATTTTCCATCAGTCTTTGATATTAAAAACACTCTGTGATTACATGAAATCTGAATAAGTATACCTTTTAAGCATTATCATTATTCCATCATTGGATTCTATGAATGCAATATAGAATGTTGAATAAAGAAGAATGAAATGCTTGACCCATTCTTCCTCTTTCCTTTTATTCCTCATCCGACACAAATACTATACGTACTATGAATATTTCTTGTCGTACGAAAAGGCTGCAATGCACAAAAGTTTCTAGGTATTTCTGCATTTTTCTTCTTCTTCTTCTTTTTTTCTTCTTTAAGACAACTAGCTGCTAGTTTGTCCTCTCGGATTTCTGTCTTGTCGATGCTTCTCTCGGTACTCGAATACCAACGAAATCGTACATAAGAATATGCGGATTCGAAGGCAGAGGTAGTTGCAAGGTAAGAAAGAGAAGGGCAAAAGGCAACTTCGTTTTATATATATATATATATATGTATTTATAAATGTGTGTGTGTATGTGTGTAGAGAAGGTATAGCATATATATGCTAGCGTAGAGTCCCACAGAATCGGTTAGTCGACGGAACAGAAGACACACATACAGTTTCCTTCTCTCCAAGTCGCAGAGAGGCTGCTGCAAGCAGCAGGAGCAGGAGCAGCAGCAGCAGCAGCAGCAGCAGTTCCTCTCGGCGCACACCAGACCCTGCGATCCGTAGTTTCTTTATCCCTCTCTCGTGTCCGGCCAGGTTACTTACTTCTATACACTACACAACTACGTATAGGTTCGGAGGTTCAAGGACGTATTAAAATGCTGCCTGCGTACTCGTAAATGTCTACGTGCCGTAGTCGTGCCTTCCTCGTCGTTTCTTTCTATTTCTCTTTTTTTTTCCACCCTTTTTTCTTTTTTCCTTTCTTTCTTTTCGACGTCCCTAGCGCTATGTGTGCACTCGCACCGGCTTGTGGATAAACGCGCTCTAACCGAAGATGGACGGTCGATCGGTTCTTCATGAGCCACAAGGAAACCAACCCGTTCGCGCGCTGTTAAACATTGGACTTTTGAAAATTAAGATATTTCATTTTGGCTTTTTTTTTAATTCGTGGTATGCGGAAATTAAAATTATCAAAGTATTAGGATTTTTTTTTATTAAGACATGGCTTTTTTATGTAGTTCAATTCTACTTTCAATACTTTTAAAAAGTTGCAATTTGTCAGAGTAGAATTTGTTAAGCAATTTTGTTTTTTGAAATCGCTTAACATTTTTTTAAGAAACTTTTTCTTTACATAATTTTTTTAATCATTTAAACATAAAATAGAATTTACATAAAAATTCACCATTTTAATTTTCATACCTGCAATCAAGAATTTTATAATATCTATTTAACTTTCAGTATTATTCATTAAAAAAAAAAAAAAAAAAAACAAAAAGAGTTAACGTTCCTTTGAGTCAAAATTGATTCTTCCTAACTCGCAAGTAAAATGTTAAATTATTCGGTTTAAACCGTTTTCGTGTATCGCTGCCAGAGGTTGAGTTCGTGATTGGCATAAATATCAAATAAAATACCTTTGTGGTTTCGGTGAGAAAAGGGAACTGAAATTTTTGCAAAGTGATTCTGACTGCTGGTGAGACTGTCCGAACACGTCGTACGTCTCGCATTCGAAAGAAAAAAAAAAAACATTTCTCCTGTCTCGTCTATAAATATACTCGCTCTCTCTCTCGTGAATCTATCAGCTCACACGACACAGCAGCTGATTTTCTATTCCTTTGTCACAAAAAAAAAGAGACCAGCAAGAATGAGAGATGAAAGAGTTTTAAGCGTGTGGTTACAATCCAAAGTGAGGGAAGAGAGGATGATACCGACACACTCTGTTGTGTATGTGCGTCACGAAATCGTCTTTATACGCGAGAGCGATTTACATCAATCGTGAAGCGAGCGTTGAATTTACAAATAATATATACCTATAGTCGAGCGATCGTTGCCGTACGCAGGGATTTAGTACATCAACACGTATATATGTATACGAGAAAATATACGCACTCCACTCTGTTATGCCTCGCTAAAAGGATGAAAATGCCGAAGAGACTCGTAAAACTGACGATTCGGTCACGATTCACGGATCGACGGTCTCGATAATATAGCTCTAAACTATAAAACTACGAGATTCAACCATTCTCATATAAACCCCCCCCCCTCCAGCTTCTACGAAAAGGTTTAGATTAGATTATATTCCACGAGAGGATAAGTTCGATGACCGACCTTGAAACGAAATTCCTCACTAGTGATAATTGCATCGACGATTTGGGTTTTTTTTCTTCTTTTTTTTTAATGTAAGAAACAATATTTTTTCTGCAAATTGTCGCTTCTTTATCGTGGGAATTTATGATAAAAATTTATCATTTTTATTTTTTATTATCGAGCACTTTGTTTTATTTATTTTTTCTAAAGCGTATGATTATCGTTTAGTTTGGACATTTTTTTTTTTAATAATTTGAAGACAGGAAGTAAAAAATTAATTCCAAGTAATTTTGGTCTTGCGAATTTTGACTTTTTTTTTTGTTGACCTGAGAAGTTATGATGAAAATTACTGTTCATTTTACGATCTTTTGAAAATAATTGTTTTTTTTTTATTGATTATCACGAATTTTTCTAAAGCAGATAATTATTGTTTAAATTGGTCAACAATTTTTGTGATAATTGGATGTAAATATTAATTCCAAGTAATGCGATACGAAAAAAATTGTATTAATTTTGACAGCTTTTATAAACGTGATGTAAAATTTAAGTGAAAACGCAGTTTATACACTAATTGTAAGAAATGTAATATTGATGTAAAGTTTTTTTTAAGTACATGACAAAAGAAAGCATAGACTTTCAAAGAATAAAAACTGCTTCAGTTTTTTTCTTCCCGAATTATAAAAATTATGATTTGACACTTTGGCGAAATTTGTATAATTATCACCTAATCTTCACTAAAATATAAACAATTTAACAACACAAACTAAAAATTTCTCAAAATCACAAGAAATATAAAAATCAGTCCAAAATTTCTCTCCAAAGTTACAAAAAAATTCTGGTCTATAAGTTTCAAAAGTTCAAAAACATTTATAATTGCACGTAGAAAAATATTTGTAAAAAAAAAAAAGGAGAAAAAAAAATTTACAGAAATGTTGAGCTAAACTTTTTTTTTCCTAAGTATTCCGGAATTACTTGTATAAGAAAAGTTCGTTCTTGCTGCAGGCAAGCAAAGTTAGAGCGCGCGGCAAAGTTTTCGATCCGACGGCAACTGACAGGCAGAGAAAACAGGCACACCAAAACAGTTTGCCACCGACAGCAGTTTCGCAGTTTACATTTTTCATCTCTTTCATTTTTCATTTAATTCGTAAAAAAAAAAAAACAAAAATGTATGTTAAATTTCGCTTGTCAAATAAAGACAAAGTCTTATCGTATTTTATCTTACTAATACAGTGAGTTCAATCTACCTGTGCGCATTGCTTCGGCGAGAAGCACCTCGTCGATCCAGGCATCGAACTCACCACGACTCTGTCTACTACTGCACTGCAAACGTGAACTCTAAGTCGTACATTATTTGTCTACCTAACATTGCAACTAACACGAATTCACTTCACATTGCAAAAAAAAAATTGGCAAAATAATAAATTTTCTCGCAACTATCAAGTGGCATTATTAAGAGCTGCTATTTTCTTCACTTCCGGTTTATAAAATTCTAGCGACGGTCATATTGGAAGAGTATCACAGATTTTATGAAACTTGGAATTTTTATAAATTCACTCGATATTAGAAATTTATTATATAATTTTTTTTGTCGTCGCTATAAATTTCATTATTATCAGCTGTTAATCTTTAATTTCGGGTCAATAAAATCTGGCGACCGCCATTCCAATTATCACAGATTTAACGAAATTTCGAATTTTAATAAATTCACTCGATATTAGAAATCTATTATATAATTTTTTGTCGCGGATATAAATTTCATTATTGTCAGCTGATATACTTTCATTTCCGGTAAATAAAAATTATCGCTGGTCATTCCAATTATCACAGATTTAACGAAACTTCGAATTTTAATAAATTCACTCAATATTCGAGATCTATTTTTTTTTCTCCCAACTAGAAAATCCATATTTTTCATTTTTGCTATTTTTCGTTTCCGGCCAATTGAGTTAATCGACAAACATCCAAACGTTGTAGAATTTTTTCAAATTGCCTTCAATTTTGAAGCGAAAAAAATTTCCACCAAAAACTCGAAAATTACTGTATTATTTTTTGTTCGTAATTATAAATTTTACATTATCTGCTGAAAAATTCCTTCGTTCTCGATCAAGCATGCTCAAATATCACAGATTTTTCAAAATTACTTTCAATTTTGAAAAAAGAAAATCATTTTCACTCCCTACTTGAATCCTATTATAAAATTTATTCTCTCGCAACTATAAATCCTGTATTACCTTCC
Organism: Perithous albicinctus; assembly: GCA_964016905.1. NCBI lineage: Eukaryota > Metazoa > Arthropoda > Insecta > Hymenoptera > Ichneumonidae > Perithous > Perithous albicinctus. Next base: position 18,395,270 of record OZ024696.1, on the reverse strand, counting down.
AAAATAGCTATTCTTCCATTTCCGGTCAACCAAGTTGACCGACGGTCATCCAAAAAAAATCCCCAATTTTTCGTAAACTTCTAGATTTTACGAAATTACAAAAAATTTCGCATTATCCACAATAATTACTATGCCTTAATTTCCTCTCGAACAACTTCACGGCCGTTCATCAAAATATCACAAAATTTTCGAATTGTCTTTCAATTTCGAAAAAAAACCCTATTTTCACTAAACTCAAAATTTCCAAAATTTCCAGATAATTTCACATTATCCACAAAAGAAAAAAAAACAGTCATTCTTTAATTTCCAATTTCTCAAATCCACCGACGGTCGTGAAAAATATCAAAATACCATATTTTTCAAAATATCTTTCCGATTTTGAAAATATTATTTTCCATTCTATTTCGAAAATTCGTAATAATAATTACCCCTTATCTTTCCAAAAACTTTCAACTTCCCAGAGTAGAAAAAAAAAACGTTTTCACAATAAAAAAACAGGAAAAGAAGATAAGCACTTACATCGAATTCGTCGTGTTCCAATACATGCTGATAGTTTTCGCACAGTTGCTAACTGTGGAAAGTAGAACGGTTTGTAGGCAAACGAGGAACACGAGGGTCACAAAAGACGGGGAAACCATCGTAATAATAACGCCTAATAGGACCGCCTTAACGGGGTCCGTTATAAAAAACTCGCGCACCACTCGCGTTAAAAAAATCGTGTTGTACTTTGTATTCTTACTCGTCCACCACCTTCCAGCACCACTGCAAAACGGCCACATCCACACTTCCGGCACTTTTTTTATCATCCGCCGACGAATCACTCAATAATATTTATCAAAAAAGAAACAAAAAAAAAAAAGAAACAAAGAAAATATTTCCTCAATATCACGAAAGAAGAAAACCAACAAACAAACAAACAAAGAAGAAGAAAAAAATCCCACTGATCGAAAAGTTTGTTCCTCGATAATCCTCTTTTGGAACAAACCCGATTGGCACACACAAGAAAACACGTTTAAAAAAACGTACGTAAAATATATTAGTACGTTGAAAATCGTAGATTTACGACTTCCGGTTATTAGACCGAACAATCGAGGATGCACTTCCGGGACGAAGAGCTAGAACTCGTGAATTTTCGATGTCTTTTGAGCTACCTTAAGTAACTTGCACCTGCTGAATTAAGCAGTTTTGTCTTTTTTGTTTTGTTTTGTTTTGTTTTGTTTTTTTTTCTATTTTTTTAGAATAAAAACAACAACAACAAAAAAAGCGAAAAATTCATACAGCGATTTCGCGGAGCGTTGCAATATTTTTATCGACTACGATGAATTGTTCTTTACTATAATGTTCGTCCTCGTTTATCGCCGGGACGCCAAATAATAGTTTGCCGTCGAGCCGCGTGTTTCGCTCATCGAACGACGGGCAACAACTCCTCGACGTCTCGCCTTTCATTGGTCCAAATTTGCGTATTTCACAAAATCCAATCGTTCTTGTCTCAACAATGAAAAACGAAACACGTGAAGCTCGTTAAACTTTTGCATTTCCGGTTGAACCGGAAGAGAAGCAATTTTTCCTTTCGTGAAATATGAAACGAAAGAAAAGAAAAAAAACGAAAAATCCTTAGGGCCGTTATGCTTTGTAACCAGTATCGGCCAGTTTTATCCAGAATATCGCGATAATGAATTCAAATATCGCGGGCTTTGCATGACGTTTGTCTCTCCGACTTTTGTTTATTTCAAGCACTTTCCTTAGACAATATAAAAAAAGCACAGTTTCACACGAAATATCCACGTAATAATATCCTGCTCTTTCTCACGCACTTATCCTCGAATCACAATATAAAAAAAAAAAAAATTTTCACAAAATCCGAAAAATTCGATAATCCAGTTTAATCCATTTTTCGTTTACGAATTCATCTGAATTCCACACTGTATTCTATTTCGAGTCTCGTGTTTTTTTTTTTTTTAATCCGTTGAACAGATACAAAACGAATCACAGTAACAAAAAAAAAAAAAAACCAATTCACAAATCCGATAAATTCGATAATCCAATTTTTTAATCCATTTTTTTTTTTTTTCGATTACAAATTTTCGTTTGACAATCACTCTGTGATGACTCGTGTTTTTTCTTCACTATGCTCTTTATTATTTGATATAAATCTCGTTCGTCTATTTTTTGTCTCCTCCGGGTTTGAGAGACACACGTGAATGTAACGTAACGAAGAGACACGGAAACCTTCCTCGTCGGAGTCGCGGACGCGTCTGTCGGAGGAGTTGGAGTGTCGCGCTCGGCTGTGTCGCGTCTGGAGTCCCCCACGGGTTTTTCGATGAAGAGGGTGTCGAGCTTTGCCGAGGATAAGCGGAAAGGCACGAGACTGGACGGAATTGGGGGGATTCCCCTACTCCGAGGGATATCGCGCGGAGCCGCCGACGCCGTCGACGTCGTTGCCGCTGCCGCTGCCGCCGCCGCCGCTGCTGATCCCCACGGGCTTCTCTCTTACCGTGCCGCCTTCGGTTCGTCTATTACGCCGAGTGGACGGCGAGGGTTCGCACGGGGGAGAGAGGATTCGTTCTCTCCTCTCTTCTTCTCTATACAGTGTGCTTTTGCAATATATACAGACCTCTATACAGCGAGAAAGACGACGCAAAGGGAAACGCGAGATCTCTCGTCGAGTCGGTGTTGTGTATAGGGTGTATATATTCCTTGCTGTGCGAGAAGAGGAGGCTCCGGGCTTCTCGCAGTAAGCCGAGAACGATCACTACGGCGTTTACCTCTTTCGCGTGATCGTTCGCCAACCCAACCAACCCCACGTTTTTTTTTTTTCCCTTCTTTTTTCTTTTCTTTTTTTTTTCCTTCTTTTTCACCATTCCACGTTCCGACGATACTTCCCACAAGCGAGAAAACGAATTCACAGGTTTAACAACACAAACCGCTTCCGAGTAACGCGGGTAATGGGGGAAAACGGGATTATAATGCGATGTATAGTTGAGGAAATGACTTGAGGAGAATATGGAATTTTGCTTTGGGTGAAAATTACAAAATTAATTGTGCGGATGTGTGATATTAAATTTATTTTAGGTGATGGAAAATGGATGTTTTTTTTTTTTATACAAAAAAATTTAAATACACGAATGAATATCATGGAATTATATGTTGGACATTTTTTGTGTTAATCTATTTTTTTTGTCATTTCACATTCCGACGATATTTCGCACAAGCGAGAAAATAAATTCACAGGTTTAACAACACAAACCGCTTCCAAGTGTTCATTATAAGCGATGTAGAGTTGACGAAATGACTTGAGGAGAAAATGTGTTTGGGTGAAATTATATATACGAATCGTGTGATGTGTGGTATGAAATTTATTTCGGGTGATGGAAAAATGTATATTTTTGTTAAAAAAAAAAATACACGATGAATGAATACTATGAAATTAATATGTTGGACATTTTTAGTGTTACTCCATTTTTTTTGTTATCATTCCACATTCCGACGATATTTCCCACAAGGCGAGAAAACAAATTCACATTTAACAACACAAATCGTTTCCGAGTAACGCGGGTAATAGAGGAAAACGATATTATTCGCGATGTGAAATTGAGGAAATGGCTTCGGAGAAGGGAATTTTGTTTAGGCGAAGGAATCATGAGAGAATGTTGCGATGTGTGTGACATTAAATTTATTTCAGGCGGGTTTTTTTTTTGGTCAATTTCACGATGAATGAAAATTATTGATTTTCATTTTTACAGAATTTTAAATTCAACAGATTTAAAAAATGATTTTAATTACATATTATTTATAATTAATAATTTTATGATACATTTTTTTTTTGTAGATTTTTTATTTAACAATAAGACAAAAAAAAAATTAAACAACCACTACTGTATCAAAATGTATATAAAAAAATGTAAATATTCGCAAAACAACTATTGGCAAAAATATTAGTTATTATTATAGTCTAATAAATGTTGCTAATAATAATAAATTTGTATTCACAAAGATATAAGGAAATTTTCCTAATATTCTATTGAAATTGAAACTGAATGTATCAATAGATATTTTCGAAATTAACATATATCTATCGAGCGTAATTGACATATACGAGAAAATGAATTTAAGAGGTTGAATAGCATTTGAGACTGTGGTTGTTATTAATTTATTGGAAGCTGCATAAAAACATCGAAAATTATATAGGATTCATATTCAACAAGGCACAAAATTACTTCGTTATTACGAAGCAATTTCTGTGAAATGCAAAACTTATTACAGCCTGTTTCTGACCCTTGCCTATGCACGTGTCGTGAGACTTTGGTATGTATGTAACTCGATTCTCAGTCGACCATATCGAATAAATTAGCTCAGAGCTAGTGTTTTGCATCATTCGTTCGATCTCGAATTTAACGAATTTTTTGTTTGTTCAAATACGAAATAATAATTCAACGTCGTTTAATTTTTAATCATTATTAAATCTGCATTAAAAATATCAAATTATTCTCAAATTAGGAATAAAAAAATATTTTTATTCGAGAAATATAGAAATAATTCAACATATGTTAATTTTCAATCATAATTAAATATGCAATAAAAATATCAAATTATTCTCAAATTAGGAATAGAAACGAATTATTCCTTAAAAAAAAAAACGACACTTTAATTTGCAATACAAAAATATTTAAAAAAAAATGCTCAGTAATTCAAGTAAAAAGGGCCATAAAAATATATCTGAACTTCAAAGAGTATTTTCAAAAGTAGTATATATATATATTTCCAAGATATATTTCAAAGTGTCGCCGCTAAAATTGAGAGACGTCCACTATTAAAACTTTCAGCGATTAATTATTGCGAATTTCACTTAAGCGTGTCAAAGTTTTACGGATACATCCAGAGTGTGGCATATATATCGAAGATCAGAAGAGCAGCGGAAGCGTTTACGAGTCTGAGCGACGAGTGAATATCTACATTCGTAAGCTTTCGTCGCGCGTCTCGTTGTGATTTTAAACCCCCGAACGATTACACACAGCATTCGCTGGTGAGAATTTTCGATAAAAAAGCTCCAGTTGCAGACACACACACACACACACACATGAAATATGTATATGCGACGGATACGACGTCGTTGATGCGATCTCGCGTCTCACAACAACGAAAGCATGATTTTCTTTTCGTCGGGTGGAAAGCGAAATAGGCTTTTAAAAGCGTGAGTGCTTCGTTGAATTACGATCAGCGCGGCACTCTCCATTTCCGGCCCGCGACGAGCCACCAACTATTGCTACTATAAAGCGGCCAACAAACTCTTCCCCTCTCCTAGGCTATAAGTTTAACCAGCAATAGCGACGACGTTACATCTATATTTTTTTTTTTATAATGCTGCTGCCAGTTATTCACGAGAAAAAAAAAAAAAAGAAAAAGAAGAATTATGTGAAAAAGCGTGTGGAAAGGGACGTCAGGAAAGTGGCGCCCTCATCGAGAAATCTCTGGCGCTGTGCAACTTCTCTCTGCCTTGCAGTGCATTCGTTCGTTCGGTGTACTGATCTCTCTCGTGCTCGGCGCACGCTGCTGCTTCTTCTTCTTCGTCTTCTTCTGCTGGTTCTCGACTCCCTAGAGCACCTTCTTCATTCGCTCTTTCTCGGTCTCTTTCTCTGCCTCTTTCCTTCTCTTCGTTCTCGCCAGAGAACTCAGGCTCTGGCCGCGCGGAGAACCGGTATCTACCCACGGACAGTCATGTTGGTCATTAGTCCGCCTAACGTAACGCTTCGAGAAAGAGACCTATCGAACTCGAGTATACGATGCAGAATGGACTTTATATGCACTGCACCGGGGAGCTCCCCACGAACGTTTAATAACTTTCGTTGATAGACAAGGTGCATCGTAATTTTTAGTACAGCTTTTTTTTTTTTTTTTTTTGGGTTGATTCCGGAGGGTTAGAATTGGCTATAGGCAATGATACTCAGCGAATTATTATTGCTGTGACTTTGATGAATAAAATTTCTTGATAATCTGTAGATTTTGCTTTTACTACCATGTTTATTTAATATTAAAAGATGCACTCGTAATTTTAGATATATTTTTTGGTCTGGAGGCAAAAAAAAATGGTTATAGGTTCGGTGAACTCAGCGAATTATTATTAGTTTATGTTAGATGAGTAAAATTTAATCATATGTTATAAATGTTGTTTTTATTATGTTGGTAATAGTTTAAAAAAATTATGTAATATGAAAAGGTGCACTTGTAATTGCAGATTAATTTTTTGGTCGTCTCTGGAGGCCAACAAAAAAATGGTTATAGGCTCAGTAAATTCGGCGAATTGTTACATACGTGACAATTTTTTTATATTGACATTTTTAATATATGCAATATGAAATTATGTTCTATTTTTATTTCTCTACACTGAGAATCGTATTTTTTTTTATTTAGCATACCAAAGGTCTAAAAAATGATGGTACTTATCTTGGCGATTTTGGAGGGAAAAAAAAAATTCTGTTGGATTTGTAAACCCAGCGAATTATTGCTCATAAAATTTTCAATCGAAATACAACAAAAAATTAGTAACACTTTTCATCTTCACTCTCCAACATAATAATTCAATTAAACAAAAAAAAACAATAATATTTGTAACGAACACGCAACGAAAATAATCACAAAACGTCTCATAAGTAAAAAAAAATAAAAAAAATAATCACCAGGGTTAAAAACAAAACGCTCTGTCTGCGGAATGCAAAATATTTTTATAGTGTATCATTAAAATATTTTCACTCTCCTATTAAAACCGTCAACATAAAAATTGTCAAGTAGTATAATTCGCTTCCCTTAATTCCATATACGTGCAACTGCAATTACATAAATATATAGAGTATATAGCTTAAGCAATTGGCGTCCAGCATTGCTCCAATAATGTATATAATCAAATCTTGGCCTTACACGTCATACTATAAAATCCATTGAATACAAAGTTCATGTCATACACGGAGTACATATATTAACCATTCCGATCTCCACTCTACATACGTGTACACTTGGTTATAATTAAATCTGGTTTTTCAGCATCTTGTATAGTCAATAGAAGATGAGTAGCAAAGCTAAAAACCCTCGTCTTCATTGTATCGATTATATATATATATATATATGTATATAGCATCCAATCGAAGATGCTCTAAAGTTACGATGAGATATACCAGCGAGATGAAGAGGTAGAGAGGGGAAGAAGAGAATGATGCAGAAAAATTGCCTGAGGGAAGGCCGCGAAGCTCTCGCGGGGTTGGAGATTGCCTTGCTTCTGCTTCTGGTCCCGCTGTTTCGCTTCAGCTTCTGCGCGCAGCCCGGTCTCTGGTTGCTTTGCCGCTGCTCCTGGCCTCTAATAAAGTCGAGTCACGCTCCCCACGGGAAGATCTTTAAATCTTCCTCAAACAAACTCGGCCATACCGCCGAGTAGGTAGGCAAAGGTACTCTCGATCGCTGACCTCCGGAGCTCTCGATCCGTTCGATACACATCTCGTACTTCTACTAATACTCACGAGGAAAAATATATTCCCAAGTGGGTACCACCCCGATTTTCTTCATTTTCATATATGGCCCATTCATTATCAACTGGGTCACTATAACTTTCGCATTTTTTTTCGTTTGGCCTCCAATTGTGTTTTGGTGACTGTGACAATTTTTCTATAGGTTTTGTAAAAAAAAAAAGTGGTTCTGTTGATGGATGATGTTTCGTATAAGTTGTAGAGCTCCAAAATCTAAGAGAGACGTTTTTTTTTTTTGGTGAAACAGCCCACCAAAGTTTGGCGAAAAATCGAAATACTTGATTACTCGTAGAGGAAGAGCTTTGATATTTATATTTCATATCGAAATGCTTAGAAAAGACGAAAAAGAAAAATGTTGTAGAAAAAAAGTGTCTGTATATGTATGTGAAATTTTTTTGAGATTTTGAGGAAGAAAATCCCAAATCTAGGGGAAAAATCTTAATCTGGTAACTCTGCTAATACTTATAGAATGCAGCCCAACAAACTGGTGCTGATGTTGCGCCCTCTTCTGGCGTTGATAAGCAGTCACGCGAAGAAATAAAAGGAAAATGTTGGTGAACGCGAAAGAGAGAAAAAGTGAGAGAGGAATGAGAATGAGGTGAAGAACAGAAAGACCACGAAGCAACAAAGCTCAGCCACAATGGGAGTATTAAAACGAATGTAAGGCAGTGGGTAATCTTTGCACTTCAAACGAAGAGAGAGAGCGACGTCGTGCGGCAGCGTCGTTGAACCATCGGGCGGTGTGCCCAACGACGACGACGACGACGACGACGACGACCGAGAGTTGGCATATAATGCGGCTTCACGAAATGAGAGTGCTTCTCAAATATTGGTATACCTCGCGCCCACTTCTTACTCACTCCATTTTCCACCTTTACCGCTTACTTCAGTTCTTCCGCGGTTTTCTAATGGACTTGGGAGTCTATTGTGCCACCGGTGAATGGAGATAATGCGGGTCGCACTTGTTTTAAGGTACTCGAAGTGTTATGGTAGATTGTTGACGACGAAATTGGTTTATTAAATATAATTCGACGTATATTTCATTACTCGAAAGTACTTGCAGTAATTAATTGTACTTATTACAGTAGTACTATGGTTTTTATGTTTTTCAAATCAATTTACGTAATTGCTTATTTATTATTTTAACGAATTATATAGATAATGACATTTATTTAAATTTCAAAAACGTAATTTAGCAAAAATAAATTTAAAAAATTCTATATTGTCGACTGACAATGAGACATAATGTCAATTTGAGGACAATTTAAGAAAGCAAAAAGAAAATAAAGAAATTGCCTACGTTTGTGGACAAAAAGTTTTGACTAAATATACAAAAAACTTTCATTTCGATCTACTATAGCATAAAAAATCCGAAATTAAAGCTTCCTATTCATTTTTATTAAGATTTTTTAGCCTCTTCTGTGCCAAATATAAAATCAAAAGTATTACAAATAAAATACCTAATAAATATAGTAAACATCCTTCGAACCAGAAACAAAAGGAAAAAAAGAACCCTCATTATAAACAATCCGATATGTCTTAGTCACTAATTTACGAATTCTTCCTCAAGTGAACAGAATTTTACCTCAATCATTTTTCTCCAAGCACAATCTGTAAAACCTGTGTACCCTGTTTTTATATCCCCATCGAAGAATAAGCTCTCGTTGGTCAAGAGAGTACCAAGCTGGTATCCTAAGTACACACGTTTATGTAGGAGTTCGTCGTTGTCGTTTGGTGCCAAAGCGTTATTCGCTTTTTGCCTTCAGCGTTACGTTTTTTTTTTTTTCTTGTCCCTTGTGGTTCATCGGTATATTGAAGTACATTTTGGGGAAGTCCGACACAGGACCGATTCACTTTTAAGCTTGCTTTGGGTGAAGCGATGGGCGACTAACCGGAGGTAAAAAGAAGGGGAAATAAGAGGTATATAGTAGCCATAGAATCCTGAAGTGGCTCGTCGTTGTCTCGGCCGAGCGGACAGGTGTGCGACGATTTTTCGAAGGGCCCGTGTGCCTTTGGCTTTCGTCGCGCACTCTCGCCGAAAACACACACCAGAATGCAGGACGCGGTTGGCTCTCTTGGTCTGTGTCTTGGCTAGGTCGGCTTCTCAACTGTGTATTATAGTGAGGATGAGATGCACACGAGGCCACGCAGTTTGTTTGCTCGAGGAACACGCTCTTCGCTCTCGTTCCAGAGACACAATCGTTCTCGAAAAGGGGATGATGATTCACACTGTGTGTGCTGTGCGGTGGTAGTGAAAGCCTTATACCCTTAAACCTCCAATACCGAACAATGCTTTCTACTACTACTACTACTGGAGCAACTATAATACACAAGTATACTTCTGTATTATTGAATGGTATTACTGTAGCGGTAAAACCCTACAGGCGTCACGAATTTGGGAAAAACTTTCGATTCGCTACTCGAGACTCTGACGAAGGGAGACAGCGATTATTCCGGTCTATAACGCCCTTTTTATATACGTGTCATAAAAATTATATGAATTCATGTATTGTGCAGCGTTTTGATGATTTTTAATGGCGGGATTATCGGTTCATTTGAAATAAAATAAAATTACAAATGTAATGGGGAGAAAAATTATTTGTAATGTAAATATTGGGAATTTTCTGGAATTTTTGAAAAGGGTATTTAAAAAAAAAATCTGCTTCGAGATGATGATGAAAAAAAAAAACATTTGGGCTTAGAGACTTTCGCGTAATTAATAATAATTTTGGTGACGCTGCTTTTCATAAATAAGGGCTGAAGATTATGTTTGTTGGGAGCTTAGGTAAATTGATACCATTTTGTATTATGCCTGTTTTATTTTTCTGTGAAAAGATGTGGGAAATGTTTCGTATACTTATGCTTAGGACTGGGAATCGGAATTTAAAAAAAAATCTTGAATAATTACTGTGACACTATAATAAATATATACATTTGTAGATTTTCTTTTTCGGCTGCAGATTATACTGTATATTATTTCACTTTTTAAAGTCCTGAGTGTATATTTGGCTAAATAATTGGTTAAAAATTAGTATTTCTATTCCATAAAATATTTTCTAATCATATGCACAAAAAAAATTTCTTTTACAATATATTTTTTTGCAAAAAACATTTTATCATAAAAAAAATTTAGATTCACCATTTGGTAGCACCAACCGATTATTGCAATCAATTTTACTTTCTTCCTTTTGTGATAATTTGAATTAGAAAAAGAGAGACGAAAGTTTTAAATTTCATTTTGTTATAATTTGATCTTGTAGAATGCCTATCTGAAATGAGCTCTCCTTGTGAAAGTGCGCTGTCTGAAATCTTTTATCCTTATACGAATGATATCCTTTTGATTTGCAAAGGCGCAATCGATGGTTGGTAAACCTGGCGAAGCACAAGAAAGAAAATGAGAGGCAGAGAGAGAGAGAGAGAGAGAGCAAAAAAGAAAGGGGAAGAAAGGATACGGATCTTTTTCGGCACTTCAGAAGCGTCGATGAAAGTGACTGAAGGATCCATTAGCCATTAGGCAATCTTTATGGTCATCATCGTCCAGACTTTTGTCTCGGAATCAAAACGTGTAAACCAATATTTTTTCCCACTCTCGCTGGTTTGTCTAATACAAATTTTCAAAAAAAAAAATACAGATCGAAAGTATTCACCTTTTTTCTTTAATTCATCAAACATCGGCCTGAAATTGTTTAGCAAAAAGTTCAGCTGACATGAATATCCTCCACATTTAATGCGGAGGAAATTCGAAAAAAAAAAATCGTGGCTTTACGCTACGATTTATTTTTTTACAAAATATACAGTAAAAAAATATTTAAAAAAAATCAGAATGTCACTAACAAATTCTTCGGTTGAATTAATAAATCAATAAAAAAAATTGTCAACTTATCGATGTTTAATCTTTCATACACCCGTCAGAAAAGAAAAAAAATTTGCCCTAGTATTCGTAATGTACTGTTTTTACACGAGCAAATGCGTTATTCTTGTTGAAAATATGTGACAGCAGGAAGTATCGTGTAACATCTAGGTAATGTCTTTGTCTTCATCCGTGCAATCCCCGTTTATAGGTGGGTGATAGTGGGTTAAAAGAGGATAGTTAAAATTTCGTTTCAACTGTAATTTCCCGAGGAAAGCGTTTGTTTTATGGAAGCGAGGAGAGTCTCTATTGCCGAGTGCAGTGACCGAGATTCTTCGGAAAATGTACACTAGCGAATAATAGCACAGACATTGCGAGAGAGAGAGAGAGAGAGAGAGAGGGAGAGAGAGAGTAGACTACATAGAGTATATAACTAGAGAGTTAGAGCCTGGGTCTAATGGTCTCTCCTCCGGTCGCTCAACGACGGCAAGCTTTTCGATACGGACAGAGCTATACAGTGAGAGAGCTGAAGGGACGTTCAACAGCATCAACAGCAGCAGCAGCAGCAGCATCAGCAGCAGCAGCAGCAGCAGCATCAAACGATCCGTAGAGACGACTGACGGCGGCGCGAGGAGGACAATGGTCTCGTCGACGTTCCCGCATTGTTTCGTCCGCACGCGGCCTCTACTCTTTTCTACATCCATTATGACGTTTCTATTGCGGGCGACGGTCCAGTGGTCTTTCGTCGCGTTCATCAGCACAGTCATAAGCAGCAGCACTAGCAGCAGTGTCATGCTTGCACTCTCACTGTGCAAAGCTCTCGCGATTTTATTTTTCCACTTCTCTCTCTCTCTCTTTCTTTTTTTTTTTTTTTTAATTTTTTTTATGCTTATTGTTCGAGAATGACGCGACGCGGACCCTGGCCAACCCTGATACGACGCATTGTCAGTACTGCGGAACGAAAAAAAAAAAAAAAAAAAAAAAATAAAACGTTATCCCACTCACACACTTTTCTCGGTTTATAGAGTACGGTATAATATATGCAGTAAACAAAAATGAAACTCTGACTTGACGCTTTTTTTTTTTTCTTTCTCCAGGGTATATTTTAATTATCACCGTGAATTTTTATTATTCTTTATGGAAGCCACGAGATTTTATGGGACAGCGAGGATTCGTTCTCCGATTGGATTAGTCGGCCAACGGATACAGATATTATTTATTTAATTAGTCGAATTGTACTGACGAAAATTGAGTGAATTTTTGAAGTTTCGTCAAAATGAAGAAGTACTTGAAAAAAATGAAATATATATTTTTTCTTCATTTTCAATTTGGTAGAAAATTTATAATGAAAAATTTCCTCCAAAAGTATATGAACCTCCGCGCAAAAACATTGAAAATTTTCAATTTGGATGCAATACCAATCGGAGCTCTATGCGAAATAAAAAATAGTTTAGCTCCAATGAAACTACAAAAAAAGAAAGAATTCCCTCATAAAAATATTTCATTTTTCGTCTGTGCTTGTAAAATATTTTTATGAAGATACAAAATTTCGCAACTTTGGTATAATTAAATTAACTGAATAAATAAATAAACTACCATTTTCCTACCGCAATATTTATCAGAAAAATAAGAAAAAATTTAGCTGGCTTTATTTTCATTTACGTTCATGACACGTGATTGTACAAATTTTTCGTACTTTTCGTAACCGATTCCGCTTTTCCGGTTTTCTATTTAAATCAGTCTTCGTGATCTGAATATATTGAATGACGCTTACGTAGAATTCACAGTGTGGAGAAATGCCAGTGAATGAACCGGCAACCTGCCGTATTATTCGTCGACTTCGGTGGTCCAACGTGGGACGTTACCAAACTAATTTTCAATTCTCTTCAGCTCCTCTCGTTTACAACGTATAAATTTTGACAAATCGGTGGTCTCTTTAACATCATGAAATTTCTTTTCAGTAAAAGCATGAATATTTTCCACTTGAACCGAATGGTTTTCAACCGAGTCCAACGTGTCACCGTAAAATCCGTCGAAGAAGGACGTGACTCGAGAATTCTCCAGCTGGAATCCTATACTACATATATATATATATTATAGAATGGAATATATATAAGCTGCACAGTGCTTCGCTTTCACGGGTCAGGAAAAGGATCCCGGTTTAGAAGAAGCCAAGAACACTCTCGACCTCTACAATACAATACACAGTATAGGCTATTAAGCTTGTAGAGAATCCTCGGGGGCTTCAACAATCGAGTGGGTATTGTAATGTGGCTTTTAAATACGCTTGCGCGAGGGCCACGCTGATTCTCAGCAACAAATGCGTTTGAGGATCTTGGGCTTTTGCTTCTGCTGGTAGAAAAGAAGAAGAAGCGCAACCAGAAGATGAAGAAAGGCAGAGAAGGAGATATATATATATATATATAGTGCGATATAATGGTGAAGCCTGTATAGATACACTGTATTATAACCGAAGGTGTTTGAAAGGATGCAGCAACACCGCAGGTTTCTCTCTCTCATATCTCTCTCTCTCTCTCTGACGTATCGAGAAGAATATACCAATGTATCTTCATGCATTCTTTACGTCACACCACAAACGAATTCCTGTGATATAAAAGTGGTGAATATGGCACACCAAAATATTTTTATTTATTGGCAAAAGAAATTCAAATCGTACGGTCAAAAATAATATTGTTAAATAAAAAAAATGTAAATAAAAAATCTTTTTTTTTTTGCAAATTTTGTTTTGTTAAACTGGTAAAGAGAAAAAAAGTTCGAAATCAGAGTGTTTAGTTTTATGTAAAAATAATTTTGTAAATTAAGTAAAAAAAAAATCCAGGTCCAATTATGAATAATTTGAGGTGTTTCATTTAAAAAAATAAATCGAAAATACAAAAAATGTGTTCAACTCTTTTTTATGTGTAGATTTTTTGTACAAAAAATGAAGAAATTAAACTTTTACAATTGTTCGATTATTCTTATCAGCCTTAACAATGAAAAAAAATGAAATCACGTCTTTTTTTTTGCCCGAAATCGATAGTGTAAGAAATAAATCGCGATTTAATTTTGTCTTAATATTTGTTTTTTTTTATGAATACCATTGTCATATATTGAACATGCATTGATTCATCTGAGTCTTTGTCCATTTTACCACTTTCACCCTATACATTATCTATAGATTGCAGTGAGAAATTCTCAGAGGGGAAAGGGAAAATAAAAGTCGAGAGAATGAGAAAGATGCATGTACAATATACAATGGCAAATGGTATTCTATTATTCCAGATGGGCCCCATAGCGTCTTTTCGCTCCTCTCTCACTCTTGTAACAACTTTCTCAGTTTCTCTCTCTCTCGCTCTCTCGCTGTTAGCCGGGAATGCAAAGGCATAAAATCATTCTCCGACATTTCATCGGTGCGCTGGAACGACGACTACGAACCCCAACGATTCGAATCCCCTTCTTGTACCGCAGCAAAGTGTTCCGTGACCGCTACAGCCCGAACTAAACCAAACCCGCGTTGTCTATACGCATCATCCCTTGCTTCGAAGCAGCTCTCATCTGTTCCGAGAGACCCTCACAGAGCATCGTTCTTGTGAAACGCCAGTCGTTCATCACGCTCATCTAATAATCCGCTTTTCTATGCGTATGAGAGAGACGGACACAGCTGGGTGCAGTAACATTAATTACGCCTTCGTAGAGGGGCAGGGACAAAACGGACGTATATATAGGCATTACGACGCGGAATTTTCATTATTGGAATTTTTGCCGACAGAATGTATAATAATTTATCATGATCCCGTGTTTGATCTATATTTCGTCAGACTTAAACGCGAGAAATAGTTTTTTTCTTCTTTCCTTTTAATATTGGAGAGTCGATTAAATTTAAATTTCGTGACAGATTAAATTGAGGGGGGGGATTTGAAGCTTGGATTGTCAAACTAAATTTGAGATTTTTAGTTTATCGTTCATCTGATACAGATTTAAATTTTTATGATATATCGTAACTGATTTTCAGATATCTATGAGATTTAGATAATTTGCTTAAGGATAATACAATAATCGTGATTAAATTGAATATTATTAGAAATAAATGTGTGTATCGCCGATTTGAAACCCAGTCATTTTTTAATACCATGTGAGAATGTATTGCTGCTTAATTTAATTTCGATTTTTTTTTAATTTTGAAAAAAAGGGATTTATTGAACATTTAACAGATTTGGTAGTTAGTTTGGTTGCAATTAATCTTATCGTTTGCGAAATTTATTTATTCTTATGTGTTTATTAGATTTTTCGTTAACACATTTTTTCAGCAAGTTCAATCAAAATAAAAATCATTATTTAATATAAACAAACGCATGAATTCAAGTAATTAATATTTATAATAACATTAAAATTCAAGCTTAATTAGGGGGAAAACAAAAATTGGAGTTTGGGTAGAAATTGATTACAAAGAAAAATGGTTGTGATTAGGAGAAAATAAATAAGTGGGAGGGACAGAGGAAGAGGGCGTCGATCGTGTAAATTGGAATTTCCAAAGTGGTGCTTCTAAATACAGCTTCACGGCGTGATGTGCGCGACGGGGACACGAGATTCTCTCGTCGACACGTTGTTCCTGCTTTTTTTTTCTCTCTCTCACTCTCTCTCTCTCTCTCTCTCTTCAAGTTTTCTTGACACATGTTTATCTCGTGGTTACGCGCGCGGTGTGTGCAGAGCCCGCGCGTGGAATATCGAGCGCTCGAGACAGAATGATCATTAGTCACGCACGGTGCGGTGTACGCGCGGATAGGGTGACTGGTGGTGGTGGTGGTGGTGATGGTGATGCCGCTGTGAAAGCATTTGGGCGCTCACGCGCGCTCGGAAGAATGATGGGTTCTCGCGAGTGTCAAATATTCATAAAAAATAAAGAAAAAAAATCTCTCTCTCTCTCACTCGGTCTTTCTCTCTTTTTCCCCCCTCTTGGCATACTATCAGGCTGCTTTTAATAAAGCTACGATAAATCATAACGAGAGCGTTTGAGAAAACCGCGTCTCTCGTCAATGACAAGCGCGCGTCAACTCGAAAGAATTTTTTCGTGATTGCGTAAAATATATCTCTGGGCTGCTGAGAAATCCACGCGGGGACGAGTGTTAAAGACCCTCGGGGTACAATTTTCGTGCGCGAGTCTCTAAAGAGACGGATGATTAATCGTCGATACCACATGCAGAATGGAAAAGACGATAAAGTTGAGAAAAATAAACGAAACACACATATTGATATAAATATTCTAAAGCATTCCTGCTTTTTTACTTGTAGAAAATACGAAGAAATTTTGTCTTAGATAAAAATTCTTGGGCAATAATTGTAACAACAAAAAACGTATAATAGAATTGACGAAATATTGAAAAGAAAAAAAAAATGTTTTATAGATTAACATTTTAATGTATCCGAACATAAAAAATTGAAAACAAGACGAAATAGTAAATTAATTAATATATTTAATCTTGCAAAATTTATTTATTTATTTATTTATTTATTCAGCTGCACTTTCTTTTATTTTAAAGATTTTCTTCAACAAAAAATTCAAGAAAACCTCTAAAGAATAACGAAAAAAAATATCAAATGTACTCTTTTACTTCGTAAAAATCGACAAAAAAAAAGTAAAAAGGACAAACATACAAAAAATTATTCACATAATGTAAAAGGAAACTACAATTTTTTTGTACCTTTTCTTGCCAAACCAGAAGCTTATTTTCTTTAAAATAAAAATTTATAAAAAAAAATCATTACATCTTTCAATTATTAAAAATTTAGTTTTAATACTGCGCAGCCCAACTACAATATCGATGTAGCAGTGGTCGGCAGTCAGTTGACACATATATCGTCACAGCCCTCATTACGTGTGCAGCTTTTACCGTAGCATAATAATATTCATACGGCTATCGGGCAAGGACTGCGTTACCTAAGAGTGCGTGCAGCAGCAGCAGCAGCAGCAGCAGCATACGTGAATGGATATAATATCCATGCGCTCATCGTGACATCGAGAGGGGCGAGGAGCCACGCAGTAGTATCTACAGCACGCAGAAGCCTCGGCCTTAATTAGCTTGCCATGGTGTCCGCTCGATCTTATATAGTTAATGCTCACTCGCGAGATTCCTTGCCACAGTTGTCTTCGAACTGCAAGCATGTAGATCCGGTGAGCCCAGTAGAGCCCAGCTCCACCGTTGTGGCTCCTATGTTCGTATACAAGGCATTCTGCGTCACGAATTTGACGAGGGCCCATCTTGATTTACCTCCAAATTTGATCAAAATTTTCTTATTATATATAAAAATAGTTGTGTTTTTATTTTGGCTATTAACCCGACTAAAATTCTTAGAAATATTAATTTTCGTGGCAATTTTTTTTTCTCATAGTTCGCATATATAATAACAAAATTTATATCCAGCGAATCGAAAAAAAAAAATTGAAATAAGAAATCGGTATTTGATTTTGGGTGAAATGTAAGATTTAAAAAAATATATTTTACACTACCGTTAACAAAAATTTATCATTTTTTTTCAGTCTGTGGTGTAAAATAATTGGGTGAGAAAATATTTATTGTAATTTCACAAAATAGTTTCTGTCAAAGAGAAAAAAGGACAATTTTTTTGGAACATCCGGAAACAGAACTGGCCCATTTCGGGCAGAATGTCTTATATACATACTATACAGCAGTATTATTAAGTATGCTATAGCCGAGAGAACACGAGAGCGCCCGCGATATATATCGTACACTTTCTCCCCCGCGCCCGTGACGACGATATATCGATAATGCCACGATTTATCGATATCGCAAGAGACTCGCCAAGACTCGCGTTTATGCTTAGCCGTTGGCCCAGATTTTCTAGACGATTCATGCATAAGCAGCTCAAGCCTTATAATACACTCTTCGTGCTATTTGAGCGACCCCCCCCCCCCCCCTACTCCTTCGTCGTTCTATCGATACATTATATGCAACGAGAACGATTCACAAGCTCCAACTCGCATAATCCTTTATGTGTACTACCTTACTCTGTACGATTTAATAGGCAAATGGGCGTTGGCGAGAGAGACTTCGCTTCGACAACACTTTTGAATAGATGAAGAAACTCGACTCTCTGTCACTGCTGTGTATACCAGACGCTCTGGATGCCGGACAGCTTTTATAAGCAATCGTAATAGGGTCAAGATAATCGCATCTTGATATATATGCGCTTTGAATAAACTTCGATTAAGATTTTTATTTCTACTTTATTACTTGGTATTTAACTTTCTTCAATATTACTTTACTTGCTTTTTTAATTGGCGAGATTTGTTAAACCTACAATTTTTGCTTTCTTGTAAAATAACGAGAAATATTTTGTAGAAGGAAAAGTAATTTTTTCCTTTTGAATTATTTTTTTTAAATCTCAAGTTGGAATACAAAAAAATTGTAGAATTTCTTTTTTTCAATATTATTGTTTAAATATTTTCCACTTTTATTCGAATGAATCTCCTACAAATTTTTGTATTCGGACCTGGTAGATGTTTTTTTTTACATGACCTGCACATCGTTACGAAAATCTAAGAGCAAATGATGCTTTAGACAATGAAAATTTTATAGAAATTTTCATTTTCGTCTTTTTTTTTTTTCAAGACAATTGCAAAGTCGAACCTTGATTGATAATGTTATTTTCATCTGCCCTCCACAAAGCTTCCTCTATGAGGAAGTCAAAATTAAAACAACGTACTTTATGATACAGGAGCGTTTGTGACAGGCCAAAAAAATGAGGAGACAATGTGCAAGGTTCGACTTTGCAAGCTTTTGTGTTAGATTCGATAAATTTCGATCTGTGATTAATATACGTGAGTTCAGACTGTACTAAAAAAAAAAGAAAAAAATAAAGAAGCCTTGAATGGAGACGAGTGGTGAGTCTTGTGGATACATTTTTATTACACTCATTTACGACATTGCGAAGTTATGTTAGACGAATATAATTATTACGTCCGAAAAGGAGACGAATACGATTTATGGCTTTTTCTTAAGTTGTTTGATGGTTGAATATATCGAATGAACACATAGTGGAATCACCGGATATGAAGTGCTCCCAACGATGATGCTGAGAGAGGAGAGCTCTCGCACGCCATGCGAGCTTACTATGAGCTCTCTCTTCACGTTCCATAAAGTTATTGGCGTTATTTCACAGTACAACACCATCGCGCATCTCTCATCTCCTCGTGATGTGGGAGAAAAAAGCATGAACGGTCTTACGTACGTACGTACGTACGTACGTACGTGCGAGAGAGCATCACCATATATACCATCGGCAGCCAGCAACCGGTCTTCACGGGGTTAAGTCGTAAACGTCCGGATGCAAACTCTTCATCGTCCAAGATGCCTCTGTATACTAGTGCACGTAAAGTCGATTGAATGTTCCGCTCACGCGTCAGCGAAAGGTGGAATATAGCGTGAGCATGTTATACCCTCCGTATCCTTCAATAAGTCTTGAGAAAAAAAAAGAAAAAAAAAAAAGAAAACGAATTGAAACTGCTCTGCCCGTATAGCTGATGGGGTGAAAATCGAAGAAAATAATCGAATATAGTCAATGTCTCAGTTATTGACATATTAAACGAAGTATTTCTAACGCCGTTAAAATTTAGAGTGCAACTCAAGACTTTGAAATCTCGAGTCGTTATTTGATGTGTGAAATATATCTTTTTTTATGTCACTGATGGATCTAATCATTTTTCTATATCAAAATAATGATGAGGCATATGTTTAAAAAAATTATTTTGTAAATTCAGAGTGACGATTTTTGTATGTTAAAAATTTGTAGTTTTATGTTAAAATATTTTTTATTTCATTGCATGATTTTTTTTTTATTTTAGAAAAGGAAGTTAATTCATATTAATTATCATACATATTCGTAAATTTCTTTTCCCAAAAACCACAACTACGATTACGACGATTTCACCTTTAAAAAAAAAGAGAGATCGGACTGTCCTGTTAAAAATAAAATAAAATTAATTTTTATACATATTCATAAATTTCTTTTAATTATCATCAATAATAATTCAAAGAAATATGCCGATCAATTTCCCAAAAACCACAATTACGATTACGATCTCACCTGATTAAAAAAAAAAGAAAATACGGGAGATCGGACTGTACAGTCAAAAAAAATTTCAACAGACGATTGTCGTGTTCGAGTCCAAGTAGTCGAGATTCTCCGTGTCTTCGCCTCTCCTTATACGATATGTGTGTTACGAATCCTCGCTATCTGCGTCTTTTAACAAGGTCTTTGCGCAATATACAAGCGAGGAAGAGGTCAAACTCTCACTCTCGTTGGTGGACACAAGAAGCACACTACTCTCCAACCGACCTCAACTACAGTGAAGCTGATAATGTTTATTACAATCTCTTGTTGGAGTGTTTCTGTAATACGGTCAGCTTCACGGTGTGGATACGTGAAAGTAGCGGACCGTTAGTGGTCCCGCGGTCGTCTAGTTAACGTTCACCAAAGCTGTATCACTCGTTGCTACTGGCTTAGCGCGGGGACCGATTACTATTACGCCGGGTGTCTCGTTTATTGTCAATGGGAAGTGACTCACAGAGCTCTGCAAGAGACACACAAACACCACTTCGTTTACAGAGCACACGTAGTAATTTCATTTAGCGGCGTTATAATAATACGCTTTCGTCGCCTTCTTCGCTTTACAAATCGACGTTGTCGTTTTTCTTTCATTATTTTTTTTTTTTAATTTTATTCAACTCGACTCTCTTCTATATTTCACTTCAACCTTCAGTACAGTTCTCTTATGTACTTGTATGTTATGCATTTCATTGTAGTCTCTCGTTACGTGACACGAAATTCTATATATAACAGTGGAAACAATAACAATATATTCATTGAATGTTATATACAGAGAATTTCAAGCACGACATGACACAACGAAAATTTATCGATATCGAAATCGAGAGACATCGACGAAATTACTTCCCCATTCTCTGGATGCCCTGCAATCGATAGTTCAAGAAATTTATTTTTTTTATTTATTTTTTGTTCCTTTTTTTTTTTTTCTTTTTTTTTTTTTCAATCTTAATAATGCTCGCGGTCTAGAGTTGGAGTTTACCTTTCTCAACGTAACGAATAAATACCACGTATACTCGAAGCAGAGAGATGTAAGTTTTCTCTTTTGTGCATGCATGTACCGAATTTTCAGGATTGGAGCTTATGTAACGTATACTAATTTCGTAAGATCTTGCGAAACTGGAATTTTCTATATACAGTTTAGCTAAGATAAAATATCTGACAATGTTGTCGATTGATATCGTGATGTTTAACGCTGTCGGAGAAATTGTTGAGTGATGAAGTGAAAATTATTTGTGGCACTTTTAATCGACTGATTGTGTATATTGATTAGAAAAAATATTCGTTAGAGCACGTGTTTTGAGATTTCGAGAAGCATGCTTTACAGCTGTCATGTTGTATTGAGAAAAGAAAAAAAAGAACGAAACACTTTATCTTAGTTACATGACAGATCAAATTTATGGGAGCAAAAGGAGTACCACGTTCGCTGAAATATTTTCACGCTTTTATGTATGGGGTACTCCAAGATAAATGGACCAGTTCTTTTTATTTATTTTTTTTTTTTTCAAAATTGGTTTGGTCAGAAAAAAACGCTTTTTCTTTATGATTGGCGGAAGCACTTTAAGAGATTCTTTTAAATTCAAGCAAGTTGAATTAATTAAAAAAAATGTGTGCTATAAAAAAGTTAAGAAAAAAATATGTATATTAAGATTTTGACAGTTATAATCGTTTTTATTATCGGTACCAAAAAAATCTTTCAAAATTCCCATTTTTACATCAAGCTTAGAAATTACGAAGGTTCAAATATTAAAAATTGTGGGTGTTTCATTAAAAAATAAAATAAAATAAAACAGTCGTACAAATAAAAAAGCGAAAAAACCCTTTTTGTCCTTCAAATCAGTGTCTCCACATTAAGCAATGCTTTTAAATTTCATTCTGCAGCCAGAGCTAACTTTCAAAAAAGCGTATTATCAAAAAGTAAAAAAAAAAAAAAAACATCTAGATCTCATCAAGATAATTCATAAATCCCTTTCTATATTTTTTCACGTTGATAGATAGTCAAAAGATCTCGTAACAATCGAAAATGAAAAAAATAGAAAGTGCAGTCGGTAAATACGGTTTGAGATTGAGGAGGGTCAGAAGGAGTGACCCGGGGCGCGGGAGTCGCTGATGGCGCGCGCACAGAAGGTAAACGACTAAACGTATTACATTCATCCTATGCTCCTCCACACAGTAGTACACTCGTATGTACATAGTTGTGTACTCTGTTATATAGGTACGCGGGATCTACATAAGAGATCATGACTCTCGGGGCGCCGTGTGGCCGAGTTTCGTTTCTCCTCGGCAATGCGGTGGCGGCAAGAAGGAGAAAGTTACCAGGAACTGTCTGAATCTGCCCGATTGGCAGCAGCAGCAGCAGCAGCAGCAGCAGCAAGCATCGGTCGCAATCCTTGGCGCAGGAGAGCGAGAGCAGTTGTGGTGCCCCTTTTACTCTCCTGCACCGAGCTGTAAAAGCTGCGCGAGCTCTCTTTTGGTCTCTCTTGCATTGTAGTCACGACATTGCAATACTACGGTAACAAGAATAATGCCCGACGACACGTCGTTTCTTTATTCTTCCATCTCCGTTCGTCTTGTACTATTCCCACATATCTACCTTCCTCAACCGGTCACTATATAGCCGCGCTATACCGATGCCAAAGTTTTCTCTCATCTTGCAGACACGGGATAATACTCCCCCTCGTTCATGCAGACGCAGAATCTTCTTTGCTAAGGTTTATGAATGTCTTTATGAAACTGCATATACGTGTAACGGAGACCGGGGCCAATTGGCTCACTTGGTATACATTGATGTTTTTGAAGGGATGCAATAAATTTTACTTTTTAGAATTTTTTTTAAGGGTGCTTTTGTTGAATTTAATTGTTTAGAATTTTTTTTTCTTCGAGGTTTTTATTAATTGTTACCTTTTTTTTTTTTAAAGATGCTTGTTGACTTCGACTTTTTACAAAATTTTCTTTTTAAGGATTCAGACATTATTTAATGAGGAATATGCTGCGGTTATTTTCATAATTTTTCATTATTTACAATACGCAACGTTCTAGCCAAATATGAGTCAGGTACTGGCCAGGTTCTAATGTATGTAATCAATTATTGACTTTCACTGATAAACGAATTTCGATCCACTTTTACAGTAAAAAAACATTAGCAAAATTGTTTGTTAACTTTAGTAAAAAATTATTTGTCAATTACGATATTGTTGTTTCTTCCAAAAGATAGTAAAGTATTCAGAAACTAGTACATTTCGATACTAGTTCGAAGAAAAAAATGTTAAATGTATAAAAATTGTAACTTTACTTTATATTGTGACCTAATTCTTTGTGTGCCAATATCTGTTAGAAAAAAGTACTTTCTATTATTCACAAAAATACCGGCAACACTCCCAAATTGAGACAAATCAAGCGCATATATAATGATGTATGTCCATTTAAATAAGACCCGAAACGTTCCCTTTTAATCGTCATTAAAAATTTTCCGAAATTGGAAGAACTCAACGTTCTCGAAAACCGACAATCGCCATCTATTTGCACGAGTTTCTCTTTTTTTCATGAGAATTGTAATTACCTGGATTTTTCTAAAATTACCTTTGTAGAGAGTGACGTTATTCGATGGCAATTGAGAAAGGAGCCAATACTCTCATTGCGCTAATCCCAACTTGCCCCGGTCTCTATTATGCACATCGCACACCATGCAAAAAGACGAGAGAAATGTATATGGTTTTTTTTTTGTCATTCTAATTCTGGCTTATTCGTTATTCGACTGTGCAGACTCGGAGCTCTTGCGGGCGTTTGACCTCGGCCCGATCTTAGAACGGCCATTAGTCGCAATTAGTCTTCTCGATGAATTTTCTATGAGGGAATAATCAGCGAGACGCTGGTACGTAACTCTCCGTCCTCGTGGCAGTCTCTCTGTTTCAATGCTGGTTGTATTAGACATACATACATACATATAGTGGTTACATATATGGGGCATTCCGAGTCATTTCACTTGGCCATCGGCCTGACCCTCTCGGATTCTGTTGACGAATTTTTTTTTTGGATATGGTTAAAAAAAGGGGATATTTTTTTCAGATTTTTATCACTTGTTTTACCCTTTAAAATAATTTTTTAAATTATTTTATAGGGTAAAATAAGTGACAATAATCTGAAAAAAATATCTCCTTTTTTGGACCGAAATATACCGAAAAAAAAATTGTCTACTGAATCCGAGAGGGTCAGGCCGATGACCGCGTGAATTGACTTGGAATGCCCCATATATATATGGGGCATAGGTATGGAGTACAGTGGGATTGTATTCGCGGTGTGCGAGAGACACGAACTAGGAGAACGAATTGAATGGGAAGTATGTACAGTGGTATATAAAGCATTACAGACGTTGGTATGCGCACGAGAAAGGAAATCGAAGTCTTGGACGGGACGGAGAGAGGCGCAGTCTCTCGATACACTATTACACCTTCTTTAAAAAATATTTGTGAACTATTTTACGTTTAGTAGAATTACTTTCACGTTCGCTGAATGTTTTCGTGCTTTTATAGATGGCTTTTCATTTTTAGGGTCGAATTTTCAGTCTAATAATTTCGAACTTAAGCTCAAACTAATGAAAGGTCAAACTATTTGTAAAAAAAAAAAAAATGAAGTACTATATTTTTACGTCATCAACGACTTTTCTGAATTCTGTAAATAATATTTTCTTCATAATTTATGAAAACTAATTTTCTTTGCAATTATTTAAAAAATTGAACATCTTTTCATAAAACCTGCACACAGTTAAGTGAAAAAAAAAAAAAAAAAATGGCGATGAAAATTGATCACTGATTTCATAGGCGTGAAGCGTTTGAGTCACCATAAAGTATCTCGAACGAGCGAATCGACTTGAGAAATTCACAACCAATATTCCCAAAGTACCCTGTACGATATTCGATCCCTCATCAGCGACAATTTCAATGACAAAAAATCCAAGGAATATGGAGCAAAAGCGTGGATTCGTGATGATCGGTAAAGTCGTGACACGTTTCAGTATCAAAAGTTATGTGTCCATTATCGTCATCATGGTAATCATGACCGTCATCATCATTCGCTTCAAGAAGTTGTCGTCCATGGGAAAATAACTGTGAGTGCTGGGTTATGCGATCGCGAAACTAGCCAGAAGCCGGGCGGCAGCGGCAAAGACTCTCTGAGGATATACCGTTCGATAATGATCGGTTTGCGATCGGCAATCGAATCTAGAATGCAGATCTCTATTGGTCCTCTATAACGTTATATATAGTCTCTCTCTCTCTCTCTCTCGTTTCTCCTCTTATATATCGTGCCGTTAATTTTACTTTCGTGGCTCGAACCTCGGCTCGTCGCCGTCCTCTGTCGATAATACAAAGACATATAGTTTTCAAGACACGAGGAGAGTTGTATTACGAAATCGGCATAGAGTTCTCTCTGCTGGAGGCCTTCTCCCCGACGATTGAGATTCGATGATATACCAAAGGAGAGCTGCTACGTCTCAAGATCTCATCGAGATCGCGCTCGATGTCTCGCGATCGTTTCGACACCATCATCCACGTTATTATTGGCACGAGCGATATTCAACAGGATTGCAATTGTAGGGTACGAGGTAATTCCGGGTGAGAGTGGTACGTATAAGTAAGGAGGTATTTATCTATGCTGGCTGATATTGTTGCGCCATCTAGTGGCGTGGAAGTGAAGAACAAAAGGAGGGTGGAGCAATTTGAATATACGTAATGTCATTTTAAAGCAGTTTTTCGAATGTTTTTTCAATAGAATTTGTTAAAAATTCGTGTAGATATTAACTGAATATGTTAGCGAAATATTTGTGCAATTTAAATAAGATTGGAACATTTCTAAATTGAGGTATTTCACACTTGATTTATGATTTACATTTGAAAGAAAAAGGATATAGAAAAATGTAATAAAAAAGAAGAGAATTCTGGAGTGTTATGAAATGAAGATCAAATCGTTATGGTTAACTAAAAATATTATGTATATACGTAGACAATATTTTTTTTTACTAAAAGTACTCAAATTAGATTAAAAAAAAAATGTTTCAATATTGTTATTGAAAAAATAATGAATTTTTCTATGTTACAACGTTATACTAATTACATCTAACAAATTAAAACATATTTATAACAGACATTCAAACCGCGAGTCAATTATCAGCCGTTCAATCCTTTAAGAAAAATATTTAAAAAGTTCTCTTTTCTTTTCAATTCAGTGGGCATCTATTCCCGATCAACCTTACAAATGCCAAGCCTCAAACTCTCTTCGACTCTCGCCTATAGAAATCTTTAGATTTACACGACTTCAATGAACCGGTACGATACGTGCTGCCAGTTATCGCTATTCAATGACTTAAAACGTCGTTGACTATCAGACGGCAATTTATAACATATGAGAAATATTATCGACGCTTTTATATTCATAGATATTACTTCAATAACGCTGTACATAGAAGGAAGTGTCGTGTGAGCATATTTTGTTTATTGGTCTAGATAAGATTGTGCGTGAGAGTGAGAGACATCCAACCTCCCCCTCTCCACTCTCTCTCACTCTCTCTCTCTGAGAGAATGTTCGACATGGGTCCCTGTGTGAATGAGTCCCTCGACTCTGTTTTGTCGGTCGATTACTGGCGAGAGAGCGGGTACCAGAGATTCGAACGGAATTAACGACCGGATCAGCGCGTGTACCAGACTCTCCGCAGAGAATGCATCGAACACCAGAGCAAAAGCACACACAGAGCGCAACAAGCTGCTGGTGGTTTGCTGCTGTTACACACGTACTAACAAACCACAAGTTGGAGTTGCTCTCCGTGATTTCGCGGCCTCTAATATTATAGCACTTGTACTTTATACACAGAGCCAATACTACACTTGAAACGCGTTATACAAGTCAGTATAAATGTACGTATATCGTGAGGTAATTGCTCGATCGGCGTGTCGTTATGGCGCCTTGCTTTAGTATTTTATGACGATTATATATATATATATAACTACTTTAATATCGGTATATGGATGTCGAGAATCGTTGCGTATGCGTTTAATACGTCGCGCGGCTTATGTGGGAAACGTGTATGTAATTCGCCGCTCATCGTCCTCTGCAACGAGACTGCACAATGAACACTTGATAAAACGATATTTAATTAGAAGGTCTTTAAACTGAATGGCTGAGGTAGCTATTGCATTTGGTAATCGATCGGTTAGCTATAGTCTAGCAGCTAATACTGATTTTACGATGTGTTACAAATATCAACGTGTTTTAATGGGAGCCTTAATGAACGTGTCTGAAATTGACGATTAATTAGTTGAATTTCTTAGGGTTGTGGTAACTTTTTGTGGCAAAATATTTGAATATATATATATATTAAATATCGAATCATTTTCGAATGTTTTCAAATTTTTAGGCTGATGGTATTTTATACAACGCAATTCAATTATTTTGCTTTTACATAGAGGAAGCTTTGTGGTGATGACATTTTTTTTTTTTTAGTTTTCATCGGGTTCAAAATTTCTCTGTGTACAGATTTTTCGATGAGGAATTAAAAATGACTCAACGTAGTTCATCGTATACGCGGTTTTTGTGGAGAATGAGAAATAATGAGGAAGCAGCGTGGAGGGCTTGCAACTATCATATTTAAAAAAAATTTAAACGTTATCGTTGAGTCTAAATATCACTAAAGAGACCGCTCTTTAATTTACTCCAATTACAGAATGGAACTAAGTGAATTAAAAAGAAATCAGATATACGTGGTACCCTCGACTTCGTCATACAATATGAAGAGAAAACCGGCGGTATTTCACAAAGCTACTTACAGAATTGATTGTAATCTTTTCGAAAGTCCTTTGACTAAAGTCTTTTAGTACACAAAAAGATTAGTAAAAACATCAAAGTTTTTCAAAACACATGGAAATATTAAAATGTCTTAAAAAATCGTAGACCTCTAAAATACTGTAGCTGAATTGTAATTGAATAATATTCTTATCCAAAAACCATGTGGTAGCTGCTAATTTAAATATCACTACAACGCCACTCATTAACTTACACCAATTACAAAACGGAACAACGTAATTAAAAAAAAATCAGATACGTCATATCCCCGATTTCAGAATACAAAAAAAAAAGGGGCGATACAGTACGAAGATATTCCCGAGAGAATAAAACGAGCATTGTCTTCAGATTTCTGTATTCAGACATATTAATGATTAATGAGGAAGTTCCGCTGATACGTTTATATATTTTTTTAATATTCGGAGGATATGTCTCACACGCTTTTTCATATTTCTCAACTCTGCGGCTTCCTCGTTTGAGAGACTTCTTCCACCAATCACGGAGAGAAGAATTTGTTGCTCCTAGACCCTGAAGAGTTATGTATAATTATACACTACGAGCTATGTGAGGAGAAGCACATAGTTTCAGCTCACATGTGCTACACAGGATACATTGGCTTTTCGTTACTCGTGTGCAGGTAGGCTCGCATCTTTTTTTTTTTTTTTTTTCTTTTTTTTCTTGCTTTACCTGTCCAGGTATATATATAACACTATAGCGTTATATTACCGGTGTGTTGTTATGTGTATGTTCGGCGCCTTCGCATTTAGTACGGAATTTACCCCCGGTCTGACCAGTGACATCAATCATTTACGATAATTATAGTCAACCCGATCACGCCATCTTCCTTTTTCATTCTTTCTCGACGATAGGCCCGACGGTCGTTGAATCATAGACGTAAACGCGAACTTGTAAACTAGTATCTTGTAATATTTTATCCTATCTTTCCTCGAAATAATATAGTTGAAATAAAAATAATAATCTGCAATTATACGTGTCTGTTGGTGGACCATAAATCGCATTTATGCGCGACGAAAGACAACGTTTTAAATATGAGTAATTCTGAGTTCTGTAATTAAAAAAAAAAAAAAAAAAACGATTTTCTTAGTACATATTGAAAAAGTAAGGTTTCAGGATACCAAAAAAATGCAAGAAAATTAAAAAACGCAACATTCCAATAAAAACAAGTGAATACCTCTTTCGTATAACTCTCTCGTAATGACTTTTTGTGTTCTGACTGACTCTTTCGTTTTCGCGTATAATTAGAAAAATTCTAGGATACACAAGAGAATTCCAGAGTGCGAATCGGTAGTGATAGTGTTCTTATGGCTTGAAGAGCAAGAAACAGGCATAAATATACCAATGTGCCTTAGGGCCGAAGGGTTTGCCGGTGAAAACGATACGACGAAAGCCTTCGAGATTCTCACGCAGCTGAACCAACGTTCTCCGGATATATAACCAACGAAATTCTCGGTCATTTTGGTGTACGATAATAAAGATTCGTATTTAAGGGCACTTTTCGGTGATTTCTGCCTTCGGAAATGTTTCGCTTGGCAGAAAAGGAACCCGAAAAAGAGTGAAAAGAAGGGGAAAGATATAGTAGTCGAACCAAAGTCGCGGAGAGAATGACCAGGCGGGCCGCATCGGCTCTTGGAACTGTTATGTGTGCACGAGGCGGAATCGCAAAGCACAGCAAGATGAGGCAGCCGTTGTCTGTATATATATATATATATATATACATAGCAGTCCTACGGACGCTCTAATCTCGGTTAATGGATAAACGGGCCTTCGCTCTGACTCCCGAGAGAGTGAGGAGCCCGAAGGCAACGCGAGAAGAAGACCCACGGGCTACTCTGGAGATTTGAAACCCGCACATCCCAGCAACAGACGTATATTTTGACGACTGGAAATGGCCGGCTATCGATGTTTCCTCCGGGCGAATAACTGCGTTTCGTCAATCCCCAACAATTCCTTCAGGTTCATCTTATTCCTCACAATAGACTCTGCAGTGGATTGGATTTTTCGTTCAATAACACAGTCATTGGCCATCTGCTGGACCAATTATTCGATCTATGTCGAAAGTTGATATCATTTTGATGTATTGAACCGGAGAAATGGTTTTATTAAATTATCTATCAAGTTTATTTAATTCTATTCAATTACAGCTTTGAGAACTTCCACGTAACTTACACGGGGTCAGTTTGACCTCAGCCAAGTTTGCTAAGTTGTCACACTAATTCTGTTGAGGAGTTTTATCACGAAAACATTTCTGAGAGTACTTTAGCGTCTCGAGAATGAGTTCTAATTGGTTATTTGAGACAACATTGAATTTGAGCCTTGTAACAGATTCTCTAATCGAAGAACTCAGAAAAACGTCAGTGGTTTTACTGAAAAAGTCATAACTTTTACAATTTTTAATATTTTTTATAAAAAATTTAGAATAGCCATAATTTTGTAATTCTGTTTATCAAAGTCGATATTTAGATTTTTCATCTGTTTTCTAGCTTGATTTCAAAAGGCTCCAAAACCTGAAGATTTCGGACAATCAAGGCAAATAAGTCAGAGCCTTTTAAGTTCCATCCTCGAGGGTCTAAATAAGATTAGGCTGTTTGGTGAACGGCCAATCACTGTCTACTTGACCCTGCTACTTCAGGGCCCCCCTGTACTTTCGCTTGGTTGTTTCTGAAATAACGGCAGCGGCGTGTCTCGTTTCAGTAGATTCTCCTGTTATTTAAATATCGGGATTATCGTAGGTACCCTGTAGAAGATCTGGCGGCCAAAGTTTCTTGCCTCTGTTATTTCCAGGCCGTTTCGGTTTCGTTTCGACTGCGAACTCGGTTAAGATTGCCGTTTAGTTTTGTCTGCGGCTCACCGGTCTCGTCCCTCTCTTTCTCTATCTCTCTACTCGTTCGCAGTTCCCCTCCCTGTCGTATAAGTCGTCGAAACACACCTACTAAAATGCCCTTCGCGCATTGGTCCCTGGTTTTTTTATCCTGGCTTTCTTGAGCGTCTGTTTCGCGATACAAATTACCATCAACTGCGCGGATTTGTAGCTGAACGTAAGCACACGTGCGTTATATCTTTTCCCAGACGCTTTCAATACTGGTAATAATCGCGAAGAGAGCTGAAACTGCTACTTTTCTCCGACTATACTGCTACTAATTCGGCATTCCGATACTGTTTTGCTACAAGTCTGCCACGGTTTCTACTGCTGGCGTGTCACTACCACTCCTCCTCAGCTTTTGTTCTTCATTCCTTTTTTTTTTCTTCTGCTGTGCATCTATTATCAAGTCTTCGAATTTCTCGAAGAAATTCGAAGAAATTCTCTGCTGCCATAATACGAATAAATGGCCAGGTGATGTTTTTTTTTTTCAACGATTTGAATATATTATTAAAGAATAATTAATGGACTGAATTTTGCGATCAAATGATTCATTAGAATCGTGGAAAATTTTGTAAATCGAAAAAGAAAAATTATTTTTATGCAAGTAGTTAAGAAATTAGGTTTTTATGCCGGAAATTATATTTTCTTTAGTGCCAAATTAATTTTTGTCATCCCAACATTTATAAAATAAGGAAACATCACGTAAGTTTGATTTTCCAGATTTTGTCTTGATTCAATAATCATTCTATATATTACAGACATTTTAGAAGAATGTAAGTTTTTTTGAAGTGATTTTTTTCGACGATTTTAATATCATTTAAGAAAGATTAATATTCATAGACTGATGAAGATTTTTGTCTCCTCTCAACTTGTGAACTCCATTACAGAGTAGTTACAGCAACCAAGGCAAATTATTCACGCTGTACGTACTTTTTTTTTACCTTATGATCAAAGATTAATCTTTTGATTCTTTCATTCGTGATAAAATAGCGTTGCTCCAATTTTCTTTTCCTCATTGGCATCACTGAAATCAATAAATTTCTATCTATAACTCACGTGCCATCGCTCGTCAATAACTCTTCATCGATTCTCTATAAAATGTTATCTATTTCTGCAGGCTCTTTTCTCTCGCAATATCGTTTTGATACATAGGACTAAATAGGAATATTGTAAATTAAGTTATCGACAATTGCGTCACTGGTACACGTGGTATCACTTACCTACAAATACACCGACGACACACCCTCTATGCACGTTGAATATAAACATAGAATTCTCATTTATATCGTATTGATTGGCATATACTTTAGGCACGTTCCAAACAAGTTCGATTCACTGATTGACATTCGTGAAATTTAATAGTAGCATTAATTATACAGTCAGAATAGTGCATTTTATAATAAATTTATTCAATGAAAAAAAACTTAAAACCAAAATCAAAATAATTCAAAATGCAATGTTACATTAAATTTTGTCCCTACAAAAATAAGTTAAGAATTGTGTGTTCCCTAAAAAAAAAAAAAATCTTTCATTACATTTTTTCAGTACAAAAAATATTTTTTTAAATTATACTTCATTTGCTCTTGCATTCGAATTAACGAAGTCATGCGATCGATCGGTTCTGTTTCTTGTTTTTCTGATAATTTAACTTGCTGTACGAAAAGGGGATGGCTTGGTAAATTAAGGACCTTTATATCTAAAGGTTCGATAATATTTATCTCAGGGGAATAATAACTCTTTTCCCCGATCCTCGTAATTTCTCGAATAACGGCCTTCGCGGTGAAATCGCTGCGTGTATAGGAAAAGGCGAGGTGAGGGAGAGGAACAGAAGAAGAAGAAACCGAGAAATGATGTACGGCTAGATTCTGATTAGAAACCCACGGCATATTACCATAATCGAAACGGCGTGCGGCTCTTCTTCTTTCTATACTCGATATAAGAAGAAAAAAAAAATAAAATAAAAAAATAACGTAGGCTTCATAATACGTATTTAATGCCAGCATGTATGGTATAAAAAGGTGAAGGCCCCGTAAGAATGCGTGCCCCCGACGAATTAGTATATCTAAGATTTCCTGAATCTCAGTCTAATAATTTTCGTGGCTTTTGGCCTGTCCTATACAGCAGCCAATAAGCACGGAACCGAGACTTACAATCAAAGCAAATTTTTTATGAAATTGATGATTTATTGATGTGAAACCTTCGTAGTTTTTTTCTTTTTTTTTTTTTAATAACAATTAATTCTTGGTGTCGATGATAAACATGGATCTGCGTGACGAAATTCTTATGTTTTTTCTCAATGTTTCTGATACGTAAGAAAAAAAAAATCCAGGAATACATTTTTATTACAGTACGAATTAAAAAAATTATTTTTAAGCAACTGGAGTGGAAATTAGGCTTGTAAGAGAAAAATCATTTTTGATCACAGGAATTATCAGATTATTAAGGCAAGTTGTGGAATGAATACTAAATGTATCATGTTTTTAATCACCAACTATAAGGATAGTGTAAAGTTGATCTTTTTTGTTATTCCAACATTTCCTGATAATAATAAATGATCCAGTTCTAATTTTCTTAATTCTCTCCTGATTCACTTATCTCTCGTTGCATCACAAATCACCTGAACAAATTGTATGATCATCATTGTCCAGGTTACAAGAAGCTGTGTACTTAACTACTGACACAGTTGAATGAATTTCGTTTCCAAATCGTCGATCGTCCATTCCGAAACCCAGTGGCGAATAACAAACTCCTGTAAACCGTTCAACCTATAAGCAAGTTTGCATCACGAACATCCGATCGGACAGTGAAGACAACGAAGAGCTCCCGAGTAGAAATACACGAAGACGACGGTTAGACGGATTCCTTCGATTCAGTTCGTTTCGAGTTAGCTGGTTTTGGCGAATACGGCTCGTTTGTTGTCGCGTTCACTTTGCCGCGGATCTTCGAAAGATCGTGCCGGCATAGCGCTCCTGCTATTCCGCCTACTGATCCCCGCAAGTCAAGCATAGTCCATTCCCTCCTTGTGGGCTCCGCTCTGTTGCGCCCACATCTCGAAACTTACAGACCCATATATACAAGGCACTGAGCTAGTGTAAGCAAAAGAAGGCAGCGAGGATCGAACGAATAAGTATAAAGGTATAGAAAACGGACGAGCGAACAGAGACGAGAGAAACACACTTGGTTTGCCGGGTATGCTGAGCTACCTGCCAACAAGCGGCGTCGCGTTCTGGCGACACGGGTGGAAAGAGCTCAACATCAAGCAAGCAAACCAGGCAAACCATCCATAGCAAAAGAGAGAAGCGGAAAGGAAGGGAAACGAGGAGATGGTTGCTCTGCTTCGACGACTTTCGTAGTCGTACACAAAGTCATCTCTGTTGCATTCATCTAGCAAGAAAGACCGGGGCTAATCGAGTCAAGCATGTTTCAAGTCATACTGTGGAAAAAATTTTTTTTTGGAAAATTATAGTACCAATTTTGGATGTATTTATTTATATTATTTTTGTATGCTGTAATATCATTTTATATTACACTTGTATATTGATTTTAATGTATCAGTTCACGAATAAAACTTTTTCAGTTTTGTACTGTAAATTTTCTGTTGATTTTTTTTAGCAGAGTGCACGTTGACTAAATCTTTAATAATAACTAAAGAAATAGTTATTTTAACAATTGTTTGCCTTATTTGACAAGATATGTTTGAGACTACCAACATTTTTTGCTGTACCAACTACTACTTTGTACTTTGAGATCTTGGTTTACCTTCTTCACTATTCATCATACACGACCATCAAGAACACTTCTCGTCTGTTGTACTTTTCTTTACCCAACTTTTCCAGTAAACACTAATTCATTAAGCAACAAAATAGTATTGTTGTTAACTTGAGGTACTTAATCAAGAAGAAATCCAGATAAATATTGAAAAGTCAGTGAGTTAACAAGCCCCGGTCTCGCCTAGTTCAGCTCGAATAGCCTTCTTCCTTCTTTCCTTGACTGCTGGCTTGCCTTCCTTGACCAGAGAGCGGAGGATTTCTCGATCGTTCTCTTGTTCGTATAACACGTGTTTGCGTGAACCCGTCCGCCGTTCGTTTCTCCGTTTTCGCCCTCTCTCTACCTTCCCTTTACCCTTATTCTGTCCTTGTGTCTCAGAGCCACCACTCTCTTCTCTTACGTCTCTCATGTGTGTCGCTCGTCCGTCCGTTCGTCCGATCCATCCGTAAGCGTTTCTCTCTCTGGTTTCTCTCGCCGTTTGGTCAGTTGGGGTTCGCGCGAAAGAGAAGGCGACGATGTATTACTACCGGTGACAGTCCGTCTCGTCGGTTTCTGAACGCCGGTGAAGCTCCAAGAGAGTGAGAGAGAGAGAGAGTGAAAGAGAGATAGAGAGAGAGAAAGAGAGACAGAGAAGAACCAGGGGCCAAAGCGAGAGAGTAAAGGCGGCATCGGCATCGCGGGTTAGGTAAAAGGTAAAGAGGTACATACAGAAAGAGACGAGAGAAAGAGAAAGAGGTAGATTTCTCTCCTCTGGCCATCGTTCGCAGTTGGAATCAGAAGATGCTCCAAGTCTTTCAGGCCAGCACCCAGAATCCAAGGAGCAACTGGCGATTCCTTTGGTTGCTTCCATTTCGATTCCTTCTCGCGCCGTCGAGGGAAATGAGCAAATAAAGTGCCGCCGGGTGCCTGACTTATTCCAGATTTTGGAATGCGGTTCGCGCGCTCTCTGCGCGACGACCGAGAAGACAACGACGACGACGACGACGACGACGACGACGACGACGACGACGACGACGACGACGACGACGACGACGACGAAAGAGAAGAGGCTCGTGGGACGCAAAAGAATATCTCGGAATAAAGGGGATGAGAAAGAGGAGACTATACGAATGTCAGGAGAAAGATGCGGTCAACAGCGAGTTCTCTGGAGAGCGAGCAAAGCTCTTTGGATTCGACGTATAGTTGGGTGAGAGACACACGGGAGCCTCATTGTCGGTCCCCGCGAGTCGTTACGCGTGATTGGCCGATTCGAGAGTTACGAGGGCCAGGCTATATTCCTTCGTTCGTCGCCGTGCCACCAGCAGACGCAGCACCATGCGAATACGTGATTTTCAACTCACCAGTTGTTCTTTGGAGAAACAAGGGCGATTTCATTTTCGACACACACACACACACGCATGCACAACGACGACCATCAAGAAGAGGACGATGAGAATTTTTCGGGCTTTGACCGATACTTCGATGTGATGTCACATGGGATTGACGATACACGGAATAATGTTGGAGAACGTGTGTGGGAAACACGTTGACAGGAAAATGTTGTTTTTGTCATTTTGGCTTTCGATCTGTTAACTGCGAGATGTTGGAGTTATTGGGTGATTTTTGTTGAAGGAAATGGTGTCCAATGTTTCTGAGATGATGGTGGCAACAATGATGAGAAAATAGGGAAATCGCGTGAAGTTCGCTGAGTCGATGGTTCGACAAATTGTTCGAGTCTTCTGAAGAAAATGTTCATTTGATTGAAATTTAAAAGCTGCAATGATTTTTGTAGTAGAATAATAAAAATAAATTTCAGTTGGAATTTTATAGCAAAGAGCGATTCTTATTCCATTTGATTTTTTTCCTCACAATTAAACATTAATAATTTCTGTCTGTCCACGCATGGCATTTTTTTTTTTTTCAACAAGACAAGCAGTAAAGATATCGACCGTCAATTTTTATCGTCGTCCTGAAGGAAAAGAAAAAAATTAAGAGAATGAAAAACTGTATAGTACACGTTCATTGGCATCCGTCGTCACTTCATCTCAAGCCCGAATGGCTTCATAAAACGCACCCTCGATTCTCCATTTTCTCGTGACGTTGGCACTTTGGAGATTTTTCTCGTAGAAGAAATGTCAAGCAGTGGCGCACGATTTTAATTTTCCTTCAATGAATATCGAGACGAGCTTCGAAGGGGATTTTTGCTCTACTCCAAGAGAGCTAAGTACGGCGGATGTACCGTCGTTGCATTCATACACCACATACCATATAGTACATATACCAACGAGTTAATACGTACTTACCATATGTGCATTGGGCACACACGGTACATTGCACACGTATCTCATACATATACATTCCTATATCTCGAGGCTGTCACACGTGAGAGCTTGCAAGCTGCGCGCGTTATTGAGACGACGAGACACAGGTAATACATATCACACTGCGGTATAGGGAAAGCGAAAAAAAAAAGAAAAAAAAAAAAGAAAAAAAGAGGGTGAGATAGAGTACCTACATCACACGTACGTTCATATGTGCGAGCCTGAGCACCCGACAATAAGGAGCAGCAGTAGCAGCAGCAGCAGCAGCAGCAGCATGTTCTATCGAAGAAGAAGAGGGTTGGGTGGTGGCTGTTACTGACTGTGATGGTGGTGGTGGTTTCAGCAGTGGTTGGGGCACACGTCGTCGGAAGGAAGGGGAGGCTACGCAGCCAATGAGAGGCCACCGATATGGCGGCCATTTTAATGATCGGCCCAAGGTAAACAAAGGCAAAGAGGAACAGAGAATGACTTCCACCCCTCCGAGAGAAATCTCCCTCACTCTCTCTTTCTCTCTCTTTCTCTCTCTCACCCTCCTCTCGTCGAGAGCATAGTAACCCTTTTTTCCTTTTTTTTTTTCTCGCGCCCAAGCACATGCAGTCATATGCACCCGTCGACTGAGGGAGCCAGGCATGTCCGCGATCACGTGACAACCACATATGTGCTTCATGTACTGAAGTCTGTACATGCATTACGTATATATGCACGCCCACGTGCAAGTCTAAGGGTGCATTTCGACCAATCACCGGGCTTTAGTCTTGCGTCTTCGTGAGCTTGTACATTATACGTCATGTAGGTGGTATGTACTATATATATGTATGTACTGCAAGCTGTACTGCATGAACGAGAGGGACCTCTCGTCTTTCCTCTTCCCTTCAGCACTTCGCGATCTGTCTCTCTCTCTCTCTCTCTCTTTCTCTCTTTCTCGCCCCCTCCGCCCTTCGAATTTTTTATTCCCATCGTGACGTTCTTCTTGCTCCTTGGAGCGCCCAACCCTCTTACCGAGAGATTTTTCTATAGTTTTATATGCGTGTATACTTTATCTTTCTTTTATCCTGGGCTGACTCGTTACGCGTTCATCAAACTATGGCAGTGCGTTGGGATATAAGAGAACAGGGATGAAGGAAGGAATTATTCTAGGGTTGTGGGGGTTTCCTTTTTTTCTTCTTCTTTTCTTGTGAGAGAGTATTGAGCTTTGCGGAACTCTATGAGGGTCCGGTGTGAGTTCAGGGAGTTCGGAAGGGAAGCCGGTCAAAGTCGGATCGAAAGTCCAACCGGATGTGAGCTATGTACTGTTAGGATGTAACTTTTACCAGTCAGAGGTACGTGGTGTTCACTTACGAAATATGTCCAGGAAATCGAATTGAATATACTGAAAACGTTGGAAGTGTATTTATTCGAATATTTTCTTGTCTAAAGAAAATGTTGTTCTAAAGAAGAATATCAAATAGATGGAATATAATATATTAAAAACGTATAAAATGTATTTATTCAATTAATTTAATTGACATCAAACGATTGAGGAAATCTGCTTTCTGAAATCGAACAAAGTCTGTTTATATTTAATCAGATTTCTTAAAAACTACTGTTTTTAAAACATTTTAGACCTTGGACCATATGAAAGTGGAGTAAACGAGTTTTGAAGAGCAAAGTCACCCAATTTCATTGATCCAATCCGTTTTTAGTTGGTTCGTTATAGTCAATTCTCCCCTATGTCTGGGTATCAGCCTAATTATTATAGTCCAGACTACAGTGAGGGTGAAAAAACTTTCAGACTGGCATCTCAATGCAAACAAAAAAAAAAAACTGGCAGTAAAAGGAAAGACAAAAGTTTGGCCAAAC
The DNA here is from genome assembly GCA_964016905.1 of Perithous albicinctus. Lineage (NCBI taxonomy): Eukaryota > Metazoa > Arthropoda > Insecta > Hymenoptera > Ichneumonidae > Perithous > Perithous albicinctus. Next base: position 18,356,168 of record OZ024696.1, on the reverse strand, counting down.
TTCGCGTCGTCCTAGCCAGAATCTGGATTTCCATTGCTATTGCAGTATTGGAAAGACGGAATGCAGACAAGTTTCTTAAGAATTCCACTATTTATATTGCCAAATTTTTTCGTCTAAAGAAAACGCAGACGATATTGTAACGTTGCGGTTCCTGGAGTTCCATATTGTCACCCAGTTCCATATATACACCACGTTCCAACACCATCGCACCCTAAACAATATTATTATGCCGCAGTGAATAGAATTCAACTAGTCGTTATCTCGCCTAGAAGATCTCTATAAACAGAGGCGCAGCAGATGCAGCTGGAACAGCGTTCAACACATTGAAGAACGCGATCCTCGCGAGATTATCGGGCGTCGAAGCCGCAGCGTACACGCAAAACTCGTATACAAAAACGACGTGGAGTCGAAGAAAAGGTGGTGCCCTCGTGCCGGAAGGCAAGGAAGGTGCGACTCGCCTCCCGAGCACACTCACCCTTCATCCCAGTTGGGTAAACGCTACCGGTGCAAAAAGGGGGGAACGTTAAAAAAAAAAAAGAAAAAAAAGAAAGATATTCACCAGGGTGAGAGGCGTCGGCACCCGATATTAACCACGCCGAGAGGTGAAGAACGAGACTGGAAGACCCCGACGACGAAAAAGGGGAGCAGGAAGTGTGGGGGTGTGCGCCTGAACCCTACCGAAGAATATTCTCGGGTTATCCCGTGAGAATGAGGATAGTCTGCGGTCTTGTACACATTTAGACCAAGCAAAATAGCCATAATACACCGCAAGCGCGACAAGCGTCAACCGTTTGCAGTCTTTTTTTTTCTTTTTCTTCTTTCTTGCACCCACTTTTTCCTCCTTGAGCGGCGCGCGAGGTTTCTACCGCGCCCCTCCCCTATTCACCCGGATTGGACCTCAGATTGCGCCGTTTCACTTCACCATCGGCCCACCGCCGCTAACTACCGGAGACTCTATCGGTCGTTCCTTAAGTTTCGCGTCTCGTGAATGTGCTATATAGGCCCGTGAACGAAGGAAGCCCAGCCGGCGGCCAGGCATGGTACGGGCCGCGACGGCCCAAGTGCTGTGGGCTCGAAGTGAGCCTGACGTGATTTGACTACATTCACACCTACGTCATCGCGTTCGCCTGGCCTGCCTGCCAGTAAGGCCCCGACAACGAGACACGGGGGTGGAACCGCGCGTCTCTCCTCGTCAGGGCCCAGTCTTATATGCCACGGAATCTCCTCCGTCCCTTTTGCGCCCACTACGATCCCTCCGCGTTCTGTCTTTATCGCTTTTTTTTTCTTCTTTCAAACCGGCCACCCGAGCCTCGGTCCAGCCGCCGTATGAACCTCAGCGCGCGAAGCTCCTGCCGTTCAGGGAGCGATGAAGAATGAGGAGGAGAATAAAAAAGAAATTAGAAAGAAGAGGAGGAAGGTGGAAAGGCGAGGAGGTTGAGGTGAAGGAAGGAGGCACGCAGGAGGCTGGAGCAGCACGCGGAGCCTCGGGTATTATGATGATGTTGGAGGCACCAGAGCTATACGGCTGAGGCTATATGGTCAGAAGACCAAGAGGAACGGCATTGGGGCCTCCAACAGCAGCATGCACGTCAGGTCTGGTTCTTCACTTTCGCGTGTCCCGGGCGAATCTGTCGGGTCGACGCGACGGCGACGCGGGCTATACGGTGACGGTGGGGCTCTCTCTCTCGCTCTCTGTCTCTTCTACATCGTTTTCACTGACCAGTGCGCCGAGGAAATAAGGACAGTACGAGGCCGAACGACGGCTCCAGTTACCTTTTCGCTTGGCCCTCGTCTACACTATGGTCTCTTTCTAATATACGTAGCCTGAAAACCTCGTTGGTTATTCCACGCCTCTGACCTTTTTTTATTCTTTCTCTTTCTTTCGCACTTGTACCGTGGGTTAAGAGGAGCTTCTCGAGCGGCACCAAAAACCAGGGAACCTACCGCCCCCGATGCTCTAGTTCTAACGTCTTATTAAAAGAAGTTTTGTAAAAGGCCACTGTAGCTAAGGTTTGTTTTGAGACTCCACGGTAAGAAAATAAATAAATAAACGAATGGTCGGTTTCCTGTGGCTTGGCAATGCTGGGCTTGTTGTCGTTCGTTGTCTCGGAACGATAAGAATCTTTGCGATTGAATGTAACGTCGACGAGATACACGAATTAGTGGTGTTGCGCATCTTTCTTTTCTGTATATTATTGGTATTATTTAATGTCAGACGGACGCCAGCCTGGCGCAAATAATTATGGGTCTGTCTTTTTGATTGGGGGAGGATTTCCGTAGTCGGTTTCTTAACGAGGTTTATACATATATAACAGGCGAGACATTTTGGGTGTATTGCTATGGCTCCAAGTAAAAGTCGAATTAATGTGGTTTTATAAATAGGCAGATGTAGAGAGGAAATAACGGCATCGTAATTCCATCATTAGGAACTAATTGCCATCGGTAAAATGACTTTTGAGACGAAATATGAATACGCTGATGTCGCTAACTTAATTGAGTATTATTCATAGGTACTGGGCGATGAAAGGAAAAAAAAAAGGATTCATTAGTTATCGGATTTACTCAACTCTTTACGTACGTATAGACCTAGTCTGAGCGACTGATGGTGAAAGCAGAAGGTCCCGGAGTGGAAAAAAGCCTATTACCAGACTTTTCCTTGTCGATGCCGAGTCGAAGGTAAACAGCACACGAGTTAATCATAATTTAATGACAATTCAACTGCAACTGTAGTATCATTCCAGTGTACTGCCTAATTGGTTGACCATCCATTGATGTCACTATCAAAATTGTCGTTATACAATTGATTAAAATCGACAAAAAAATCGCCACAAAATGTTGAATATTTAATTATTATTTCTATTGTCTGAAACGTTTCTGATGTTTCGTGATACCAATTGATGTAATGAAGTTTTAATTTCATTTATAAAACGATTAGTTTTAGTACATCTACTATTTTGATCACAGCACAATTGGAAGATCTCTCTCGATCTACAATTATAAAGTTTCAAGTTATGCTCAATCTGCCCTAGCGCCCCGGGAAGTCTCGGTCGCGTCGATATCTTGAACTCGGCTTGTACATTCGAATTCTTCTAGTAGCCGTTGCCGCTGACGTTCCCGCGGTGAAGACTCTACTATAATTCTGTGAGTCTCGACGGGTCCGTGGGGTTTTCGCAGCAGCAGAAGCCCACAGCATCAGTTACAACCAAGCAGCAAACAGCATATATCCTCCACGAGACTATTCCCGTGGTGCACGAAGGTCGCAGACCTGGAATCTCTCTCTCTCTCTCCTTCGCATGCGGCCTTAAAATCGCGTTCAGGCTCCGCCGCCGACGTCGTCCACGCCACAGCCATACATCATATCGGAGTGGTCTCTATACGTATCCCGTCGAATACGTTGGTTCTTTTGGGTCTGTTTCTGGCCCGAAGCTTCGCCAGAACGGGCACTACACGCATATAGCTCAGAGAAATATACGCTCAAACATTTCTAGTTCTTTCCAAACGCAAACCCCAAAGCCCGGTATAGCCCACCGAAGTTTCGTCCGACTGCTACGGCACGGAAAACACGTGAATTATTAAGTCCAGACTAGTGGTAATATTTAATAATTCTAATTAAAAGCTTTCCTGCTCGTTGTTGCATGTGGTAGGTATATATAAGTAGCAGAGTAGAATTGGTTATATGCTCGAAGAAACCCCTCATTCACTTCCAGCCATGCTTCAGGTAAAAAAGTATCAGTCCGTGTAGTCTGAGAAGTTTATTTTAAAAATACTATATATATCCCTGGAGGCGATTATTCGTGGGCGTCGAGTTTAAAATTAGGCTCCGCTGAGATGGTTAAGAGGGTGGCTAGCGCAGACGTGCTTGGAATTCACGAAAAGGGATCTTCCACTTGCATGATGCTATGTTGTGAAGTCGTGTTGCTTCAACAGGCTTACAAAATTTGTAATTTACGGATGAACGAGAAATATTGTGAAGCGAAGTGGCTTGTGTAACAGTTTCTGGGGAGGGTTGAACGGATGAAATGGTTTTCCGGCCGGATCCAACGCACTTCTATCTACGGGGAAGGTAAAAGTCGTGTTTATGTGTGTGCGTGTATGTTGCATGTACGGACTGTGAGGGTTGCGAGCGCTCCGCCCCCTCGTGAAAGGTATCGTCTTCATCGTCCGAGAAACCGTGACTCCCGGAACAGGGAAAGCCTTACGAGCTGGACAGCTCTTAACCGAGTCTGTTGTTCATAGTAGAGGTAACTATGCTGTAGAGAAAGAGAGAGAGAGAGAGAGAGAGTGAGTGAGTGAGTGAGTGAGTGAGTGAGTGAAAGAGTTAAGAGAAGCACGCGAAGTCTCACAAAGATGGCTGCTGATGCGGCAAGTATATGTACACCGTCGTTCGTTGTAACCAATACCGCACGGTCGGCCATTTGTGGGGAACGAAAGCGCCCTACTGCGAGAGAAAGGAACACGATACAGGGTTTTGATCTCCGCATAGCACAAGCCCACCCTCGATCGTGTTACACACCTGTGTGTGGACACCTTCTTCTTCCTTTGGGCGTTCGTATATCTTCAAAGATGGCCGTGTCTTCTTTAACACGGGACATGTAGTCGATATGATTGCTGCCAGGACATCGGCCATTGTGCTCATAAGGATGAAAATATGTTGGTGCGAATATGTGGAACGCCATTTTGTTTTTAAATGGGATCTTAAGGCGCGATGGAGGATGTCGAAGTTAATGGTCATCAATTGGTGGATTGTGGGATGTTACGATAATGATTTTCTGCGATGGAGTGCAATTTTTTTTAGGGGAGGTTTGGAATTTGAAAGGAAAAAAAAAGAAAAAATTGTGTTTGAATGTTTGTAACGAAATTATGCGCTAATGTTTTTAATGTTTTCAGGGATAATGGCCATTCTTCTTTGGCCATTTATTTGTAAAATATGCCATTGTTTTTCCAGAATTGAAAACAAATTGTGGAATTTTTTGGGCAAAAATCTTTTGTCAAATGTATAGATTAATTTAGGGTTAAGTGAATGGTCCATTAAAGGACACATTAGTAAACGACAATATTCAATTAAATATCAATGATAAGATTTGCCGGACGTTATTAATACTAATAAAATATTAATATTAATAATTGCCAGAATTATTTAAATTCTCACTTTTTAAAAATATTACAATGTTATTGATTTATTTTCCATTAGTATACTGAACGTGTATCTCCGATTTTAGAAAAAAAAACATAGAATTAATTTTACGAGCTGTACCAATTAGTAGCGCCTGCTTGCATTTTTCAGCTAGAAACAGGATACTTCGACAAGCTTCAAATTGATCGACAATCGATAAATTAAACAGCATCTACCTTTAGGTATAACACTTTTACATAGCATATCAAAGTTAGGTCAACCTGCAGTTGACCTACCTTTAACACGCTATTAACACAAAGACGATCCCTTTGACGCGATTGTTTTCCAGTCTGCACCTTGTAAGCGACATTTTAGTAATTCCCGTCTTCGTGCACCGACTACCGAGAGTTGTGGGTGTTCCCTTGACATTTCAAGATTTTGTATATACACAAAGCAAGACAAGAAATTTAGCATCGCGATTATCTCCCTCGTGACCACAAATCTGAGTCCCTCTACATGTGCATATAATTATGCATAAACGTGTACCATATACGTACGGTATCAGCGGGGTATCGCGATTCACCGGGAACGTGATGACGGAGGAAGCGTCGCCGCAACAATGCCATATAGAATAGTATCTCAGAGTCGGGCGTGGACAGGCACACGCGAGGACGTCCTCATCGCTGTCTCTCCGGGACCTTATTACGGATGGCTGACAGTGTTAAGTGTAGCATAATGCTATAGCATATTCAACGTCCGTACAACGTCCGTAACGCGAGAGTTGTACATGCGGTTATATAGCCAAGCATAGTGCGTCGTTGTATGAAGGCGGTGAATATCAACGCAGCAAAGAAAGACATAGAAAGAGTGGTTAAGGAGGAAGGGAGGAGGAGAGGAGAGGAGAGAGAGAGAGAGCGGAGGGGAGGGAAAGAGGTCGCGGCAATTCACTAGAGGTAATACCCCTTTATCTCGGGGTTATATTCTATGCTGTACAACTCGTTGTATGCCAAAGTTAAAGCGAGAGAAATACATTTGTACGTTAACATACAAAGTGTACGAAACCGCGTTCATACGTACATATATACGTATTTCGAGTCTGCGCCCAGGAGCACCAGCAGAGCGTGAAAAACACGTGATCGCTTAACGGGTCCCCCGGTCGCTCTGGTCGTGGCTTGCCTTAGTCGCCTCTCTTACATACTATAACACCACCATAATGCAAACCATATAAAAGTCAGTTGTCGTCGTCGTCGTCGTCGTCGTCGTCTCTAACGGTCGACTATCGACTATGGGATCGCAAACCGGAGCGAATCATTTGATCGAGCGCCGATGAATCGATACGGGTGATCGTGAACGCGCCCCCTAGCGGATCGAGTCCTAAGCTTTAATGAAGTACTTGGTGGCGGCCGTCGCTGCTGTGTGATCGTGTTTACGGACCGGTAGTACAGTTAACATCGTCGTAAAACGAAGTTCATTGGGTACTAACGATTGAAAATAAGAGGGCGAATAAAAACGATGTTTATTCTTTAATGTTGTGGCATTTTTTTTTTTTTTTTTCTTTTTAACTATTTTACTCCTTTAGCACTTTTCTCGTTCATGAAAGATAATGCTTTGATCTTGGTTTTACTACTTTTTTTTTGGGCTTTTATTTCGATGGATATTTCTTTGGATTTTTTATGCGGATTGATTTTAAAAATATGTTCTTTCGTCAAAAATTGGTTCGAATGTGTGAAGTCGGTTCTTAGCTGTGTCAATTTCACAGAATATTTCTGTGACTTTTTAAATTTTACAAAAAAATCCGCATAAAACAGATAATTTCGGGAAAATCAACGCAGCAGAATTTGTCACATCGAAATTTAGTACTCTAATGTCAAACATAATTTTTTTAAATCTGTGTATTCATATCATAATTGTTTTCTTTTCATTCACAGCAAAACGCATACTTTGACAAAAAATGAACTGCCAAACCACAAAAATTGGCGAGAGCCAGAATTACATTTACCATTTTTCTCTCGCGGCCACTTTTTTTTTTGCGACCATTTGTTCATGATACCACTACCAACGTCAGCATGTATCATAGCGGAAAAGCATGATCAAGAATTTCTTCAGTAGAATACTTATCAAGGTCGTCACAAAGACATGATGCGTAAGTGCAAGGGTGTGTTATTTCCGGTGCTCCTTCTGACGCTCAGTTGATCTACTATAGTTCGTTCACTGTGTCTATGTGGCTGCAGGCGTACTTACTCGTGCGACACCGATGACCGTGATATCGTCCAAGCTCTTCAGTCGAGAACGAACGGGTTTTCACTCGTGTGCGATTCTTCTCTGGATTTTTTTTTTTTTTTCTTTTTCAACACTCCCGAGCTCACGTACATACTTGCATGAACACTTTATCAACACGCGGCGAGCAGTACCTGGCAACCAGCGTGCGACGATTTCGATTTCGAACCAGTTGGAAGCTTGCTTGCTTGCTTGCTTGCTGCTGCCATTCCACAGCAATAGTACGCAGCCAGCAATAGGGAAACCGGCTTCCAGAGCCGCAGAGCGTTCAGCCGGTTTTCGCGCAACGATAAGAAATAAAGCTAAAGAAAGACAGAACGACAGAAAATATAGCTGTAGAAGAGTCAAGAAAAGGCGACAGAAGTTGCTATTTCTTATACGCACAGATGGGGGAGTTTGTGACACATTAAATGAGACTATAACGGTACTTAAAGAGAACTTGTTTGGCTCGAAAAGAAAAAAGAAGGAAATAAAAAAGAAAACAAAAATTCACGCAGCCGTATTCGTCTCGTTTTTCTTGGTTTATATAACGCATTAAGCTAATAATTCAACGATAATTAGATGTCGTGTGAAAACGATGACCGTGAGAGTCAAACTATTTGTATATATTCCGTATTACCGTAACTCGATTATTATGCATATGTTATCGAGTTGCCGTTGCACTCTCGACGTTTCTCGATAGCCACCAACTTCTCTCTCGATATTTATCGATTTATATTCGGAGCATATATGCAAAGACCGCTCGACTACGTCGAGTATCGATTCACATTGCATATACTTGAGTCTTTATTGATTTCAAGTCAAGTAGTGTAAATATTGAACTACCTGTGGGATATTAACTGACATTTTGGTAGCTGCTGATGCTGACGTGCTTCATCGCTTTTTTTTTTGTACTCTATGTGGAATTTTGAGTTATAATAATTGAGATATCGATGTGATTCGAATTCCGTTTGCGGTTCGAGGGAAAATGAATGTTGTTTTTGTCTAGATTTACATATCGCGCGGTATTTTTTTTTTTTTTTTTTTGCTGACCTACTCCATTGGAGATTGTGCAAGATGCTTGGAACACTTGAGTTTGAATACCACGTAAATGGGATAAGGTAAAGTGACTCTTTTAGAGGTATGAAACACGAGTGAGGGGAAAAAAAACGCTTTACTTTTTTGTTGTTGAGTGAACGCACGAGTTGATTTTTCAAAAAACAACAACAAATGGTTGGAACAAAGATTTGAAACTGTTTCAAAGCGTTCCCAAAGTTGGATCGATCATAGTAGGATCGAAATTTAATTTTGAGAAAATCAACCGCAAATTTTACTATCCAGCTCTGCTGTAAAATGGTTGCAACTGGTTGCACTCAGAAAAGTGTTTATTCATCATAAATAAATATATTTAGTTGCCTAGTTACGTGAAAAAAATGGTCGATTATTACAAAATTTAGTAACAGTTAACAAATATCAGTATTCCCACAATAAAATGTTATGCTGAAGGCACTTCTGACGAATGAAAGAATTACTTGAGCAATTTTCTAAAAAAAATAACTTCAGGATCAGTTCATGACGGAAATTCAGTTAATTCTGAATTCAAATTAAGATAGAGTCTCGTACTTCTTAACAAATCGCACAATTCAATCACAAACAGATTTTTTTTTATGGTACACCTCCCACAAATATCTGCTCATTTTTCATAGTTCCTTCTGTCCGTGTAAAGACAAAAAAGAAGTTCCAAATGAACCGATTCTCGGACATCAGGAGCATCAATCGAAATGAAGAGGGTTCTATCCGCAGTATATGCTGCACGAATGCCGTTGGTGGTGGTAATGCTCAAATACTATATTGCACACACAGATGGAATGCAGGTTGATGGTATTGCTAGAGTCGTGGCTATGCTGGTACATTATTACATTACGCACAACTAGGTAGGTAGTTAATTTAGCAGTGGCATGCCGGTATATACGCGCCGAGCGATTGCTTCTTGTATTGCCCAGGCGCGATGCTCCCGCTGTTGGGTGCTTGCTGTTCATATGCATAATGTAATTGACTTCATCCCTGAAGTACTCCCTCGCTTTTCTCTTACCATCTATCTTTCTCATTCGCATTTCTAGTCTCACGCATCTCTCCGCACCTTTATTTTCTTGCCAACAGATCGCCTCTCATTCGTTCATTTCGTTCTATCTCTTCTCTCTCTATGCGATACTATACTGAAGTTCTCTTGGAGAGTGCGGGGCTCTCAGTACGGAAGGTAATGGACTCTATGGACGATTCACCAACAGAAAACACACGCGGGCGCACGTAGCACAACCGGCAGTAAGGATAGCAAGCAGAAGCAGAAGCATCGGTTATAAGGCGTGGAATGTACTGTACCAAGAGATACTCGGGATACCCGAGGATTACCAAGTTTCTTGAGCGTTTTATATCTCTCTACTGTGCGAATGCTATGGTCCATTCCTTTGTTCGTTTCTTCGAGAGCCAACTCTTCGCTGGTCTTCTCTATGATTCGTTTGCCCCCGCCCCGAGTAATGTATACTTATTGACTTGCTGTATAGTGTGTCGGGGGTATTAAGTGAATTGCTGCTGTAATAGTTATAGCACTGATATTGTTACGGGTATTAGAGTACGAGAGATGTCAATTGTTAAATCGCTATTTCGCATCTGTTAATTGTTGAAACGGTTGTGGTCATCCTACAGAGTAGTTTATAGGTTTTTTTTTAGTGCGTAAACATGTTCAGTGGCATTTTTTTCTGGAAGATGTCGTCTCAAAATCAAAGTTAAGGCTCTTCCTGAGATACTGAAAAAAATTGAAGTTTTGTAAAATGAAACAAAAATGTTTTAAAAACAGTTGGGGCTCTTTTCGAGATTTTCCAAAATCTACTCAAAAGGAGTTATGCTCCTTTTTGTGACTTTGTAAGATGAAACAAAAAGCTTTTTAAAACAGTTTTGGGCCTCTTTGAAAAGAGGAGGGAGGCCTCTTTCATATCCGAATATATCTATCGTCCAATGTGTCTTACGTGGACATTTCATTTGGTGCGCGTTTGGCTCTCTCGCGCCAAACGAAAAGGGATGAAAGGTACACATGAACCAAGAAAGCAATCGGTGTTCGCCCATAGCCTCATATAGCCACTCGCGAAGAGTTCCCCATCGTCGTATATATATCGCCGGTCGACCATTTCTCAAAGCGTTCCTGAAGTAAACTGTTGCAAATTAAGGTTGCACAAGGAGCCAGCGGTCATTTCTCAAGCTGTCTTCTCGCATAAATTATTGCAAACGAAACGGCGAGCCGAAAGAAACGCATAAAGTGTGCTTCTCTGTCGCTCTCTTCCCTTCCAATCCCTTCGTGGCCATCCAGACGTTCGGTACCTTCGGTTTTGTATGTGCTCGCCCTCTTAATAGAAGGACCAGCCAAAGGAAGACGCGGCGATATACATATATATATATACCAGTCCGATGGGAGAAAGATCTCTCGGTATGCGCGACAAATTTTTCATTGACGTCTGAGTTTCGATAATAATAACAAGATCGAATAGCCAGATAAAAATGCAACGGTTTGAAAGATTACTTGACCTTAATCCTCGTTCTATATTTAATGACTTACGAAGGTAGGATGTTCCGTGTATTTTTTTTTTTTTTTTTTTTTTCATACACTGTGTGTATGTGTAAATCATACTTCAGCTTTGGATACGTACCTGCAACAGAAAGAAAAAAAAAGATTGTCAGTGATTTAAATCAAGAAATAGGATTTTTCTTTTATTAACATTTTTGTTATTTCTATAGATTTTATGCTTCCGATATACAGCTTGAGAAAATATTCCTCGACTATACGGCAAACGTCGTTGTTCATTGGTTTTCTTTATATAACACTGGCATAATACAATCAAAAGTTTTCCGTGATTTTCACTTTGCAATAACGTGTGACTTGGAGCGTTAATAATTATAACCATGTTGGAGAAGCGGGAAGTTTCGAAGCCAAGTTTTTCGGTGCTTGGAAATTCTCGTGTCCGAGTTATGCGAGAGGGTATATATACCGAAAGCTACATCGATTTCACGACGTGAGACGAGAAAGGAAATACCGAAGTTTGTGATGCGAAAAACGTTCAACTATAGATATTGAACGATGATGTGATTGCACATAAGTTTTGGTCTTGTTTGCGACGCCTCGGAGGGGAATTAATTTTATTTTATGGGTATAAGCATTCTGTGACAAATCAGTCATTTATGCATGATAACGTCGATTTTTTAAGTACTTAATAAGCTTCTTATGGAGTTTTAGTTACATTTTAGAGAGTTGCTTTAAGAACTTTGAAAAGAATTTATTAGTTACAATCTTTGATTTTCCATAAACTTTTCTATCATTTTTAAACAGGAGTGCAAAATCTGCTGAAAATATATAAGCTCTATAATTATTTAAATAAAGGAGTAAACAAACCAAAATGGAAACAATATTGCCTCTAATCACACAAAAATTAATATACAATTAAAAGTATCATTGAAAAATCCCAAAATAATCACAGAAGTTCGTCTCAAATATTTTCCTTCATTTTTGTAGTCGTCCGAAGGAGTCCTATAAACTCCAATAATAATAAAAATCTTCAACCATTCAGAAATTGCGCGACAACAACAAATTATCCATATAAAAAATAAAAAAAGAGCTCTGCAATTTTTTTAAATTTTAGAATAATAAAAAATAGAACCTCCCGAAATTTATATATCTCGAAAACAGCCTTAGTAAACAGAATTGAAAAAATTCAGAGAAGTTCATTTAAAGTATTCTTACAAACTCCCAATAATAACAAAAATCATCAATCATTCGGAAACTGCCCCCCCCCAAAAACATTAATTTCCCATAAAAAAAAGACGGAACGAATGAATCATACGTAAAATCGTTTTTGCGTTGATAAATAGAAAGATAGCGGCCGAAAGATTTCTTGCGGTAAGTGCGGGCTATACTGGAAGATTCCGGCGAGCTAGTGTTAAATCGAGTGGAATCAAAGCGATGGCCGGAGATGCGATTAATTTCAATTTATTGGCAGGCTGTCGATGCTATACATTGGTATAAGGGGCGCGCCTCCGCCTTGGCCGAGATCTCTTCGTTTTCCAAATAATCGAACGAGCACACACTCTGATTTCTTAGTTCGCGCGCGTTTCAATGAATGCTCACGCGAGCGAATCGCTGCATTTATATATCCATACATATTATATATATATATAATTAATATCGATGTGTTATCGTGCCAAGGAATGACGTGACGGTAGTCACGGAAAACATTACCATTAAATCATGTCAATCATCAGTTGCTATGCCCGAAAATTCGTCATATTTCCTATAATATATCGATCGACGTGCTTCGCAGCCATTAATATTAATATAATGCCGAGAATGGTGGTTGGAGAAAAGGGTAGTTATGCCGATAGTTTAATGTGGCATCGCCAACGCCCAGCCAGCGAAGGTGTGCCGCCTCCGGGGCGACTTCCGTTTGCGATTCTTTCTTGACGGAAGAAGGGATGAAGGGAGCGTTTCATGGCGTAGGGTGAACGACGAGAAAGAAAAGGGGCGACAAAAAAGGAAGGAAAGAGTGAGAGAGAGAGAGAGAGAGAGAAAGTTTGTTAGAGTAGTAGGCAGTGTTGCAACTTCGACACACGCAGAGACGTCTAAAAAATCATTATTAATCGTCGGGTCGCCGACCCGAATATCTCATTCTACAGTTTCTCGTTCACCCTCGAAGCGACGAACAGTTTTTTCGACGGATATAGAGGATTTTTATGACGAGAAGTTAGGAAATTTGCGCTCGATTCTTACTGTCCTCCGAGAAGCTTTTAGAAAAAACTTTACGTACTAGATTTACAAGTTATTTGACTGGTGGCTGTCAGGATAAAAAAATATGACTGGGCATTGCAATGTCAGTCTGTCATTCCAGTAAGTATTGAAAAAAATGAAAAGAATGAAAAAATATTAGAGTAGAACAAGTGACGCACTTTAAACACTGTTTTTGGTTTAAAAAAAAAAAACAGTTGCATTTTATGAAGAAATATTTTACAGGGATTTCGTCACTATATTTTGTCGCATAGAATATTTTATCATGTAATCTGCTGTTACGAAACTCCAAATTAAGGATCATTTGATGGTTAAAACAAATGTTTATGATGTTAATCCTCGATTATCTCAGTCCACCGGAGTTTACGCGAGATTGTCAGAGAAAGAGAGATAGAGGACCGTAAGACAAGTGGCAACTAAAAAGGAATTCAAGAAGTGAAAAATCCTTGGAAGGCAGAATCCTGGATATTCTCGAGGGAACTCGAGCTGCAGCGTTATCGAGACCATCGCGTATTGTTCTCACCTCGTGGAATATTGCCGGCGGGGCCAGTAGCACCACCAACAACCATCACCACGACCAGCAGAAGCATCAGCCAGTAGCACCAGCTATACAAGCTAGCGTGTATACCTGATGCAATTTGTTCGACCGTGAAATGCGTCGGTTTGTAGGGTGAGCGTCGGACTCACGTCTATCTTCGATGGTTGGCCTGCCGATGCTGTTTCACTCTCCTGGCCTCCTCACCTCCTCCTCCTCCTCCTCCTCCTCTTCACCCTCAGTTTTATGGGCTTCTTCTTCGACGATCCTTTTTTTTCCCTGCCTCTTTTCCTTCTCTCTTCCATGTTCCGCGGCGTCGATCGCGCAGGGCGCGCGAGAGATATACAGCCGCAACCACCGTTTTATACGTCAGTTGATACTTATTCAATCCTCTTTCTTCCGCCTCCGCTGCCGGGAATCGTGCCGAGTATAACAGGACGCTTAATTTTTTTTTTCTTCTTTTTTTTTTTTTTTTTTTTTCTTACCCGCTCGCACGCCAAATAGCTCCTCTATTTTACAACTTTTCTACCATTCGCGCAGCTCCACCTCGAAATTTCTTACGAAAATTGCCGCAACGGTGATGCGAATTCAAGTCATAAAAGTTACAAACTGATAGCGAAGAATTGTGAAAAGAAGAGACGAATGATTTTCTGATGATTTATGTTGGTTATGATTTTTGCTTTCTTTCGTGGCAAAATGCATTTCCGGATTTCTCGCTGTAGGTCATGAGAGAAATATTATAGTTTGTGCGAATTCCTTGAAGCAATTTTCTTGAAATATTTACGATATTTAGAATAACGAGATGAATACAGTTTTTAGCCTTGATTGAGCTATAACGATTTCAGACGAAAAGCGTGTTTTATTTATTTTTTTATCAGATCAGATCCGAAAATAAATTATGGAAGTAGACTAATTCTTACAGTATTTTATTTTAAAAAATACAACTCCTACAATTTTATTACTCGGTTCTATTTGAATCTGAAGATTTTTTTACACGATCAAAACACAGATAATACGAATAATCAATCGCATAAGATTTTTTATATTTTTCTTTTATCGATACAAAAAATATAAACCTTTTTTCCCTGTAATCAAGATTTTTGTTTTCGTTTAACGAGATGCGCTAAATGCCATGATTTTAATAAATACTTCGAAAAAAAAAAATTCACGAAAACAAAGCTTTCTCTATGAGGAATAAAAAAAAATAGCCGCATCAATAATACGAAAATCTCGGCATAAAACTAACAAAGTTAAATGCCAAGAAATAACATCAATGAAACAATATAAAAGAAGATAAATAAATGTTGGTTGTACATTGACCTTCCAAGATTTCTTTAATTCTGGTTCAGAGTCCACTGTATATATACGACACTAATTCAATCCCAGGAGTTTAACGACTTTATTGCCACCTCTAAGGCACTTGGATTTTACGGTCCTACATCCACCGAATTTCCTTTGAATATTCGTTCTGGTCTCTCTCTTCAAACCGGAAATATATTCTCTTGGATTCACCGATGAAGCGCGCCGACACGACGAGGCAAATACAGACGAGAAAAGCGAAGGAGAGCCCTTCGTTCGCCTTGTATAGATTCTCCGGGTCCGCTCGTCAAGAGGATTAGAAGGATTTGGGGTCGGTGGCGAGGCAGTAACATTACCGCTGCTGCTGCTGCTACTGCTGCTGTCGCTGCTGGTGTGTCATGAGCTTCCACTGCCCTACCTGTGTGCCTCTGCGCGCACTTAAACTTTTCGTATATTATACTGTGGCAGTTTATATCGGTCAGGAGAGCCGAGACGACCGTCTTTACCTTCTGGGATCTTCTCGTATACATATAGCGTAGCACAGAGCCTACTGGGATCTTCCTAGCTGCCGCATCTTCCTCATATTCCCTTGGTAATAGTAGCCCCCCCCCCCGCCCGCCACTCATGGGCTTAGCATAAATTACAATAAATAACGAGTACTGTGGTATAAATTACGATATACTGTGGTTACGATCGTCTATATATTGGTTTTGGTGTTGTTTCAAAATTGTTGTGTTATTCGAAGAATTTTCTTTTCTTTGTCAAGCAAACTTTATGACGTTTATGAATGTCACGTGGGTTGAGGGACGGGGGACGGGGGGGCTTCGTTTATGCTACTAAAAATAAGATGATTTTTGTGAATTTAAAAAAAATTATATTTAATATTTAAAGAATCACAATTAATTTAGTTAATAAAAAAGAAAGGCTAAATCCTCGCCGACGGAGTTCCAAATTTCCGAAATTTTATCGCCTCTAATTTTCATCTTGAACAATGAAATTAAGGACTCTCGTATTTCGCATTACATTGTGGATGAACCTAAAAGGGACGAGAAAAATATATATATATATCATTTTAAAAAATTGTAGTGGTTGAAAAGAAAAGTTTTTATTTTGATAAAAAATGTCCGCGTTATTATAAATTTTGTTTCAGTACCAAGTTCCTTTTGTGTGTGTACAAAGAATTTTCGAAATCTTGGTACTCGAATGACCTGACTCTGCAACGATGAATCGACATTAAGAAAATAGTATTCAAAAAAATTTGACACCAAATGTTTTGTATAGATGAGAACTGACATTCAGCCTGTAGATTTTAGGCCGAAAAGAGGTGAGCGAGTATCGTCCATATATGGTTTGGAAATCGACTGGTCGGTTTAAGAAATCAACCTAAGCTCTAGAATTACGACGTGCCAGTCAAACTAGTTGTCAATGTAGTGAACGATTTGTGGGTTTGATTGTAACATCTATCATAACAACTCCTGGTATGGGATTCCTCTAAGAACGAAATGTCGCTCTTGAGATAAAACAAATTCTTCGAGGACAACTGGTTTTACGCATTTAAACTAGCTAGAAGGGGGGGGTCGATGATGAATGAGGAACAAGGTTCTAACTACTAGTTCTTTGAATTGTGAGAATTATCAAATATAACCAATTACAGGAGTTTCATTTTTTTTTAAAATATTCTCGTATTTTTTAAATTAAAAAAAGTGATCGCCCTGCAATTTTTAATATTTGGGGTTGGTAATTCCATTACATGATCGAGATTCCATTAGGAACGATTAATAGCACGGGATTTTTACAATATGATTTTAGTTTATCGATAAAAGAAACGAAACATGGTTTTCAGTATGAAATTATTGGAGAATCATGAGGTAGTTAAGTTGCTACGTCGGAGTCATGAATATTAATAATATAGTTTCCAACAACGTGACATAATTATTTTATGCTGTTTTAAACACAATTTCGACCGCGAGAGTTAAAATCTCGTACGCGACATAATTACCGCCAGGTTAGTTAACTAACAACTCAAATGAACACGATAACAAGCTCAGTAGTATAATTAATAATTCTTCAACTTTCAAAAAGTATTATTTGAATTCTAAAAAAGCACAATTAAGAATAATTCGAAAATATTTGGATTCTGACTCATCAGCCGTATACTTTTGCCTCTTGGCAAAAAAATCTTTATTTTTATTTAGGTTTTTTTACTATCGTTAAAAAAAATCTTCGCCGGATAGGAACATATTTTTTTTTTAATAATACTAGCGACTAAGTAAGTGAGTCTTTGAAGGGTACAAAAAAAGCTTTCAGGATAAATGTCATCGGGAAAGACGAAGAGCTTTGTTGAAGGTGATCGAGCTGTTTAGGTTCTTTAGGTTCTTTACTCAATTATTTACTCTCCAGAAATTATACAATTTCTACTCCTTGGAAAATGAGAAGGATCTATTGCTGGGAATCTTTTTTCCGGGATTCCTTTGAATATCCGTAAATTTCACCTGACTCCCCATCGTTAACTGGAAATAAAATCTTCACTCGAAGATGAGAGGAAAGAAAATGGCTGTTCGAAGGCTGTTCTAGTGATGAGTGACGGTAGGAGGCGATATATGTTCGATTACGCGCTCAGATACGCACATCAGGGATGTGCATCTCTGGGGTTGAAACGTACTTTGACGCCTTCCTCGCCTCTCTACTGCATATACACATACATACAAATTTATATATATATATATATATATACGTAATACATTATAGTGAAGGCAGTAGGTGCGAAGTGCGTATGAATTTCATACCGAGGGTTGCGCGAATCTTTTATTTCGATCGTTCCCTTCACTCCCCGGCGAAGGGAAGTCTGCCAGAGAGCGTTCCTGATGTGCCAAAGAACGCATGCTCCTGATGCTGCTGCTGCTGCTGCTGCTGCTGGTTTTTCTAGGGTTGCGTTGGACGCATGCAGACCGGAGTGCAACGCGTTGACTGCATTCAAAAAACCCGTGGGGGTATATGCTGGGGTGTCAAGACTCCGCCTGTGGGAATAACAGTAAAGAAAGGTTTGAGGGTCCGAGGGAGTTGGAGGAAAGAGCGAGAGGGAAGAGTGAGAGAAAGAGACAAAAAGAAAGAGGGTATGATTGCGTCGAGTACAGTGCATGACGTCAATCCCACACCCCCGACTGCCAGCAGTTTTTTTTTTCCTTTCTTTACACCCTTTAGGTTTTTCATATTCTCTCTCTCGCTCTCTTTCTCTGGATTCCCCTTCCCATTTCGCATTCGCGTCTCAATTATTTTTCGTCCTTCGAGGACTCGCGTCTCGAGATGAGACACACCAAGTGGGATCTACTCTGTAGCTCTCGTAATACAGATATACGAGTATACGGCATATTCAGCTGCAGTAATGACGTGCTGTTATTTTTTTTTTTTATTTGCCTGACGTCAATAGCGGAGGACTTATGTTGGTTATGATTTTTTTATTTTACTTTTTTCTTTTTTTTTTTCGTTTGGGAGGGTAATTCGTTTCCGGGTTTCCAGGTCATGAGAGAAACACACAGCATTTCGTGAGAGAATTTTTGCGAAGGAATCTTACTGACTTATTTTCAATGTTATAAGAGACTCGTATTCATTTTGTTAAGGTTTTATTCGGTTTCATCGATTTTACATGAAATAGCGCGTTTAATTTAATTTTTTTTGGTACAAAAAATGGGATGAAAATTTATACGATTTATTGTTCGGTTTAAAATCAACAAAGTCGAAGATTCAAAATTGTAAGGGAATTTTATATTTTATATTTTTCACAAGTGATAAATGTATGCAACTTTTTTTTTACCGATAAAAAAACGGAACACTCTGTTTCACCTGTTTACTTCTTGAACCTGATTACTTCTTTTATTCATTGATAAATTCTTAAAGTCCGACATAACTCTGGAAAGCTATAATAATTCTTGAGTTCTTTTTTTTTTTTTCACTTTAACGGCACTAATAAACTTTCGCGAGTATTTTTGTTTGAGAAACTATTCCTTACCTACTGCAACATCCACTGTTTACTACCAACAGTTTGCCTGCAGAGTACTTCAAAGTCGAAGTGCGAACGATCACTCACCAGGATTACACATCCTCGTAAAACGTAGAGTGCATAAATTCTTACAACCCTAAGATAGGCAAATGTATACTACGAAGTCTTGACCGATCAGGGAACAACATTTGTAGCACGAAAAACGTTTTAACCGATTTCGGTGTATTGCACGGTACAGTCTTCACAAGCCATATCAATTCACCATGCATTCGAGAATGCGACGGTTGTCTTTCACCCGGCCATCAAAAGACCATTTTTATTATCTCTTTCTAACGGCGTCTTCCACTTTTCTTCAATAGTCTCTTTCTCTCAGTGAAATGTCAACGAAAATACTCTGCTATCACTTCTCCAATGTCCTTTCTCCTTACAGGTTGTTGTCTAGCTGTTGACTCGTCCCTTTGTCGATAAGCCATACGCCGGTGAGTTTTTTTTTTTTTTCAACCGCTCGTCAAAGTCTCTCATTGCCATGGTCCATACAATCTCTCCTCACGTACGTCAAGTATAATATTGGACAGCCGAATTTAAAGAATTTGTTTTTTTTTTTCCTTCTCCGTTGAATCACTACACGGAGAGACGCACATTGATGTCAGGTATAAGCTGAAGACGTCTTCTTGATGACGGCGTTACACGAACCTAGAGGAAGCAAAGTGGATGATACTGCGCATATAGCAGAAGCAGCAACAGCTACAATCGGCACGTCCGCGTGAGTATCAGTATAGATTGACGAACGGACGAGCTTAACTGGGTGGTTATCCCGTTATCTCGTCAGTGTGCGCGAGGATGGGTTTTAGGAGATAATCCCATGGAGATGGGGAGGAGGGGGGAGGTTACGCCCGTTTAGAATTACCCCCATTGGTCAACCGCATTGAGATAGGTACCTCAAGGCTTGCGGTACGGGAGACCGGGGCGCATTGAATCACTTTTTAATTTCTCTTTTTAGATTCAACTGAAGAAGGAGGAGTGTTATTCGTTTGACTTTGATGTGAACTTGTCAGTTTTGTTTTGTGTAAAAACATTGAATTTCATCCTCATTCCCAATATGTGTCTCACATGGCAGTCTGTGTCCCATGACGCATGTCTAAAGCAGCCTCAAGTCGGCAAACAAGATCCTTTGCTTTGTGTGTGGATATCTCAGGATACCTACATAAAGTTCATTCAAATTTTCCCACATTCTCCAAGTTTGGTGTAAAATGCTTGAAAATAAATTTTAAAATTCACTGTAGCCTCCCTCGAAACGGGCTTGACTCAAGTTTTGTGACTGACGCAACTAGCCCCGGTCTCCCCTATAATGTTACAGGAATAGATAGATAGATACGTCGGTTGCTGAGAGACATCAGTGGTGGAGGTAATAGTGGTGGTATTACAAGCCCACGAGCAGAGTGGGCATCATCGCGAGACATGAACGGCGCTTATGGTGGGTTCAAGACTCAGGACTATAGGTCGTCCTCTTCCTTCTTCTCCTTCTCCTCCTCTTCCTCCTCCTCCTCCTCCTCCTCATCGTTGACGTCGTCTTGTGCACGACCTCTCTCAGCATCGTGGCGAAGAGAGTAGAGCACAGACCAGAGAGCGAACGAAATGAGAGGTGATAGAGCCCGGGATATGAGCCTCGGCACATTTGTCACGCCGAGTTGACACGCCAAAGACAACGAGAGATCACTCCCGATATTATACCTGAACGTTGTTCGGCTATAACTCACTGGTTGAGCGAGAGCACCACTCTTCCCACGACAACGACGAGTTTCTCTCGTCTCATTGGTCGTCTTCTCCGTCTTACATTAAGGAAGAATCAGCCTGTCCGAGGAACAGATGAAAAATATATGACTGGACTAACGATACCTTTTCGGTGTAGATATCGCGCATATATGACTATGGTGTATGGACTGCTCTCGGAGGGAGGTATATTTTTTGTATCCGTAGACAGGAAGGAGGAAGGGTTCTGGTATATTAGGCGATGGGTTACATGATGATTGTTGTCTGGTGTTGTGTTTCTGTGTATCTGGCTGTGTAGAACATGGAAAAACGTAGGAAAAGGGACTAAAATGATTAGGGGCGTTGGGTGTTTAAGGGTAAAATGAATCGTCATAATGAAGTTCTAGTTGACCATACGTTTTCGTGGCAAATGTAGTCGGAGAACACAGTGCCAACTGTAGAAACTTGTTATCAGATTCATCAACCCTCCGTCTGGTCTTCTCCCCTTTTTTAGCTAAAGGATATTTACCTACGGGGTTTTTATAACGTTTTACATACAGATTCAGCGATGATAAGTTTGCCAAGGGTAAGAGAAAAAAGACATATCAAATTGGTTGAATTTGGGACACTGATTATAATTTACAAAATGACCAGAGGCATAATTATCAAGTATAAAGCGTTCAGGATTAAGAATGCTAGAGAGTATGTTTTGAATTGTCTTCGTCAACTTTTTATGGATGTCCAACGGTGTCGAATGATTTGTCGATGAATTCCAATGGTAACAAATGGTCTCCCATCGATTTAGAACTGGAATACTGATCGAGGAGGAAATTACAATGAAGCAAAAGCAGCTTTACATATAAAGAATATGCGATGGACTGGTTCAATACAATGTCCAAGGCTTTTTGTTGTAAAAAATAGATGACTATGGCGTGTCTATGCTAAAACAAAATACATTATGAAACACGCCCGGGGAGACTGAGCGAAAGTTCTTGAGAAAGAGGGTCGAATCCGTATTGTAGAAGCTTCAAGCTTCTTCTTTTTTCCAAACGCATAGTATATGCAGTATATAAAGTAGTAGAACCATACACGTAGATGACGAAGCCACAAGCAGACGTATGGGGTCTGTCTGGACACTTCGAACAAGGGAGCTTCCACAGCAGTTTCCTCAGCAACCCCCTCCATTCCATGCCTCCCTCGTTTCACGGAGGATAAGGATCAAAAAAATCCTTATCAGATTTGCCGGACCCTCGCGGCTGGCCTTAAGCGGTCGTCGACTAGAGTTCCCGGGAGTGGTTCCTTTAGGGCTGCTGGACGACCGACTCCTTGAATATTTCAGGACTCTTGCCGGGAACGCTGGCAAGCGCTCCCGGCGGCTCCTTATACCCTGCACCGGGTCTTCACAATGCTCTACCCAACGACGTCGACGACGACGACGACGACGACGAGATGACCAGAACGAGGATGAGGACTGAACGAGTATCTCCTCGAGTCTCCACAGCTACGTCAACCCTTCTTATAGAGGAGCCCGGGGTCTACTGTACCAGCAGCATCTACATTGAAGCTGAACTTGTTACTGACATAACCTACTTGTTTTAAAACTTTTAAAGTGGCCGATATATTTATGTCGCTAAGAAATATCGCTCAGCGTCTGAGAATCTGAGGATTGTCCTTGAAAAATCGATGCTTTGAAAAGCTAAGTTTTCTAATCGTCATAAAAGATTTCTTCAGAAACTTATGATTGTCGGTGTAGTAGATGTTCATGGCTGATCAGAAGCAAATATATTATATGAGCAACCGGCTTCCACGGTTGAACTAATTAAGTAAGGAACTTTTTCATTAAGATCGCCTTAGTTCATACTAGTTTCTCTTTTGAAACGTGGTCAAACAATTGTTGAAATCATAGAACTCGATTGCCTTGACTGTTTCGTAAGGACTACTTTAAGAATCGCAATAAAATGGCGTGTTTTTTTTATTAACGAAATGGTTTGAAAAAAATCAAGAGTTGAAAGTGATTCAACTAGCCCCAGTCTCTCCTACGTCAGCACCCTCTCTGCCATCCGCTCAGCGAATTGGCCCTCTTTTCGCTGGGACATCGCGTATACCAAGACATTAACGAGGCATCGTTATGACCGGTACATGCATGCCCCCCCCCCCCTTCCCCCCGCAAGGCACGATTTATCCGCGGGGTTGCGCGTCCCGGACTATTGAAAAACCATGACGCTCTGATAGAAGGGCGACTCTTCGGACTCTGTTTCTGCTCTGCTTCTGTGTTCTCGATGAGTGGAAAGCCCCTTTGGCGTAGTGCCGTGTTAGCAAGGGGAATGGAGGAATAGCGAACCGAGCTACGCCGCAAGAGGAAAGCTCGAAGGGACGTCGAATTGTTTCGTCTGTTATTCCGTTGCTATCCGCTTTGTATGATAGATGCGTGATCTTTTTTATCTTCTGGAATTGCAATTTGGACAGATTACTATGGCTGGAGATGATATCTTTTTTTTTTTGTAGATTAATGGCACGTTTGGTCGAGAATCGATACATCGAACTGCTTCTGATGGCCAATAAGAAACGCGTTTAAAAAAGAGATTCTCCAAGTCTACGTTTTTTCAGAAGAAAAGTCATTTAGCAAATAAAATTTGTTCTTCTATAAGAAAGAAGAAATTAAAAACGTAATTCATCGAAACACTCCTTTTTTGTCATGAATTCAAAAAATGGTGACTCATATCTGTAGCACAAATTTGTCCAAATAAGAATTTCCATGTCTCCTTTCTTTGTCTAGAATAAAATTAATCTAGAGATGAATTTTGTTTTAGTCGACTTGTGACAAAAATATTATGGATGCATGTAGTGCTGAGTTATGTTCAGGATATTCTACAACTGGTCTCAAAGGAAGTTCTTTTTTTTCTGCTCACTCGTTTGCAGATCCTCAGAGTACTTAAACCCTTTCAAGAATTACATTACGAGAGGTTGTTACGTAGATCTTGTGACAGGTATAACCAGCAGGCAAGAAAAGTGTGTTGATACGTTTGCAAGCTGCTGATCCGACGAGAAAGAGCCGGGAAAGAAGCGTGAAGGAAGAAGTTCCACGCGGGTAAAAATATTTCGCGCGTGACAGCTGTGAGCCAACGGCGTCGAGGACTGCGCATAACCGTGAACACGACTGGTTTGCAATGTTCAACGATGTGGGCGAAGGCGGATGGAGCAAAGAGTGAACGGTGCAAGTTCTTCTCGTAGAGTACTCGATTCGTGCTGTTGGTATCATGCTGCTTGGGACCTTTGGCACTCGATCATGACATTCAGTCATCCTAGAGACGCGAAGGACTTTTTTTTTTTTTAACATAACTTCCCACGTTTTTCGAAGGACGTTCTTTTTTTTTGCATAACTTCCCACATTTTTTGTTCTCATGATTTTTTATGGTTATTATTACGTCTGATTGAAGAATTCTCAGCATATAAATGTTACAATAGTAGCATTTCAAAGTATTCGAATAATGTTGTCCATTGTATAACTATAAAAAAAAAAAAAAAAAAATGTCGAGCCTTACGTCAGCGATATTAGCATTCACTACATATTCACACATGTTTTGGTCTCTCTAACAGTCAATTAGGATGTAAAATTCACACAAGGGTATGGACCAGCAATTTATAATTGTCAGAATTTCATAAATTTGCCGAAGAATATTTGATTTTTGTGATTTTTTAATCAAGAAAAGATGATCCTCTAGAATTAAATCGAAATGTCAATTAGTGCAATAAAATGAAACCTAAACAGATTGTCCAACTGACGAGAAAATGTTTCACAAGGGTAGAAAGTTCAAAAGTCACTAATAGCCCCCCCTTAATCATACTTCTATATGATGCCCACGGATTTAATAGTAAAATGTCACTGAGATAGCTTACGAATAATCATCCTGTGCTTCGATGACGATATAGCCAAGTGTCGCAATGACGTTGGTTGTGCTGTACCAACAACTTTTCGTAATAGATCTTCGATCTATACCGATAAGTTTGCTTATATACCTTTATCCATCTTCTCTATGGTGTCTCTACTCCTCGTATATATCCAACGATCCCAAACGCGAATGAAAGTACAGAATCTCCGAGTTCAGAACCTCCGTCTCTGTTATATATTTTGTGCTCGATGTATCCTCGGTCGAGGTGCACACTCGTTGGCAGCTCTGAGTCGCGCGTTCTTCGCTAATTACCGGATAACTCAGCGCAGTTGGCTTGGTTTGCGCCGATATATATCGTCAAGGAAATCGAGGGATATACTGTGAGACAGGGTGTCGCGCCGATGTCGACTCGATACGTCCGCGAGATCTCTCGGGAGTCGATCGTATCATTTGCTATATATATATATATATATATGCTATAGTGAACATTTTATATCGATGCTATCGGGCATCTGTGGTGGCCTTTATCGTGAACGCGGATCGTGTACTCTCCGCGGATCTCCAATCGATGCGCAAGCCCAGCAGCTTCCTCAATACGGTTTATATACACTTCACCGCGCAAGATATATACCATCAAGCACAGAAATGAGGACAGCGTAACAGAGAGAAAGATATCTGGTAATTAAATCGTACACTCTGTGTTGGCACGTGTTGCATTGAGGGGAACCAATGAATGCGACATCCCAACTTGTTCTCTTAACTCTTTAATGCCCGGTTTACCATATTTGGCAGGTTGTTCAAATACATATTTGTAACATCTTTAATGTTAATTTCGATATTTTGAAAAAAAAATTTCAATGCAAATTTTAGAACCAGCATTTTGAAATTCTTGAATTGGTTAACAGTGAATGACAATAAATTTAAAGTCAAGAGATTGGCAATGAATGAAAAAAAAAAATGTTTATACAATTTTTGAATGCATCAAGCGACCATTCAATATTTTGTAAAATAACAGAGTCAACATAAAAAATAGCAATCAATATAATCTTCATCATCGTGTCAAATTCATAAGAGCACAATTTTTATTCGACATGTCAACACACAATGTTGAACCATTTTTA
Source organism: Perithous albicinctus (assembly GCA_964016905.1). Lineage (NCBI taxonomy): Eukaryota > Metazoa > Arthropoda > Insecta > Hymenoptera > Ichneumonidae > Perithous > Perithous albicinctus. Next base: position 18,330,384 of record OZ024696.1, on the reverse strand, counting down.
TCTCACAATGAGTAATTTCATTAATAATTTCAACGACGAATCATCGAAGAGTCACCGACCTTAATAACGTTGAGTATATATACCCTTCGGAAATTCTCATAATTTCATTCGGCCTGATGCAATTCCCATATGTTACACAGGCGTTTACGGCAATAATATGACGGACACTCAATTATTATTATTATTTTTCTTCATTTATTTTCCCTCGTGCCTAAAAGAGAAATTTGGCGATGTATATACGTTCAACGATGCATATTTTCATTTGTGATTATAGCGGACACAAAACTGTTGCTTCAACTGTCCTCTTTAGTAAAATGTATGTAAGAAACCCGAGAAGCAAAGTGACGCGTCGTCGCTGTGGCGGCACGATGATGCAGACCCAAGCATCGACTATAATGACCGGTCAGCCAGCACGTCACATATCAAGCAAACGCGCGATTTCGTGTGGGTGTCAGAAATCTCGCGTCAGAAACCTTGTCGCCGTTCTCCTGCTGCCGTTGATGCTTGCTTGCTGCTGCTGTTGCTGCTGCTGCTGCTGCTGCTGCCGTTGCTGCTGGCCAACACTCACTTCTCTCACTCGCTTGTGAAGTTCTTTCCTTTTCTCTCTCTCTCTCTCTCTCTCTCTCTCTCGCTCTCTTTTTCTCTCGTGAAGCTTGTGCGCGCCAAAGTCATTCACGCAAATTGCTTGCGCGGAGAGCATTAATGAGAGACCCGTTCCTCCTCTTCCTCGTCACCGCAGTATAAGAATATATACATGTATAGATATCACACAGAGTATAAGGGGTATATAAATATATGTATATATATGTATATAAATTTTTGCCGGGTGTCGAAACCAAAGTGCCGGGCAATGCCAGAGGGGTCGACGACTCCCTTGATCTGCTCGATGACGTTTATAAAAATTCAGCGAGATCCCGCATAATCATAATAACCACCGAATAGGGAAGAGCGGGGTAAAATGGCACGATTTTGCATCCGAGCCTCGTTATTTCTCTCGTACAAAAGGTGTCGAATTGCTTGTGAGAAGATTTAAAAAAAAAAAAAAAAATGATTTTTAAAACGATAAATCTAAAGACGCGATTAATCTACACCGAGAAGTAGAATAAATTATTTTTCAACTAAATCAATGAAATATTTATTTTCGCTGATAAGAATATTTATCTGCATAAAATAATTGCCACACGCATTGATTATGTTGTAGGATCTCAAATTTGTGGCCGTGAGTTCACTGAGAAAGAAAAAATACAGTTGAATCAACAAAATCTGCGGTTGAATACGTTCAAATAAATCTTCAGTTGTGACAACAAAAATTTTCTTGCATCAATCATAATGTAGTCAGTTGAAGCAAGTAATTATTTGACACAACGGATAATTAGTTTTATCAACTAAAGATTTATTTGAACGCATTCAACCGAAGATTTTGTTGGTTCAACTGTATTTTTTTTTTTCAGTGTTTCATTTCTGTAAAAAGGAAACTATACTTTTTTATGCGTAAAAAGAATAGCATAAAAAATTCTCTGTTCGGAATATAAAAGTAGAATGAGATTAATTTTTAGAAAATAAAAAATATTCAAAATTCCATCTATCCAAAAATCCATCTATCCAAAAAAGTAAATTTTATACCGTGGAATGTAATTTATAAAAATCTTATTATTTTTATAGTAAAAAAAAATGGTTACGGTTTCTCTAAGACTCAATAACCGGATTGGCGTAAAAAAAAATAAAGTTAAAATCACGTTCGCGACATAACTACCTAAGTGTAATTCCTGTTGGTACACAATCCTCAGGTCATTTCGCCGCGAAAGATTTGGCACAACTTGGTGAGAACCTGGAAACATCGAGACACCCTGGTTTATCACGAATTTACCAGAGCTGTTTCCATCGGGAATCCGAGTCGTACTAGGGTCCATAAGGTGTGTTACTTTGAAAACGATAGAGAGAGAGAGAGAGTGAGAAAGAATGAAAAATAAGCCAAGTTCGAGCATGCATCGAGTTGAGGTGAGGGTTATAGCTGCCTGGCTGAATCGCTGAGCCAGAGAGCGCCACAAGAAGAGAAGGTGATCTTGTTTGCTAATGGCGTACTCGTGTTCGAATGTAACGTTGCCCCAGCCACGTCCATACGTCTTTTGATTAAGATTAAAGAAACCGGCGATCAGGGATAGTCTGGTCGTCTCGCCGCCACCGCACCTCGTCGAATACGGCCATTCGCTGCAGCACCAGCAGCAGCAGCAGCAGCAGCAGGGTAAAGCTTAATGTATGCACACGGCAACGGCGGCATCGTGTTAAAAATTACGAGGTCTCTCGATTCGTTGCCCCAGACGAGATATAGTAAAATCTTTCTCTGCCCTATCGCAGTCCCTTCCAACCTCATCGAATCTTGAAAAGGCCCTCGTCTCCGTTTTTTCTTCCTTCACGCATCCACAACGGCGGAAGAGAGAAAAAAAGACGGTAAAGATAACAGAGACCTTTTATAGCTGGTACATATCAAATTTTGGGTAATTTTTTAAGCCGTTGGCATTAGGAAATATTAGGGAGGATCTAGTTATTTAAAAAAAATTTTTTTTATTGATTCCGACAAATTTTTAAGTCACTTTTGTTAATTTCAGAATTATAATTTCGATGGCATAAACCGAGCTAAATCGAAATTTGAAGAAAGATTGAAATATTTTGCAGTAGTTAACAAAAAAAAAAAAATGTATCTTTTGTTTTGCTTGAGAAAATTAATGGCAAAACAAATGTACCATCTGCAACAGCTTCAACGAACAGATTTAGTAATTTTCTAAATATCAATAACAAAGAAAAAAATGTACTGACAAATAAAATACTTTTACAAAAATTTACAAATTAACCGTACAATTAATGAAGTATAAAGAAAAGGTTTTACATATTACAACTGCATAACCAAAAGGTTGAAAACAATTAAAAAAAAAAATCCCGATTCACAAGAGTTAAATCCTATTCAACAAGACAATACAAAATCTTGAGCTCTACATATACGCAGATAAAACGATTAATTTGTCCGGATTCGTTAGCCGGTTCAATTTCCACGTATAGTTCTAATGGGTCGCACTTGAGCTTACACATGCCAACAAGTAACGCGAGGCCACATATATATATATATAATGCCCTTCCCAAACAATATATATGAAATATCCCTCGAACCAAGCAGAAAGCGCCTCTCGTCGTTTTCGCACGTAGTTCGCACTCAACTCGCACTTTCGCGCGCCTCTCGTGAATGCGAAGCGAGCGAGAGGAGTGCGCGATCGCTCACGTACGAACGAACCGGCGAGCCGGGCACTAGTCGTGCCCGATTGTCGAGTGATTGTCGAGCACATAGTACGCAATGTATACGTATATATATATATATATATATATGAATTCTACGGGATTGGTTCATGGGGTTTCACACCTCGGACCAGGAGCCAAGCATCACACACCCGGGGCAAACGAGATGCTGCTGTTGCTTGCTGGCCTCTGGTCTCTCGCTCTTTTTCTATGTATTCGTCCCGGGCCCTCTATAACTATACGTATGTACCTATTGGCTCTTGCCTCAACGCTTGGGGGTGCTGCGAGCGCGCACGAGGCACTTCCCTCACATCAACCGCTTGGCCGGTTCGTATGCGAGAGAGCGTTTCTCGCCCCGGCGCGCTCTCTGTTTCGATCCGCACACCAATATATATTGTATGGCAAAGGATCGAGCTCATGCAAGAGTACAAACCAAGAGAGCCGAGAGAGACCCGCTCAGGGTAATTGTAGAGGACAGGCAGAATTTCTCGCCTCGCTAACAAAGACATGAAGAAACCCGCTTCTACCGTGTGCTCCCGCACCGTTCGACAAAGAGAACTCCTCCACATCCTCTCGTATCGCTCTCTTGTTCTCACTCTCTCTCTCTCTCTCTCTCTCTCTCTCTCTATATATATATATATGTATATGATTTACTCTCGTTTGTATTAAATACATAATAAAACCTCTCTGGGCACTTCTGCGAAGCATTTCCTTCTTGATTATTGTTATGTAGGTACTATACACCCTTTTGAAAATGTATGTGATTCGACTGCTCTTCGGCAAGGAATAAATCAGGAGGTTTAATCAGGGATTTTTGGGATAAAAGCGCTGGTATCTCCTTCTGATTGCGTGAATGCATTATAGCAATAAAATAATTATGTGGTGTCGTGGTGTTTTTTTGTTATTTTTCGTAATTAATAAAACCTCGTACAAAAAATCTTTACTGCTGTAGGGATATTTTTTTAAACTACTAAACTGAGAGAAAAAGCGTGTGCAACATTTTTTGACAAATTAAACGTGATGAAGAGATTTTAAAGTTTGTCGAATATTTACAAGAAATTGTTTGTTTAATTACACATTTTGAAAAAAATGTATTATAAAATCAGCCTAATATTATTTCAGTTGATTGAAATAAAGTACCGGTATTTAATTTGAATAGATCATTTCAGTAGGTTTAAGCAGTTTTCTTTTAATTCTGAATCACTCTGTATATGCGTGTGTACAGGACGCAATACACATCGTCGAGGGCAAGATTCTCGAGACCCGCGTGCTGACATCAATGGCCAATGCCCACACGAGAGGAAATATCCTGCTAACCGATGTTGACAACCATTAAACCGTGGCGTTCACGTAGTGCCACCGCAGAGCAACAGCAGCAGAAGCAGAAGCAAAAGCATTGAGGCTCGTCGCCGAGACGATGCGCGAAAGTGAGAAAGCGCGATGTAGAGAAGGTAGAGGTAGAGTTGGTGGATAGAGGAGGCGAGGTGCGTATATGGTATACCGACTATATTATACGCGACGAGTCGCGTATTACTCTCGCGGTATTGTTTTTCTCACGCGGCTCTCTCTTTCTCTCTGTCTCTCTGTCTCTCTTTCTCTCTTTCTCTCTTTCTCTCTTTCTCTCTTTCTCTCTTTCTCTCTTTCTCTCTTTCTCTCTTTCTCTCTTTCTCTCTTTCTCTCTTTCTCTCTTTCTCTCTTTCTCTCTTTCTCTCTTTCTCTCTTTCTCTCTTTCTCTCTTTCTCTCTTTCTCTCTTTCTCTCTTTCTCTCTTTCTCTCTTTCTCTCTTTCTCTCTTTCTCTCTTTCTCTCTTTCTCTCTTTCTCTCTTTCTCTCTTTCTCTCTCTCTTCTTAGTCCCGTCGTCATTGCGTACGAAAAATGTCTCTTTCTACTGCTTTTTATTTTTCTTATTTATAATCGTCTCGCTCTCGCGCGGTATCGAGAAGACGGAATAAGGTGGTGTGGTCCCGAGGCGACCCTAAGGCCCTCTGCACCACCGCACGATCTTCGCGCTATCGTGTTACGTGCGGGAATAGCCGAGGCACACTGCGATGAATAGAGAGAGAGAGAGGAGGGAATGAGTGGCGGAGAAAAGGACTAGTACACTCGATGGAGAAGAGACGGAGGACGCGATAGTTGAGGCGAGAAGATGAGCGAGGAAGCTGTGTGCTTCTGACGCAATGCTGCTGCTGCTGCTTTTGCTGTTGGAAGAGAATCTTCTGACGGTAAATGAATGAGTAGCGAATAAACGAATCAAGCAACGTACGAAGTAGTAAATATGAAGGGATGATACCTTTGACAATGGACACATTGGTAGCGCAGGGAAAAAACTGGAATATGGATTACAATAAAAAAAGCATAAATTTAATCAAATTTGTCATGTGATTATTGTGGCGTATGAATAAAATTCCACTGATGAGAATCTGTATTCGATGACATTTTTTTTTTTTTTTTACTAAAAGTACATTCGTGTTATGTCATGAAAGTCAACCTCATTTTTTTCTGACCCTCTGAGATACATATTTCTCAAAACCAATTTTATAAAAATTAAGAAGTTGAGAGTTTTCTAAACTTATGAATGCAATAGTAAATTATATTTATCTAGTTCGATTTTAGTTTCATATTGCTGAACGAAAAAAAAACGTCAGAGAATTTTTTCAAACATTTGAAAAAAAAAAAAACGCAATAATTAAAAAAATGTAATAAATAAAATCATATATGTTAGGAAAAATTGGAGAATTTATTTCAGTGTTTCAATTCTAATTAAAAGCATCAGTCACAAAAATCCGCATCACATGTTAGATGTAATATTTTTTTTTAATATTGACCGAAGGTTTTCAAAATATTTTCCATATTACCCGGACTTATCGTACATCTGCGTGTCAACAATGTATTTCGGGTGAATCGACGTGTTACACTGTGGACCAGATTATGACTACCGAACTGAAAAGAATGGAAAGGACGAGGGATATATAAAGATCGAAAGAGTCCTGTGAGATAGCCACTTCGTTGCTTCTCCGATGACCAATCGTCCCGACGCTTGACGTATACTTGGACGACGTGTCGGTTGCCGGTTCTTCCTCTTCTTCTTCTTCTTCTTCTTCTTCTTCTTCTTTCGCTTCACCGATGCTGTACGGCTATCAGCGTTTCACGTTACTCACGTATACGACCGAGAGACTTTACTTGAAAATGGATCTCGTGATCGAAGGTGCCGGAGCGCGAGGCGCGATACTCATTCCCTTTTCTTTTCTTTTTTTTATCTCGACACGACACATGTTACGCTATTGAATTTTTATTTTCTCAGAAAGGATACGGATACTCAATTTAACAAAAATTTACAGATTTATTTCGTCAATAAAAAATCTGTGCGCACGAAATAATCGGCGTAAAGTTGCCATTTGAAACTGGTAAACCGCTTACGAATGATCTTACAATAATTCTAAACAAATATGTTTTAATTTTTGTGTCGGTAAAAAAATATCGTATAAAAAAACTCACGCGCGATTGTAAAAAATATTTTCAATTAAGAAATAATAGGTACTTGTACAATTTTTTTTATTTACGAATCTGGGGATTTTATTTCATGATGAACACACCGTTAGGGACGTTCAATCGCATGAAATTTTTTGTACGATTTATTTGTTAGCGATTTAAAAAAAAATTAAACACACACTTTGCTAATAGACACCTGGTAAACCATTTTTTTCCATGGTCATATTTTCGTTAATGCAATTTTTTATGCTAGATCGGATAAAATCTCAGAGAAGAAGAAGAAGAAGAAGAAGTGAGGTATCGTGGCGTGTGTTATAGTGCACGCGAAGATTCTTGGGTTCTTCCTCACCTCATCGCCAGTAACCACTGGTTTCTCTTTACATATATACCATAGCTCCGATCTTCGCCCTTTCTCTTCACCTGTATCTTTCTCTGCCTCCTTTTTTTCATCATCTTACTCCTTTTCTTCGTCATATTCTTCCATCTCTTGAGCTTCGAATCGGCCGGTTAAACCTCCGCTCCCTCGCATCGGTTCATCAGCTGCTGCTGGTGCTGCTGCTGCAGAGCGTATATACCGAAATTATAATAAGAATAATGATGAAAGCCTGGGTATAACAGCGAGTAAGGAGTAACGAGAGAGGAGAACGCGGGCGGCGCGAAAGTGAACGAAGAGGCAAAAGAGTGAGAAAATAGGAACAAGTATACGGAAAGAAAGAGTGAGATGAAAAAATGTAGGAGGTGGAGACGAAACCACCAACGCCACCTGCCGGCATCGAAACCATCGCGGGCCATCTTTCTTTTTTCCTTTTCGTGGCTTTCGCGAGAGATCTCGTCCGAAGCCTTCAAGCAGAGAGTCCAGAAAACTCCGTTGTATGTACGTATATATATATATATATTCACCTGGATAATACTTCTCGATACCGCTGCGATTACCTTCAAGCCAAAGTCTCGTCGAAGCTTCTGAGACCGTCCGCTTTATTGGGCCAAGAGTTCCGATAAGGAGGGTCGAATACAAGAGCGTAAAAAAAAATATATATATATAAGAAAAATAAAGCAGCAGTCATGTCGTGAGAACATCATCCCAATTTAGGGAGGTAAATTAAATTAAAAAAATGAAAACAAAAAAATTAATTTATATTTTTTATACACTTAAAAATTAATTTAGTGTGTTACAAGATATTTAAATTGAGTAATAGCATCTCCGATTTATACTCTAATTTTCAATAATAATCATAATTTTTTTAAAACTTGTCTAAAGAATTCGATAGAAGACTTTTTTTTTAAATATGAAGTTCGTTCTCTTAAATAAAACTTTGGTTTTCTTTTACATAATTTGAGCCCATCACAAAAAATGTATAGCAACTCTTTTTTCATGTTTGAAATAAGATTATAAGTAACATGTTGTACTTAACCTCAACTTGACCAGTGAGATTACCTTAAATGGCCGACATAGAATGAATGAACGTAGAAGTATACAATGTGTAGTAGAAAAAAAAATATTGACAGCATAAACGCTCTATGATAATGGACCTTTCATACACACGTACATACATGACATTAGCTTGGAAACAGAATGAACAGAAAGCGTACTCCATAGCACTTTTCCGAGTGGAATCTTGTGCGGTACGTGAAGGAGAAACACGTTTCACCTAATAATTAATGCGGAGGCGTTTGAAGTACGCCACACCCAACGGAACTCAATCAAGTGGACCGAGGAGTCAAGACAGAGAGAAGTGATGAGTATGAGGCCGAAGCGGCTTTCTCATACTAGCGAGCATGTACCGCTTTATGGAGTCTCGGGTGCTGTGCTCCACCGTGCGAGAGGCAGATAGCACAGTGTTATATACCGCGAGTACGCCCGTGCGCCACGAAGGCTTATCTCAAAAACTCGAGTCATCCTAATCAATAGTGTGTGCTGTGTGAATAAGACCCAGCCGCAACGTTGCTGGAGTCTTGGAGCGCACTTGGAATGTATGAGTGCATGTAGACGTCTACATGCACTTAATCTTTTTACCGGCATTCATCTCTAGCAAACATTTCCTCTTATTTCCATGATGGTGAGGAAAAATGACATCATTTTATAACACATCAACGTGCTAAGCATGACAATCAATGTGACACAAGTTTAAATTACGACATGGTGTCACGATTTCGATATTTCGATATTTCGATAATAAAAAAAATATATTGCAATCTGAAAACTTTACTTGACAGTCCGCGTCCGCCGGATTTAGTTCAACCAACCAATCTCTTATCTCAGTGATTTAATTCCAAAAATATGTCGGTCCACCAACCGCAAACAGTAACTATAATGATAACATTATTTAGTTCTCTTGATAGGAATCAATTAATATCCCGTCCAAACTGCAACGTAACATGTGCATCGTAATTAAATCTTAAAAAAGAAGAGAAGTGAAGGATTAACTCTGGCATTTATTTGTCTTAATTTACGCGAAATTGCACAATAAGCACATGAATAGCTATGACTCGCAATCTTCGAAAACAGGCATATATGAAAATTGTTGCCTCGTTTATCCCGGTATTATTCATTGCGGTTGCATTGAAAGGAACGCCGAGATCGAGTCAAGTTTCCGTTGGTATAGATAATAATCTTGGTGTTACTTGTGACTGTATACGTCTATGTGGTGTACGTACATCTGACTGTGAAGATGGCACAAGTGGTAACAAGAATGTAGCGAGGGTGGCTCGTGGGACTCGATGAATTTTCTACGTTGAAGATAGGCACCGCTGCCTAGGAAATGGAAGTTTTATCCTTCTTTCTCTTTCTCTTGGCGTGTTATTCGCCGTTCCTGTCGAGACGTTCCCGGCGTGCGCGTCGTCGTCGCGTCCTCTTCTTCGGTTGCGGTGAATTCCTTCGGCGGTTCCGCGAGCGATTCTCGCCGCTCTTGTAGCCGTCACCACCACCACCAACCAGGCAACAAACGTTACAGTGACCAAACATAGCCGAGCTGCTTCGTTGAACACTAATTATTATGATAATTGCCGAGTCTCCTTGGATTATAGCTGAAGATGTACACAAAAGTAGCTAATAAACTTTCGCTGTCTTATTCTCTCTTGTACAGTGAAAAAAATAAACGGGTGTTTCATTGTTTCTGCAAATATTACGACGTCGTCATGTAAATTGCAAATTTCACACGGAAAACTGTAGAAAAATCTGTATACGGGTCATTCTTTAAATAAACAGCATATACTTTGTGCTATAATATCTGATTGGAACTCCAGGATATATTAATGTAAGTGTCATGGACTCTTTCTGGATCTTTGAAGCAAATTTTAAAACTTTTTTTGAGCGTTCTGATTAATTCAAAGTGATGAAAAAAAAAAAAAAAATCTTAGCTTTCCTGATAAGGATGTTGCCGATTTAATCAACATTCGAGAAATCAATTACAATCTCAAAAATATTCTAAAAATAATGAATAATAAATAAAAATATTTATTTAAACGAATCTACGTAGAAAAACATTTTCTTATCGATAAATCAGGATATTCTTTTTAAAAAATCTGTATCACATTAATTATGAAGTAAAAAAATAAAAATAGGCTACAGCTATCAACGCTTACAATTCCTTCACCAAGCTGTGAAAAGAATTGAGATTACGACCGCAATATTAGTGTTTTTTTTTCTTTCGTGTACGCTGTGCATACAGTGTACGTTTATGCAGCTTATAAATTTCATCCACCAGTGTGTATATAATATATATAACATTCTACAGGTAGGTATGGCGATATAGCTTGAAGCTTGAGGCCCGTTCCCTCGCTATCACTGATCCTATCGACCTCATATTTTTGTAGGCGGATCCAGTGCCGCCTCGTCGTTCAGTATTTTCTTACTTTTTCATTTTCTTTTCTTTTCTTCTCCTTTCTTTTTTTTCTTTTTTATCATCGTTTTTCTTTTTTATATCCATGACGTTGCTGTTGCTCTTTCACTCGGTTGGTTCGTTGATCCTTTCGAAGAGGCTCCTCTATCCCTACATACAACCGGTCGGAAATGCGCCTTGGGGAAAGTAAATTGTAGGGAATTTTCGGGGTCTTGCGATGAGAGAGCAGAGAGCTCAAGAGATGAGAGGACGAGAAGAAGAAGAAGAAAAAGAAGACGAAGAAGCAGAAGAAGAGCTCATGGATTCATTCTCTATCTCTCTCCTTGTTGCTTGTTGTTTTCGCTTGCTCTTTTGCTTCGCCGAAATACGAAAAGAATTTCATTGTTTCAGGGAATCGTTTAACGGCCTCTCGAAGCACTTTTTAACGCCCCGACGCTCTTCACCACTTCTTTCTCCTTATTCTTTCATTCTTTCATTGCGGTGCAATACACACAAAACGTGATGCCACACTGCTCTCTGTTGGCTTCTATCTGGTTTTGCTCGGTGCGCCCGAAACCACCAATCTCTAATACTTATAAACCAAGAAGTAAGGTTGTTTGGCCCTCTTCGAAAAGGAAAAAAAATACGGCTTTTATATGACATACCTACGTTGAAGATTCCTCATATCTAAATTATCCACAATTTCGTTCTTGTTTTTGCTTGGCTATTCAGCTCGGCAAATCGCAAAATGGCTTTTTGCCTGATGCTTTTTATGGGTCAGTTGGGGTCCAAGTCTCACTTTCTCTCCCTCTCTCTCTCTCGAGTAGCGATAAAGTCCTCCGTTGAGATCGGTGAATGCAACCGGGTGAACCAAAATATATAATAATACTGGAGGTAAGTGAGCGGCAGAGGAGGAAGACAGGAGAAGGGTTGCATCTCACCGGAGCCAAGAAAATCACTGCTGAGAATACTTAAATCGTAAGAGCATTATGGGTTTAAGAGAACGAAGGCAGAGAGGAGTAAAAAAAATAGGCGTAGCGCCGGGCCCAAGAAGAGAGATAGAGAGAGGAAGAATGAGGAGAGCGCAAAGTTCGTGGTTCGGATGAGCGAACCGATCGACGCGGTGAACGACGCTGTGTTGTGACGTACGTCGCAGCAGCCTAAAGGCCCTTGATATCTTGATCGAAAATTCCTTAGATATTATTCCGGTCTATAGGGTCTCTCAAAACACGACTGCTATATTATTTAAGCTTTAATACTAATTGTCGAAGAGTTAGTTAAAACTTAAGAATATTTATTGTCAGGAAAATATTTATTTTTTGTTCGAAATTTTGTTTGATTTTTAGGTGTAAAAAGAAAATGCATTTATGCACTTAATTTAAAGACGTTGAGCTAAATAAAGTGGACATTTCAAAATATTTTTTAGTTATGATACTACGTCGCGATCGAGAGTTGGATTAATTTATTGAAGATTCTGTTGTGACACAAGTTGTAAAAGTGCCAAACAAGGGAACTTTTGATATCTATTGATAAAAAATTCTATATGGATTCCATATGGATATGGACAATATAAACTGAGATCTACAAGGTGTTCCATAATCCTCTCTTTCTACCTGTCACAACATCACGAAATTGTGACAAAAGTTGAGCCCTGAAAGCTGGTTCATGTTTTCGATTTAACTCAGCACATTTTTACCTGACCTCGTGAACGTTTTTGTGTCATTTGTATCGGAGTCAGTGCTGCACAAGTATATCGGAGGCAAAGTGCTCCATGCACTCCGGATGCTTTTGAAAAACAGGAAGCGGAACTTTAAAAACCGGGGCTCGCGGGATCGATCAACGTTGACATTGTATCCGGACACAGGTCAACCAAATTTAGGACAGCTATTCCACCCACTCGAGTCACGAACTCTAGCGATTATTGCACAATAAAAAATACATTTTAAGGGTATAACAGATTTATTTATTTTTTGAATATTGTTGTTTGAAATTTAAACCACAAATTCGGGAAATAACGGCACAGCTCATAACTTATTACTTTAAATACCATTGGCAATGAGGCCTGAAGATTCAGAAACTGGAACACGAATACATTTGCACATGTTCAACAATAATTCCGTTACAACTTCACCGAATGACGAACCCGGAGAGCGAAGAAAAAAAAGGAAAAAAAAAAAAAAAAATTACGTACGACTGCATTCATCGTTCGCAAAGGCATTCCCACATCATATCGATACTCGGGTCGTTAAGTGAGACGGTTTACATTGAGAGATGGCCGATGTAAATTGCGATGACGCATATGTATATGTCGAGTGTCCATGTAACGATATATCAACGTCAGCAAATTGTGATAAATAAAGTGCAATTGGACGGGAGTAGAAGGATCAGTAGGTGGATGAAGGGCGGGAAGGAAGAAAGAACGAAGAAGAGAAGAAAGAAGACAGAGTATGTGTGTAGTAGCTCCGAACGAGATGGAGAAGCAATGCTTCGGTATATTATCCGCGCGATGAGAGTTCGCTCGCTCTTGCGGTTATTTTTCAATCCTGCCGGATGCGTACATATAACCGTACGTGAAATGTCTTATCTGGTCCTGGAGCGTGAGGGAGGGGGGGGGGGGGGGCTTTCTTTCGAACAGGCGAAATTTTGTGTATGTGTATGTGTGTGTTGGGACGAAGATAACGCACCAACGCTCCACCCTCTTTTTTGATGCTCCGAAGAATAAAAGCGAGAAACCGAAAGAGAAGAGATGTCGGTGTTGGCGATTACTCTGATAATAATTATACATATTTTCGGTCCAAAAGTACTACGAAACTACAGAAGGTAGACGAGGGACTAAGTAATGAACGAGGGCTAAATGCTGTTGGGCTAAAAATAATAATTAATCCTAATTGAATTGGTAAAAAGGAAAAAGTTTACATTTTATGCTTATTAAATTAGTTGATTCGGTGTACCAAATTATTTTCTTATTATTCGAGAATTAATTCAGATTAGAATTTTTCATGAAACTTTTCTTTCAATAACCGCAACTTTTTTTTGTAGAAAGAAACTCATGAAGAGCAACAAAATATGACAAATTTAAGAGTGTTATATATTTATTTTTACAAAATAGCAGCTGAAGTATTACAAAAATCGGTTGTATTTTATGATTTTTTTTATTAATTAGTATTCGATTTAAAAAAAATAAGGTATTATTTTAATAAATTTTAAGAAAGAAAAAAGTCAATATCGGTGTACAAATTTTGTGTTAGAAATCTTTTAAATGTGCATTCTCTCCACGCTTCCTGTTTGAATGAATATTAAACGCATAATTTTAATCTCACTAATATTCATTGAAATTTTCGTTGATTCCACACTCTCGTTATTTATTGATTCATTTTTATATACGTGTCTCGTATGCTCCGAATGTATTGCAGAAGGTAAAGCAAAGGGATGGAAAGAGCGATATATATTTACGTTTGTTTATTTTCTCGGGAGCTCGAAGGATCAGCGAAACCGCGCGCCAAGCATCAAACCGCCGACCGATAAGAAGGCATATTATGTGCAGAGACGGGGGCCCCGCGGTGCCGATGTGTGCATATACTGTTGCTGCTGCTGCTGCTGCTGTCCGTGCGCGCAAACGATAAAGAAGCCACGAAACTCTTTCGTCCCAAGTTGGCCCTTCACTCTCTTTCGTGACGTGCCGAAAATTTTTAATTTCACCTGATTCTTCACGCGCGTCACTCCTCACCCGAGTAATACTTTACCGAACTGATCAGCCGTGTTGTAATACGCGAGGGTCTTGCCGCTCTTCTTGTATATATGCCGCGAGAGCAACCAAGAGCCACCATCAGGATCTTTCGAGGGATAAAGTTGGAGCTCGTCTCTCGAGGACCTGAGAGGACGCAAAGACTTGGTTGCATGTGTGTGTGTCTGTTTGTGTGTGTGTGTGTGTAAGGTTTTATAGCGGGAGGAAGGAAAGAGGCATCTCAAGGGGGTAATGGCCAATGGGCTACTCGGCAGCACACTATCTACGCAATATATCGCCGGTTAATTAATCGTTTAATGAGACAGTAGTTAGCGGTGATGATTGTGATATTTCTCTCGTTATTATTCCTCATCGTTGAAGATTCATCTCGTCTTCTGCCTTCTCTGATTCTTATTTTCATACGTAGTGCTTTTTAATGTTAACTATATGTATCTGTAATAGCATGAAAAGACGTCGAGTCACTGCCAAAATTGAGAATTACGAGTCTGCTAACTAGAGAAATTCTTAGCAATTTTATGTGGGCGGTTTTTTTCGTTAATAATTATTACAATATTGTAGAAGAAACATTTGCTGAAGTTTAGAAAGAAAAAAAAAATTAAACGAAGCGTGATTGATTGTTCACAATAATATTTCAATCATGTAAAAAAAAAAAAAAACTTCAAAACCGAATATAAAAAAATGTAGGACTTTAATTACATTCCAAAATGAATATACAAATTTTTCCATATTTTCAGAACACTATTCGCAATCCAGCACATGTAATTAGTTGTACAATTCTTTTAACCAAAGAATAAAAATATATCCTTCTTTTCTTTTGCTTAAAATCATCGGTGCCTTAAATATCCTAACAGGAAGCCCAAAGTCCAGATTGCAATACCAAAAATATTCCCTCCACATAAATGAATGGTCCATTTATAAGCGGTAGAATCATTTCTGCAGTTGATGACTGTAAAGGATGTACACACAACATGGCATCGCCAAAGATATTTCGTTTTCTTCATCGCCTTCTTCTTCATCTTCTCCATTATCGCTTTCCTGTCTCTGCTCGACTCTTCAGCATCTCGTCGCGTTCTCTCGTTCCCCGAGTCACCACTGCTTTACACAGTTAGGATCGTTGGGTGTTTCTCTCAGTTGCTCCGGACCATCAGCGAGAACCACCACCGTTCACATACAGAGAGGAGCTCTAACTCGGTTTCGTGTTGTTCTCTCTCTTTCTCTCTCTCTCTTTCTCTTTCTCTCTGTTGATACCGAGACGTACCTACTTCTTGTAGAGCGAGTGATTGATCGCTCGAAAAACCAAACTTCTCCTCTTCTGCTCACCGGCGTTCGAAGGTACTTTGGTCCTGCTGCTGCTGCTATATTCTCTTATTCTCTCTTTCTCTCTTTCCTTCCGTCCTTCATTTCTCTCTTTCGTTCCTCCTGCGCTTGTCTTATATATTCGTATTCGTCGTCGTCGCGCACGCTTTTACCTCGGCACCTCTCTCTTTCTCGGTAGTCATTCTCCGCTTGAGAGGCTCCTTTCATTATGCCATTTTTAATCATCTCGCCAGCGAGAGAGGAGCAAAAGAGAAGAAGCTCGCCGCGCTCTCCAGTGCTAGTTCGTGGCAACGCGAACCGACCAATGGTGATCAAGAGCGGCAGCAGAGCGCAGTTCAGCGGCACGATCGAAATCGTTTCGGGGTCCCAGTCATCGTATCCTGAGCGCGCGCGCTCAGTTAGAGCGGCTTTGGCGTGTTCTCTCTTCTTGAGCGTTCCCGCACTGCCGGGCCAATCGAACGAGATAAATCAATCGATATGCGATACTCCAGCGTCACGGTGAGATTACGATACGAGGAATTCCATTACTCGCTGATGCTTGGATTCTTCTTTTCGTTTTCGTCTCTCTCTTGCTCTTTTTCTTTCTTTACGAGCTCCTCTACACACACATCTCGCGCTTTTAGACTCTTGCTTACTCTCATCTGTCCTCTCCTTTGACCACTCATCACCGGTTCTTTTTTTTTTTGCAGGCTGATATACACCCGAAGGTTCGACACTCACGTATTATACGTGGTTTAGTAATGCAGGGGTTAATAATGAGTATCGAAACTGTATATTGTTATCTCGGGAGTTTGTATCGTATGAAATGTAAACGATATCACAGCTTGAGATTTTTAATAATAATTTAGAAAGTCGTTTTTGTGGATGGGAAGAACGGAGCTTTTAACGTACAAATGAGAAATTATTATTTTTTTATTTACAGTCGTTGGGAAACTGTGAGTCTGTTTTTGTGTACTCACTGCTTGATTAGGGTTAAAATTAAAATACAATATATAAAATATTTAGAAACCTAGTGGAAAAAATCATTCGTCTACAGAAATACAAGAATGAACAAAATCGATGTTTTTTTTAATTAATAAAAAATTAATTGATATATTTTTTATTAACAGTTCAAGTACCAGTGACTTTGTGCTGGCAAGCAACAAATCTCGAATCTTTTAATTATAGTAATAATACTATAAAGTCAAAAGTCCCATTTCCGTTAGAAATTTATATTAAACGTAACTGTTGGTCTGCTTTAATAATTCCAGGGGCAATAATTGGTATTGGAACTGTCTGTTGTAATCTGGGAAGTTTGTCTGACATACAATGTGGATAATATAACAGCTTGATATTTCTAATAATGATTTAGAAAGTTGTTTTTTTTTTGTGAGTGGATGAACTTCGAGATGGTACTTGAAAGTACAAATGAGTTCGTTTTTTTTTTATTTGCTGACATTGAGAAACTGTGAAGCTGTTTTTAATGTATGAGTTTGTAGATAGTCGTATAAGTTTAAGAATCAAAATTCGATAGTTTTGAGTTACAAAAAATATTTTTAGAGTGTCAATAAAAGTAGAAACGTAATGACAGAAATCGTTTGATCTACAGAACTATCGGACTGGACATAATTATATTTTTATCGGTATTACAATTTTACTTTTTTTTCAGCATACTTAAAAATTATACGACTAATTAAAATGTCACTGCTGCAAAAACGCAGTGACGTATTCCATTCCATTTCCAACTCTGATAATTATGAGTTTAACGAAAAAATCTAATTTAAACTCTTTTCCCTTTACATTTACAAAACACTTCGGTAATCTCTATGCAAACAAATAAAAAAAAAAATTTATATCCAGTGTCACATGTCAGTGACAAATGCATGTGTATGTTACTAAATTCGTTGAAGTAAACCGAATGACACGACCCCCACAAATGAATCAGATTACACGTGCGAGTACTAAGAATGAGTTTGTTTTATTTCCAGAGTTGCCAAGGCGTTTGTATATAGGAGTTCCAATGCCGAATGATTTTCCTTATGATGCTTGAGCGAGACTCTCAGCTTTACCGCGAAGAGAACTGATGAACCAGACGAGCAATCGCTCCCAGAAATCTTACGAAATCTTCGGTTCATCATATCCCGGACGAATAATATAGCCAGAGTGGTGCGTCTCGTCGAGGTTCATTCGTACATATAGGCATTCTCGATGGCAGTAGCCCGTTCGATCTTAACGCTTATAAACTGGCGTATACTTGCCGGATGATAAATGACGCTGAAATATGACTGTTGGCGGTGGTGCACCAACGCTGTATGTATGTATGTATGTATGTATATATTGTCGAAAAATAACGGTCATTCACAGTGTGCGAGCACGTGAATGAGTGGTGTGCATTGTCCATAAGACGAGTGAAAAAAGGAGAATACGACAAGAGGCAAAGTGAGGAAGCGAGGAAACTCCGAAGGAACATATAACCCACAGTAGATGAAGAGAGGCCGGAGGATTCATCATTCTTCTCAGCTACTGACGCCCCAATAAGCGACCGCGTTTCGTTTGTAATTAGGGAGAATGTAAATCAAAGTCATCCGGTTGAATAAGCGCGCGTAGAGCGCTGACGTTTTCGCTTTAAACAATTCGGTGCTGCAGTTACTCTGACAGTTTTATACAGATTGCGGCTGTGTGGAAACGAAAAAAAAATAAATATATATATATTCATGGGAACATAAACATTTTTAATTATGATAATTAAAAAGTGGGGAAATGGAAATAATGATGGTTTCGGTAACTTTTTTTCAGTAATTTTTTTTTTATCGTTCACTAGCAATTGTAGAGTGTATGTCAGAGAGCTGTTACACTGTTAAAAATGTGGAGGTTTAATGTACTGGTACCTGATTTTTTTAATGCATAAGGTAGTAAATTAGATTTAATGTATGATCATGTTGTAAGATCATAGCTTTTATATATTAGTCTTGCCTTTTTTAGCTTTTGCTTTCTTATGGCGGGAGCATTCCACCTGGTTTCGACTGGGGTCTGAACCTTGACACTTCCAATTTGGGCCTGTAATTTTTTAATATCATTGACATAACTCTAAAAAGAAGTAATGAAATTAAAAAAATGTACACATTTTTAGTTGACCACGATTTTTTAAGACGAATTATCGAACGAGGCATTTTAAAAATCTGCAATAATTCTGAAAAACTTTTCTTGGGAAAATACAAATTTTTGGTAACCGAACCGAAGTCGCCCGGCGATTCCTACTATCTTTTGTCGACCTTTTTCACCAAAAGAATGTATAAAGAATTAGAAAAAATGATAACTTTACGATGAGCAGCAACTTGACAATTTTTGTATGCAGCACATGATTTTTAGAATTTTTTTTTCAGATTTTTCCAATATTTACAAAAATGTTGAAGTTACTAGTTATATCGCACTTAATTTTACATAACACGGTACTGTAATTTCGCAGTAGATTTTTCACCAGTATTCATTATGAATGAGATTTTTCAAAAAAATATTCAAGCAAAGTGAAGCGAAAAAATTGACGATTCTCTGTCAAGTGAATATTCGCATAAAAAAAGAATGGTCAGAAAGGAAAAGGTGTAAAGTATGAATATATCTATAGAGTAACGCTATATGTGATGTATCTGTACTTGCGGTTTTGTACGTATATGCATATGTATATCAATGTGTAATATGCAACACTCTCGCGAGAAAGGGAAACGCTCGAGTGAGATAACGAACGATCTCGATTTATCATCCGGCGAAACGAATCGGCAACGACGTCCGAAATAGAGCCGTGCGCGCCAAGTGCGCGTTCGCCACCACCAAACCACCACGAGCAATAACAGCAGCAGAGATCGTTTCTAATTAGCGAACTTCAGCCGGGACGAAATTAACATTTAACCGGACGGCCGTTGCTGCTGTTGCTTCTGCGCGGTGGTGGAGGTGCGCGGGACACCCGCGGGACGGACAGACAGCTAACAAATGCGTGGTGCCGTGGCACGTTTGCCGTGGACTTTCTCAGGTGCTCCTGCTCCTGCTGCTGCTGCTGCTGCTGCTGTTTGAGTGTGTCCGCGTGCCTGAACAGACACCACCGATTCACGAATCCAAGCAACTGCATTTCACTCTCCGCAGCCTGGTGCATCTCCAGACTATGGCGAGAACATGGCACTTGTAACAGGTAGGCATTACCACTTGGTAACGATACCTGCATACCACTTTTATACCAAAACCCAAAGGTATTCCACATTATTTTTTTCTCGGATTCATTTCTCGGGAATATTCGAGACTCGAATTAACCAATTGACACGAGAAAGGGAAGATGTGTAAAGAGAAATAAAGGAAAAAACAAAATTTTGTCCGGAAAGGGAAATCGACTATAGACAGTAAAAAAGGAAAAATAAACTTTTCAATTCTTTGACGTTGTCACTGATGCGGGGGGTTTTAAATCTCGAAAATTTTGTTCAGGAGAAATTTCATCCAGGATTTTTGTGAGTCCTAGACCCTGCGGAATACCAGAAACATGCCAAAATCTTAATCCATTCAATCAGTTTGTCTCGTATTCGGACCCGCATCTTTCCTCCCAGACCCGTGTAAAAGTGTCACTCTCGCTTCTGAAAGGTAGCGATAAACGGAGACTGGTAACAGAATAAGAGGATACTCCGTCGAAGACGAGAGAAAAGCATCAGAAAGTATATATAGATGCCAGTGCTAGCTGATGCCCTGGTGCTTCTGTAGCAAGGATGCGAGGAGGACCGACACAACACGAGCCCGTTGGACGTCGACGTCGTCTGCATCCTGTTAAGAGTGTGTCTGTATGTGTGTCTGTGCCAAAGGGGGTTTGTCCCACGTCCGGACGAAGCTCTCTCACATACCAATATCCCGAAGGAAAAGACGCAGAGAGAGAAAGAGAGGGAGAGAGCGAGAGAGAGAGAGAGAGAGAGAGGGATGTGAGCTCGCGCGAGGAATGTGTACGTCCACAAGCACAGCAAGAGGGAACAGCTATTGTCTTGTCAGCGGGAGCCGCTAAATCTGCCCGCGGATCTCTTCACGATCGTGCCTAACTCGCTTGCTTCGGGACTCTGGTTCTTCCTCCTCGATTCCTACATATATACACGCCAAGTGAAAGGGAGAGAAGGAGATAACTGAAGCAGAAGCGGAAAGCGAGTCCGAAGCGCCCAACCCTCGTACCGACTTCCACTCTTCCTCTCCTTGAACGCGATGCGAAGCACCCACTTTTACATTTTCTTTTTTTTCTTTCTTACTTTCAACTTGCTTTTTTTAGGATTTCTTTTTTTCTTCGTTTCGTCGCCCCACGTTATTTTGTTACTTTTCTTCCTTGGGAGTCTTTGGGTCCAGGGTTCCAGTTTGGCTTGGCTTTCAGAGTTCTGTGTCTTTGCGGAGAGTTCTCTCCACCGGCGAGAGGAAAGCAAAGAAGGACAAAGTAAGAGTCCACCCTCGACCCCCATCGTGAGGACCAGCCGGTCGACGACGATCGTACGCGATATCAACGCAAAAGTTCGACGAAATAAATGTGTAGCAACGAGAATATAGCGAGAGGAGTAAAGAAAGAGGACGGAGAGTGGCGAAATAATTTTTTTCTAACAATAAGTACGTATTCTATTGAAATTTTAAGTAATTTGCCTAGAGCGATATGTTCTGTCAATTCAGCCAAATTTTTTTTTTCAGGTCATGTCTAGATATTTGTTATAATTGATCCTTTATTTCCAGTTGAAAGTATTCTATAAGAATTTTTTAAAAATTTTAATCGTTTGAGGAGATGCGTTTTCTTTAATTCATATAATTTAGAGGTGAACAACAAAAAATCTAATATTTTTAAAAAAGCTTATTTATAAGAAAAATTTATTTTAAGGAAAAAAAATCATGGTTTTAACGAAACAAGGGATTTGAAATTGTCTGAAGTGTTCAGAAAAAATAATAAGCACATAAGTTCGATCTTAAGAACGAACTTACGTCACAAAAATTCGAACCTTAACCATACCTTTTTCAAAACTTTTTCTTCCTCTCATGTTCACACATAATTTTGTCACCTTTTCACTTTATTATCATTTATTATTTGACAGAGAAAAAGAAACAGATATATAACTAAAAAAAAATTATAATTTTTTAGTCAACTATAACTTTCTTACTTTTCGTCCACAAAAGAGACTTCCAGCAACTGAGTGTTCCTTCTGACTTGGCATTAAGAGTTCTGCGCCTGGTGAATTTCTCTCCATCGGCGAGAGGAAACCAAAGGACAAAGTAAGAGCCACCCTCGACCCCATCGTGAGGAGATACTCCGAGCTATATAGTCGACAAACCGGACAACCAACGAACGACGACGACGACGACGACGACGACGACGACGATCGTACGCGATATCGCGCAAAAGTTCGACGAAATAAATATGTAGCAGCGGGTTATAGCGAGTAGTAAGAGAGTAAAGAGGATAGAGAGAACGGAAAGGGCTTCGGTAAATAAAGGGGGAGGGGGGGGGGGAGGATAGGGAGTCTTTGTGCGCAAAGTGCATGAACGAGGAGAGGATCGCAAGGAAAGAGTTTGGCCGTGCATCAACGATGGCCCGCTGCCGCAGATAAAAGGTTCGACGATCCCGCCTCTGCACTTGTATACCTCTCTGTACGGTATGTTAGTATGTACGTATCTCCTTCGGAGCTTCTGATACTTCTTCGAGGAAATATGGTGACCCAGTGACACGAGAGAGAGAGAGAGAGAGAGACTTCGCCTGGTGCACAATATTACTTCTTCTTTCTCGTGAGATAAAAGAATATCGACGTTATTATATATACGAATATCCTGAGGTACGGTATTATGTATTGTGCTCGAGGAAAAGGAAGGTATGCATGGAATACATGCAGCGAATATTCGATATTATGTTCGAGATTCGAGGGATGAGATATATTTCTCGATAAAATACGATTTTTTTTTTTAGACACAGGATTTTTTTTTTAATTTCTTTTTGAGAAAGGAGAAAGAAGGTGCACTTTGAGTGAAGAGCGGTTCGAGGACGAGATATGCGAAGAATACAAGAATTAAATTCACGTACAATGAGAAAGAAGAATGCAAATTAAGGAGACAGAATGAAGAAAAAAAAGTACATGGAAAGATTTTTTTTATTGATGATATTGCGACTTAAAAAGAGACTTACATAAGGTAAATCTGCAATTTTGTGTATCTGTGAAGTGCAGAACCAGGTATTGCAATTTTTTTTGTAATAGTTATGAAAATGAAGTATCTCTTACTTTTTACCTCTATTTTTGTAGCATCTTGTTATCGTCCGAAGCTGAGAAAAGAAGTGGAGGTTACAAATTCTAAGATCGTCATATTGGATGTTGCTTTTTTTTTTTTAGATGATTTATTTTGTTTACCAATAAAAATTGAATATTTCAAAACTTTGTCTCCTATTTTTCTTGTATTTTCAGGTTGCGGTTGACGTTCCAATCACTCAGAGCATCGTCGAGGTGGGAAACGGAATGAAAGACACGAATTGATGATAGATCGTGTAGCTTTCTTGTTGCTTCGCAGTCTCTTCTCGTCGAGTATAGCACGAGGACCTGCTGCGCGAAAGTCTGTCCGAAGATCGCAGAGTAAAGAAAAGTCTTGAGAAACAAAGTCCTAACGCTGATGCTTGGACTCGAAAGTGAACGAAGGAACGAACCAAGTCGAGCTTTTACTGGTCACTCTCGTGATCGATTGGTACAGAGTACAGTACACTCCATGAGGTTCTCCAACGATCGTGAACCCTTCTAATCGCCTCTCGGTGCCTTCGGTCATGCTGATCGTAGAAGTACTCGTATGTAACATTGAGCGAAACGGTATGAGTTTCCTCGTACATCGATCTTACTCCCATCACCAACATTGGCAGTCGTTCGTAGAGTACATAAATGCTCTACGTAACGATGAAATTCCTCGACCAACTCTGTGGACTGATACCACAGTTTCATTTTTTTTTTAAGCTTTATTCAATTTTGTACTCAAAGATAAATATTTTTCGCTTATGAAGTGGATTACAAAAAAATGTATTTCATTTTTTTAAATATTCAAATTCATCGTGCTCTTCAAGTATTTTTTATGAAAATGAAAGATGCAATGTAATTTAATTTTTAATGTGACAAAGCCAATTTAAATATATGATACATTTTATGTAAAGTGAACCAGCCTCATTTAAAGTTGTTTAGACAAGAGTTGATTTATGTTTTCAAAGTTGCATAGAGTTGAATTTTTAAAAATCTAATACTGAATGCTGTGGATTAAATAACGATTTTTTTTTATTAAATCCCTTTCATATCCGATCGAATGTACAAAAAAATGAATTTTTTTTCCTTGAAATCATTAAAGTGATTCTTTAAAACGAAACTCCTCTGATTTAATAAATAACTTGTCAGTCAATATTTTATCAATCAACCAAATGAATGTATTCCTGCCGTAAAATTATGCAACTAAAATACATTTTTAATCAACACAACAGTCGCAAAAACTCGTAATAATTCTGTCGAATGCAAAGACTCTCGTTTCCGCGTGAGTTTAATACAAATGCATCGCTAAATCGTCTGAAGAATTACAAATTCCCCTGCCATAAAATAAATTACGCAATCGGCAATGCCGCAACAATCCAGGATAAAGTAATTCGAGATGACGAGCGCTCGTTTAGAACGTTCGATCATGTTGGCGCATCTCTTTCTCTCGTTGGATGCTACAAATTTATTGTAATAAAAGCTCCCTGGACTCGATATTTCCTTCACTCCGGTTTATATACAGAACTTCTAGAGAATATATACAGAGTACCAGCGAGATACATACTGAATCCTCCTGGCAACGGTGTATCTCGTTGTCAACGCTTTACTCGATCCGTTCTTCAAGCAGATTCCACACTTTGTAACATTCACTAGGCTACGTACAATATCCCAGTATATGCAATATATATAGGTATATAGTGTATAATACTGCTGCATATATCTACTCCTTAGTACACTGCTCTCTCCGCTTCCTTACGTAGTTGAAACGCTTCGCCCCCTCTCGATTCCTCAGCAGCAGCAGCAGCAGCATCAGCAGCAACAGCAGCATCAACGACCACGTTGATCTTATGTGTGCATGTATGTCTCTTCTCCTCGGAAGAGACGAGACGAGACGTGAGGAGCGGCTGGTATATACCGCCTTTATACAGTGCATACGCCCGTGAAGGCATAGCGAAGGAAGCCAACCAAGCGGGGGTATACTCGTATGTAGAATGCCTTAAGTCGGGGCTAATGATACGCGATGATACGCGGCATCCGTCACTGTCCGATGTCTGGCTTGATTGCTGCTACTGTTCTCTATCCTTTATCTTTGCCGTTGTCCTGTGCCTGGCCTTTCGACTCGTTCAACGTGTGCCCACAAGTAAACACACACACACACACATACACACATGTATGTAGAAAACACGTTGACATGCATTATACTTGGTGTGTGTATGTTGCCTCTATATACATGCATATATGTAACCTCTATAACGTCAGTACAGAAGAAAAGTGACTTTGAAATACGAATCTGCATAGCCACATAGGAATCCCACGAACAAGTTTCATTTCGACTTGCTTAGATTCTTCTCTTTTTGTACAAGGTCGTTTAAACCGAGGTTGTATAGTCACTTTTGACATGAAATTTGTTTCCTTTGCTTCCTAAGAGTGAACTTTGTTTACGTGATGACTACTTTTTTGTTGTTGCAATTTTGATGTCAGGATACTCAGAATGGTTTAAAATGTTTGTATGTGTGTGTGTGTGTGTGTGTGTGTGTTTTGTGTGTTCCTCAAACGGGGTTCAATCGAATTTTCATCGCTTCACCCCAAATATTTACCAACCCCTACAGGGGTTGAAGTTGTCCTACTGAAATACATGTATTTTTCATCTTCTTTCCGCATGAATTTTATTCTCGGACTAATTTAATACATAAAAATGTTAAATTTACTGAAAAAAAAAATCAAACACGCTTATATATTCGTCTGAAATTGACGAAGGGATAAATTTGTTATTGTAAAAAATAAAAATGCTTATATATAAACGAATGACCAATATGTCGAATTGATAACTTTTTATACCAGAAAAGTGTAAAAAAAAAAAATTCGAAAGACAAAATTAATTGGCAAATCAGCGAATAAATGGCTGCATGTATATTCCTTCACTGGCTAAGAGGCTGGTAAGCTTGTTTCTTCCCAGTTTTCTGTATACCTGTATATAAAATACAACCCAAGATCTGTAGATCGATGACAAACTCCGGAATTTTTCTCCGATAACGCACACACACAGGTTACCCGTTTGGGGTGCCCGCGCGGTCACCGAAATGCGTGTAAGTCACGCGGAACGGTAGCCCTTTAGCGGCACGCCTGATACCTCTCGAGGAAACACCATATGGTTAATGAAAAAAAAAAAAAAAAAAAAAAATGTTAAATAAAACAAGGAAAAAACAAGGGAAAAGGAAACCGGCAGGGAAGAGTTTCTACCGATGCCAAAAGTTCTTACCTCTTCCCAACTCTCTTCTGCTGTGCTCAGAGAAGGCTTCCGAAGTCGCAAAGCCACCCAAGTTGTAACCAGCAGCTATGGGGGACTCCCGAGTTTGTTAATTGCGAACGATAAGGGAGATCAGCTCCCGCTTCTTGCTTTAACCAAGGGGCTGCTGCTGTTGCTGCTGCTGCTACGAGGTTACACTCGCCGCATAGTCAGAGCGAGTACGATAAGACTCGAGAAGGGAATGCGTCTCGAAAGAGTTTTGTGTGCTCTTTCTCTCTCTCTCTCAGTTTCTCTCTCTCACTCGTTGTACTCTTAAACGAGCAAGCAAAGTATGTTTGGAGCTTGGAAAACCTTAGGAATTTGGTGAGTGTAATACGCTCGAGGTTGGCCCAGGACCCACCAGTTTAGATGTATAATTCTAGAGTCTTTTTTGTTTTACTGACGAAAAAGAATGTGTTTTAATTGTACCGGATGCTTAACGTAGCTTCGATACTAGAGTCACGTTTACTTTAGTACCAGGATTTTGAAAATTGTAGAAATTTTCAAAGAAGTACTTTTGTGTAAATGCACGTGGATCTGAGTTTAAGAAAATTCCTGCTTAGCGGACAAAAAAAAATATGTATTACATTTAATTTGAAGAAAAATAACTCAGCTTGCGTTTAGACGCATTTTTTGTGAAATCACATTCGTCATTTTAATTTTATATTGAGGAATGATAGATAATTTTTTTTTTAATTAAACAATGTTTTATGAATTGACCGAGAAAAATTTGCTTAGTTTTATCAAAATCAAAGCAAAGTAAATCAAATTGAATGAAATAAAAATAATTTTCGATTTCCCTGTTTTATAATTTTATAGTAAATACCAAAAAAGAAAAAACATTAATATTTATTTATAGATTTGTCACAAACATAGAATTACGTGAGAATTTTAGAAATTTCAAACTTCCGTAGGTTCACTTAAGTATATATATGCAAGGTATTTTGTAAGTTTGCAAGGAAGATCGCGTTCCTTTGGCAGAACGAACCGAGGGAGTCGCGCGAACAGTTTGAGCGGTAATGGGGCGTGAGAACGCGAGCGACCGGTTGGCCTCTCGGCTCGGTCTGCCCTCTCGTCGGGCCAACGAAGAAGAGAGCCTCGCGAGAGAGAGAGAGAGACTGACTGGCCGCTCTGCTATATTGCCTTCTCAACCCGGGCCTATGGAATCCTCTCTTTCCTCTTCTCGTGCTCTTAGCTTCTCCACCGGTGCATAGCTCGTTCCATCAACGTACCCTGACACTTTCTCACAAAGTTTAACACGAAGTTTTAAGGTTGCCCAGTGTTGGAGCACTCGAGGACGTGCGACCGGGGTAATAATATCGTGGTATGCGTGATTATACCGTACCAGTTAACACGACGATTTTTACACGGTGCAACGTTATAATTTCAAGTAACAAACATCGTTCCGTTAAATTGACGCAAATTCTATGTGTTTTATAGATTTTTCTGTTGAACTTGAAAAGTAAACCGAAGCATTGTATAATATTTACATATTTATAGATGAAACATTGAAAGTGACAGAAATAATTGTGTAGATAAATGAAATTTACGAGAAAAATGGGTGAATTTGTCGAAATCACAACAAAAATAATCCAAGCAACAGAAATAATTCTGTTAAATCAGAAGTGACACGACGTAAATTTGTTCAATTTTTCTTGTGGAATAAAAATATTTTATATGATCTCATGAGGAATGAATTTGCATTTTATTTCCTAAAATTATTTATTACTCCGATGATGGAAAATAAAAGATTGCCATTTGAAAAATGAATGGCAATTTCCTCTGTCTGCAAAATAAAGGATTGCCATTTGAAAGATCAATATAATTTCCTCTGGCTGCAAATATAATTCAGCTAAATTTTCATCGCGATGCAGTACGCTGAGACAGCTTGGAAAATTTATCTGTCGCGACAGCAGCGTGTCGTCACGTATTGACTGGTTGCCACTGCACAAAATGAGGATTGACGAGGTTGCGGGTTACCGGGATCTCATTTAAAGCGTATGTACGTCAGTCGTCACGTCATTTAGTCGCAAAATATTTATACGCAGGAGACAGCCACGATCCCAATATATATTTTTAATCAAATTCACAATAAAGCTTTCGTCTCTGTATCAGAAAATTTGAAGTCACACCCATTATTTTCGTTACGTTTCCGTTAATTCAATAATCAGAAAATTAACGATTAATTAAACAAAATAGAAGTACAGAAAATTTCGTTTATTTCACAAAAAAAAAAACACAAAATTTAATAAACACACTTTGTTTATTTTACAATTATTTTTATAAATAACAGCATACAAGTCACAATATAAATCGAATATCGAATGTATCGACAGTAAATCGAAAAATCGTCGAATAAAATAAAAGGAAAAAATGTATATGCTTTTAAAAAAATAAAATTTGTTTATTTTACGAACTAAAAAAAAAAAAAAATTAATCTCTGTATGAAAGTCACGGTATAAATATGATAGATATATCGAGTAGAGAGTAAATGAGATAAAGATTCCCGTTAACACATCTTCACAAACATGGATACATGAAAACTTGCACGTTCATGGCATTCCGTTTGTTAAGCTTGAGGCGTCGACATTTGCTATACAGTCGATAGATCGACGGAGCCGCATCGCTACATCGTTTCTTGCGGCGGGTTTATATAGAGAATAGGCCAGTTTTAACGATGTAGCACGTTCTGTTTGTCCTCTATCGTTGGTCGGTACGAAGAGCGGGATATGCGCCACAGCAACGGTACCGTAACGTTGTTGGGGGCTTTCTGGTGAGGAAGCGAGGTCGTGTGTCGTTTTCCTCGGGCGTCCTCGACCGAGGACGCTCGTGCTCGAACGTTACCTCTCGCTAGGTAATACTTAGTTGTATAGCTACAGAATATGCGCGCAGCTCAACCATCGCCGCGGTCGACTCTGTTCTTGTGGACAATTTCGTCGTGGCGAACGTTTCAGGTACACAGAGCGTCGCGTCCGTCGCGAGAGAATCTCGCCGACAGGTATCTTCGGTCAAGCGAATCTTCGATGCCCGCACACTCATGAGATGGTTCACCCGTGCGCCTCTCAATAGTATTCAAGTATACGCTGGGATAGATAATACTCGATAATCTAAGAGCTAAGGTTCATCACGTTCGGTCGAATAGCGGCTCGCGAGATCTATTATGCGTGACGAAAGATAGATCGATCGATTGGTTCCTGATCACGATGTCGGGCGACGACCCGATCACGCAAAACCAATTGAAAATCCAGTGATCAAGGCTTTTATTGCTACTAATAATGCACTTATTAGTGAAGAAGCGTTTATTCTTCTGAAAAATTATGGTTTTTTTTTTTTTTTGTTATATAAAGGAGGATGCATGAACAACTTATATACTCAACGAATAGATTTTATTTGAAATCGCGTTTTTGAAGATACAAAAAAATTAATTATTAATAATAATTGTGTATAATAGTCCTGACATTTATTTTTCTAATTTTTTTTTCGGCTAAAAAAAGGAATTATATGATTATACGGTATCAAAAACGTAAAATTATGAGGTTGTATTTTAAAATAAAACTTTTTAATCTTCACAAGAATTTCGAAAAATTAATAAAATTATATTTGTCTGAAAGTAATTTAAAAAGAAATTCTTTACTCAAAGTGTGTAACTCGATCAGATATGACTAAGTATAAAGCTCACTCGCACTGCGATAAAATTAATTTATTATAGAAGGCCGTAAGTGACGGGTCCATAAACTAAACGTGAATAAATTAACAGTGAAGTGAAAAAAAAAAAGAAAATAAAAGAAACGTGCAAA
The DNA here is from genome assembly GCA_964016905.1 of Perithous albicinctus. NCBI lineage: Eukaryota > Metazoa > Arthropoda > Insecta > Hymenoptera > Ichneumonidae > Perithous > Perithous albicinctus. The sequence continues at coordinate 18,300,415 of OZ024696.1, read as the reverse complement.
ATTAAAATTTTTGTTTCACATTCGAGATATGTAAGTGATATAGGTACAATCTCGAGATATCACACGAATGTTGTGGCGCGCAAGCATGCTTGTGCGCTGAGAGTTCGCCCGGTGTGTAGTCATGCGGTCATGCATGCACCTAGAACCAGCGCACGTCGCACGGGGGCCTCGTACTCATTGATCATTTCGATCACTTATGCTAATCCCCGTATAGCATTCGCCGCGCGCTCGCGCACTCTCGGCGAAACTGGTTTGCCCGCTGTGCTCTCCTCACCGCGTAGTAATTATTTCACACTCGCAAAGTGGCCGTTATTAGTAGGCGCGTGAGCGCTTTTACGATTCGCCGGATACGTTTCTACGCCAACAGCTCTATGTTTTATCATAACTGCCCAAAGTATATAGTAATCTGCAGTACAGCTAAAGATGCAAATTAACATAATAGAACAATTTTAATTTGTTTTATCGAAAAATAAAAAAAAATAAAATAGAAAAATATTCGTGTCAAAATAACTATTTTGTATAATTTTATGTGCTCTAATTATCCGTTGTATTTAATTAAAATGAAATCTTGACTTTTATTATGTACAATATGCCGAAGTAAGTTACGCTATTTCAATTTCACTTTCGTTCACAGTAAAAAGAAAAAAATTATTTAAAATGAAGGTGCTACTTTTTGTCATTTTTCAATTCTTTTTGTACTGCGATTTCTTTTTTTTTTAATTAAAAAAGAAATTCTTGAATTTTTCGAAACACCACTTTACTTTTGTTTTTAAATTAGAAGCTACAAAAAAAAATGGTAAAAAAATATTTAGAAACAAATCTTGGTTTTATATAAAAAAATATTTCCATCCATTTATTTTTGAATTTTTTTTTCTGCAATATTATCAAAAAGTATACGTGGATAAAAATTTTTTGTTAAAAGTACAAATTTTCAGTTTCCAGTGTGAAATAAATATATTAATATTAATATAAATATATTTAATGCCATGTGACCTAATTCTTTGTTACTTTGGAATTAGATTTATATTATTCAACGACTGGGTTCGATATATTATATTTAATTACTTGTTACATCCAATTTGCAATATATTAATGCTATTCATGAGTGTCATACATAAAATAAGAATTTTATTTTATTACACAATGAGCCGAGAGTTTAGTTATTCCATTTTACCCCAAGTTTCGTTGTATATATATATATAATATATACATATGAAAGCGGCACGTCCGCGGGGTGGGTCCCGCCGGATAATCTATGACTCGAGCCAATTAATAACACCAAACAACCCTGGTGCATTCGTGAAGCAACCGTGGGAGTAGCTGTGCACGCGTATAGTGCGTACGAGCTACACATATATGCAGGCGCTTTCACACATACAGATTGAGCATATATCGTTCGTGGGCCTTCCACGTTGATTAACTAGGCTCTCTGCGCCATCCGGCGTGCGTACAGTCTTAATGACAACCGTGAGCCGAGACAGAAAGCACCGAGCTCACTCGCTGAGGTTGGGCGCCCTTGTGCAAGATGAAACTGACCGGTGTAGTACAAATTCTACGACAGAACCGTAGAAAAACACAAAACCAAATTTATTCTAATTTTAACTAAAAGTTCTTGACCATGAAAATTCACCATTTTTTTGTGACAATTTACAGAAAAAAAAAAATACTCCTTGTCACTTTTTCAGAAAAAAAGGAATTTAAAATTTTTGTTCTTCGTAAAAAGCGTATTTACACCAGAAAAGTTTGTAAACTTTTAGTTTTACGAAAAAAAGCCATAAGAGATAAAAAAAAGACCTCACAATTTTAACTAAATATTTAAAAAATCGGAAGAAAAGCAACAAAATAATGTTCTAAGAGTAACCAAAAAATTGTAATAAAATAGATTTTTTGGTTATTATAAAATTGTAACATTTTTTTTCAACCTCGATTTTTAAAATTACAGTTTAAAAAAAACATCTGATCCTAGTGACTTACCAAAAATCATCGCAAAATACAAACATTTTTTTTTTTTAATCAAAAAAAGAATTTTTATTTATTCAAGAAATTAATTCGTCAGGATATTACACCGAATAGAAAAAAATTACTTTTTATTGTTCACAGTGTACGGTTTCGTTAAATCGATCAGTTTCACCGTGCGGTGGCGCTTTGCGCCAAAAGGATATATGCGAATGAGACGAAAGAAAGCCGGAGGAGTTTGAGCGCGCGTGGAGCCAGTCAGAAAAAAGCTTACCAGCCCACCGATCGAGCTCCGCGCTCGGCGCAACGGTGCATCCAGCGGATGATTTAACGACTCCCTCGAAATTTCGATCGGATCTCGCGGCGTAGGAAACATATATAAGATGGAGATGAGAGGCGGGAGAGAAAGAGTAAAGTATAGTGAGAAAAAGAGAATGAAAAAAAAAAAAAACGAAAAAATAAAGAAAAGGAAGAAAAATGAGGGAAAAGGAGAGAAGTAAAGAATGAGAAAGGGTGGAGGGAGGGAGGTATAAAAATGGAGACGATGAGGCACAGGAGCTGGAGAAAGATGCAAGCGGAAAGATGGGCCCGAGAAGTGAGGCCAACGGGCCTCAAGATATGTACCTATCGAACTAATTTGCAGAAGCAACTGGCCGGAGAAGACGGTGAAAAATATATCTGACGAATCGATATACACAGAGCTCCGGCTCTGCCAAGAGCGATAAAGACGAAGGCGTATATATGAGAGAAAAGGAATACGATCGAGGAGAGGATATTGTGAGTATATGTGAAGAGACAACGAGATAAAGTGAGGCGAAACCGAGGTGTATATAAGCGAGAATATAAGAGAGCCTGTGCAGAGAGACGCAAGAGACGCTCGAAACTTCTTCGGTATACTTTGTTTTACCTATGTATATGTATATGTGTGCACATGTGTGTGCGATATATCTTCGCGTCCGGTTGAAAGGCATGCCCCAAGAGGGGAAAAAGAGAAGGAAAGAGAAAGATCGTGTTGGTGATTATCAGCAATAATATGTACACCGCGACTTTAATTACAACGACCGGTATACCTATGTTTGTGTATGGCATTGGATAAAGGGGTGGTGCTGAGGGGGATATTCGTATCGGTGGACCCTGTCGACGTGAAATAATTCGGTCACGCTTACTTGCAACAAGATCATAAAACGGATACTAATATCGTCTCTATTTGGCTATATACACGGTCTCACAATTTGCAATGTTATGCGATTGATATATCGTGTTCACACTGTAATTTATGACATTTTTCGACGAAATTTCAGTTATGCTCTGTGTGCAAGATTATTTATTATACTTCTTATTATTATTAACGTGATTTATTATTTAGCATTGGAATATTGATGTAAGAGTTACATGATTGAATTCCAGATTATCAGGATTATGAAAAGAGGAACTTTGATTTTATTATTCAGGTGCAAGTTGCATTTAACATTCTTGATTGACTGTGTACTGGTACTCAGTCCTGATTGGCTAGATCTCAGAATAATTAATCACTTTGTAATGTAGTAGTGTCAGGATATAATCTGGGACATAATACAATTAGACGAGAGGAAATAAGAGTGCTGTCGATTTGAACATGTAGCTCATATATACACCAGTTACATCTTCATGTGAAAATCCTGTTGTAGATTAAAACCAACGACTTTGATGCTATAAGAATGTTCAACAGAAGTCTCTCTTGTAATTACAAAGTGATTGGATGAATTTTATTATCATTAAACACTTTGTACTCTTGTAATACCAGAGTATAATCTGAAGTCTGAGCAAACTAGACAAGAGGAAGAAAAAGGACTATTTCAATATCAAGATTTATCTCATGTAAGTCAATTAACATATTCGCAGGAGAAACCTGCAGATGAAAAGCCTTGATGTAACAGGAATTTCCAACTGATCTAATTTCAGCATCACAAAGGATGCCAAAATTGGATTTGACAATTCCATTCAACATCCCTGATTGCCTGCGTTTTGTTGTTGACTTTCAATTGGCTAAATCTGCCTATAATTAACAATTCTATCCACTCGCAATACAAGACTACAATCTCGTAGTTTATTCAGCGTATACACAGCGAGTAAAAAGAATTATTTCGAAATGTTTATGACTGTTTTGTTTCGAATTGTTACAATGAGGTCTTGTAAGGCCCGAACAAGAAGGTTCGGCAACACCTAGTGGTCAGTTCCTTTATTCCTTGTAGTTGAGTCTCCGCGGAAGGCCGAGGCATAAGAAGAAAGTGAGAAAGGACCGCGAAGGAAGCCTTGCCGGTTTCTGCCTGGTCCGCACCTTCATGCACTACTATACCATATCTCGAAATCATTTATCTCGAGACAATGCGCGCGAAGAAGAACCGAGTGCGGGCAAAAGCCGCAGCGATCGTGAGTAATATCAGGACTTTAGCACAGTATAGTAGTCCCTACACCTTCTCAGCCCTTGGCACAAGAAACGTTTCTTCGTATATATCTCCGCTCGCGAATCTCCTCGAGAATCGTCTACTCGTATACGACGCGTTATATCCTATCTCTCGTGGCTCTCCGCAGTTGTTGCTTGCAAACAACTGCGCTCTCTTTTCGACTCTCCACCTTTATAGTCGTGATTCCACCGTTTTACAGGGCACGCAGTCCGCGAGAAAACTGGTAACAATGTTTCATAGATATATCGGGTATATAGAAATCGCGGTTTCACGCTTGAATCCTTCGGGATATGTCTGTAACTGCATCTAGTTGACCAAACAAAAGATGCGCCATTTCCAGGAGCCACCCTTTCGTTTATTTTTTATTTATTTTGGCAAAAGTTACTTTTAACTCATTTCTGTGGCTAATTTTGACTTTTATTTTTCTGAACCTATCAAAAAAATGTTATTACTGTAAAAAAATATATAATGCTTGTATTTTGTCGGCTAAAACCTTTAAAATTTTAATTACCATCTTACGTATTAAGTGTTGCTACTATCGATTTTCTAATTGCATAATTTACATTCACAACGAGGTTAACGGTTAGACCATTAAAATGTTTATGTATTGACTTCCTCATTAGAGATTTAAATAGCCCTATGATTCAAATCTGTTAGCCGCGAACGAAAAGTATTCAACGGTAGCTAAAGCTCGTTTACCGAATCACTCGTGCATGTTATACTCGGCAAGTTAGCAAGGTCAAAGTCATGATGCACATATAACAACACTGCGAAGGATCCCTTACGATGTTACGATGGTGCGAACAAGTCCGAGCGCACCAAGAGCAAGCGAACGTGGGAGATCTCGGTGTATCTCGGCCACGAATATGTTAGGCAGATTACGTATTATGATGCCCTATTGTATACAAATATGTGTAGTACAGACTGCAGTTCTACTTGAGCTGCATATATATATATATATATATATGTATATATATACCCGCATCAGACGTTTTATACCGAGAGCTCCTGTTCGGGATTTCCTCGCCCTCACTCGCTTATGCACTTAAGTTAGTTACGACGGTATGGCTCATTGCCTACGCCTAGAAACAAGTAGGATATTAATCGCGAACTTTGATTAAAAAAAAGAAAAAAAAAAGATCTACACGTTCTCATTCTTACTGAGATTCTATTCCCAGTGCCGGTTCTTTTCCTTTGAAATATTGATAAGATCTACCTCGTAACTTAATTTTTTCAATTTACTCTCTATTTTTCTTTATTTAGTTTCCTTTAAGTTCAGAATTTGATGCTGTTACTTTTACATAAATTTTACTGCCCGGAATAATAAATAAATAAGTAATGTTGCATATGTCGCATAACCGGAATTTTCTAATAATTATAACACTTTATCGGGACTCGAATGAAAATTAATGTTCTCGGTTTTTTTCGAGATTCTAACCGACGGTACGTTTTTTCTTTAAAATATTTATAGGATCTACCGGATAACTTAATTATTTTCATGGGATGTGCATTTCTCTTTCTTGAGTATCCTTTCTAAATCCAGAAATAAAAGCAGTTACTTTAGTATCAATTTTACTGTCTTGTATATTGAATTACGTTGAAGATAAATAATGTTGTTCACGTTGGCTTTCATCTACAACAGGTTTTTTTTTCTATAAAGACGCAACTGTGTAATATCGAATACATATTCAAATCAAGTAGTACATTTTCTTCCACTTGTCTAGTTTGATTACGTTTCACATTAAGCCCGGGTATTACTGAAGTATTACATGTTTCATTATACTAAGATTCTGCCAACCAGGAATCAAAATCAGAAATGTTGAGTACAATCCAATTATCCGGTACGTCGTAATTGCAAAAAGTAGTTCCGATGAAATCTCTTGCTGCATCATAGAGAGGTTGGCTGTAATCGACAACTGGATATTCCTATAAAAAATGCAACTGATTAATATCAACTACATATTCAAATCAAACAGGCCTTTTATTTCGTCTTGTCTTGTTTAATCAGTTTCCAGATTATGTCCAGGTATCACCAGTATAAAATGGTCAGTCATACTAAGATTTAGTCAATCGGAAGTCATCATCAAGACATAGTCAATCACGAATTTAAACTCCAATGCCATCAGCAGACAGTTAGTAATTTAAATAGTTACTTCTAATGGGAACTCTTGATGCAACAAATAAATTAGCCTTAATCTACAACAGGTTCATCTGATCAAGATATAATTGATACAAGATTAGGTTACCTTAGACAAAGTTCTTCATCGAAGAGCTGACCTTAACCAATACAGATATTGAGTACGAGATTCCAACCACGAGTCTGATCAGATCAACAGATTTCCCAATGCATTAATAGGCTCGGGTGACTTCACACCTCCTCTTGACAGAGACTGATATCCCGTCGACAGGCATGTACGTTTTATATTATCGAGTTCGCGTAGGTGCAGCCAAGACCTCGTATGCATGCAGGTACGACGACACAATTCATTAAGAATTCGATTCATCGGGAACAATCGGCGTTCATTAGGATTGCTGCGGGAGGTGTTGCTTCTTCCTCATCGTCTTCTTCTTCTTCTTCTTCTTCTTCTTCTTATGCTTCATCGTTCGCTGAAGAGATACTACTTATCATTTCTGTAGCTACGTCTGTCCGGACAGAGGAGATGCATCACTTATTACCTCTGTTATACTCATCGCGTTCGTTCTCCCACCTCTTATGGCGTGCAACGACATGACCGAGTAGTGTATATTAATACTCGTTTGCTATCCCAGTATACAGCAGTCCAGGATGACAGGGTCGCGCTCCTTTCCGGATCGATTATTACTTTAGGCTTCCCCCATACCAACCGACAGATCAGAATTCCACGTTTAAATTTCGAGAGCACAATGCTTCTGCTAAAGCAAGTTGCGCCCGTATAGCTGTGTCGATGCACAGCCGGACCGTAAGCGAGATCCTTTTGAGAAACGATCTGCCTCGCGATTAATATGCCCTGCCTTGATTTATCGCCTGTCCCTCTTCTTTTTCTTCCATATTCTTATTCTTTTTCTCGATCTCTTGAAGCGACGCGATAATTCAACGTTTCGAGCATTCAACGCGATGTATTCGTGCGAATGGCACGATGCTCTCGCATGAAACGACGCATACGTACGGCTGAAGGATGACCCTTAAGGTCACGGGACCGCGCAGTCATCGGTAGTACTGGTTAGGGTATACTATATGCGCCGTAAGCATTGCGAGAGAGCCTCCTCGATACTTTAGCGACGCGACGAAGGAGCCCAGAAGATGAGCTTCAACAATTTTGCCGAATGACGAAGGTGGCTCTGAGCTCCCTCGAACTTCACCCCACACGACCGCGCGCTTCAGTACTATAACTCGGGCCGTAAATTTACACGAAAATGGTCACGTACCAGAGTCTCGCTCTATCGCATACGTGAGAGCCGTGTGTGTCCGGGATCCAGACTCGCTCTCTTTAGCACTCGGGTGGCAGTAAAAACCGGCGCTCGTCGAGCTCTGAAGGATTAAGCATCAACAGGCCGCAAAAGACTCGGCGCGCACTTCAAATACGTCTGGAAACCCCCGTGGAAGACGACGCGTTCTTTCGCGAGCAATACCAATCTGTCGGTATACCCATCTGCTGCTAACACTCTGCATTATGGTCTCACAACTTTGGCACGTAGCTTACATATATCCAAGACACTCTCTCCCGCCAATATCCGTTCTCACCAAACACGTCTGCTTTCGTGCGGTTGCTCCTAACTCTTGTCAGTCTGGCGACCTGTGTATCCGTTCTTAAACGGCGAAAAATGTCAATGGACGAGGTAAAGGCCAGATTTGGCATGGGTATGCATTGAAAGTGACATTCTTTAACACTGAAATATGGCTAAGGAGTCATAAGATATTCTGAGCATGGCCCATACAAGTTGGTCAAGATAGTATGGTTTACTCAAATGGCTATAACTTTGCTTTCCCATGATTTCATTCTTATATTCTTCGTAATCGTTTAACATTTTAAATGGCATTGGAATTGTAAGGCGATGATGATGTTTTTATATTTTTCCACATTTTTGAAGTCAAACAATCTATTTTTGAAATGAGTTCATCAGTCTAAGTCACAGTTTAACGATCCGTTGTCTTAACAGTTCATCCTAATATATCTATATATCATTGTCCAATGAATATTGGACCAATTGGCATTAGGTGAATTGTTCTGGTTTCCCATGGAACACCGATCTAAATAGTAGACTCCTCGTAGCCAATATTACCTAAATTCCATCTTAGACTACCTTTATGATAAATCTGGTATTTATGAAGTACACAATTGAAACTCCATTACATATGGACAGTATATGAATCGGGACAGCTTACAAAAATCAATGCAAGCTATAATAAAAAAAGCGCCCTAACAGCAGCTGCCGTAAACCGGTCAGCTTCATCGGAAAAAATAACCGATACACACGAGTGGAGGAACAGAACGAGAGAGAGAGAGAGAGCAAGAGAGAGGAAGAGATAGCATAAAAGCAAAAGCACGGCTGCAACACCGGCGTACACGTCCATCCATCCTTTTCTCCCTCCGGCCCATTCGCACTTTGCCGAGCAATCCTCATTCCCATTTATCACCTCTTTCTCGCCGCTCGTTCACCCCCTTGCTCCCGTCCCTTCTTTTCTATAGAAGTATCTATAGTAGTAGTGGTATACATATATCGCACACCCGCCTCTGTGCACTCTTCTTCTTTCCTTTCTGGCTGTCCCGCGTCTCCTTTTTTTTCACCAAACCCCTTCGACTCCAATTGGCTTTTTTTCGACGTGCGCATCTCTCTCGCCCTCACATTTTCTTATTTTCACCCTCGACGCGGGGCTCCCAGCTCGTCCCTTGGTAGGAACAACTCTGCGGCGTGAACGCACCGGAGATTTCAAAGCGGCGGGTGAGCTTCGGTGCGGGTTTTAGCTTGGCCAGTCAACTGGTTGCCCGCGAAAGAGGCGAATACGACTGGAGGGAGTGGAGAAAGAGAAACAACGAAGGAAGATAGAAATTGTTACACGAGAGGCGCACCACCCAAAACCGAGCAGACGCCTATATGCCTCATTACAGACGAGGGGTTCCTCTCCGCGAGAAACTGGAAGTTCTCGCCAACCTTGCATCGCGTTGTATTGCTCGAAAGAGAAACAGAAAGAATGAGCAAGAGAATAAGACTCTCTTTCCTAAAGTAGATATATCATGCATCGCTACGGTCTTCTTCTTCTTTTGCTGCTGCTGCTGCTGCTGTTGGTGGTACCGCGAGAGAGCTTCAAGTGGAATTACGAGGTCGAGCGTGGATTTTTTTGCGGTTGAAAATCATCGGTGCTTGCTGTGGAAGAGTGTTGCGACGCGCGAGTCAGCCGAACGAGAGTACGAGTGAGCTCTCTGACGAACAGTGCAGTCCTATATATATATATACCTGTTGGATAATACCTGACGTTCGTTTCGGTCGGAGCCGGTGGGTGAATCTCGTCGAAATCTCGAAGCAAGAGGCACACCCGTAATAACGTTCGTCCGGCGCCCGGCTTCCTGGCTGCCCGGCACACTCACGCTTGCCGCCATCACCTACCCCGGGAATTGAGCACGAACGAAATCACCCGCACCCATTTTTTTCCCCCCTGGCTTTCTCTTACGCTTGAGAATTTCTAGGAACAGGATGGTTGAACAGAAGTCTAAGGAGATCGCGTGCTAGCTTAGGAGCGAGGGCATTGGTACCTAATACCTGTTTCGTGTGGGATTGAAACCTATGCAGTAGTGGCTGATGTACCGGAGACCAGGAAGAGGAGGAATGTTTTACTTCGTTGAAGTTCTCGTGCGAAACCTTGCTAAACTGATGGTTCGAGTAGACATTTAATCAGGCTGAAGTCTGGATCATTTCAGACTATCCCTGAAATTGTGTCAGCGCTTGATTCCGGGCATAGCAAAGCCGGAATGAGAGCCTGATGGGTTTTGAAAGGTTTGTAGTTACTGAAAATAAGGTTCATTAAGTTGAACGAATTAATTTTCAAAGTAAGGATGTCATATCTGACCTGGATCTGACTGAAATCTACTGAGCCTCATCAGATAAGGCATAACGATACCCGATGTAACGCAGATTGATCTTTCTGGAGATGCTGATTAGATGAGACAGAACAATGATACGATCGACTCAAATTTAGCTATATGATACAGATTCCAAAAAAGCCTTATTTTAAAATCAGTTTGAAAAGCTGCTTTTGCAATTTATTTTCAATCCATTTCAAAGCTTGTATCATATTTTGTTAATATATAGTATGACAATATGGAACAAATACTGTCTATGGAATCTGGTATCTGTGCAAGCAACTCTTATTATCTATTCATTGCATTCATACAGCTGTGCGTGAACTGATATTTACCTCTAATTCTATGAAATTTTAATCCATTAAATGACATGTGTGCAAGTATAAGTGTTCCAAGCTGACTTTTCTAAATGAACAAAGGATTCTCAGAGGAGAATCGATTATGGGTATTAGATAAGCGTTCGAATCCAAGAGAGTCATCCTCCGTGCCTTCTCATATTCACTTTCTCACTTTTTCCTTCACTTTCTCAAGTACCTCTCGCTCGCTCGGTGGCTCACGTTTAGTTTAAATTTGTTTCTAGACACTGGGGCTTTGCACCGGGCGTCTAATGAGTCCAAGTGCCCACCTACCGGTAATTAATAACTTCGTGGAAAGAAATCTTGTGGCTGACTGCACGCAGACGAAGTCGTGAGTGCTCGGGCAACGCGTTAACCTCGGCGAGGTTGCGTAGTATAGACCGAGAGAGGTTCCTCACTCTCGACAAGCGAGTCGAACGAGAGAATGAACGAAGGAGTCTTGTATTAAAGTTGTGGGCCAGCAGCGAGATGGAAGCTGGTTGCACAGCGAGTTGGAGGAAGGCAACCTTCCCAGAACTATCGTCTTTTTTTTTTTTTTTTTTTTTTTTTTTTTTTTTTTTTTTTTTTTTTTTTTTATCGAGCCTGATCGCGGCCACCAGCCATTCTGCAAGGCATACAGCACCGTCTTAGCCTCAGTGCCTCATCCGGTCCTTCTCGCACACACCGATCAATACTCGCACCTCGATAATGAGCCTGCGGTATTCCATTTTATTATCATCATTATTTATTGTTAACGCGCGCGTCTGCAACTCGGTTGGCGTCTCGCGAGCGAGACAAGTGCATATTTCTTCTTTTGAACCGATTCGTAATAACAGCCTCAGAAAAACGATGCGACCCTCAAGCTTCGCGCTGTGGTTTTTTGTAATTATTCCCTTTCGATTCGAGCAAGTAACACGCGAGCGCCGAACGAGCGGGTGAACCGCTTATCCATCAACCTTGACTTGATAACAATGTTGACCTAATGAAAGGTGTAATTTTCGACATGGAAGAAAATTATAGGAACTGGAATCACGGTAAGAAATAAAATACAGGAGGATATCAAATATTGATTTTTTTTTAGTTAAGTCATTTTTTTTGTCAATAGTTGCCATCTTATATTTTTCATGGTTTTCTTAAATCTTTTGTTGATTTATTTAATTTATCTTCCATAAAAAAGAGAGCTGCGTACGGACCACAAAAAATGTTCAGAAATTAAATTTGAAGCAGTTTTTGTAGATTCAAATAATCTGATTTTTTATGAGGTTAAGGAGAGGCTATAGTGACTTTTAACAAACAAAAATGGTGTATTTTCATTTTTGCAAAATAAAATAAAATAAATACAACATAAAAACAAGGTTGCAAGTTTAGTGAAAAATACTTCAGAAGATTAGAAAGTTCAAACATAGCATTTCCTTTAATTCAATTATTTCAATGAACAAAAATTATAAGTACTTCGACGTCATTCACAATTAAAATAAATATTGGTTTTCTTGATTCGCTTATCTCGGTTAATTTCATGAACACACTGACACGAGGCACGTGTCTATTGTTGCAATAGTACAAGCTGGTGAGTGTCATCCAGAATTGATAGGGACAATGAAAGGGCTTTAATGTAACCATTTAGCTTCGTTTCTTTTGACTCGACACCCGAGACTTGTAACGCAGGTGTATTCGACATGTAGGTGTACCAGGCGTGAGGTGTCTCATATCTATCTTTCTCCCATTCTCTTTCTCGGTTAGCTAGAACAGGACTCGGCAAGAGAGCGCACGCTCGCGCGCGCGCTGAATGTCCAATCAACGGGTGCCGAGGCTCGTCGCAGGTTTCTTCTTCAATTCTCTCTCTTGGCGCGGTGGCGAGGCCGTCAGGGTCCACAGGGACGTTGAGGCCGGAGAGCTCGCGCCACGCGGTAATGACTATGAGAAAAGTGGCGAGCGAGAGCAGCTCCTCACAGCACGCTGCGGAATTACATGCTCACGTGTCGGGGAATGATACAGCGCGAGAAAGAAGACTTCTCAGATATACATATATATACATATGGGGCATTTCAGCTGGTTTAGACCTGGGTCTGACACTCGACCGTTCCGTTTGGGTCCGCCATTTTTTGTACGATTAACATAACTCTAAAAAGCACTAATATAAAAATAGTTTTTTTTTAATAAATCTTTAATAATCTAGGTATTCTTTAAACAAATTATCGAACGGCTTATTTTTAAAATCTGAAAAAAATCTCAAAAGTTTTGTGTCGCATACAAAAATTTTCTACCCGCTGCCCATCGTAAAGCTACTATTTTCTGTGATTCTTTACATTTTTTTTATTTTTCAGAATTTGATCAGATTTTTATAATGTTCGATAATTTGTTTTAAAAAAATTGTAGATAAATAAAAATGTGTAGAATCTTTTTTTTTCAGGTAGTGTTTTTTTAGAGTTATGTCAATTATATAAAAAAATTGTGGACCCAATTGCAAGGGTCAAGTGTCAGACTCAACTCGAAATCAAGTGGAATGCCCCATATATACATATGTGTGTATGTATTTTACTATGCTTGTGATAGAAAAGGACAGTGAAAATCGTGAGACTCACAGAGCCTCTCGATTATGTACGAGAATGCAGACTGTGTGAAAAGAGCGAGACCACACGGCTTAATTGATATACGCGCGCTTGCAATTAATTTATCGATATTTGCAACCGCGGACTCCCGTTACCATCTACTCTCTCGGCTACGCCGCTGGACTATACCGACCCCCGCAGGGACCAATATGGACTCCTCTCTCCCGCAATAATTAACTCGATTGTCGCGAGAATAGTTGCCACGTCATTTAAAATACCGCTTTCACTACTCGATATTATACCTGCTTTGTAAGCGACCCACTGTGGGTGAAATCAATTTCAAGAGAACCTGGGAATTGTTATATGAAATTGAAATAAAAAAAACACTTCCATATTATCATTATAACGAATATTGTTTTATGTTATTTTCAGTGAAAGATTCTGGCAAATAGAAATTTTGTTTTTCCCACACTTTTTTGAAAACTGAAGGTGGTTCAGTATCAATCATGATTGAAACAAAATGATTATCTCCATGTGTGGAAAGAATCCATCAATCCAGGAATGCAGTAATAATGGAATAGAAAGGACTTATTACTGAAATTTATAACATCTGAAACTCAAGCTGCTATTTCGAGGTATTTATAAATTTAGTTTTTGATATAATTAATATTATTGAATTTTTGGATTTGAAAAAAAAAAGTATAACTTCTGTACGTTTTTGGAGGACTAGAGTGGTTTAGAAATTTTCCAAATTCAAATATTTTTTTGCATATTTTAAATGTGTGACCATTTAAGAATATTTCTATGTTCGTTTATTCCTTTTGTTAATTTGCAATTATAATATTGGGAGAGTAAAAACTTTTTTTACGCGGCTTTATAAATCAATTTTTTTACGAAACCACATTTTTCAATACCTTTATCATATGCTCTTTCGAGCAACACTGTATCCTCGTTTTATAAGATAATATTTTACTCTGTATAATACTGATTACCGAGCAATTGGTAAAATTATTTAATTTTACATTTTAACGAACCTTAACGGAAAAAGCGGTGATAAATATGAATTTAAGGCCTTCAGTTCCAGAGGCGTATAAGCCAGCAATGTTATTCGCACGGTAAATGATATACAAATCCCGTTCTCTCGCGGCATAACCGACACTTTCGCAAACGCTATGGTATTCGAGGTACCTGTTTAGGATTCCGTGCGTCCACTTAGCCAGCGCAATTTGTAACAACTTCCTTATGACTTTATCTTAAATTGGTAAGACAAGTTTCCATTACTTTCTTTTGCCTATTTTGGTGTATAACCAATAATAAGGCAATAATGAGATGCAAGAGAGAGGAGGGAGGGTGAGCAATTGCTTCGACATTCAGGATAATTTCTCAACGATGATGTCTCGAGTAGAGTGAAACGTGAAAATAGGTGTTGCTCATATATTCTTCCCCAGTTACAAGATAATAATATACCAACAACAAAGTCTTAGCCGCCACGTCTGTTGGGGCGTCGGCGATGATGCCAGGAGCCTTCAGGCTCAAAGTGAGCTTTCTTCCATACGGACAGTGCCTTTTCCCTCTTCTTGTTCTCGTACAATTTATTTTTCCATTCTCCACCTCCGCCACCTCGGAATCCCCATTATGCCGTACGTGCATCATTACTCAATGACTAATGTTGTTGCTGCTGCTGCTGGTGCCGCTTCGAGATATGTGCGAGAGGACTAAAATCGTTAGGGACACTCATTTATACTTCTATTCGCCGTTGAAGGCCTCCTGATACTACCCACACTTAACCAACTCTCATCTGTGTTATATCCATTTATAAAGGCACACATGTAGCATCTTCGCTGAGGTTTCCGGTAAGCATTGCAACATCCTGTCCAAGGAATTTCTGGAGAAGTCATTATTTCTGGCACACTACAATGTTCGTGAATCACCCTCGAGTACGTCAGTTTATTTTGCAACGTAGAAAAATCTTGATGTCATTATGACACAAAAGGAAAATAATTGTGCATTCATAATTATGGAATTTAATGTCGTTTATGAAGCAATATTCGCTGTATTAACGTGACAATTATTTTGTTGTATCTTCTAACAAAACGATTTTGTCCACAAAGAGGCCCGTAAATATTTTTGGTAATTAAGAAAAGATCGTTTAGAAAAATCTTTTTTTTTTTTAATACAACAAAATTGTTAATATGTAATTTCGGTTTCTAGATTTTTTTTCGTCACTTTTCTGGTTCAACTATGCTTCCTTAAACTAGATTTTTTGCCACATTATTGTTTTGATAGTTTTTATTATTTTTTTTGTATATAACCAGTAACTTGGAAGTGGATAAAATTAAGAGAAAAGGAAAATCGAAATGCACTATTTGCTACATTATTGTTTCGATGTTTATAATTAATTTACAGAAAAATCGCCTGTTTATTTTTCTCTAAATAGCCAGTTAACTCCAAACAGGATAAAGCCAAAAGACAGAGAGCTGGTTCGTTGGTTATCGCACGTGGGATTTAATGAGTCGGATCAGATAGTGAAAGGTGCGTTTGCCAAGGGTATCTCTCTTATACTAACCACGAAGCTTTCGGCACTCTCAAGCGCATACCGCGACGAGGTCCGCGTGGAATTTTCAGAAAAATTAATCAACGAAGAAAACGCAAACAACCACGAAGACTCTTTAAGAGAAACGCGCGCAATGCGTACCGGGGAATGCGTTTGGAGGTTCCGTCTTCCTTCTCATTCTCTTATGGTTAGCGAGACCTTGATGACGTTCTACGTCCCCTCTCATATAATGACGACAACAAAATAAACCGAGTCAACTTCGAGAGTCCCACCAACGAAAGTACTATCAATCGTGGGCTTATGTCGTCGACAGTCAAGAGCCCTGTCGAGAGTGGCGAGAAACGAGGATTTTTTTTTATCCTAAGACAAGTGTCATCACTCGATTTCGATAATCGGCTTTGAAACGCCACTCTCTCTTTCTCTCTGGTCGCCACTTTCATCCTCCAATCATATTCGAATGATATTAACAGATGCAAATGAATCGCAAAATGAGAATATCAACACACGAAAAGTTTTGGAAAATATACGGGGCATTTTAAGCCAAGCGTACCCTGCTATTAAGGCAGTTGTTTTGGTGAACAGGAAACTGGTTGAGCTTTTTTTTTTAATGCAGCTTGGAAGACCGCTTTTATGCTGACTTATCCTGAAGGTCTATTAACGAATTTATGAGTCGAGTGGACGTTCAAATTTGCATTTGAAAAATACAAGAATAAAATAAAATGAAATAAAATTTGACATTGAATTTAACTAAATTTGATCATCAATGAAGTCCTCCAGATTATATAGTACAATTTCGTATTTAATTTTTTTTTTTAATTCAAGATTAATATAATACGTAAAACGAAAGTCATGTAACTTGAGAATTGACCAATCGATCAAAACTTTTTTTTTCATTTTTAATGTAAAATCTTGGCGGATAAATATCAATTTTTTTTAACCAACTTCCGTAGAAGCGAAAATCTTTTTCATATCAAATTTTTTGAATAATAATAAAGAATGTGAATTCTACATTGCATTATTCTCTATTTTCCTTGGTAAATATTTATACCTATGAAAAAAATGCGGCCTTCCCGTCAGAATTCTCTCCTCTTCGAACCTATGTACAAAAAAAAAAAGACATTAAAAAGACAAAATCACCGAATTAAACGGATACATTCGTGGCTGTCGTTCGTGCCAGGTGAATTCAAGCGCGCCATTCGCGCTCAACTCGTTGTTATACCAACGACACGCGTTGAGTTTTACCAGAGAGAGTGCTATACACTCCCCGGTGCTCAACGTATCAGCGTACGGTTGAAAGAAGCTCTACATATTGGCGTTACGCGACTGCGAGTGACATTTGCTGCTGCTGCTGCTGCTGCTGCCAGCAGAGGCCTTGTGCATTCTTTTGCAAACATTTTATTTTTTTCCGCGCATTTTATTTTTTTTCCCTCTCTCTCTCTCTCTCTTTTTTTAATCCTTCACACGGACTTTATCCCTTGTCGTTCCTTTGCTCTTTACTTGCTGCGTACACTGGCGTGTCCCTTTTGCAGATCCATTTACACGCGTTTCTCTTCCTTTCCTCTCCGATCTCCCTTCAAGCTTCTCATGCTGCAGTTTACACAGCGCGTATAACTCCTTCTTTTCGCTTTTACACTACGAGAATCGTTCTGTCGTTGTGCGTATATACAGCGAGCCTCAACCTTTTCTCTCTCTCTCTCTCTCTCTTTCTCCCTCTCTCCCTCTTCTCTACCTTCTCTCTTCTTTCGTATGTCGAGATGTCCGCGAAAGCGAAACGCGACTGGCGGGGCTCTTTACGTTCGAGAGTAGAGGCTCGAGAGTCGCGGGTAGAGGCTCTCTGCTGCTAAGCCGAGCATCGTCTGAGCAAACGTCCCACACGCGGACGAGGATAGAATGAGAGATATATAGAGAAAGCCCGACGAGAGAATCTCCGCACCGCTTGGATGAGAGGAGGGCGTGTTACGACGCTGCAACGACGACGACGACGACGACGACGACGACGACGACGACGAGGCGACATTACGCTGGAGCGAAAGACACAAGGGAGAACGAGGAGAGCAAGGAGATCACTATCTCCTCGCTTGTTGAGCTCCGAATGAAGAAATGTAAACGCCAATTAAACATTTTATTGATATGCTTATGTCGTGTTGGGACGTCCGCCCGGTCAAGTGCCGAGAGGAGAGCTCTCTCTCACTCTCTCTCTCTCTGTTTGTCGTCGCCTCGCTTGTCTTGTCTTAAACCCCTCCCCCCCACCCCCTACGCACAAGTGTGCTTTGCACGTAAATTTATCTTGCCACTTTAATCTATAGGCTGTTTCATGTCAACTTGCAATGACGAAACAAGAAAACAGGGGCAACAAAGTGTAGACTCTAATTGGGAGTGGGAATGATTGTTTTGAACCTTTTAGGTTGGAATTTTTGGGAATCGTTGTACATTTGAGTCAATGTGATGAGACGAGTGCAATAAAGTCCGCATTTTCCTTCGATTTCAGCGGGAACAATTTTTTTTTTTTGAGAATTTTCAGGGACACTTCTTCTCAGTATGCATCGCATCATATATTAATATTGAGTAATTTATGTAACATAAACATACAAAGTTGAAATGCAAAAAAAAAAATATTGCAATTTTATTCGACAACAATAAACACTATTTTCACGTTAGATGCATTCGACATTTTACAAAAAAAAAAAAAGTAAAGAAAGGAAAATATTTCTAGACGCGTTTGATTTTACAGATCGCCGAAACGTACGAAAAATAACAGATATCTTGACGAATTATTATTCCATTATGAATTTAAGAGAAATCGGTTTATTAAAGGCTGTAATTTTGCATGAAATCTCCCATATGTAGTATGTTGTATGTAGCTGTATCGGCGGTTTTGCGAACGCAGCGTTCGGCGATCAGTTAATCTCCAGCAGGATGCTATCTCGTGATGCGGCTATATCCTTCCCTCTTTTTTTTTCTCTCTCTCCGTTCCTCTCATTTCGACATACAAGTCACATCGTCCCGTCGTTCGTTAATCCTCCGGGAACGGGGGAGATCGAATCGGTTTGAACGCGCGCTTTCCGCGCTGAACCCCCTGAACGACGTTATACCGCGCGACTAGATAGATATAGTACGCGTGTAACCGAGCGGACAGCGGTCGCGCGAAAGAAGAAGAAGAAGAAGAAGAAGAAGAAGAAGTCTTAGCCGCGCGATGCTTCCAGTGCTGGTTGGTGGCTGAAGCTTTGCCAAACGCGCGTTAAGTGAGCGATAAGTCGTTGCAAGCGAGCTGTGCGGCTGCACGACGTTGATAAGATCGCCGGGTGAGAGAGAGAGAGAGAGAGAGAGAGAGAGAGGGAGAGCAAGCGAGAGCGCGCACACGCCAGAGTTTCTGATGCGATAGCCCAGCTTTTCTACGCGCGAGCGCGGCGGCTCCAACACGCTGCCACGGCGACGACACGGTTCGTGGAGAGAATGTTTTCGTGAGGTATGCATCCACGTCAGTAAATTTCGCGCGGCGATAGGATGCGCAGGATCTATTAGACGACAGCGAATCGATAGACTCCTCTCTATAATCTAAAGATCCGCTTAACAGCAAATGCATTTGTAACGTGTGGACAACGATTCAGAACAGCTCAATGATTTTATGTCGGTAAAAGCATTTTCATTTTTCATTTTTTATTTTTCAAACTAGAAACTATCAACTTTCTTTTTTTTTTTTACTGTTTGATTTGCATGATTATAAAAGGAGCAGTAGGTGATGATCTGTATTTCAAATTTAAAGTTATCCTTCGCGCTCCAAAACTAGAGAGCTTTCGAAAAAATCATGAGATCGCACAATTGAGCCTTTGAGCGTAATATAGCAACGTAGTAAAAAAAAAATAACTTTACTTAAACAAGTGAAGTTTTAGTAAAAAAAAATCTAACAAAAATTAAAAATATTTTTTTCGAGAATGTAAAGTATAGCATAAAAAATTATGGAGCAGATTGGAAGGGATCAGGGTTGAGCGCTTACTGAGTTGGCCAGGAATACTTGATATATATGACGAAATGTGCCTAATATATAGATTACCATTTACCTGCGAATTTGATAATTTATACATTCAAAATTGTCACACAATTTTTCTTAAATCCAAAAAAAAAAAAAAATAATAACCATGATTTTATAAACAGATGGAATTTGTTTAAAACAAATTTCAATATTATTTGCAAGAAAAACGTCTCTTTCAGCTTCAATGTCATTTTCAAAATTTTTGTGATCTAAATAACCTCGAATATCTGAATTTCTTCACGGTGAAACGAATAATTAAAAATATTAGAGTCTTCGCAAGCAGCAAAATTCTTCAGGCATATAATATTCCGGAAGTATTTGTGGTTCGATGTCGAAGAGCCTTAATTTCTCAAGCATGATCTGCTGATCATGCGGCATCCTTGACCATCTTATACATATATCTATATATACATATTCTAACGTCGCTCGTTGGCAGTTTCCCGGTTGATGAGCGCGCGCACACGAAGAAAAGGAATGAAAATAAGGTGCCATGGTTGCGGCTACTCATCGCGTCGCACCCGGCAATACGACGCTTCCTCCGGTACGCCTTATAATATTATACCACGTTATACAGTCGTATACGTACGTACATAACAAGTACCTGCTATATATATATATATATATATATGTATATAGTGCTAGTATTCCGCGAGATGTGCGCGACGAGTAGCAGGCGGCGACGTTAGTCGTGAGCTCAACTCGCGCAAGTCCGCGCACGCCAAGTCTTGCCGTTCGGCGAGACGCAACGTCTAATTATCTCGCGTAAAGTTCATCCTCCAATTACGTCGAGTCACGCCGCCGTCGCTCGTCACTCTCTTGTCCCTCTCTTTGCTCTGCCTCTATCTTTCATTTTCACTCGGTTAACTCCTTTCTCTCTCTCTCTCTTTCTCTCTCCGATGGCGCACATTCCCGTTATTGCCGAGCATTACGTTCTTTTGAACTATCGTCGGCATCAAAGAGTTATTGACACATCGGACACTGTATAATAAGATCGCCAAAAATTCTAATGTCCAGTCCAACGCAATAATTTGTAGACATTTTTCATAAGGACTTTTTTTTTTTTGACTGTAATTATATTTTGATATGTTTGTACGTACTTATTTGACGAAATTAAAATTGAATCTTGTGTGTTGTTTTGAGCAATGCTTTTCAATTACATTCGATAAATAATTAGATACCTTTTTTTTATTATGCTTAATGTGCACATAGGCAACTAAAAGTGAGAACTAATTGTCGGCACATGCAAAATAAAAAAAATATAGTCAACTTTTTTTTCCTTCCATTTATAGCTGCAAATGCCAAATTTTTTAATAACTTTGAGTCTGAAGTTATGAGATTATTGAAAGCATACTCTTTTTAAGTTGCTTTTGTTTAGTACAGCTGTAAATTTTAATTCACTTTATTTATTATTTTTTTAGAGGTTTAACCTACCACCAAGATCAAGAATTTGGCTTGTTTCGTGAATATTCATAAATTGGTAAAATTATTTTTATTCAATTTTGCAATCGAGTAAATTTTGCGAATAATTGAAAAAGCTAACAATACATTTTTGCCTGTCGTTATCTGGTAGATAAATTATTAGTTGAATTATAAATGTGTAAAATTATTATAAACAAATTTGTTTATGTACCAGCATAGAGATTGATATAAAAATATAAATTTCGGTCATTATGATGTCATAAAGTATTGTGAAAAAAAAAAGAGATGTAAAAAGAAAACATTATCCTCAGCTTATCTAACATCGAGAAACAGATGTCCAGCATTAAGACGAGTCCGAGACAGAGACGTTTCAATTAACGAGTGTCGTATGTACTCTCAAGTGGCCGACCACACGAGACGTTAAATCGCTCCGCACTCGGTGCATATTGCGTCTGCTAGCCGGGTTAATGTGTCAGTATATGTATTAATGGGACTCTGTGGTTTTCCCCGCAGACTCGTGGTCGTCGAGTCAACATTTCGTTCTTTTTTTTTTTTTTTGCATCCTCATAAAAGATAGCTTTGTGATGGTAAACTTTTTTTTTCGAGCTTACACTATCAATATATTTAAAATATGCCAAGACGTCTAAAACATCTTTTTGAAAAATGTGACTTTGCTGTAATTTTTTGTAAAAATTCTCATTCAAATTTCATGACATTTTGTATGTCATAAAAAAAATCTACGAAGAGGTTCAAAAGGATTTTCAATTTTTGGAAACAAAAAAAAGGAAAAAACAAATTTTTTTTTGAATTCATTAATGATGGTCCTTTTACCTTATCGAAGCCCGAATCGTTAGACGATTTTTCTTAAATTTTCATTTCCTCGACTTACCTGAAACATAAAATAAAAATCATCATTAGAAATGCATAAGGTATGGAATAACGTTGCATCTATAAAGTTTCACTCTTCAATCGTGAAGCCATAAGGATAAAATATGAATAGTAAAAGTTTATGAGTTCAAACGTCTGAAAATACTCTATCCCAAGAAAGATGACTGACTCATAGCTGTAACACGGATCACAGTTTCATTCTCAATCTATTCGTTTCTATTCGTAGTTGGTTTATCTTGCTATTCTATTGTACACGAAACACAGAGCGACGAAGGTACTCGACGTGGGCTATACGTCTGATAAATGTCTATTGAATATGGTGTACTGGTATATACGGTTTTATACAGTAAAAGATATATACATGTCGAAGGGGATAGGAAGGGCGCGTCATCGCTAAGGCAAACCGAACAATCGATGATAGCTTGGCAGCATTATTATGGGACTCTCGCACATGGACATCAGCCGCGTTGCGCGCGTTCACCGTCTGTGAATGCTGGACTCTTATATATGCCATACACCAGAGAAAATTTCTTCTTCTTCTTCTTATTCTTGCGGTTGTCTCTGGCGATGCAACGCGACTGATGGCACGTGACCCGTTCGACCGCGCACCACTCCGAGATATTGTACCCGGAAAGAACGACAGTGTCGTCGTATCGATGGATATCTCAATGCTTATATATGTCCCATGGATACTTGCTATATACAGCCAAAGGAAATGGAGAAAATATCGACTACCTCATGGAGAATAAGCTTCAAGAATTTCGATACACTAGGAATTCTTCATTGAAGGTGCGAGAAGTGAGCACTTCTCGCACCGCGTGGCTTAATAGTACATTGCGATATGAATGCGGAAATTTTTAAAAATTTTACTCGGCTGCTGGTGCGAAACACTTTTTCGCCCTCGTATCATAATGTACTATTATAGTTGCTGAAAGGTATAAGTTAGATCAGCCATACCTCGCTAAAACCTGAAACAAGGAAGTGCTGAAAGTCAACTGTAAACCTAGTGACATTTCGATCTGATAATCTATACCTCATATAGCAAAGAAACATTGAAATCTTGACAGTAAGCATAGCTAAAAAAAAAGGGGCAAAAGTCAGCCAACCCCGGAGACACTTCAATACGAACAAGTATCTCCCTCGAAAATCGTTATTTCTCTCTAAAACACTCGCGATAAACTCTACAATCCCCTTTGGTATATCCGCCAAGATCGTAAACGCATACGCACTTTATACGCTCAGGTATATCCGATACACCAATACCGCAGATATATATCCGTCGATTCGAGTCAAGAGATGCGACAAGATCTCTACGAAAGCGCAAAGTCAACCGCGAAAACGAAGCGTATACTCTCTATCTCAGTGAGAGAAGCGAGCCCATGGCTAACCAACTCTGTCTCTCGACCATGAGAGTGCCTATAAGAACCTTAGTATGTACATGGCTCAGTTATGTATCGCTCTTACCATACTACCACGAGTTACAGGCGGCCACGTCTCAGTTAGCAGCACACACCGGAGCGCTTTAGTTTATGGCTGTGAGTCCGATGACAATGTCCACGCGGCCTTAAATCTCCTCGTTCTACCAAGCCAAGAAGAGCGTTTCGTTCTTTCGAGAGTTAACCTGTATGGAACCGCGTGCGCGCGGTGCGTTTCTCGTTGCCCGTCTTACGACCCCACCACAACGATCATGTCGTCCTTTCCACTTTTCTCTCTCACTCCT
Source organism: Perithous albicinctus (assembly GCA_964016905.1). Lineage (NCBI taxonomy): Eukaryota > Metazoa > Arthropoda > Insecta > Hymenoptera > Ichneumonidae > Perithous > Perithous albicinctus. The sequence continues at coordinate 18,276,464 of OZ024696.1, read as the reverse complement.
TGGCATACATCATATAACCTTACCGCCAACTATTTCTCTCTTTATCTATATCTCTTTTTGCCTTTACATCGCAAACCGCGTTCACATCGCTTTTGCGTTATATCATATTCCATTCCTTCCGTCGTTGGTTCATATCGTGTAGATGCCCGCGCGGCTACGTTGTCCACGCTCTCATCGTCCGTGTTTTCTCATTTTTTGCTGTATATACTTTTTGCGATTTTTTTTTTATCTGTGTGATTTCCTTCGTTCTCTTTTCGTTCGTTTTCCTTCCGTGCAGGTCTACGTAGCTTTATGCGTGCTGTTGTTGCCCCCTCGTCGCACCCGCCCGAGAGTCTCTCTCTCTCTCTCTCCACGCAATGACTATCCGCGCGCATATACGACGCACGAGGTCGTACGTATAACTCTTTCTCTCGTCGCACAGAGAGAGAGTCCTCGTCGTCCTCGTCGTCCTCGTGGAAAAAGGTCCAAGCAGGCAGGGAACCCGGCTTTGCCCCGCAGGAGAACGAATGTTTATGCACTGATAACTGACAGTGGAGGGACGGAGGCCAGTGGTGCGGGTAGGTACGTATATATATATATATATATATACAGCTGAGTATATAAACGAACGCCCGTACAGATCCTCGGATTCCACAGGTTCTTCGAACTTGTAGTGGTATATATGTATATTTATATATGGGGCATTCTGTACCTAATCGAAATAGGTCTGAAGCTGAATCTTTCAGATTTGCATCAGGATTTTTATGCCATTTTTCCTCTATAAGATCAATAATTCTATTTTATTTTTAATTAAATTAAAAAAAAAAATTGTTTAGATATCGTGAGAAGTAATTCAAAGATTTGAAAAACTTGTCAAAAACCCTGTATTTGCATATAAAATTTGTTAAGTCTTGACTCAGAGTAGACTGGCCTTTGCTTCTATTTTTTTCGAGATGTTTTATATTTGGACCAGAATTGCATTTTTCCTCTATATGACACTTGAATTTTCTTATTAAATGAAAAAAACGTATGTTCTTATTTTTTTTTTATTCGAAAAAATCGTAAGATGTAAAAAAATTCACAGAAATCTTGATGAAAAAGTAACAGTAAAAAAATGTGGAACAAGTTTAAGAGGTGGAGGTGTCAGACTAAAGTCTATTTGCTATAGAATGTCTTATATATAGTTGAGGGACCTCGTGTGCAAAGGGTACGCAAGTAGGTGTGTATGTGCATCGCTATGGGGTATATATAAATATGGTATCGGTACGCGTTTCGGTGCAAGACTCACGTCGTCCTACCTCGGTCGCTTCTTCCCCGAGATTGTGCCAGGTGGAATATAAGCTGAAGCTCTTATTTTCGCTCGACCCTCGGCAGCACATGCGCCGATTGCCCGAGCTCCGAGGTTTTTTACGTACGTCGATTCCGTTCAACGATAAAACGAGACAGGGTATATACGTGCCGTGTAAAGAAAATATGCAACAGGGCGAGTTTTGATAAGAAAAAAAGCCTCCAGGGCTGCGAGTGAAAAATCGACAAGGCGCATGTTGATTTAAAAAAAAAATATTTTGCGTGTTAAAAAAGGGTTATCCGAGTAATTGTTATTTTTCGATGACGTGTAAATGGTTCATAATTATCATCCAAGTACTGATTAAAAAACTTTTTAAAAAAGATGATACATATAAATTCGAACAAAAGTGTATATGAAAAATTGAACAATAAAACTGAGAAGGTACTTGGCAGTAGCATTAAATAAAAGGCAAATGGAAAAAATTGAGAAAAAATCTGAAAAATAAAATCACGGTTTATTTGATAAAAAGATAATTGTAGTTTCCCCTTAAACTAAAAAGCAAAAACACGTGGATTATATCCAGTTTGTTCCTAATCGATTTGGAACATCGTTAAGAGCTTCGAGAGAACGACGATATATTTTGCGTTAGAGCACAAAAAAAAACTGCATTTCGCAGCGAATGCACCAGGAAGAGTGCGGTTCGGGTCAAGTCTATCGCATAGAGAGAGCTCGTGAGTTAGCTCTTCGACTTTATACTTTACGACGTTCACGGCTACATATCCGTCGATGGTTCTCCGCAGAAAAGAAGAAGAAGAAGAATCGCGAGAGCTAGTCTTCCGCGCACGAGTCCGGATCGCTTCGACGAAGATTTACTACGGCCCTTCGCGCATCACGGTCCGCCCTCTCTCGGCGCATATGCTACTCGCATATTATTCCACCGGGTTCGTGCGAGTATTCACGGAAAGCGGATGCCGAGAGGTCGGTTGGCCGATGAGGTCCTGCAGCAGGAGCAACACAGCTCTACGAGGTGCATAGGTGTCCGGGGTTAGTTGTGTCATGGACAAGTAAAGTCAATGCCATTTAAAAATCGGCGGTTGCATTGGGCATTAATGTCCTGTGAAGCTACAAACAGAAAATATGTTTGTGTGTGCTTTTTTGTCGAATTTATGTTCATAATATTAAGTATGAACTCCATATTGATTTTGTTTGATATATTGGTTCTTGGTCAATCACGTCCAAAAATGAGATGACCATTTTTGTTCGATCGACCTGAACAGTCATTTTTTTTCAAATTTGCAAACCAAAAGTGGCTTGACTAACCCCGGTCACCTCTATATTCTTCGCGAGTGAACAGACAGGATGATGAGCTTCAACAAACTTGGTTTTGTAACTCTTGCGCTGGCACTCGCTGGGCCCCCGCAAATCCTCTGTATATATGACAAATGTTTTCCCGACAGTAAACGTCACTAGTTTAGGTACGATGATTCACGACAGGAGAACGCAAACCAAGTGAGGCTCAGAGAGCGAGCAAACTCGCGCTTGGACATGACTCTCGTGTGTGTGTGTGCGCGCGCGTAGCACTTCATTTTATTTGCGGCTTAATTTTATGTCCGCATGGGGTTTCTCTCGTTCTCGCTCGTGAGCACGCGGGAACCGGGACTTGAAACTCGCGCGCACGCGGATCGTTTCTCTCGCCTGGCCGTCTCTATACCGGACGCCCGGAACGATCAGCTCACCTCGGTAAGTATGCTTTATTATGTACGTCGGGGGGGTATATATAAGTGTGGGCTGCAGCTTCATGGGCTGTCGGTTTCGGCTTATACACCCTACTACACCGCATATACCACATGAATTATAACGCAAAATCGCGACTTCTTTACGCGAATAAGTCGAATTTTTATTCGTCTCCACAAGGTTTATTGTAACTCTCTGTGAAAGACGTCATGGCGAAATATAATAAATACTATTTTGGATTACTGAAACGCGTGAAAGATTCTCACGAAATAGTCTGCGGTATTTTTTTAAGAACACCGTTTAAATTTATTTTCATATGCGTAGGAGAAAAAAAAACCACAAAACACGATAAAAATATGAAATTGTGGAAAACATTATATCTAGGAAACAAAAAGTGTGGATTCCTTTTTCACTTAATTCCTTATTTTTTTCTAAATCTGTAGAACAATAAAAATGTATAGATATTAAAAAATTGCATGTCTGGTATGAGAAATTTAACCGACCACACTTTGAGCTCTTGTTTAGCATTATTGATGATTTAGTAATTACAAAAGTCTCACAATGATAGCTAACTGCATCTGCATGAAAATACTGTCATAAATCACAGTTCTAAGCCGTCGTTACCTAAAAATCAAGGATTTTTTTTTTTTTTATACAGGCCGCTCGCTTCTCATTGTACTGTCAATCAAAATTTATTCCCGTGAGAATGAGAGAGATAGGCGCGTGTTGGTGCGTCTGACGAGTGAAATTCTCCAGGGCCAAAGGGCATCAAGGGATTCCCGATGGGGAAAATGCCTTGGTCTATCGATCGTTAGATCCAAGCGGATAGTTGTGGCTCGTGGCCGGATCGATGAGAACGGAATAGACTATCGACTTTGGGAGTCAGCGCTGGGCCAAAAGAATGACTCAAAATTGACGAGGAAATATTGAGTAATCGTTTGCGGCTGTTTGCAGTGACCGGCTTTCTTATACTATGAACCGCAGCGCTTGGTGTATATTCACTCTGGCAATAGCTGTCTCGATCGTTTTGATGAACGAAAATATTTCGTGTCAGAGAAACATCAAATCCCCTTGGTGCAACGTCAAGAGATAGCGGGAAGAGAAATATCTAACGTAGTAGAGTTACATGGCAGACAACACTGCGAGAAGTGACAAAAGAGGCCCGACACTACGAAATTATCATCACACAAATGACACCCATGACACGGATTTAACTCAAGTAGAGAAGACCTGGACTTGTTGAATCTGGATTTGTTTTTAGTTTTTCTTGATTTATGATTCAGAATGTATCAACTTGGTAATTCCTCTGCGATCACGAAAGACATAGGACATTTGGATAGTATGATTACGAAATATTGATGAATCTTTAGACAAGACACGTCAAAGTCATGAAGATCCAAAGTCATAAATAACAATCATATGGAATACAATAGCCGAAAGAAAATGTTGAAGATGTACAATGTGATCAGCTCTTTGACCTAAGAACCCTGCACCTTTGTCCTAATTCATCGAACGAATGGTGTGTGAGCACGATTTAAAATGGTGATGCAACAAAAAGTGGTTGGAAAATATACAGATGGTCATCCGTGCGGCAAGTGCCCTTGCACTCGTTCCAACGAACTCTCTCGCGGGGGCTTCGCATTCGCCCTTCAGGAACGTGGTTGTACCGGGACCCTTCGAAATCCTTGAGAAGTACTTTGCGGTCATGGAGTTTGCGGCCGCGCGGTCCGCAGTCGAAACAGATCGAAGTGAACTGGGCCGAGGAGGCGATCAAGAGAGCCCGATGGCACCATCGCACACGTCTGGAGACGCTCCGACGACTCAATTGACTTCGGCACACGTCGTTTTTGGTGTCTCTTTTTGTGGTCGAGACAATTGGCGATCTGAATTGGGCTGAAATTGTATTTTCGCCAACTGTTATTTGTTGTGCTGTATAGAATTATATTTCGATGGGAAAGTAATGTGGCAAGCTCTTCAAATACCGACACATTTCTGTCGCTCCATATTTCTTCATTTCATTCAACACTTCAAATCTCTTATACGCATGACGACGTTGGTAATCAGACAGGAGGTTGGTAATATCGAGTGTTCAGCCGTCAGTTTTCAAAGCCATTGCCTGATAATGTAGAGGGCGTGAGAGTGAGAAGACGTGCCGAGCGAATAGAAAAAAAAGAAGCGATAAAATAAAAGAAAATCTTAGAAGAAGGACGGCTGCAAGAGTCTCGGTGATGCCAAGGGGCACACACGGTGCATCGAGGAGACCGGAACCTCAGTAGTACAGTATGTGTGTATGTGTGTGTGTGTGTGTGTGCAAGCTCTCCGTTGCGCTTTGCCACAAGAGAAGAGGCAACGAGAGAAGAGAAGAGAAGGAGAGAGGAGTGTACATTCGTTATCTGATCAGAACTTAAGGCTACCTTGAATGAGATGAATGCCTTTACGTGTCTCTTGCACTTGCCTAGGCATATCCATTCGCCCTTTCGTTTCAAGTGTTCAGCAGAGTTGCCCAGTGCGCTTCTGCTGTTGCTTTGCTGCCCTTTTGTGGGTGACTGGCCTTTCCTCTCTCGCTATGTTAACCTCCTTGGTTCTCGCTCTCTTTCCCCTACCGCGTCAACGGTCATCGTGCAAAAGCTTACGACGATGCCCCATCGCTCTTTGTGCTTTTTCGCGTAGGGGCCGCGCACGCGCTCTCCTTCTCTGTCTATCTCTCTATCTCCCCTGGCACTGACTCGGTTGCGATAATTTATTACGTTTGCGAAAATTTGCGTACCCCATCTATTAGCCCCGGAGATCTTGGAGTCTTATCTCTCGGTTGGTGCGCTCTGTCGACCTGTGCGCTCACTGCGGCTGGGATATACAGACTACAGGATGTATGCTTCGTATACAGATTCCAGAGTCCTCTCCTCGATGGCTTCGGGCATTTATGCTCCTCATGAGATCTCGACCTTGCGGCCTTGACTCGCAAGTTATGCCTGTACAAACTTTTGTACATCGCTCATTCTTTCGATCTTTTGTATTCCACTGTTGTTTTCGAAAGTACTTTTTGAAATTTGTGGTAGGGACTAACGTATAAATACAGATACTCAGCCATAAATGAAAATAACATCGTTTATTTATTTATTTATCTATCAATTTCAAGGGTAGATATGATATTTAAATCATCCTTAATTTTTTAAAAATATTACTCCCCTTACCAACGTTTTACAAAACGTGATTTTATTTTACAAAAAGTGACTTTACATTGTATTCAACTGCTTACAAGAGAGGTTACGTTCTATCTCGACCCTACAAAGTCCTTCTTACAATATAACGCCTGCAGTTTACCGCAGTACATAGACTCTAAGGTGCAAGCCATCAGCATCATATACTCATCGTCCCCGCGGGTGTGTCGTCACGTCGTCGGACTAGTTCCCGCGGCCTGAGGCTCTTGCCTGAGTTGCCGCGCGCCGCTGATACTATGTGGAAGTCTCTCGGCGGGCTTGCACGCGAGTAGATCGATGATGGGCGCTAATTTAACGAGGTATAAATAAAGTCGGCAAAGCCTCACGAGCAAAAAGAAGACGAAAACGCGAACGACGACGACGACGACGACGAAGAAGAAGAAGAAGAAGAAGAAGCAGTGAGAATGATGAGAGAAATAGAGGAGGCGAATATGGGAGGCCCCGAAGCTGAGGAAGTGGTTCGCGTGGAAGAGACTCTCTCAAGAGTTTCTCATCTCGATCTCGCTGTGTCTCCTTCCAGTTAAACACACGGAAATCTCCAGCAATACGGTTCACACTCACATAAAGTCGTTCATGCTCATTTTCGTTGTCGCTTTAGAAATGACAAGTTCATTTTATTAAGACACTGCATACTAGTTCGAGTGTTTCAACTGGTGGAAACTCAGTGAGAATTCAACAGGAAAATACAGTGTGTAATGTACAGTTCTCATACCGGTGCTTTCTATTCGACTACTTCGTTTTGGCGTCAGTGGGGAGCGAACGATGCGAGAGGAATACACGAAAGTGCAAAGCGCGCGTGTATTAAAGTATAGGTATATGTACCAACGGCACGCGGAGTGTGAACGGATATGTCGCCTTCTTTGATGTCTCCTTTCCAGCATGCTCGCCTCCGCAGTCCTACAACACTCCGCGCAGTCCCTCCTTAGCTTCGAGCAACCGTTTGCCTCTCATACACCCGCGTCTTCTCGTCTTCCTTTTTTTTTTATCCTGTCTTTGCTCTAACGCACACACGACAAAGACGATGAAGAACTAAGGTCCTTTATTTCTTCTTCTTCATCTCCATCCGGGCTCACAGCTTTGGTATTCACTCACTTCTATCTTTGCACACGTTTTTTTTTCCTTTCCACTTTCCAGGCGTTCATTCATTGTCATTTTATTATTGTTGTAATATAACTCGTCTCTAGGATTGTTTGTATTATATTTTTAAAACGGATTACGTCGAAGTAAAAGGTGAAAGATAAAATAAGAAACAGGAGTTAATCATTTTTGTCATCAATTGTGTCTTTTACGTTTTTACATTTTTTTAAACGATGTTTAATATTTGGGATGGAAAGATTCGAAATTTTTTAATACTTTTGGATTAGAGTTCCAGCTCCGTTTCCCTTCTTTTTTTTCTCGCATTCTCTCTCTCTCTCTCTCTTCCTGTCCCTCTGGCTGTGCATATACACATATCTGATTGAATCACACGAACGAGAAAAGGGGACGCCCTCTCTCGTTGCAGCAACCCGGGGAACTCTACCCCCGGGGTCTCATCGCGGTCCGGGTATGACCGATGCGCGACGGGATCCCATATAGCTCCGTCGTCCACATAGTCCGCGCTGTGGGAATACCGACCTGCAGCAGAGCGAGAGAGTGCATCGGTGCATCGAGCGCTCGAACCGCAGAGCGGGTAAGTCGATCCAGCGTGGCTTCGCCATCGGCCGCAGCGTGCACACACGAAGGACTCGAGGATAGTCCCGAACCGAGTGCATATACTGGACTCTTGGCGAAGCGCGAACCCCAGGACGGATGAATAATAATCAAGGTAGATCGGATCCAGGCGCACGCGCGCGCGCGAGCGTTCACTCGCAAGTCCGCGTGTGGTGGCTTCATTAGCGAAGTGCAAGAGGATCGAGAACTCCTTCTCGAGCGCCTCCGGCATGCTGTCGCCTGTTTCTTCCTTCCTTCGCGACTTTAACCAAAGTCTCTCGATCTCTCTATTCGCGCGAATTAAATTCTCTACGAATCTTTACGGCTAAACTTTGTTCGAAGTGCATGGAAAGAAATTAAATTTTATAAAAATTACAATTCAACATTTTTTTTTGCTAAATGGAATTTATAAAAATGGTCCTGAATTTCAACACGTCGTTATTTATTTTGAGCTAAATTTTCAACAAGCTTTTTTTCACGTATATTCTTACTAAGTGAAGTTCTAACTGTGCAGACGTGACAAAAACTAGTAACATCTTTATAATTATCATCATAAATTCCAGTCGCTGATTGCCTTGAAGATACAGTAATATAGTACCGTCATATCCTACATGTCGAAGCGTTCAAAGGCGACGCAAAGTGAACATAACTTGTTAGTTGATCATAGTACGAAGTTAAACGTGTTGGCCACCGATAAATCTATCGCAAAAAAAAAAAAAAAAATATATGTCGGACAAAGAAATCTTCTATTCGTTGTTCAAGATGAGCCAACAAGTGGGCATTTCACTGTAGTATACTACAATGCAGGTTATACATCCTGGTGATCCTGGTACACACTGGATCGACTTGAAAACTTCCTTTACGACTTTACAACAAGGAGAGAAAGGGAGAGAGAGAGGAAGAGAGTTAGATAAGGACGAGAACCAGGCGCGAGCGAGTGTTTTTCTTTCGCGCGCAGTTTTCCTGGATGACCGTGAAATCGGCGCCGGTGCTATCGCAAGTAAACCGGTTTCTATCTCTCCACGCCTGTAACGTACTTCTACGCAGTCTTATACTATCCTGCATACAAGTGCGTATATACGTAAGGTACAAGAGGCCGGGGCTAGTTTACTCATTTTTTTGCTTTAGAATTAATAAAAAAAATTCACTGGTCAGATCAGTTTAAAAACATTTCCATTTTTTAGTGTGTTTCGTCAGCATCATAATCTGTAATCCCTGGACATAATTTGGACTACTCCATGACGTTAATATTTCTACATATGCATCACAAATTATGTTCACAGAAATATTAACAGTGTTAATATTAACACCGTTTGCTACATAAATATGTCCATGAAATGATAATAATGGTAACAGTATGTCAGAATAGCCTCCGCTTTTAACAAAGTTTTTTTTTTTACATTGTGGCAGTTTACACCAGAGATGTTCAGCAACGTAACTTCAGTGAAAGATGTATATTGGAGATATAAATGTGGCATTTTAGGATTAAGACGAAATGGTCAATTTTTTTTTAATAGGGTTCACTTTATATTTGATCCTAAAACCCAAGTAGCCCCGGTGTTCCCTACAGTGCGTTTATAGCTGAGGTACTCTGCTGGCCTCATGCACGGGCACCGTAGAGAACTATGTTGGCCTGCCGAGAGACGTTTATACGTCGTTGGCGCGCGAGCCGCGTTTTCGCCCGCCCGCTCCGCGTGCTATTTCCGCGCGACGGACACTCGCTTTCACGCACTGTGCTCCGGCAAAGCCCGTGAAGCGCGGCATTGTGCGTACACGCCCGTGTAATATGCACGCCATCTATACACGCGTGTGCGTGACGGCGACATTAAGAGGCAGCGCGCGTATGTGTGTGCGCGCGCGCGCGCCCTTCGTGCATATGTGGCGCACGGAGTTGGAAGCAGCGGGGCAGATCTCTCGACGCATGGTGCAGGTGTGGGCGTGATCACCTGCTCGCTCGGGATGGCCGAAGTGAGTATACGCGCCATGGGACCTCCCGCTGGTATCTTAGGACTCGCGAGACGCATTCCGTCGCGGTATTTTATGGAAAGACGCTTTCGAACGGTTATTTGAGAGATGCTCACTGTATATATACTCGATTGGCTGATGAGTGGCGAACATTCCATTGACTCATGTGCATTTATTTTTCAAATTTTTTTTTGTCTTCATTTTTGGGCTTTTACTATTTTTGACATACTTCTGATAAATTTAAAGCCATACATTATATTTAATTAAAAAAAAAATTTTATTGTGAAAAAGTTTTTGTCAGCTAACCAATATTGTTGATATAATCAAAATTCAAGAGAAAAATAAAAATTTTCTTTTTTTTCTTCAGATATTTATCGAATATTTTTATTCTTCTTTTTGTTAATCTTTACAATAAAGTACATATTTACACAGTACAAACTGAAAATGTGTATGTGAAGGAAGTGTTGAAGAAAAAAAAAAATTTGTTTACTTTGCTCGAAATATTTATTTAGTTCAATTTAAAATTGTTGCATTCAAAAGCTCATAATTTTTTTTCCTTTTTTTGTCAAATTTTTTTCATACCAATATAGAAACAGATTTTTTCAAAATTAAACTTTTAAATTGATGAGAAAAAAAATCACAAAAAGTATTCTCAATTTAATTACGAAAACTGTGTGATAGAAATTGGCTGAATTCACAGAGAATAATTCATGTATGAAATTGCCATGTGAAATTCATTAATACGGTGTCCAATCTAATAATTAACAACAACAAAAAATCCCAAAAAAAAAAAGATAGTTACCAAGAGTTTAAAGTCATTTGTACGAATGTTTTCTATGGATACAGTATCACGGATTACGTAAACGGTATAGCGGTAAATAGGAACGTGCGTGGATCGTGAGAGAAGCTGTTCGACTGTTAGTTGTACCTTTAATGCATAGTCTCGCACTCTGAGTGTTGCTGATATATCCTTGGCTGAGGAAAATCTCTCATCGATGGATCAACGACCTCGACCATGCCGCGCCGTGTCTTTCGCCGTCTCCGTCTCAGCATGGGGATTACTCTCGAGCGTGCGGATTACCACGCGGCTCCGAGTTTGTCGATTCCGTGTAATGATTCGCGTATAAAGCGTGCGTGAGCGTGCGAGAGCCTTAGCAGCGCGAGTGAGATGAATATATACATATATCCTCTCCTATACGTATATCTCGTCATGCAAGAGAATCTCGGGATTCCTCGAGCGTCTCTCGCATCGTCGAGATTCATGCGAAATTTACTCATCGCCTCGATAACCATAATACACTGCGTGCAAGGTCACTGGCATTAGTCACGACAATTTCCAAAGACGAGACGCGACTGTGGCGTTTGAGTACTACATGATCATCAATTGAATCACGTATTGATGATTATTCAGGGTCAACGAACAACATTTTACGTCGAATCATCGATTCTCTAAATACATCCGTGCGGTTGTACACTGTTAAAAAAAAAAAAATGTTGATTTCAACGCAAAACGTGTCGACTAAGAAAGACAAATTTAATTTGTCAATTTCAACACTTTGTAAATATGTTGATTTACAGATTTAGAAATCTCGCTTATTCCAAAACTGGTCCAAGCGATGTTTTCACATAAGCCAACAAATACACGAAGTTTATATTTATTACCGTTAAATTTAGCTGAGCCATAACAAAAATCTCTTGATGTACAAATAAGTAGTTCATGAAACGAACTAAAAACCTTCGTTGTTTATTTCTATAAGAGAAATTTTGTCTCCTATCCAGAATCACGTTTAACTCCGTAAGACGTGCTTGAGGTATTCTCGATTATACCATGTATGTTCACGATTATACTGTGTACACTAATATAGTAGCAGTAGTACGCTGTCAATGCATCTATGCGTCGTCGACGATGTACGTACCTATGGACCAGGCAGTACGTTGAATTAGCTGGTAGGCAGGCGGTTGGTTGGGGATATATGTATGGTTCGATAGCTGATGATCAGAGGGCACGGACACGAGGGTGTGCGATAATAATGCGTGGGAATGCGGATCGAGCTAGGAGCGTACCTTAATATATATATATATATAGCTCAGGATGCTTATATATATGTATACATATATGTCTCATGTAGCACATATCGTAGAGGCAAGGAAGGAGTACTGGAACAGAGAGAACAAGCTGGCTTGCGAGGCGCACCATAGCAGCATTGCAGAGGGTCCTGGGTTTAGACTTTGATGTACTGTCAGGCGGACATCGTAAACGCATTAGTTCGTGCTATATGCCTTGCGCTGTTGCTGCTGGTCGCCGGTCGTGCGATGCATGTGCACTCCGTGAGCTCTGCTGGCTATTGCTGCTGCTGTTGCTGCTGGTGGTGCTGCTGCTCGCTGCTTCTCTCACTCGTCTCACTCTATGGACGTTACTCTATGCTATAGGTTTCCCGTTATAGGAGAGGTGGTGCCCGGGCTACCCAACTATTCTCTGTTCGACCGACCACTATATGTGCATATCCATGTGACGTGATGTATACTTCATATATAAGTGTATACGTGTATGCATACTACGACATACGAATATACGTAACCAAATGACTATGCATCCCGGACATGGTCAAATGTACAACGGGCATTTACCAGCGCTTACACGAGTAGAAGCAAACGAACGAATGTATACAGGATAAGAAAACCGCATCGTCCAGGGTGATCGATTGTTGGTCCATTCAAGACGCGCATTGCAAACTCAGATTTGTGACCAACCATTCACCAGGAGTTTCTTTCTGTAGTCCACGGTAACTAGAGCTGATTTCTTTGGCTGCGAGATGTTGAATAATCGACCAGTGATGTGTCACGGATGGTATATGAAATTGGAAATTTACATATAAAAGTAGATTTTTGATTTAAACATATTCAGGCAGAATACTACTTTTGGGTATTCTTGGAAATATCCCAAGTCATAGTGATGTCTGAATTAGGTCAATTAACTGGTACAGTAGCAAAAGTCAGAGGCTAATTAGTTGCAACATTCATCTAAATCAGTTGCCAGATCTACGGAACAATTCAATTTCTCTTGACGCTTTTCATCAAAAGACATATATCAGTGCCGGCAAAAAAAAAAGCCAACCCGCGGGAAAACGTCAATGATGGATATAGACCCACAGACTTTTAGATGCCGTGTAGAAAGAAGGGTCTGAGGGAAAACAACAAAAAAATCTGCAGGAAAAGAAGTAAAAAAAAGAAAAACAACAGAAACAGACGTTCCACAGGTGGTTGACGGCATCGCGTTCTCGCTCATCTTTGCCAACTCTTTTCGTCCCGAAACTCCAGACTCGAAGTTCTTCCATCTCGCTTTTCCTCATTCCCCATCTCCGTGCCGGGTTTCACCGTTTCACGAGGCGCTCCTCGTGAAACGTAATGTAGCCGCGAAGAACGCTTCTCCCATCCTTCCTTCTCTCCATTCGTCGTTTCGTTTTCTCTCTCTTTCTCTCTACTTCGCCCTTTATTCGTTTCCACGCTTCCTACTCGAGCGCGTTCTCGAGAGCCCGACGATGCAAGGTTTTCTATCTCCTCTTGGGGTTTCTCTATCTCTGCAAGGAACGTGCATACACCGGCCGCAACTGAACTGAGCTTTGGTTCGGTAGTCGAGCATCTAATATGGCAGCCCACGAAGACACTGACGGATCTTTGCAATTAATAAAACGTTTCCCCGTTTATTGTCGTGGCTGGCTACTTGGTTATGCTCCGTGGGCTACCCTTTTCACTCACTTGGCTCTTGGAGAGCACAGAAGCGGATGCGAGGAGGGCCTACTAGAGATCCGACTGCATACACGTTCCTTTGCCTACTGCTTTACCATCGCTATATATGCTTGCCAAGCATATATGTTTCTAAGTGTTAGTTACTACTATGCGGTGTGTTGTTACCGCTATCCTCTGGCCTTTTCTCCTCCCCTTTTCTCCTGTATCCCTCCAACACAAGCTTGCGCTCGCGTTTTGAATGGACGCGTATTAATTGGGCCTGGTCCGAGCGTTGGCACTAGTGAATGTCCTCGTGTCGAGTTTCCACCCTGGCGATTGTTCCTCCAGGCTCTCCCAGAGAACCTTCCTCCTTCCTCCGCGAATCTTTTCTTGGCTTCTCCGGATCTTCCTGATGTCCGGGAGACAACCGAGAGATAACAAGAGACGGAGAAAGAGAGAGTTAGATCTCTTCGGTGGGGGCATCGCACGATCTTCATGTAGCTTACAGTCTGAGAAGATAGAGCAGGACCTCCCCGTTGCTTCAGCAAAGATAGATACAAATGTATAAAGCGTGGCGTAGGAACTATGCAAACTCGTTGGTTTCTTGGTACGTTACTATCTGACAAGGATCAATCTTTAGACGTTGTTTTGTTATTTGTTTCGTTCAACCAGTCTGAAAGGGAAAGTCAAAATCATAGGGGCTTGATATACGGCTTAGATGGTCTTCAATTTAGGGGTAATGAATGGGGGCCCAATGATTGCTTGTAGCGGTCAGTTAGAAACTTTAATAAGTAACCTCCTACCATTGACGGCATCGGTCCATATATAGACAGACAACGAAATATTTGAAGTATTTAAACACTTTACAGATAGGTTATGAGTTTTTCAATCCTTATTTCGTCCTATTGGTACAATGTATCATTTTCGTCACGAAGCAAACACTGATCATGCATTCCTACCAATGTCAGTTTCCACTTTGTAACAGCTTACACGAATTTTTCTTCAAGTGTCGTATTTGGTTAATTATACCAGATTTCGAATTGGAATATAAAATGTTTGGTAATCCTACTTCACGTGTCCTCCGACAAAATGGATAAACGGAGACTTCCTAGTACTTTGAACCCATTTGCTTTCCAGCCTCCACACGATACGGTTCAATCATTCCGGCACGCTTCGTTAGTTGCTTCATTCCAAGAGAAGAAACAAAACCAGGAAAAAGGAGATCAACCATAAGGACTGCATGTGGGTGACTGTGTCGCTTCTTGCCCGGCATCGGTGAAAGTCTCTCTACGTTTTATACTTAGCTGGAGTGGGGAGCACGTGAACAAGACACAACAGCAATACCTGATGAAATTGAGGTACCAGACTGTAGAAGAGAGCAAGAGTATCCACACGACCGCAGAGCATCAGTGGCAGAAGGAAGCATAGTAGGGCGTTATGGCGATGTTGGTGGCATCGCGGGTGAACACGAGAGGAGTGAAACTTTCGTCGACAAAGGCTTGCTTCTCTCAAGGAACACGTGAACTATACTCTGCCGCGGTGTATTAGAGTGAATCTCTCTGAGGCAAGGATGAAATGAATCGTTGAGAGAGATGTGGCGCACGTCCGGGAACGCCCAGTTTCTCCGTAACTGGGCGTTATGGACAACGCGACGTATTAGGCGGAGAGAAGAGCCTTTACCGTGGACTTACGGTGCACAGATGCTGTGCCGAGAGTCTCGGGTGTATTTCCCTTGGTATACAGATTGATTTCTAGTATACTACTGGTTAGACCGTTAGCTCGTTGTACGAGTAGCAGTCTTGCAATCCTGCAACGTCATTGACATATATATTCGTCAAATATTAGATGAAAATCACTAGATGGCTGAACTATGACGCTAGTTATTTGGATTTTTAAGGACCGTTTGAAGTATCTTCTTGACGACCACCTTCGTTGTTGCACCTTTTTAAGGTCCCTTTTAAGTTAACCTCTGGCTTAATTTTGGGCTGGTGGGTTTCCTGTTTGGAAGACATGACGAGTGAGTTACTTGAAATCGTGTAACTTGGTTCACACTCAAAATAGATCAAAGATATGATTTATTTCACAAGATTCTCTTGGTACACAGATTGATTTCTAGTGTACTACTTTTGGATCATTAAATCATTGTACGGGTGTTGCATTGTTGCAATCCTGCTAAGTCACTGACATTTAGTATATTCGACAAATATTAGATGAAAATTGACTCTTTCAAGTGTCTTCTTGACGACCCCGAACATACACTTTTTAAAGCTTCCTTTTAAGTTAACCTCTGTCTCGACTTCAGACCGGTGGGTCTACTGGTTGGAAGACACGACGAGTGAGTTACTCGAGATCGCGAAACTCGGTTCACGCTGAATATAGATCAAAGATGTGATTTATTTTACGATTGCTCGTCGTCTCGGATGCCTTTTGCCGAGGTCCCAACAACAGTAAAGTCAGCGGTTGAAGACAGAGTCGAAAGCGAAAGAGGAAACAGGAGGGGAAAAGCTATTAGCTATTAGAAGGCGAGCTTGGCCTGTTAGTTCATCTGGTCGCTACGTTGCGCTTCTCTCTACCTCGTCGGTGTATTATGACTTTCGAAATTTATTCACTCAACGCTCGCCACACGAACATTGTACGTGGCCGATTATTTCGGTATGCCGGGGAAAACACGCCTTTATACTAACGGTGGTCACGTATATGTACATTATGATATCGATATATCGTAACTGTGACCGATCGAAAATGAGGGGAAAAAAACACAAATATATATATATATATAGAGATACGATTCAGGCTGGATTGCTGGATCAACAGAAAAGTGGGCGTAACGAACAATCGTAAGGGAGTAAAGGGGAAACGCTCTCGAAACGGATAACCGAGGAATGAGAAGGAGTGACCGAGTAAACGAGCACACGTTGAAAGAGGAAGAGGAAGAGGCCAGCGCATAGCCAGCGAGTTGAACGCGGGCGCGCGCGGTGTGTGCTTCATTTCGAGTTTGGGATTCGGGAATTGGTTATGAATAATGCAAACGCGGTGTGTGTGTGCTGCTGCTGCTGCTGGGTTGCTCTCCTCCGTGGGCTTTTGCTCGAGTGGATCGAACGTTCTGGCTTGCACGACTAATATCGAATCCCGGCTGCTGTTCCTGATGCTGCTGCTGCTGGTCAAGGGCCCTCGAGGTTCCGGGTATGGTTGAGAGAACACACCGACGTGACTGCATCGACGATGCGATTTGCTTTCTGCTATTCTGTACTTTATCACGCCTGATCCGATCGCTCGAGATGTCAATTATTTTCTATATTTCAGGATGCGGTAAATCAACTGATCGGATCACACTTATATGGAAACAATTGACGTTTCGTGTGGTCGGATTTGATCAGCATGCAAGCTACTCGGCAATGTACAGTTGGATATTTTACATACGCGTCGTTTGGTATGAGACGAATATTTTGTTTTTCTTTTCGCTTCGCTTCACGTGGATGGATGTCGACTGGGTCCTTTTTTCGGCTCGAGTTGGGGGATTTGAATGTTTTTAATTAATGGGATGGGAATAATGGTGAAGACTTTTTTGCAAGGTTTTAATCAAACTTCAGTTATCTACAGGTCAGAGAGAAATGCAAATTTTTTGGATTTTCTCGTAATCTAACAAAATCCTTTTTTTATCATATAACATTGAGTAAGACAAAGCTAATTATAGCATCTCTCTATGACAACGTTATGGCAACCATCAACTTCAAACAAAAACGTCGTAATGCAATTAGCTGGATGTGGTGAAGTATCAATCGACTCTCTGGTGAATCCCACGTGTCCTATACGTATATTACCGCGTGTTTATAACCTCACCACACATCGCGTGCAAAGATCGCTAACGGCTATGTGTTGGTCGTTTGCGTTTTGGAGCCACGAAACGTCTAAACGAAGCGTGACTCACTCGAGGCGACGACGGCAAAAGCCCGTCGACGAGAGACAGCTAAGATGGCTTGACTTAGCAAGCTGACTAGGTATAGTGAACGAGGTACCACACAACCGGCGACACGTGATCGTCTATAAAAAGAGAAGCTCATCCACCCTGTTTGATAAACAGAGAGCGAGGAGAGCTAGAGACGCGCGGACTCGCTCGCGGCACGAGACACACCGCTACGAGGGTACGTGTATTATGATTTAGTGTCGACGTGCCAGTTCGCTATATAGCGTATATAACAAACCCGCAGCAACACCACCAATACCAGTGATTCTCTCTCACGAGAGAGGAAGAAGAAGAAGAAGAAGAAGCTTCCAGCAAAGCGAGCAAAGCCGAGGAAAGCAGAGCAAAGCGGGCTGCTGCTGCTGCCGCTGCTGCCTGTCATACTCTTCTGCACAAGCCGCTCGAGGCCCACAGATGTTTTCCTTCACGACGTACGACACACTCTCGGAACACACATATTATATAGTTTTCGTATGGTGAATATATAAGGCAAACGCGACGGCACGCTCTGCCACTATGCT
This sequence comes from Perithous albicinctus, assembly GCA_964016905.1. Taxonomy (NCBI): domain Eukaryota; kingdom Metazoa; phylum Arthropoda; class Insecta; order Hymenoptera; family Ichneumonidae; genus Perithous; species Perithous albicinctus. The sequence continues at coordinate 18,258,383 of OZ024696.1, read as the reverse complement.
CGATGGTGGTTTACGTTTCGTCTCCTCTGCCTTTGCTTTGCTGCTTTATTTCCCTTCAACGCTATGATCCTTATTTCTCTCTTACTCCTCTACGTGCTTTCATGAATTCATGTCCATGCTGTGTGTGAGAAATCTTGGTATGATACCACTCGTTGCACCAAGTGGAACCGCGGTTTGTCTCTTGTACACATCACTGAGGATCTTGCGCAGATGATTTTAACGATTTATACTTGTATTATGTAAACCGCAACGCAGAACAAACGTGGCGAATATGAATCAGGGTGTTATGATGAAATATGTTTGTTAAGATTAGAAAAAAAATACGACATGTGCGTTTGTTTTTTATTTTGATACTATTTTTTTTTCAACACAATTTGAGATAGAGGAAATAACAAAAATGAACCTAAATTTAATCTTATTAATTGGTAAACCAATTCATATAAACGAACGTCTATAGTATACCGATTTATTTAAATGTAATAAATCTTTTCTCTGGGTGTGAATTCCAAGTTGTGTCACAGTTTGGCACAATCTAATGATGCATATTCATCCGCCTTCTTTACCAAATGGCACATCAATGGCAGTAAAAAAAAGAAAGGGTAAGCCTGAAGAACTAAAAGAGTGTGGTTTACGAGCAGCAAGATCGTTCCCGACAACCAGGAAAAGCCTACAGACGAAGCCGACACCGACTCTCCAGTGAAGGATCGTCCTCGTTCTACGTTGCTAATGTATTGCCAAGGCAACTCGCGCTTAATAAACATTGCGATTCGCGTCGAACGATCGGCAAGAGGACTCTGCTGAATCGGTACGAGCAATTTCGCAGACACGGTAATAGCTCCCCTCTCTCTTCTAGCCAATACATTCCAGAAACCGCTGCGCAATGAAATCGACATTCGAATGAACACTTACATACATTTCCCTGATTTCCGCGTCACGTGAACTTCTCTAATTCAAAGGACTCTTGCGCCGATTTCCGTGGGAAAACTTGCCTCGGAATTCTATTTTTATACTACGTTGCGTTCACAATTGAAAACAAAAATTTATTGAAAATTGTCTTGTTTTGAACAAAAAAAATATTGTGACGAACAAAAATACTTTGTTAACATTTTTGTAATTTCTTTTTACGAAATATTTATTTTTTACACAAAAATTGTTGTAATTTTATATTACAAATGTAATGAAAACTCGACAAAACAAAATCGTGTCACTTTTAGTGAAAAACAAACAATTTTATTTTCAATACTTTTTTTTTTGTTAACTCTAATTTTAGAGAAAAATCTTTGTGCTTTCTCCAAATTTACAGAATCTTTATGTTGTTTTTCAAATTTAACGAAAAAAAAAATCGTGAAACACAAAAAAAAATCGCCAATTTAAAAAAAAATAACTGTGTTGGCATGTAAAATGATGTCTCGGCACAGCGTTAAAAAACATATGTATAAAATTTTTAAAAATAAATAAGAGAAACTTGGTTTTGATGCTGCAGACAGAGAGATATTCACAAACGGTTTTGTAGGTATTGTTCGATTCTCCTCGAGTCACCTTCTCTCTCGCAGGCCTCTCGACACTGAATACATATATATGTATATACATATATATAATATGTATATGCATATATTTGATTATATGCATACTGTAGAGTAATACAGACACTTGTCGAACACGTATATGGGCCTGAGATCGGTGCGCCCTCGCGCTTACGGCGATGATGTTCATGCCAAGGCGAGACATCGATCAAAACGATCCGAGAGATGATGCCCGATCGCGTCTCTGTGATCTTGCATGCGCGATTCATTCTCAGCATATATATATATATGTATATATACAAGTCTCGACTTGAGTACGTATATAGCTCTCGCTAATTTTGAATAGGACCTCGTTTGCGAACGCTTACGCGAAAGCCACAAGAGATTCGCATATATAGCGAGAGCGTCTCGTCACGAGGTCGTCCCTTCTCGATCGATTATCGAATGTACGTTAACTCTCGCGACTGGCTATGTGTCCGCCCGCTCATCATCGAAACCTGCCTCGATCCACGTCCTTGTAAACGTCGCAAAAGTTTTTACGCCTTTTCTCAATCCATTCGTCCCGTGCTGTCAGCTATATATATAGGGCATTCCAACTCACTTAGCGATCGGCCTGACCCTCTTGGATTCAGTTGACGAATTTTTTTTTTATTTGCCTGTTTCGGTCTAAAAAAAGAGGATTTTTTTCAGATTTTTATCACTTTTTTGGTTCGAGAGTCGGCCGAGAATAATTTCTATTTTTTTTTTTTTAACTTAAGAAAAAAATTATTTTTTTTTCATATTTTGAAACCTAAGAATTTTAATAATGGTTTCTTGTAGGAAAAAAATGAAAAAAAAATACATAATCGGGAAAAAAAATTCCCATGTTTTGAGAATAAAACGCTGAAGATGCGCCCAATAACTAAAATAAAATTGAAAAAAGCTATTTCAATTAGCACGAAAATTAGGGAAAATTTTTTTTTCTTAAAATAAAAAGATATGTATAAATTATTCTCGGCCCACTCTCGAAGTACGATGAAAATACTTGTTTTTAGTCCCAGATTTAGCGGGAAAAAAAAAATTCAGAATTTTAAAACAGGTCGAAATTTATTTTTACTAAAAAATTATGGAAAAACTTTATTTTATAGGGTAAAACAAGTGATAAAAATCTGTAAAAAATATCATCCTTTTTTTAACCGAAATATGCCGATAATGGCAATATTCGTTACGTGTCGTCGTAAAAATATATATTCTTATAAATTGAAAAATAATAAAACGAATGATTTAATGAAAAGTTAAAGCTGTCAGACACTTTTATATGAAGTATAAATAGCAATAAAACAAAAACAAAAATTACAGAGAGTACTTAACAAAAACATCTCTCAGAAAGTAGCGGCTGTGGTGTCTCGTTGGTTGCTGTTATATGTGTCATCGAGCATAAATGTCGTGTGTTCCGAAATCGTCGAGGATCTCTCGACGGGAAATGTGATATCCTTGACATTATATTCCGCCTAGCGAGTTTACGAGCAACTTCAGTAGCGATATCTCTAACTAATAACTTTGTTTTTTTTTTCTTGTTGTTTTTATTGACTCATTAAGGTGTCGATAAAAATGTCCGGTTTCTCCAGATTTCTTTTTCAAACTTCAAAGCTTGCGTGATATGAAAAGCGTTAACGTATGAAGGAAGATAAAGAAGATAGATAGCGTAAAGCTCATAATATGTACAATTTTGTCGACACGGTGGGTAATTTAAATTAGTCGATTCGACGATAAAAGAATTCAGAAAGTCTTTCACAGAAATCGTAATTTACAATTAAAATATGTTTTAAATCAAAGAGTCCGTGGTTTATTAAAATATATATATATGACTTGTGTTAACTCTGTCATTGCAAGTAGTACTGATGAAGTTTGTATTGTTACTTGTGAAAATTAATTAACAATAGATAAATTGTGAATTTTGCAGCGAGTATAATCGACAGGATTGAAATTCGCGAATTCAAAGCTCTGGATTCGACGCTACTGCCCGCATATACGTTGAAATGCTAAAGCTTCGTATTAATAATACACGTGGAAGCGAGAAATACCTCACTAATTAAATACCACGAATTCAAAGTTAAATTAATTATAAGAACTAATTAATACAATTAAATAATGTTGGCTTTTCGCTAAAAGTGAAAAGTTATATTTAATCAAATAGTTGGTATATCGCACGAATATAAAGCCGAAAACAAAAACCTCTGTGAATTAAAATAAATGAGAGTAGATTAAAAAGGGTTTAAACAATACTCTATATTTATATATATATATAAAATGTAATTTTTAGCCGTTTGCTCAAAAAACGTGCACCAAAGTTGTTCTCGCAAATTAATTATAATTTTTTTAAGTCTGAAATTATTCTACATTAACGTGTTTAACATACTGATAAATTCTTTTATTGTTCCTAATTTAAGATGTATTTTTTTTTTAACAATCAATGATAATTTAATATATGTATACTATATGATTAATGAAAAACTATGTTATTTACAATTACAAATGATTTTTCAAAAAAATGCATTATGAAAATGTATGATTTAGAAAAATGTCTTTATTAGTTTAACAAAAAAATCGTTAATGACAAAATAACTTTTTGTTACAATAACAAACATACTTTTTTTATTTATTAAAAAAATTTTTTAAATGTTGTGTTCCTACAGAATTATTTTTTTTAGAGTGTGCTGGAATTTAGGAAAGCCTAAGGTCTCAGAAAATAGCTGTCCATCATCAGGATTGCTGTTCCGAGCTCAAGTCAGTCTGCGGCGTTACTTTACGTACGTTAACTCGTCTCGTCCGGTTAGTTCGAGACAGGAATACGTATACAGAGTTACGTGGAAGTTCCTTGCAGTCCGTCCAACCAAAACCTATAAACTTTATCTCCAATTCTCACCGAAATCGATTTGACCCCTGCCAACCGGCGAGAGTAGCGCGGAGGAATGGCAGCAGCACCGATAGAACTAAAGGCGTTAAGGTGCGAGAAAGAAAGACTTGGGTCCGGGAGCGACGGAGCGAAAGACGGAGGGGAAAAAAAAAAAAAAGAGTCCGAGAGTGGAGTGCACGAACCGAGTTTCTACGTCTTGGCTTTTTCCTTCACGACTCAGCAGTGTGTCGTAAAAATATCGAATCCCGTCGGGACGTACCGGGCCCCGACAAATCGACTCTGGCCGAAGTCTCGAGCTCTCGAAGTGCACGCCAAGTGCCAGCAAACGAGCCGACACGTTACCCCTTCGAAAGGTTGCTTAGAAGTTGAGTGGTGTCTTATGTGGGCTATCGAAAGGAAACATCGGAGAAACAATTTAGTACACCAATATTGCGAAAATGAAACCTTTTTAATCAACTCTGGAATTCATGGGATTTCATTTTTGACAAATATTTGTGCAATATTGTAATTATTTTATTAAATACCATATTTTTGTTTAGCAAAAAACCGACATTACGTTAAATTTTATTCAGAATATTAATGATTTTTTATAATTAATCTCGGAGAAATATTTTGTTGCACGAAATTTGTGCAAATAACTACAAATTAACTTTTATATTTTTTTTATATTTTTTATTATTTTCATAAAATGATTTTACACTTGAAAATATTATTTTTAATAATGTGATAGACACATTTTTGTCGCACCCTAACATTTTATCTGATCCCTCGAATTTCGTGCCGTTTGCTTGTGAGTCCAAGTTGCGATTTACGTAACCACAGCAAGGACCTCTCTCGGCACAAGGAAGGGAGGAAGGGAGTAGCTAGCTGGCGCATTTCACACGTGTCAATCGACCCAAGATTTACCGTCGTTCGCGTTCGTGCTGTATAAACGCCCGGGCTCGACTCTCTTTCGCCTCAATTGTCTCCGTCCCTTTCTCACCGTCTCCGCAACGGTCATGCTACACGCCTAACCGCTGTACATTCGGTACGAAAGGAGTGCTCACAGTACACTCTCTCTCTCTCTCTCCTTCTCACTTCTTTTCTTCCTTCGTAAATCAATCGCGCGCCTCCACCGATCCAGGCTGCGTGGCAACCTGGCTGCCCTGCTCGTTGTGAGTCAGGGTCGGCTGTATATATGTATATATATATATATATATATATATATATATGTGTATACGAATATATATGTATACACAAGAAACGAAGCAAGCTGTATATATAGTATTGTTCCGCGGCGGCAAAATCGATTGAAGCAGATCGAGTTGACCCTTCGGTCGCGTCCTCGGACCTCCCCATTTTTTTTCTACCTTCATTTTTCGTTACAATTTATTAATTGTAACATCAATTTTTCATTTTTTTTTTTTCAACGGCTCTGCAATTATTTGCAGGTTGGATCGTCTTATCAACTGAATGTAATTCAATTAACAGTTAATAACGTTAAAAGAAAAAAAAATTGCTTTGTATGAAGAAAACAAAATCTGGGTAACATATTTTAAAAATGCAGTGATACATATTGTAGTCAGCAAATAATTGGTCAAATATTTTCAAATTTTTAGAGCTTTTTAGCAAGTTTGTATATTTATGTAAATACTTTCATTTTTTAGACCAGTTGAAATTGAAGTACCTTGACAGAAAGTAGCATTTTAAAAAAGCTAAAGTAAATATTTTTAAATTTAAGAAAATTTCAAACTCTTAGTAAAGCAGTAAATATTTTAGAATAATTATATATTTCTAATAATTTAAAAATATAGACTACTTTTGTGCCGGTCTGATATTTGAAACTATATTTATATTATGCTGGCGGCCGAGATTATACATAAAATTCGTCCCGCAAGAAAGTATGTGCTTCAATAATGATAGGAGATAAACATAAAGAGAAAACCGTCCTTGTGATCTCAGAGTCCGAAGCCGAAACGATTTATCACGTAGGATATATATTTTTTTTCTCTCTCATTATTACACAATCAATAATCGATCAGGACTCTAATATCGACACCCACCCGCGCCACGGAATGATAGAACGTCTTGGCGAAGATTCCAGGCATTATTTCACATGAACGGCATGCCTCCTCGGTGCGTGCGTACTTGTGTGCATCATTCGCGGCCGTCGCGAGAGTATACGAATCATCGCGATGCTCGAGGCGATCGTTAAACATAGAGGCCGAGGCTCATCATCCGTTCCGCGAAGACACATCATCGTCCGAGCGTTGCGCGTACCGTACGCAGGTTCCGCCTTCCATTCAAGGATTTCCCTTCAGCTATACAATATCTATATATACAACCGTCGTGTATCCTCCGATTTTATTTCTATCATCCTTCCTCGGTTGTCCAGTCGAAGGGCCATTTTGTAAATTTTCAACTTCATTCACGACTTTACAATTATTAACGGGTTGCAAAGTTTTATCAATTTTAATTCATCCAAAAACTGGACTTTCTGCAATTAAAATATAATATCTAAAAATAATATCTACTAGGTTAACAATTTATTTTATTGTAATTCGATGATTTAATTGGAGCAACCACGACATATATTTCCGCACTGACAGTACACCCGACAAATCTTTTTAGAGTAATTTTTCGAGACCAACATTTTTCGGTCGATTATCGAAACTAAAACTTCGAGAAAAATTTTCGGAAACGACCACTTTTTTTTATTTATTTTTAATTGAGATATCGAATATTTTCCTTTCGAAATACGGTATTTTTGCGTACTATTGTAAAATTAATCAAGTAGCAGAGTTTATTCCGTTAATAAAATAAATAAATAATAATATTTCAAAGCCGTAGTGGGCAAAGATTTATTAAAAATTCTTAAAACAATTCTATACTCATTCTTTTATCAAATTTGTGATTTTTATTTGAAAGCTTCCAAATGTCTCAGCTATGGAATATTCTTAATTGCTAGGATCATCATAATTACTCTGATTGCAATTGGGTAATGTTTACTTAATATGCATTTTTTAATGACAATACTCTCAAGTTGGACAGACGGTTGTCGAGGCGCAGTCGAGACACTCGAACGCGCGGATTCCGTTAGGAATTTCCTCAGCCACGTTCCCACAATAAGTATGAGCACACAGAGAGCTGGTGTTCCGCTGGCGAGCTGTGTTTTCTCGTCGTGTCCGGGCTCTCTGTGGCTAGGTATGGCGCAGCAAAACCCAAAGACAAAGAGAGAAGGTTTGGTATCGATGCACCGGTGATCGGTAAGCGGAGTGTACCCAAGTCGAAGGCGGAAGTTCCTCCGCAGACGTCGACGGCGCGGAGTTGCGGAAGAGACGGTGCGGCGACCGGCGCAACGACGAAGGGAGCAGAAAATGAAACGAAGGAGCAACAAAGTCCGCTAGTCAAGCAGAGAGGTTGGAGTAAAAAGATTGTAGCGAACGAGCAGCTCGTCGAGCTGTTTACCATTACTATCCAGTGCCGCACACTGGAATTCCAAGGAAGAGCGCAAGAGTGACGCGTCGAAATCAGCGTGAGGCCTCTCGTTTCGAATCGTCATCGAAGACTTCAACCTTACTGACATAACTACCAAGGCATTGGACGCCCAACCATATATTATAAACGCGTATATAAGACGAGATAAGTTCATTCGATGACCCCACAGGCACGATCGGTCAGTTAGAAGTTGCTACAAAGTGAGCGTGCCGGTGGTCTATCGTCGAGAGTCATCGAACAAAGATAAAGCAATGAGCACTGTGATTGGCCCTTTAACCTTTTGGATCATCCAGTGTACATTTCTTTGGTTGTCAAGAAAAAAAAATTGTTCGAAGGATTATCCGACGTTTATTATGGCAATGGACTCATCTGAAAAGGCTGTACACAGCAAAGTAGAATTTTGCTGAATATGCAATTAATTTGCTTGTTAATTTAAGGGGATCTCGGCGGTACAGTTGCATCATTGAAGTAGCGAAATTTTGAAAATTATTTGTAATGATTTTCAATTGAAAATTGGTATTATAGCTGGTGAAACGGAATTAATAAATTTAAAAGTTTACATATTTTTTATTAAACTACAAAAACAATCAAAGAAACTTCCTTATATTTTCCCAAGTTAATAGTTTAGGTTTAGTTTTCCCAAGTTAATAGTTTAGGCGCTACACCTGGCTGAAGTACATTTTTTGCAGATGCAGAAAATTTCAAGGTGTTGAACTCAGAACATTAAAATGGAAGTATTTTTTAAATTACAAAAATAAATTTTGTTAACACTCTAAAAAAGCGTGAAAAATATATTTAAACTTTTCTTTTCATTATATTTTTCTCTTTTCTCAGGAACAATCGTCAAGGTTTCAAAACATTATTGACTACTTCCGGTTACTGCACGGTCACAAAATTTTTTAAATTACATTTTACTATTTTCTTCTAATAAAAAATAACTAAAATCCCATTTTGAAAAGCTTTAACCGCTTTACTACGTGACTCTCTATGCAATGTGTGTGTGTCAAGCACTTAATTTCACTACAGGGTGGGCCGCCAATCAGTGACGCGGTCGCCAACGACGGATACAGAGTTTCCCAAGTGCGGAATGTTTGACCTGCCGTGAGAGAGATATACGTCCAAAAGAAAGGCAAGAAGCGATAAGCGAAAGAGGTGACTATGTATAGAAAGATGAAAGATTTTCCAACGGTGACGAGGCTCACTTCGAGAAGCGATGCCGGTACAATTTAACAGAGTTTAGATGATAGATTACCCGAGTCTTTCGAGAGACAAACTTTATTTTTTATCGCCAAAGAAAGCTTTTGCTCTCGAGGTGAGTAGGTAGATATTTGAGGGTTCTTCTTCCTCTTTTTTTTTTTTTTTTTTTTAGCCTCTTCATTCTCATATCCTACTTGCGGTTCAGTTCAGCTTCCTTCCTTCTTTTTTTTGTATGAAGAGCATGTTCAACTAGGCAGAGACTAGGCACAAGGTAAGATAGCCAGGTCTCGCTATCACGATGGCATAACACGGAAGCGCGTCTTAACTCTTGACCAGGTCCGACGTTCACGAGGAAGCTGGGCTAATGCCGGTGGCTAGAGAAGCGCGTAAGACGCCGTGTCTCCGGAGGTTCTCGTCCCTCGAGTTCTCCACACCACTCGGCCACAGGTTTACCTATTCATGCGGGGCTTTACAGCGTGTTAATGAAAAATACGCCAGCTACCAGCTGGTTTGCGTACACTCGACCCCGGTATACCGGGTCGACAGGAGAAGAAAAAAAAAAAGGTTGCAAAGTCAGACCTTGCACATTGCTTCCTCATTTTTTTTTGGCCCGTCACAAACTCTCCTCTGTATAATAAAGAACGTTGTTTAGTTTTAGTACCCTCAAGAGAAAAATCATGTTTTCAGAAAAACTATAAAATTCCTTCGATATTAAAAAAAAAAAAAAAAATAGAGTCTTCTATCATATTCGTCAAATAATTTTCTTTCCGTATATTTATTGATAACGTTTTCCTATCATTATTATAATTATTATTACCATTCGAAATCTGTCTTCAATCACGTTCATTTTTTTTTCTTCAGATTTTTCTCGTCTCGAAATATTTGAATTGATATGAAATGAAACTTTTTGGTTGGATAATGTTTTCTTAAACAGTGAACACAGATGGCAATTTTGTAAAGAGAAGAATATAAATAAATCCATAAAGACATTAAAAATTGTGAATCGACGATGATAACCTATCATAGTATATTTTTGAGTGCACATTAATTCGCAGAATCGAATCTCTTGTGAGGCACACCGTCGATGATCACACGGTGAACTCCGTGACACCCGTTATCGCACACACGTTACGGTACCTGCTAGCTTGTAACGTTCGTAGATACCGAAAATATACATAGGTATAGTATAGCGAATAGAGCCTCGTGTATATACGAAGGGTCGCATGCAGACCCGGGCATAAAAGTGCATAAGAGATGGCTATCCTACATCGGGATAGGTGCATCATAGCCTCATGGCGTGAGATAGAGCCTGCCTGCTGCCTGGTATCTCGTCGTCGTCGTCGTCGTCGTCTTAGTATACGATGGTCCATTTATCGAAGCTTCTCAGACGCTCTCTTGGCTCTGAAATCTAAGGGGTTTAAGGGGGTGAATTAAAAAAAAAAAAGACGTAAATAATTTTTAAGACTTTTTTTTTAAATGAAAAATGAATCTGGTGTGTTGACAAAAAAAAATTGGATTTTTCCTTTAGCTACTAAACTAGTCTATTTTCTACAATAAAAAAATTTTGTAATTTTCTATAAAATCTTCACATTTTATAATTCCGAAAAAAAATCTGACGAATGATGAAATTCCATTGGGAAGGCATTCTGTATTTTTTATTTCATTACAAAAACACGGAGTTTGGGGTGTATGAATTTTATAAAATGAATTTGTCAACTTATTACAAATTTTGTTTCAGCAATTGCGAATTCTTTTTTACAGCTGGAAAAGATTAAATTACAACCGAGATAATTTGTGTACGGTTGAAATATTTCGTATTTAATATTATTTACGTGGGTGAGTCAATTCTATGAAAAAAAAAAATACAGGTGGAACTCATTGATTTCACCTGTATTCTGGACAGGTTGAAACTCCGGAGGAGTAGAAAAATAAATGGTTATTTGCCTGAGGAAAAAAAGCAGTGACACAGTAATCAATAGCGATCATTACCGAACTTTGAATTGGTATTATATACCTTCGCGCGTAAGAAAGATGAAAAAATAAATTAACTGACAGGATTGGTAATATTACGAGTGAAAAATGATTATGCAATTAATTTGAGTCAGAGATGTAAAAGACGGGGAAAGAGAGAGAGAGAAAGAGAGAGAAAGAAGGAGGGAGGGAGAGGGAGAGAGAAGAACGACATGCTCGAGGCGGATGAACTCACGTTTTCACGGGTTAACGAGGCCGGCGTTTACGTCGATAATTAATAGCTAGATAAATCGAGAGATAAAGCGTGTTCCTGTGCGAGAGATGCTGTGCGAGCTATGGCGCGCGCGCTAGCGGGGAAATAGCGGTAGAGCGAGTGTTGCTAGAGAGAAAAGACGAGACTAAGACGAGCTCGCAATAATAGTCACGATGTTTCAAATGCTGTTCAATCAGACATCTTTTATCTCACACGTATCGTTTTGCGTTTTTCCGGCATAAACAACTTTTCAATCTGACGAATGCTGGTGTTCTTATTTGGAAGTACAATTTTTGTGTAACTTTTCTAAAAATATTTTTTTAGCTTTCTGAGATATAAAGCATTACAATTTCTTCTTTTTACTGCATTATTAAGTCTAAGAAATATTTTCATTAATATTCGAGGAATAATTGCTGTAAATTATATATAACTGTTGGAAATGCTTGAATTTTTGAAAAGTATGGACAATAATTATTCACAATTATTCTTTTTTTAAATATTTTAAACGTTTTACCATTGGAATTGTCTCGATTTAGGCTGATATAATTTTTTTTTTTTTTTTTCATTAAACTGCTCAACGAAATTTTTGGTCCTTGTGATAAAAAATGTTTATGCATAAGGGCCAGTCTTTAAAAAAGTAATTTTTGTTTCTACAATGACTACTGACCTACACAACAAGCACTCTCCCTGATATTGTATAATAGCTTGTAGCCGCCAATTTACACAGAAACCCGAACGAAAGAAAAGAAAAATTCTAGCAACAACTGAGGCAACATGCATTTTTCATCATCCCTAACGGAAAAGTAACATCAAAGGGCGAAGCGTGGCGGATATACGGGCATTTCGTATGTATATATATATATATATGTTATTCAACGCCAGATGACGTTGCGCCTATAATACACAAAGCTCCTTCAAAACCTCCCTCTTTAAGTTCTTTTTTTTTCCTTCTTTGTCTAATGACTTTACAACTGGACCGTCGCGATCCAGCTCTCCTCCATATCTCGCATAGGCAAAGAGCTGCGGGTTGGTTCGGTCGACGCCCTCCGGATTATAATTCCGATGACACGGCTCCTTTGTGTCCGAGGGCATGGATCGACTATTTTAAGAGAGCCGCGCGCGAGAGAGAAAGAGAAGGAAAAGGAGAGGAAAGAATCGAAGCGGGTAAGTTCGAAAGACAAGTGTGAACGAGACCCAATGACACGCGCCGAGCGGATAACCGACGACGAGTGATGTTTTATTGTCTCGCAACGCCAAAGCCAAAGCCGCAAGACGATGATGCCTTAGCTTGCGATGCCGTCTTTTGCCTCTACGATATCTCGCTTATTCACGCTTTTCCTTAATACAGCTACACTAAAATAATATATGCATTCTTGTGGGTATGTGCATGCATGGGACATTCCAATTGAATTCAATTTACTTCTGATTGTATCTCTCGGAATTGAGATTCCATTTTTTTTTATTTTATATTTATTTTTAAAATATTAAAATAATAAATTATTTTAATAAAACTAAATCGCTACACTCATACCAGATGCTATTCTAATGGCGGTCATTTTGAATTCCCAACATTTTGCCGCGAGCAAGTGAATTTTTTTGGCATAAAAAATATGTGTGCAATTGAAGGCGTTTCGTAAATAAGATTCTACTCATAAAAAAAAATAATAATAAAGACCGTGCGCATCGCTCACGTTGTTTTCTAGTACCCGTAAATTTCACCAGACTCCCACTGTCTAAATGAAATGTCCCGTACCTAAGATACATTGGCGCAAAACCTGGCGTGACATCATTCTCACACGCGGCTTACGTGTCTTCATCGCTTTCGTTATATGCATCCTTTTTCACTGTCTCATCCTGCTTCGTCGTCCCTTAGCGCAGACAGCGATGAGCGCAGAGCGCACGAGCGCGCGTTTACGAGAGTCAAACAGTGAGGGAGCTCAAAGCGGTACAATAAGAGAAGAGCGAGGCGCGCGCGGCGGCTTTGATCACTTTTGACATTCGGCATTTTCATAATTTATTCGACTGTATGCCCGATGGACAACGACAGAAAAGGGCGTCCGTTATATATGGACACGTATATATATATATATATATATATATATACTTATATATATATATATGTATATGTGTGTGTGTGTGTAACTTGAGCGCGCCTGTTTCGTTAACGGCAGGTTCAACGCGCACATATATGTGCATTGTAACGCGTTAACGGTTGATTAGAAGCATCTCCCGTAACTGCGAAGCTTAACTTGTACGGACTTTTTGTGTCTATTTCTATACGGATCGTACCGATGAGACACGCTCTTTGACCGCGACAAGCGTGTAATTCCAGGAAGCGCTTGCACTGCCGCACTGCGCATTTCAGTCCATACATCAATCCTAATATAAGTATTAGAGACGTTCGAGAGTCAACTGTGTGGCATTAGTATCGGTTTCTTGCGGTGAAAGCGATGATGCGATGTGTAATAAATAAATTTCATAATCCGACGCGATTTGCTGTTGGAAAATATTTTGCGACAAAATCTGTTGGCGTTGCCGTGGAAGATGAGTGAGAATATTATTTAAGGGGAGACACAAGTCTGTGAAAAAAGAATAAAATAAGAGAAACTTCCTCATTTAAAAAATGACAAATTATTAATAGAATAATTTAAAAAATCAAGTGATATTGAAAGTTATGTAATTATTACATATCTGGTTATGAAGTCATTAACGATCCGAGTTTGTAACGTTGAAAATGAACAAATAATGTTGTTCTATTCAAAATCGCTTGTTACACAAACACGTTTAGGTGCAGCGTACAAGCTTTGAAGCAACATCAATCGTGAATGAAACTATCTGAGATCAGCAATTATCAGCAAAAGGCGCAGATGCTGCCCCTTATGTATACATATACTGTATCTACATAATTCAAAACGACAATTAGTCGGCGTGACCGAGATGACAGGATGAAATCTACGAAACTTTAATTCTCACACTCTCGGAGAGTCACCTGTTCGGTAAATTGGATTAGCGGGCATACCTCTTGCAAGCAACGAGAGTCGAGAGGCGAAATGGTGGCTGCGCCTCCCTCCACCCCCCCAACCCTTCATAAATTATCACGCACTTCGATTCAATAGCCGTGAGGGCCGCCACGTCGTTATATATATGTATACAGATATATATTGTATATATTACTCGAAGTACGCGCGCGCGCGCGCACGCCTGATTCGTGTTTGGAATCTCGTACGCGGAGGTTGTCTGTGTGCCAAACGAGAGGAGAATCCTCGAGTATCTAACCTCTGGCGTATATATGGGACATTCCACGGCAAATCGGGGGACTATTCTGGTTTTTTTGCTTCCTCATAGAGGAAGCTTTGTCTTCGTGAAATTTTTTTTTTTTTCGAGATTTTCATGTCAGCATACTTAGAATTATCCAAAACGTCGAGAAAAGTGGTTTGAAAAAAATGTCCTTATATATATGTGTGTGTGTGTGATAGAGGAGCTAAGGTCCATATTGCCATAACTCGGGAACTACTCAACCGAATCATCTGAATTTTTTCTGCCGTATACAGTACGGTCAAGTCTCTCATTGGTATACATTTTATAAAAATCGACTGAAGCGTTTTGATTTTATGGAATTTTTAAGATTTTCAAAAATGTCTGTGAACACTCTAACTCGAACAAATTTCCAGGTATCGGGCTGAAACTTTATCGGGGTGGCGCGACGTTTGGTATTGAATTTGGGCAAAATCGATAAAGATTTTTGAGAAATTTGAATTTTCGTAATTTTTTTCAAAACAATTGCAAAGTCGAACCTCGCACATGCGAACCTTGCTTCATAATTTTTTTTACTTTATCATAGAGGAGAGTTTGTGACACGCCAAAAAAAAGTGAGGAAGCAATGTGCAAGGTTCGACTTTGCAAACGGTTTTTTAAAACAAACCAAGGAAAAAATGAATATGAAGGGTCCTATCGATTTGCCTCGAATGTCCCATATACATATAGATATCACAAGTGTTTCAGCAGAGAGCATTCAGAAGAATTCACGTTGAAGCGGAGTTAACCTTCACGTATACAGAAGCCGTTTAGCGATTACGGTATTACGTGTACGGTACACTTATGGCACATACGGAGGGATAACTAATTAGGTGACATGTCGCGCGCTCGTTTGCTTGCTTCCAGTAGCAGGAGTCGCGCACAGGATCAAAGTATGCAGCCGTTATATTCCATGGCGCGTTATAAATAACGCGGTCGCGCGTTCGCATCCACGTATTTGCATATTAATTTCGTGTAATGAAGGCGATTAGGCTAATGAGCGTCGAATGTGATCTCCCGTAGGCAGAGCATAAAGGTAGGCGCAGGCCGAGCAGGTATATATGTTGCCTGTATGAGCACACACTTTGCCGTATGTGCGCTTGGGCTATATACGCGAGGGGGCAAGCATCATGGCAGAGCCAGCAGAGCCTAGCACCAGTAACTTTATACGCGTCGCGGCCTACTTGCGCATGACTTGCGACAAGCCTCTCGCACACACCGACTATATTATCGATCGATCGATAAACGCGTGTTCAATTAAGCGTCACGAACGATCGTGAGAGACGCTCGCGAGTCCACGAGATTCTTCCGCGTTTATTACACGAACATCCTGTCATTTTATATAATACGATATGCTTTTTTTGTTTTTTTTGTTATTTTCGGAAGACCGGAAATTAATTATTAAATTTCAGTTTTAATTGTGTGCTTTTGCGGGACTGAGATAATCAATTGTGTCGAATTTTTGGGTGGATTGAAATGAAAGATTAACCGGAAAATCGGAGAAGATAGTAATTATATCAGTTTTTAAATCCATCATTTTTTGTTTTGAAAAACTGAATAGTATTTATCGAATGAAATTTCATGTCTAGAAATTTTGGGAACAAAAAGACTTGAACGAAATGTTGTTGAAAATAAATTGCTCATCTGTATTGATTTTCCAGTAGAAAATTCAAAAGTGGCCGAAAAAGTTTAGCGCCGGAAAAAAGTAAGCGTAACGGTCCTCGTTAAGAAAATATACATTTTAATTTTTTTTTTTTTTAAGATTGAAAAAAAATGCTAACACAAATAAAATTTTCATCCACAAGGATTTCCTATTTGAAAATTCGCGTAGCAATTACAAAATGGCTACAAAAAGACAGACGCCGAAAAAAAAAACTCGTAACGGACTTTATCAAAAAAAAAAAAATACTTTAATGCATTTTAATTTTACAAAATGATGCCACCGAGCCTCTTCAACGGTCAGTTTTATTGAAATTGAATTACATTACTATTTCTTCAAATGAAAAGGTTTATTCGGGATTAAAATTAATTAAAGGCATTCCGTAGAAAATTGAAAAAGAAAGTAATTATTAGCTTTTGCCGAGTTTCCAGCTGACCGCACGTGATCGTCCGCGGTCCCGATATCAGAGTCAAAGAATATGTTTAACAGCTTGTAAGCATTAACATCGGACATACGCCGAGTACGGGGCGTGGGGGGGTATTAGCTGTGTAAATCACCGGAGGCCGCCCGTAGGGCCACCGATCGGTGGCCATTCGTAGGGAAATTAGACACGCTCTCGTTCGTCCGTCGTCGCTGGCCGTCTGCTCGTACCTCTCTCCTGGCGCAGTCTGTGCACCGTGAGCACCGCACGAACCACTAATTTATGTAATTATATGCAACCCTATCGGCCGCCCTCCTGAAAGTTTCCACATTGAAAAACGCATCGGTGTGAAAAAAAAAAAAAAATGTTCGAAAATAAACGTTGACTTGAAAAACGCAACCGAGCTTGAGGATTTTTTTTTTTTATTGCATTTTGTCGGATATCGAATTTTTTTTGTTCCTGCCAGGAAACGTTCGGTTATGTGAGAAATTAAATTTTATCGAGAAACTTTTTTTATCGGTGCACACGACAGTTAGCCGTGGGCGATGCGGAAACTCGGTACTTTTTTTTAAACTATGAATGGAGTCTACAATTAAAACATATGTTTAATTGTTTAGAAATATTTCTAAAAATAAACAGATATTTCGATTATTTAATGACTTTTTATGACATGGAATTGAGGTTCAAAGTTTATCAGCCGAATTTAGTGAAATCTTTTAAGGGAGGTTTTGGAATTTGAAAAAAAATCGAATTTCGGGGTTTTTAAAAAATATATTTCGATAGTGTTATCGACGAATATTTGCCTGTTCCCTTTTTTTTTTGTAGGATGTCACAAAATTAAAATCAAGAGGGCGAAAAAAAATTGTAACAATTTTATGACGACACACAACCTGATATTTTTTTTATTTATTTTTGTTTTTCGGTGCTCTCTTGTAATTTTTTCTTCATTTATTTTATGATTTCTATCGATTCCCCTATTCTATAATTTCATAGTAATATTTCCTAACAAATTAAAATACTTACATTTATTTTATAATTTTTTAAATTACCGAAAAGTAATCTATTTTTTTTTTCAATTTTAAATCCCTTAATCTGCCTTGCTCTATTCTTTTCAGAGATAATTTTGCGAATATAGTGCAGCTTCCTGTTGCGATGAACTTTTTTTTCCTATGTAGGTTCAGAGGTTCGTGGAAAAATTCAAAGCAATCTGTTCGTATACTATATTATTATTAATTGCCTTTGAGTATGTATATATATATAAATTGGGACCAGCATGAATGAGAAAGAATTTTGAGCTCGTGCGATGTATGAATACACGCATAGCGGAGGGTCGGGCGTTTCTCGTGACCAAAATTGGTCCTTAAAAGAACCTTCAGCCGAAAGTGTTTCGTCGAAAAAAAAATTAAGAGCGAGACTCGCGGCCTTGGTACCCGTTCGAGGGAATCATCGAAACCGAAGATATTTTAGCCCATGCAGAGATTCATTCGTGCCATAGTATTATTTAAGGTTTGTGTGCCGTTCGACCGTGCGTGCCACATAAAATATTAATAATACTGTGTTCAGGAAGAAGTCATTCAATCGTGACGAGATCCCATCGAAAGATCTTCCGGTCCTGTGGATTCTCCCCGATTTGTTTCGGCTCAACTGGCAGCGTTGAAATTCCTTCGGAGCAACTATACTCTTTCAATGGGTGCAGCGATTATTAAACGATTATATTAATAATTTTAAGCTTAGAAAAAAAACAATTCAAGTACAGATGCATTGAAAAAAAATATTTGTTTTAAATGTATAAATTTATATGAAACAAAGTTAATTCTGTAACTTAACTTATGATAAGATAAGTGATCATCTATTTTGGAAAGTTTTATTGACAGTTTGTCTCCGTTTCCTCCTAGGAACTGAAGGGACCATCTTATCCCAGAATCATAAGGGCATAAGTTCTACCTCAGAGTTAGAACTTGGCTGGATCGATATTAAATTCAAAATTCGATCTTAAGTATACAATGAAGACGGCACTTGCGTCCAAAAATTTCACCATCTGTGCCCCTTTCCCAAACTCTGATATTACGACCAGATATGACTGTATTAAGGAGGTATTCATCAGTCATGAAAGTATTTAAAATACTTTTTCAATGGATAAAAAAATTCTCCATCGTCGATAGAGATGTCAATTAAAATGTGATCTTAATAAAATCTTTTTACGAGTTTGGCTCAAAAACCAATATATCCATAACAAAATAAATTATATTGTAATCAGCTAATTGTAGAATATATTAAATTTTGCAAATATTTTTACTTTCTATGACCTAATTATGTGTTAAAGCAGTACCTTTGTAACTAACCAACTGAGACATCGTCGGTACATGCAACTTTGTGAACATACCACCGATGTCGAAAATTCGACGAAATGGTTTGAAACAAAAGTTTCATTATCTCCATCTCACGTTGTTGTCTCGCCCGTTGAAACTTCGAAATTCCGTAGTGCACAACATGTACCAGAGTAATCTCGTGTTCCCCTGGTTAACCAACACCTTCCGTTCAAAGTGCTTGCATGCACATGCGTCCAAAGTTTTTCGCCTCGGGTGCAGGTGATTCGTGTCGTGCGCGCGCGCGCGCCCGTTACAACAGCTACTGGAAATTTCTCGACCTTTACATGGAAATTTCTGACGCGTAACGCGCCCGCAATTTCAACAATGCTGAAGCCTCCATAGGGCCATGGGAATTGACCGAGTTTCATGGTGTGCCTCAGGCTGGTTGAGGGCAAACCTTGTGAGTGTCTCACGCAATTATCACCACACGCCGTGGACATACAACTTCTCGGATGTATCGCAATACACGCTATATGCCAATTCGAGACTTATCGCGTGTTCTCTTTTTCGTGTGCAATTTTTTCTTTTAAGTCGAACGCTGTTTATCACATAAGCCTTCCATGAATAATTATTTTTTCTGTTCAATATAGTTCGTTACTTTCACTTCACATAACAGCCTCCAAAATTAAGGGTAAATGGTTTGAAAATCCGATTGGTCACTGTTCAGAAACCATCATATGATGGTCTTGTAACTGCCATAAATAAAGATGACTGAGGTTTAAAAAAAAAATTTGTTGCTATGTCGAGAAATGCTAGTTTTGCAATAATAAATTTAAGTCATCACAAGGTGGTAGAACCATAATTCCCGTGTCATTCGATGATGACTGAAAATGACGGTAATTTTGCATCCCTTGTCCACAGCACAAGAACCAGGACGCGATTTATCAATAGTAATACGAAAGCCTCATTCGCCTACAGCATTTTTCTTGGCAGCGATTATACCCCGTGATATTTTATCCTGTCAAGAAAACGTGTATTTTCGGGCAAAAGTCACGTGCTCAGCTGTTTCCGGCTGAAAGAGAGACAAACCTGAGAGTCGCTATACACGTTATCCAGAGCAAACCTCGGAGGATATAGTCATATGTCAGCGATAGCTCGCGCGTCTCGGTCAATCTATATACCCACACGGTAACGCAGACAACAGAGGCAATAATGCAGAGGACGATGGTTGGCTATAGGGGAAGTAGAAGGATGACGAAGAAGGCGACGAGTAAGGAGTGCAATGACGCGTTCTTCCTTTCACTTTAACGCGGAAGCCGCGTGAGCGTCAAGCTAGAGGGCTCCCGGCAAGCTTATAGCTGTTATATGCTTGCTATACCGCCGCTAGGTGACAGCTTGAAAGAATCGAGACTCCCTTTTTTGTTCGACTAATGTCTCGTGAAATCGAGCCGGCTTCTATCCTACCGTTGCTTACTGGTACATCCGAGCGTGTAGGGTAGACCGATGAAAAGTGGATAGCAACGAAAAGGAGGGGAAAAATAGAGTGAGGAAAGGATGTAGAAAAGAAGATCGTGAAGGCTCTGGTTGCGTTGATCCGGCCGGTGGAAAGACGACTCATCGCTATCATAAGTCACCGTGACGACGATGTCGAGACGTGGAAAAGTGCGGAGACACGAGGCGTTTATATTTCAGGCCAAGACTTCTGGCTACTATCTGGGCTGCGAATGAGATTCGGAACGTCAAACGTTTTGTCAGCGTCCCGTTTTATTAACCGTAACCAAAAGGCACGCACGTTTCTGTTACCTCAAGGTGGTGGTTAAAGGCCTTGGTGCTTTCTGGTGTTTATTGTTACTATTATTAATGTGCGTCTGGAGAATTTATTCAGGAGGGATCACGAATAGGCCTGGATGGCTGCTCTTCCGACTCAAGACTTTTGTGTTTAGACGAAAAGACTGAAGACGGTAGAAAAAGAAAAGACGGAAGTAAGAGTGCCAGGTTATTTACGGCAGTCATTTAGATATGTCAATTAAAGGATGTGAGTGAGTGATTCTTTTTCGTTTTCTACTTCCTCGAGTTGTACAATTTGCACGAAATTGCTGTATTCCGTGAATGATCTTATCGAGGGTCTCTGTTTGTAGTATAGCGGCGAAACTTTTGTAGCAAATTGAGAGCAGCGAGTATCATTGAGATAGGTAAAGTTTAATTTTTCAATTACAATGTAAGGTAGGGTAATTGCGAGTTCCATCGTATGATTGCATTTTTATTTAGTACGAATATGGAACGTACTGCAAGAATGCAATCATGCAGTATATCTTATAAGGTAATTTAACTACAAATGCCATCTGAGAGAATCCGAGGTAGAATAACTTTAATACGTGTATTTACGGTATACATCGTTGCATTTTTCATTAACTTAACAGACTCGGATTTATCTGATGATGATGCAAACTGGCTACATTAATTAAAGCCAATAAGTACACGAAGAACATTTTTGCCAAGCTAATAAAAGAATGGTCCGGTTAACCAATATCTCTGATTTTGTTGTGGAGGTCGAGACACGTAAAATGTAAAGAAATTTTTTTTTTTTTTCGAATCAAGAATAAAAAAACTGTGTTTCATCTCACGACATTTTGGTAAATTGAATAAATACACAGAAATGCAGAATAGCCATACTTGGTATGCATTGTATGAGGTTTTAATCCAAATTTTACTAAAGCCACAGAATAATCATAAAAAAAAAATATCTTCCCTGGCAATTTTGTTTCGGTATCACACATCAAACATTCTTCTCCTAAACGATCAATCTATTTGTATCTGTCTAATCACATGTTCAGATATAACAAAATGTTTTCACTAGTCAAGAATCAAAAGACCTCAACTACATGGCGTCAAGATTTCACCAAGGAACCAGAACATTATATCAGTAAAAGTAATCGTTTCACCCTGACAAGAGAGGCGCCTGAGTCTCCGCGTAGCATTGTACAGAGAGAGAAAGAGAGAGAGAGAGGGAGGGAGGCATCATCATGATCACACACAGCAACTCTCTCGGTCGCCACACCGCCCACTCCATCTCAAAGATATCACCCACCGACTTGAAGACAGGAAGGCGAGTCTTGCCCAGTTGGAACCAACGTTTTGTCATCGACCCACTTAATTAACGATGTATATTTACTCCGGTCAGTACGTCTGTCTTGCAAGATCAATCTCTTGATTTATGCGCGCTCCTTGAATGAGAGAGGTCCAACTCCTCTTGATCTATAGTTGGGTATGTTACCCAGTACACAGTAAACCCAGTGGGAACGGACATATTCAAGAGTGCAGTTGATTCTTCAGCATACTACTATAATGCGTACAATATCGAACAACACGCTATAGCGATGTGGCGAGAAGAGCGGCGCGCGGTGAGCACGGATATAGGAGGCCGCGATAGTGATCCGAAGAGCCTTGAAATTATTCCCGTAGCGTATATCTCATCGTGGCAATTAGTCGAGCGGGAAAGACGCCCACGGCTTCCGCGCGCTGTGTCGGACAATTAATAGATAGTATAGTATAGCATATATACCTATCCGAGAAGGTATATATATGAGGCACCTCTGCGCTTGGTACGTTGTACGCGGTATACAGTACACTGGTGTCTTGGCGATGGAGAGTGCACGCGATCCAATGTACCGATCTGTAAGAACGCTTGGAGATCGTGCTGCTGAGATCGCGAGAGGCGACGCGCGGCCCCAATGCCGCGGCGGGGGCAACGAAGAATCAAGAGATAGAGAAGAAGAAGAAGAAGAAGAAGAAGAAGCGAAAAAGATGCGCCTGATGCTCGTCTCTATACTGTATGTTGTGTGTACTCGCGGTACACTCACTTGACTGGTATATATACAGACTATGGTGTGTACTAGCGAAGAATGGATCCTAGTGGATGAGGAATGGTTGTCTAACCCGGGGGAAGAATCGGGATCTCTCTTCCAGTAGGTGTATATGTATATACTATGTACACCCCCCCTACCTACAAGAGATATACTCGTACGTCCGGAGGATATCGAGGCATTGAAGTATCTCTCGATGGGAAAGGAATATTCTACGGTTGGATATATATATATATACTAACTTGGTGCACAGATGGAGAATCGAGAATAATCGGTAGCATGCACTCTGTACTGTCGGCAGGATAGAGCAATACACTCTTATAACATTTTTATTGCTCGGTCAGAAGAGCCAATTACTCTGGTATATTTTTTTCTCTGTTTTATCGGTTAATTAAACGAATATCTAGTACGACAACGTTAAAGCGAAACTTAATATTTTTGCAATTTTCAAAAAAAAGGTCTTATCCTCAAATGTGCCATAGTTTAAAAAAAATGATTTTACAATACATTTTTGTCTATTTAAAAAATATCCAAATATTCGAATATAAGGTGATTTAAAAAAATTTTAATCTCCTCATTCCTCTTGATCAAATTATACTGAGAGTCCACCAATAAACGTATATCGGTATAACAACAACTGCTGTTTTATCCTGACGAGAGGTTATCGAGGAATTGAAGAATGATTCGATGGAAAAGCAAAATTATCTAGTTCGATGCAGTATATATTCCAAGTTGGTACCAAGACTGCAAATCACGAATAATCAGTAGTATGCACACGGCGCTGTCGGCAGGATAGAGCAATGCGCAGTAATAACATATTATATTACTTGTTGATAGGAGCCAATGTATCAGGATATCGCTTTTTGTATATCATTGTATCCGGCTGATCAAACGAATTTAAAGTCGTCTAAAGTGGAAAAGGAAAAATGTGATGAAAAACCGGCGCGAGAATAGGTGCATACAGTCGTTGATATCGATATACCCAATGGCTGTCATGTACCGGTTAGATTTAACAGTAGACTTAGGTTTTTTTTTTGGTTATTGTCTCCCAGTAGAGGCTATGCTCAGTGCCACGTATAACAACATGAACGATATGACCCAACATCGTGATGCTTCACGACACAACGGGTTTTTCCTCGATCAATACCAGTTTCTTTTTGTTATAGAAACACGTTAACGAAGGACGATAGATTTCATACACGGTTGAGCACGATGTGCCGTTACAGCTCAACGAGTCCATCGACGTTGGTGGAATCCCACCGGAGTGCCTCTCTTCTTCACGCGTCTCGTGTGTTATTGTATCCTTGTGGAGCGTTTGTGGAACGAAAGTGTCTATGAGGTTTCTCTTGCAGGACCGAACAAAATTGCGTGTGGTCTCTCACTCTGTCACGCTTCGTTTTGACTATAGACCAAGTATATCTCGTTTAGGGGGCCTACGGACGAGAGGACCTCTCGAGATATTTGGTATTGGAAACTTGGTCTCGCGATCTCCTTCGTTACCGCCAGAGTAAACATTGTTGAAGAAAAACGAGAGTGGTTCAACGTGGCCTCCTCGATGGCACTCCTGAAGGTCTTTCGGAGTTACTTGGGAATTGTCGAAATTCTGAAATTGATTCTACAGAATGTGAATCAACATGACTGAGTGAAACTCCAAAAAGGATCGAAATTTTCCTACTTCAACGTTTGTTATCACTTGTTACGTAAGTCAAATTGGCTATAAATTTAACACATTGGATACCATAAACAAACATTTAAGGAACCACTTTCTTCTTATTTTTGTAAAACTCCAGTCCAAAGTAATATCGAGTTTTCACACATTATTGGAGACGTTTGAACCACGCCAGGACAAAATGACATTTTTTAATTATCACAAAGCTTCCTCCACGAGGAAGCAAGAATCTGTCGTATCAGAAAAAATATTCTCAAATCCTAAAAATCTTTCACATTGGAAAACCACAGGAAAAGATTTTTCTTCATTGGCTTTACCTCCTCGAGTTTGATATAAATCCTCAGTTTAGATTTAAAAAATCAAACTCCACGCTCTCTTCTGAAAACTGCTGTAGAGCCTGAACAAAAAGATCGTGAGTGCATAGTATAAGAGCAGACTCAGGAAGAAAACATTGAGAATCTCCGCGAGCCGGTTAGTGGTCCCAGCAGTATAAGCATTGAGAGCTTATATGAATGTGTTGTGCTTGCATGTATAATATATATACACGATCCCGGTGAGTTCAGTGCGTACACAGGTCACTCAGATTTTTGCTCGCTCGCGCGCGCGCGAGAGAGTGATCCATTGTCGCATAGGACAATAGGTATATGTATGCATGGTGTGTGCGGGGGGTTTTTGCGAAGGAGAGGGCCGCCGGAGGGTCTCTTCAATGCTCCCGCGGCCATAACGCGCGGAGGTGTTATGTTGTGCGTTGGCTCTCTGTTATTCGGATCTTTAGGTATTAGGGAGGCAAAAGCAGACATTGAATGGTGGCTGAGCGGCAACGGGCAATGCCGCAATATCGTGTCTCACAGCAGCAACAGCCAGAACCAGAAGGAAACCGAAGGGAACCGAGACGAGTTCCTTCTTCAAGCGAACGTTCCTTCGAGTTTCTGAACTACCAGTTCCGTAGCGTATATAAATTCACCATATACACGCGTTTGTACTATAGGATGCCATGCATATATATGTAAAAGTGAATAGGTATGCCGTGTATTATACACAATACAAGGAACAACTTTGAATTGGTATGCGGTGATTTCAGTGACAAGAATGCGTAGGCTTCGCACCTCTTCGAGAACCCTACATCTGTATTCCACGCATGGTGAAGCTGAATGGTTGACCATGCTTTTCTACACTGGATCTGCTAGCTTTAACGTCTGTAACAACGGTTATATGGTTCAATGTAGGTTATAATATATATGAAGTATAGTCTATTATTTTAGTATTCAAGAAATCTCTTCGGAGTAGCCACTTAACCCTGCAATAGAGAAATTGCTAACACGATTTCATCATGCGCAGGCGGAAGCGAATGGTTTTAGAGTATTATTACATGGTGTTCCCTATATGTAAGTATAAAAGTGCGAGTGAGTTGCTGCTGCTGTTGCTCTCGACGTAGAAAGCGTGCGATATCCCTAAAGGAAGTTTCTTTCTCTGAGTTCAACGACAACACAAGTATGTCGAGTCTTGAAGCCTTACGCTATGACACTACTCGTTACTAAAAGGCTGCACAGAGTGCATAACTGGGGAATTTCGTAATAGCACGTTTTTGCGTACGATCACTCGATTCGTTACGGCGCTGATGGAAAACAGTGGGTACGTAATAAATTGGAGCCTAGCGGAGCGGCAACATTGAGTCTGATATGGGAACATGAATTTTCTATGCGTTTTTCACGTTCTGGTGGAAGAGATTGGAACGAATTTAGGTTTTTCTTCTTGATTTTTCCACAGACAATGATATGCTTTCACCAATTGTTTTCGAAATAGCAATTTAAGATTATTTCAAGCAATGCGAGCACGCGATTCCATTTTTCTCATCTGTAATTGGAAGTAAAAAGAATCAAGGACGACTGATATATTTCCATGTCATCCATTTTTACACAAGTCTCCGAAATTCCTCATGTGATTTAATTTTTCCAGTACCAAAGTAATACATTGTGATTCATTTAATACTGTCCCAATGTGCTAGTCTAATTTTTAAATATATTTACTTTCGAATACCTGAAGTACTTCTTTTACAAAAGGGGTCACGTTTATACGGGGCGTAAAAGCAACTTCTACTTCTTCTACATCTTCTCTTGGTCGGTTAGTCTTTGCCTCTGACTCTTGTTGGCGTTCCTTCTTCTCTTCTCTTCTCTCTTCCAACACGGCCCCTGACTGACCTCAGAAGTTCTCCTCTTATTTCCTTGGACCTCGTTTTTTCCTTGGTTCACTCCTTTCCTCCACCTCCGGGCACCTCGCACTTGGTTTCTGCAGCAGGCGTGCGAGAAACGAAGCAAGGAACGAAGCAGCGTTGGTTCCTTTTCATCCTCTTCTGCTGCTGCTACTTGTAGACGCCGATGCGATGGAGCGAGATGAAAGCCACGAAGAGAGTGAGTTCACGACTCCCATCGACATTGAAACTCGTTGTACACCTCACACACGAACCCCGGGGCTAAAATCTCGCCGAGGATTATACTCGATCCTCAGGCAAAGATGAGAGTTCATCGAAGATGAGTGAGGAACAGTCTTGCAGCTCGTCGTAAGCCAACGTGAAACGAAAGAGTGTCGATTCAGTCTGCCAATTTCATGAATCACAGCGTCTTTATATGCCAACACATTATACACATTCAGTCCGCCCGGATATGGTGATTAAGGGGCGAGAACTTCTGTGCGGTATTGTAATTACCAGTCGTAGTGGTCAAAGATCGCGAGAGAATACGAGCGTGTATTTATGTCTGTATGCTATTTTTTGTTCTTTTGCTCTTCGTCACTTTTGTGTCATCGCAAAGGAATGCGTCGAATTCTAGCTAACGCGAGAAGAAATATTTACTGCTGTTTTCACTTCGAGACTCTGCTGTAAATTAATGGGTTGGGTTCAAAAGCGCGGGCCAGAAGTCAGGGTGGCTATCCGCTTTTAGATGACTCCTTTTTCGATCTCTTCTGGTTATCTACCTTGCATTGTGCGACTATTGAATTCTCGATGTTAATCATATTGAGATAGTCTATATATAAGTATACTTTTTTTCATTGACCTTTGCATTGTAAAACGGATTGACGTGTAGTATTTTTTTAATTCCGCAACTATTTTATTTGCCATTGTGTTTAAAATTTTGTAATAAATTTATTTTAATAGCGGAAATTAAATACTTGAAGCGGTCACGATTTCTTCCTTTTTTTTTTGCTTTCGTCGATACCTTTTTATCTTCGAATTCCAGAAATATTTTTATGGCCAACATCTACTTATTAGTAGAATCATTGATTGTTCTTTCATTCACAGTTCTTACGATATACAGGCTCGTAAGTCAAACATAGCTGAGTAAACGTTACGCTGATAAGAACAGTGCATAAAAATGTGATAATCGAAAAGGTGGACGAAGTAGACGTTAGAAAAAGAATGAAGGTCCTGTCGTGATCAGGAAAGCAAATATTGATTAATGGAGATGGGTTATTTGGAAAGGAAAGCCTCATCGAAAGATATCGAATGTCATTTTACGATAAATTACAATAAAAGTTGTAATTATTTACGTGATATATCTTGGCCGTCCAACTGAGATCAATGATTGTCAGCCGATATCGTCATCGATTTATCAATATTGGCAACTCGCGCGAACATTTTTTTTCCATTTGACTTGGTTTTAATCACGTATTACATTGCTAATAGTTTTACAAAACAAATTAATGTAAACACATTGTAACGATATTTTCTTATCACTACTTTTGTGGGTATATATAAATCCGGCATGCACGAGTTCAGGACATATTGAAACTTGGAGAGCCCGAACGGTTATAGTGTCGAACATCTTCACACAAATCGTAAGTTAAAAATTGTTTCCACCTTCTACGTTCGATCGACATTTGATATTAAAAATAAGAGACAATTTGTATTTCAGAGAATGGCTGCTTTGTGGGTATTACTTATCGCTTCCGCGATGATAAACATGGTTCATCCAACTGTCGCATCACCATTGGCAGCGCAAGCGTCTTCCAGAGTGACTCGATCAAACGGTACATCAACTTCATTGGAAATATAGCCTCTTCTATTAATTTTCTAACATTTGCAAGAAATGAATGATACAAATTTATTCTTGAAATCGTTGTAAATTGTCATAAGCAAACAAGATTTAAAACTATTACTGTTTATTTTTCAGCGAGCGATAAATGTTTTGACTACATGTTCAAAAATTGCACAAAGATTTTACCAGCGCACGAAACTCTTCCCGGATTAAAAAACGTCAGTGACAAACCTCGGTAATGTAGTTTTTTTGTATGTATCAAATGCATATTTTTTGTTCCAGGCTGCTATAGCAATCGCCATCTCTAATTTTACCTAATTTGAATTGATGATTTCCATAGCAGCTAAAGATTTTTTTGTATAATTTACGTGACGTTTTTTTTTCAATGAATCTAACATTCGTGCTGTTTCTTTTTTTAATTCTAGGTACCATTGCGACTGCACCAATAAATTGAACACATGCATTAGGGATGCCCTTGGTCCTATAAACCCTGATTATCAGTATCCTGCTTCGGATCGATATAGTGAAGTAACGGGATATAAATGCTATCGTGAGCAAGGAAACAGCAGCAGTGGTCCGACGTACGAAGATGTAACAGCACCGCTAATATTATCCGATATACCCATTTATTGGTAAAAATGTGAACTATGTAGAAAATGGGTAGAATCGCTCCCGTTAAGATGTATAAGAACTTTGTAATTAAATTCGAAAAATACATACGCTCATATATACGATCACTAATCGACGTAATGATGTTATTGTGTTACATTCTTTTTGATCCGTCCAACCATTTTCCATCGTTTTTTTTTACGACATAAAAAAACTTGGAATAACCTGTGGAAACGTGAAATAACGAAATTGCGCAGAAATCTGATTGAAGTTGTTAAAATAAAGTTCGAAGCGATGAATAGTTTTCACACACGCGGTATTAACTTACGATTTCAGTTTTCGACAGAATAATAATAATTTTTCGAAGTTGTCTAGACGTCTTATTTTAGCTGATAGTTTTAGAGTACATATTAGTAAACATAGGTGGTAGAGATTATTTTCCAATCGATTGCACCTTTTGTTAATAGTTTTTTAGGTATGTAAAATTCCGGAGCCCTTCATAATTTCAGAAGATCGCGAAAGATATCAGGTTGTAAATGTAATAGTGTTAAGTTAATTCCTTCACACACTTCGTAAGTAAAAAAAAAATGTTTCTGCCACTAACTGACATTAGAGTCGAAATTATGAGAGACATTATTTGTTTAAGATAATGCCTGCCTAATGGAGTTTACTTTTTGCTACCGTACGTTTGTTAAAAAACTGAGCATTTGTATACATATAAACGTATGTGTTTCCAGTTTTTATAACCCATACATTAATGAAACCTTAAAAAAATCTGTATCTACAAAACTTTTAACTTCACTAAAACTTCTGAAGTTTTTAGTGAAGTTAATATTTATTGAAAAAAAAAAAACAGTTTTCTATTTAGATAGCAAATTGAATGTGCACCCAGTAAATAAAATTTTCTAAAATTTCTTGAACCAGTAAAAGGAAGTGGACACAATAGTATGCAGCTCGTTGAAACGTTAAAACAGCTACACAGCCTTTCTAAAAAAAAAATATATATATTATTACATCTTCCGGGAAAACTATTTTCTTTTTTTAAATGTGAAGAATGCACGCGGAAGTGAATACAGCGGTATTCAGATACAACCTGGTAATACCCATCAAAGTTACGTCTGCAAGTCGTGAC
This sequence comes from Perithous albicinctus, assembly GCA_964016905.1. NCBI lineage: Eukaryota > Metazoa > Arthropoda > Insecta > Hymenoptera > Ichneumonidae > Perithous > Perithous albicinctus. The sequence goes on along the minus strand of OZ024696.1, from coordinate 18,228,078 downwards.
AGAAATCGTATATTTATGCAAACGCAATATTGGAACGCTCGTTTACTGCTTTTGCGAAGCTTATAAATGTAACGTTTATTGGACAGAGCGTAGCTACCTAACTTCGTCGTTTCCTTTCGTTGCTCGTTTCTCGTGTTGCTTACTTCAAGAGGAAGAAGAATGAATTTTTTCTTTTTTTTTTTTTTTCGAGTGTGGGCTTGCGTTGGACCACGGATACGAGAATCACAAACACAAGAGAGAAAGAGACTTGTGGAGATGCAATGGCAATGTAACTGGCGAGGGAGAACCTGGTAGTGTTGCTTTCTAGCGAATACAACGAGTAACAGTTTTCTGTGCAAGTGCACTCAGTACTTATACACGTTTTCTACGTAATTATATACATCTTACATACAACTGCTTCGAGTTCATAGTATTATATATAGGGTATTCCATGCCAATTCACCGGTTTCCCAATTTTCTTTAACATGGTTCAATATTTTCTAAAAATGTATACATCTGAGTGAATTAAGTATAATCCATGTCTTAATGATTTATTATGTTTTTTTTCTAGTGTCGTACAAATTTTTAGAAATATTTTTAAAAATCGGAAGTCAACCAAAAAACTCAGGTGAAAACACATCGAAGAAGTAACCAGTTAAAAAAAAGTTCACCTGAGTAAAAAAATTTTCCAACTAACGCGAGAAGAAATATTCACCGATGCTGTTTTTGCGTCGAAACTCTGCTGTAAATTAATGGGCTGGGTTCGAAAGCGTGGGCCAGAAGTCAGGGTGGCTATCCACTTTTAGATGACTCCTTTTTCCATCTCTTCTGCTTATCTACCTTGCATTGTGCGACTTTTGAATTCTCGATGTTATTCATATTCAGATAGTCTATATATAAATGTATAGTATACCTTTTTTTCATCGACCTTTGCTTTGTATTCGACGACAGATTTGCCTTTGTTCCATTTCTGGACATTTTTGGCAGAAATGATTTTAGTATCAGAAATGAAAAGTGAATTGATGAGTAGTATTTTTCGAATTCTGAAATTGCTTTATTTGCAAATTCCCTTGGACTAATAGATTGATCTATTACTAAGTGTTTAAAACTTATTAATGAATTAATTTTAATTTCGGAAATTAGATACTTGAAGCGGTCACGATTTCTTTTTTTTTTTTTTGCTTCCGTCGTTACGTTTTTACCTTCGAATACCAGAAATATTTTTATCGCCAACATCCTCTTATTAATAGAATCATTGATTTTTCTTTTATTCACAGTTCTTACGATACATAGGCTCGTAAGTCAAACATAGCTGAGTAAACGTTACGCTGATAAGAACAGTGCATAAAAATGTGATAATCGAAAAGGTGGAGGAAGTAGACGTTAGAAAAAGCATGAAGGTCCTGTCGTGATCAGGAAAACAAATATTGATTAATGGAGATGGGTTATTTGGAAAAGAAAGCCCCATCGAAAGATATCGAAAGTCATTTAACGATAAATTGCAATAAAAGTTGTAATTATTTACGTGATATATCTTTGCCGTCCAACTCAGATCAATGATTGTCAGCCGATATCGTCATCGACTTATCAATATTGGGAACTCGTGCGAACATTTTTTTTCCATTTGACTTGGTTTTAATCACGCCTTACATTGCTAATAGTTTTAGAAAATAAATTAATGTAAACCCATGGTAACGATATTTTCTTATCACTACTTTTCTGGGTATATATAAATCCGGCATGCATGATTTCAGGACATATTGAAACTTGGGGAGCCCTAACGGTCATAGAGTCGAACATCTTCACAAAAATCGTAAGTTAAAAATTGTTTCTACCTTGTACGTTTGATCGACATTTGATATTAAAAATAAGAGACAATTTGTATTTCAGATAATGGCTGTTTGTATGTGGATATTGCTTATCGCTTCCGCGATGATAAACCTGGTTCGCCCAACTGTCACATCACCATTGACAGCACAAGCGTCTTCCAGAGTAACTCGTTCAAACGGTACATCAACTTTATTAGAAATATGGGCTCTTCTGTTAATTTTCTAACAGTTGGAAGGAATAGATGATACAAACTTATTCTTTAACTCGTTGAAAATTGTTATAAGCAAACAAAATTATTGTCAGAAATTGAAATAACGGTGTAAAACTACTACTGTTTATTTTTCAGCAAGCGACAAATGTTTTGATGACATGGTAAAAAATTGCACAAAGATCTTACCAGCGCACAGAACTCTTCAAGAATTAAAAAATTTCACTGACAAACCTTGGTAATGTAGTTTTTTTTTGTGTGCATAAGATGCATATTTTTTGTTCCAAGCTGTTATAGCAATCTCTATCTCTAATTTTACCTAAATTGAATTCATAATTTTCATAGTAGCTAAAGATTTTTTTTTTATAATTTGTGTGACGACCTTTTTTTTAAATGAATATAACATTCGTAATATTGGTTCTTTTTTTTTTTTTTTTTTTTTTTTAAATTCTAGGTACCATTGCGAGTGCACCAATAAATTGAACAGATGCATTAATGATGCCTTGGGTCCTATGGACACTATTTTTGACTATCCTGCTTCGGACCGGTATGGTCAGGTGACGGATTATACATGCTTTCGCGAGGAAGGGAACAGCGTTGGTCCGACGTACGAATCGGTAACAGCACCATTGCTGTTTGACAAAATACCAATTTATTGGTAAAAATGTGAACTATGTAGAAAAATGGGTAGAATCACTTTCGTTGACATATATAAGAACTTTTTTATTAAATTCGAAAAATACATACACTTATATATACTTTCACAATCGACGTAATGATCTTACTGTCTTACATATTTTTTTAACCGCCCAACCATTTTCTATCGTTCTTTCCTTTTTACGACCTAGAAAAAAAACCTGGAACAACCTGTAGAAACGTAATACCCATCGAACTTACGTCTACAAGTCGTCACAGAAATCGTATATTTATGCAAACGCAATATTGGAACGCTCGTGTACTGCTTTTGCGAAGCTTATGAATGTAGCGTTTATTGGACAGAGCGTAGCTACCTAGCTTCGTCGTTTTCTTGCGTTGCTCGTTTCTCGTGTTGCCTGCTCGAAGAGGAAGATGAAGGCAGGGCTCTGTCGGCTTGAGAGAGCATAAAGGCACGCAAAGTCATCGATGAATTTTTTCTTTTCTTTTTTTTTTTTGAGTGTGGGCTGCGTTGGACAACGAATACGAGAATCACAAACACAAGAGAGAAAGAGACTTGTAGAGATGCAATGGCAATGTAACTGGCGAGGGAGAAACTGCTAGTGTTGCTTTCTAGCGAATACAACGAGTAACAGTTTTCCGTGCGAGTGCTCTCAGTACTTATACACGTTTTCTACGTAAGTATATATATTGTACAACAGCTTCGAGTTCGTGGTATTATACATAGGGTATTCCATGCCTATTCAACGCCTATTCAAGTTATGGGCAGAATTAAGAAAAAAAATGTTGGACAAAATGTTTATTTTGGAAATTTTTTCAAAAAATGTTAGATAAAAAACCATAGAAAAGAAAAGCAAAACAAATTACTATAAGAACTTCAAGCTTCCCTGAAAACAAAAAAAAATCTCCTCAACCTATGCCGGCCTTTAAGACATTTGCCTGTAGTATTTCAAATATTTATTTTTAGAAAAAATAAAGCCATTAGCTTCCGAAAAATTTGATTTTTATACCAAAAATGAGTAGTTTAACAGAATCATAGAATTTTGTAAATATACATTAAAGTACATTCAGAATATTTTTAAAATACGACTTGCATCGTGGAAAAGAAAAAAGAATGAAATTTTCGCCAAGAAAATGAATAAACAATAATTTTTTTTTAAATCGTAAATAAATAAATAAAAATAATGAACCATATGGAAGAGCGATATGAACGAGAGTCGGTGAATTGGCATAGAATACCTAATATGCTACAGTAATATGCCATATAGCCCGATGGTTCTCGAACCGCGTGCAGACAAGTACAAAGTGCACAGATGTCGCAACGATAAATAAACGAATATTATTCCTACGTCTTGTGAATAATCGTTATCGAATATAGCGTCCCTGAGCTGATCGAACGTTGCTTGTACACAGAACACAAGAAAAAAAAATTGTAAAAATAAATGAGTAAAAAAAAAAAAAAAGAAAAATCACGACCGTCTCGTCTGAGTTTGTAAAACCGAGCGAGTCTCTATCCGCATGCATACGCACGGAGAACTCGCATATTATAGGTGTACTACTACGAGAGGTTCGATTATAACGACGAACGACTACAACCGGCAACAGCACAGCGTGCGCACTGATGCTGGGCTCTCGCAAAGCCTCGCAAAACGAATACACGATCCTTGTTGATGCGATATGCGAATCGCATTATTGCGGGAGGGGCATAAAACATGCGGATAAACATACTTAAAGTGAGTCGAGGGGGCTTGATCGCGAAGAGGTGGGGACGACGCAAGACGCATCAGGATGAAATCCTGTCGAATTATCCAAACTTTTACACCCGATGTAGAGAAATTCCTTGAAAATTCATTTGATCATTTAAATTCTTAGGGTTTTTGTATTTAAATATATGAAATACATTTTTTTTTTTTTGGTAAAATGTGTTTAATTTATTTTAATCATATTTGTTATGATTTATTGTAATCTGAGGAAAAGTTTGAAGGTATGCTTCCAAATAAGCAATATTAAAAATTCTAATTACCTGTATAAATGAAACTTTTCGTTTGTTCATCTGATTATTAGAGTTTTATGAAAATTGTCTCGTAATAACAAAAAAAATCATGCTGTATTTGTATCGCCATTTAGTAGTGAATAATGATTTCAAAATTGTAATTAGACGACACTTTGCACGGAAATGTTGATGCAAATTTTTCAAAGGTATAATTAAAAATTCACATTTCGCCAATTTCCATCTCTGAATGATGAGACTTAACCATTGACATTAAATATATACTAAACGGGTTTAAGAAGCCTTTATGAAACGAACTCGTTCCAAAGAGGATAATAAATTAGATGAATTAATAAATACGTGCGCAGCATACAGTTCTCCAGTAGAAAATCCAGTGACAAAACGTCGAGACTTGTGTGTGCTCGACAAAATTCCCCTCACTTACCTGTAACAAACGAGAGACATAAATTAGAATTATCAACCAACGAATAAAAAAAGATGAAAAAAGTCAATTACTTTATCGTACCAAAAGAATGTATAAATTTGTTAAGCTACGCCAAGAAATGAATAAAAAATAGTGAAGAAAACGAGATGCCTTTAAGATTCCATCACAATAATTCGCTGAATCAATTTATAAATTCCGGGCCAATCTTTAGAATGAATAAATTAAACCGGCCATACAGCGATAAGCCTATATACGCTGTATCCAACCTCCTATACACATGTAATACACACAATCTCTAAGCCACAGCTATGAAACGATAGCAAGTGAGGGACAAAAAGCCACACAACAAAATAAATAAATATATAAAAAATAAAAAGAAAAAAGAAAAAAAAAACAAGTTAAATGTTTTTGAATATATATCCTGCTTGCTAAAAGACGCAACAAAAGTGTTAAACTGGAGAACGAGTTTAGCTTCGGTGGAGTTCGTCGAAGTTATTCTGATGTTCTTTCGTAGGCCTTCTGGCTTTTATCTCGCAAGGACGTGCGTTCGTACGTAAGTAGGTAAAGAAACGAGTGGCTTTTGCTTTTTGCTCGTTGAAAAAATCGTTGTCAATTCTCTTGTGACATTCTCTCTCTATCTCTCTCTCTCTCTTCTGCTATCCTCGCTTCGCCAATCTTTTGGATTTCACACGAACAAGAGGACATACAAGGATTTGACTACTTCTACTGTGCAGGAGAACGGGGCTAGTTGGGTCACTTTTTGATTGTTAATTAAAAAAAAAATCGCTGAGTACATCGTGTTTAAATTAAAGTAGTTTTTTTTGTATGTTTTTTAAACTACATAATCTGTATCATATCAGGTCGAACTGCGGCAAAAATACATAAAATCATTATAAAAATCCATTTCGTGTCTGTGATTGTAAAACATTTTTTTAATTTTAACCGAAAATCTATAAATTCGATATTACCTGCTTTAATATTGATTATTTTTGGAAAATGTGTACAATTTTAAAAATCTTCATACTGGAATGACCTGGCTATTCAGCTGAGGCCTTCTTAAGTTGCTAACGGCGCCAACATCACTGAAGTACACATTGTCGATATAAATGTGGTCTTTCAGAGCCAATACTCTTAAGTGCAAAAGCGCTGATTTTTAAACGCGCTTGACTGTACTTGATCCTGTCCCAACGAACCCCGGGCTCCTCTATTATTTCGCTTCTCGTAGTCGCTCGGACCCGATGGAGGACGACGTGTGAGGTTTTTCACGGGCCCATCTCACCTGGAACTGGCGAAGCTCCGTTCAGCTCTCTCAGAGCCAGAGTTTAAGTGGGTGTTCGAGAGATAAGCGAGCGACTGGCATAACAGCTCGATAAACTCGTGTGTTTATTGGATCGCCGCCTGCTTGCTAGAGAGTAGTCCTACACTATGGTATGCTCTCGCACTCTCTTTTTTTTTTTTTTTTGTTTTTTTCTTTTTTTTTTAGCTTGAGAAAAGAGTCGAGATGCTTCTTCAGAGAGAAGAAAGTTTTTGCCTGTGTGTATGTATTGTATATATATGTATTTACAACTATCATTCTGTCCTTTTCTCGTCTTATAATCCGCTCGCCCCTTTACTTTTTTTTTCTCAACCGGACCAAGCGCCCCGTGACCCTCCGGTGTCGCCCTTTATTTCGGTTGTTAACCCCGCGCTCTCTATACCAAACGCAAACGTGATAGAGAGAGAGAGAGAGAGAGTGAGAGAGACTCCGGGAATCCGGAGCGCGGATTATCGCATGCTCGCGCACTCGTTCTCCGCCTTTTACTTCAGTTTTTATTCCGGCTCGTTACGAAAAAGAATGCGGGCTTCACGTGACAAATCCTGGATTTTAAATTGACTCGTTATTCTCGCAAATTAGCGGGATGTATATACGTTATACGTTTGCAGCTAATTCAGGAAACGGAATTGCGACCACTTCTCCAATGGGGTCTTGGCAGTGCGACTGAGAATCATAAACACACGGTTGGAATCTATGAAATTTGGGTATTTTTGGTAGATAACCTGAAATATTTTGATTCTGCGCAAAAATCAAGGTTTAAATTTTAAAAAATGTGAAAACTATGTTATCTTGACTTCCCCGTCAAAAAGAATTCTCAAAAAGCGTAATGTCCGAAATAATGTCCTTGAGTGAAATGACCAAAAGTGTTCTCAAAAAAGCGAAACGGCCCTTCCGGAAATGTAATCAACTGATATTGAAATTAATGTTTAAAAAAAAAACCCAGTCCTAAAAATCATCAAAAAATGTTTTAGCATAATTCAGCGAATATACAAAGTTTAATTATTAATCTCTTGTTCATTTCACAATATTCCCTGTGACTTACTCTGTGCATAGATTAATCGTCCATAAACACAGCGTCTAATACTCCCAAGTTCGCACAAGCAGTTGAACAAGACGCGTGAAGTGCAAGGAGGAAAGTCTAAAGACGTGTGCGACTAGAGTCAGCGTCACCGAGAGGATAAGACAGACGATGGAGAAGACCAAAGGCATTCTCGCAGAGTCCAAGATCGTGTGTGCGAGAATGGAACAAGTGAAGAGCCGCGGCAAGGAGACACCGTAGAAAGGAACACAGATCGCACAATGAACAACACACACGTTACAAAGTACATGGTATATGTACTGAAGGTACACGAATGTAACGGAGAGATAGCTCAGCTATAAGACTCGGGCACGCACATAGTAGAGCTTTGATTGAATTTGCCACGGAGAGCCTCGTGCCGCGAACGCCTACGTTCGACGCGTATTAGCATTCAGAGTCTTGCAGCGTTATTCCAGCTCTTGGCCGTTCGCGTCTTCGTAGCGGGTCTGACGTGGTGGTCGAGGCGAAGACGCATCAGATTGCCCCAGGCCTATCTCTCCACTATCGTATAAATCGTATCTCTCTTCTTGTCTCGCTGTACATATCCACCTTGCTTTCCTTATTCTTTCTCTTGTCATTCGTTCTGTAACAGTTACTTATCGAATAAGAATTTGGCTACGCACGTTCCTGATCTTGAATCATAGACAAGGGAAGCTCCAAATATTCGTCTGTCATCTTCGAAGCGAATGGTGAGTTGTTTGACATTTTTTTTTGGCTGGCAGACGTTTGATTGCTTGTAACAAGTCTACGAGGGAATGTAAATGTTTAAGCTTGTGAAGAGTATTGAGAAATCAAGCGGAGTAATATACGGCGACGAAAATGAGTGTAAAAGAAAACACACATTTTTTTACACATTTCTGTTGAAACTACATAATTTTCTATTTAGTTATAACTGTATAGTTAATATCGTTAACGGATTTCAGGATACCATGGTTAAACCACTGAAAAATGTAGGTTCTATAAAATCGCGCTTGAAAACCATGCGATTGCTTTCGACTAGCAGCATCAACTTGCCTCAGGCCTATCTATTTACTTATCTTATAAATTGTATCTCTCCTCTATCTAGCTGTATATATCCTCCTTCACTTTCCTTATTCTTTCTCTTGTCATTCGTTCTATATAACAGTACTTTTCATATATAAGAATTTGGCTACGCACGTTCTCCCGATCTTGAATCATCCGAACGAAGCTCCGAATTCGTTCGTCATCTTCGAACTGAAAGGCGGCAATAATTTCATATACAATACTGACTATAATATACACTAGCAAGAAATGACTCGCGATGTGTGTGCGGGCTGATCAGAGTGAGACTCCCATCAAGATAGAGAATGGCTCGCTGGTAGCACGTGCAGTAGCGAAACACTGAGGCCAGGATGAGAGACTTGATTAATCTCCCGCTGACCATGCACCAACAGATGATGCAGAACGAAGAAGCAGACGCGAATTAAACTTGGTTGCTTTGTGAAAAGAAAATTGTGAAGATGTGCTTATTCGAGTTGTGTGTGCGCGCGCGCGCTCATTTCTCCTTGAGAGAAAGATATCCTCAATCGTTTTTCATTATTTCTGCATGCACACTGGTCATACTTGTATGGCTCTTTATCTTTGGCCACTTTTCGATGGTCCAATGGCGTGCCAAATTACCGGATCCAATTCAACAGGGTTCAGAATCTTTATGTCGTTCTTTTTAAATGTATCAGACTGCACCGATTGTAACAATGTTTTCAAGTAATGACTTCTTGTGGTTTCGAAAACGACGCTATGTATTAAGCTGAAATTTAACCCATCAGTGGAACAGTTATTACCCGAATACTGTGGTAAGATTGATTTAAATTTATGTCGTAAAAATGTTATGAGAGTCATTTTTCATTTTTTTTTTTTTTTAAGTAATTCAAAACGAACTAAATACGCTAATTTGAGTAACTTTTAAGGTATTGCATTTAACCAAAATCGACAGAGTGGTTTCAAATTATGACATTTTTTAAAAATACGTATAATTCTATAAGCAAGTGAAAATTAATCAACGTACTTCCACATAGAGGAAATTTTGAACAAGTTGAAAAATAATGAGGAAGTTCAAGCATGCAAGATTCCTCTTAAAATATATTTTCTCGAATGAGGAGGTCTAAAACTGATAAATCTACCCTACAACTACAGAAGACTTTGTATCCGTTCTCCTATCACGCCCGAATTAATCGAAGTCACGGACGAGTCACCAATTTTTATCATAAATGGATCGTGAACCCCTTTTATCTTTCAGTCCGAGGAAACGAGGTATAGTAATAACGATATCAAAGGGATCGTTTCATGCTGGATAGAGTAGAAGAGACTCGTTGAGAAATATCTATACAGACAAAGAGAGAGAGAAAAAGGTGAAATGGGAATAAGAGAAAAAGCAGTTCTTCCTGAACGTCGACGGATTAGAAGAGGTCCGGGGCTCCCCGAAGTGGTCGTAAATTCTTATCGTCACTCGTTCTCGACTGGCGGGCTCTCTCGCAACGAATGACGTTTTCACGTTGTGCTACTCGCGAGGAGGCCGCGACTATATATCCTGGAAGGTTGAAGCTCGAGCGACTGGTAGAAAACCGAACGCGAGTGAGCTCGTCTCGTTATACGAGTCTCACGTATTGTTATCTTTACTTCTACGTCCTAGGTATGCGAGACGGTAACCGCTCTCTCTACTCTCTATGTTCGCCTCTCTTTGCTCGAGACAACGAATGGGCCAACCCTTTCAACGAGGGCGAGATTAAAGCACGTTCGGACACCTCTTCGAAGATATCGAGAGATTATTCCCTCCATGAGTAATATATGGTGTACTATACGTCTTGGCCAAGCGAACCTTGGTGGTCTGGTACTCTCACCTCTCACACAGACACACACGCACATGCACATATCGCTTCATTCCTCACTTTCTTTACTCCTTCGCTCCACACTTCGATCTCACAATAATATATTATTTTGTGTCACTTTGGCAAGAGTTACGAGGTTCTAACGTATTGCAATACAATCGAGAGCTTTGTTTCTTGATTCTTATTCTTTAAGTCTTTTGATACCAGAAAGTGCTTTCATTTTTTGTAAACGACTTTTATCGTAATAGCACGAGAACGTCATATAAATATGTGTTAAACGAAATGTCAGAAAAAATTGTCAAAATCGTTGATTCTGTGAAATGTATGATTAAAAAATTCTTTTTTTTTTTTTACTGTTTCCATACAGAATCGAGTCACTACTTCGATGGCAATAATTTTAACGGCGCTATTTTACGAAATTACCTTTTTTATATATCATATTATTTTTATAAATCCACTCAAGCGATATATAAGTATTCTATTAGAATTCTATAGAATTCATACGCACTCAATGTTATATATAATATACCACAGTGTATTCATGTGATTGCTTTCATCTACTATGTTGGTGAGCCCTTCCGACTCAATTGCTCGCGGTTTGAGACGCCCGTGCAGATTCATCGAAGATACATTGTATTCGATGATTGAAACGCGTGGTCCGGCTGACCGTATCGAGAGAATAGTCTCCGGTGGTGCAGATCGATCGCTCGATCGAGCGATCGATTCCTCGCCTGCATTTCGTACTTCCTCAAGTTCTCCTCATCTGTAGAGATGAAACAGTTCATAGAGCACGAAGCAAAACATATACTATATTGCATAAATTGCAGACACCTTTATATATGCGGCGTGATTTATTCGTGGATACTTGGGAAAGCTTTCACTTTCCGTATCGATAATCTCGTAAACTTGAAATTACGTTTATAATAAATTAACCATCAAAGTCTGTTTCGTCAATTATTTAGAATATATATTTTTACATAATTTTCAAATAATAGAAATCGTGGTATAAAATAAATAAAATGGAATACAAAAAATGATGTACTAAATTAGGTAACGGTTAAAGAGGTTTTTCTATGTAATCAATATGCTGTTAAAAAAAAATAAAAAACCACTACTGTATTATGAAACGTGCGTCGTTAATGCGTAAGTACTTGGAAATGTTTCCACTTTCTGTATCGATAACCTCGTAAACTCGATATCACGATCTATAATATCTAACATATTTGTGCATTTATGTTCGTGTAATTCGTGTTTCCCTCGATCGAGACTGCTTTCTATCGATTAATATGCCGTTCAGCTAGTCGATGCAAAGAGATCGAGTTCACGGTGGTGACGTCTGGACATGTAGCTCTCGGCGACAAGACCAACGAGCGCACTATCGACGACATGGTGTCGGCGGAATCGCGAGCAACGACATCGCGCCGACTGCACTGAAGATAATTGCATCGACAGACGCGATTTCTTGATCACTCAAGTGCTCCTTCGCTTAAGTGACTCTCTTGGCGCAGTGCGAGAGCATTACTCGCGTTCCATGAACGTCACTGAAGTTTTACGATATTTATCAAACGTATAGTAACATACTTGTGGCATGGTATGGACGATTATAGTGTTTGTGCAATAGAATCTATGGAATTGATTATAGATCATTATTGAAATTCTCGACTGGGAAAGTTTTCATTTCCTGGTCTACAGATATACACAGTTATTCGAAATTACCTATAGAACATTGTGTATCGCTTTATTGCTGTAAAGCTTCCTTGCACTGAATAAAATCCGAATAGAGATAAGAAAAAGAAAGCCACGATTGAATGAGCTAATGTTAAAAATCCGGTAATAAAAATCAAGCCTATACAGTATTCATAAGCTGGTGTCAATTTGCATCTCAAAACTTTAGTCACGTGCGATGATTCTGCATTGTCTGCTAACAATTTATTGATTTTCATTTATTCATCCCAAAAATAAATAGGCTAAAAGTTTTGAGATTCGAACCGAATAATTTTCAAGCACTCACTTGTGTGGATTTAACGCTGTAAAAAGTGTTATAACAATACGAAATAAGTCAACACTGGCCAAAAGTCTACACCAATAGTCTTAAACTCTCTGGATTGTTAACAGTGCATAACTGAATCGAATTCTGAGGAACGCGTACTACAGGCTAAATTGCTGGACAGTGGAGCACTCGGTCCTCATTCCCAAGACCGAGCTATACTTATAGAATCGAGAAAACGAGACTAGCCATCGGTCACGTCTAGGACACGATCTCACGTAGGTAGGATATACCTGCTAGCCTCAACCTATACACTTCCCGATCAGCCGACATATGCATGTACACCGCACCTACCTAAACCCACATGGATTTTGTAGTACATACATATGCTGTACATGGTAAGTTAGGTTACCTATCGGATGGAACGTCGTCCTGGTCTTCGTCGTTGTCGTCGTCGTCGTCGTCGTCGGCGGGCGGTGGTGGCGGTTTGCAGTGCTCCTCGCAGCACGATCCGGATCATGGTTAACGGAACGTTCGCCTAAGATTTCTCGGGCTGTTATCCACCGTTCGATGCGGCTATTTCTGCTCTCCTCTAGAGTATACCGGTGGAGGCAGCAGAGGAGATGTGATATATTCGTCTTTTTCTAGCTCTCTCGGTGTTGGGTTTCTTCGCGACCCGTCTACACCGCACGGTTTTATCTCTCGCTTTACTTATTTCCTTCTTTTACTATCTTTCTCTCTCTCTCTCTCTCTCTTTCTCATTCACAGTCTTTTACCCTTCACCGATAGAAGGTAATGTGCCTCACTCATCGTATACTTACCTATCTACCTATCTACTCGTGTATATTCCCGGTATTCCGATCAATAAGAGTAACACGACGACGAGGACAAGGAAGCGTAAGAAGAGGAGCTTGGAGGACGATGAGAGGTGGATGGAAGCTTGATAGAAGGTGAAGAGAAGGTGAGACGAGACGAAACGGCAGTGGTGGTGCGGCCGACCGCAGAACGGTAGCTCATTCACACGGTCTCTGGGCCGTGCCGCGAGTGAAGCCCCCGCGGGACCTCATCGCGAGAGAGGCACACACCACGACCGTTGAGAATCGACCCGGTGCAACTCGACTTCGAATAACAGCTCAGCCACTATGCGAACATCGCTTTTCTGTCTCTCTCTCTCTCTCTCTCTCTCTCTCTCTCTCTCTCTCTCCCCCTTCGTATTTTACCTATTGGTAAAGGCTTTACCACATTGAGCGTTCAATAAACTTAGGCGGTACGACTACTGCTTTGCCAACCGAAATAATTCCCTTTCAATAACCAACCGTCTATTGGAAGTTGTTTGAGTTACTATTCGGTGAATGAATGGGGAGAGGCACGAGCAGAAGTGGTTCGACTGACTAACTGCTTGAAACTTAATGTTATTAATACAGAATATAAGAGGCGGTTTGATCAGTCTGTAGTGTTTGGACACCTTATGCAATTGGCGGGGCTTGTTACTTAGGTTATGTTGAGACTGAAAATAGCCAATTGTGTGAACCAAAATGATTAGTCTTAATGGTTTATGTATTAATTTCAGGATTTAGGTTTTTTAAACCGAACTAATTCTATTGCAAAAAAAAAATAAATAAATTGCAATGATCAACATTGGAAAAAGTATTTATTGGACTATACAAATATAGAGTAATAATATAATTGTTAGTAACAATATAAAAATGCGTCACACTGTACGGAACCTCCTCCTCCAAAAGTTTCGCCGTTGTTGGAAAACTTTTCAATCGTAATTGCAAAATAAAAATAAAGACCAGAACCATGCAACATATCTTTATAATCTAAATGGTACCGAGATAATGTCCCATCATTCGTTTACTGTATACACATCAACATCAAGATGAATCAGGGAGCAAAAGGATCATCTCGAGTAGCATCATATCCCGAACTCGTCCTACACTGTCCGAACCTAATATTATAAACACAGAGGGATATACCCAGGGTGTACACTGTATATAATCGATTAAAATTCGCGGACGGATTAACAAGCCCCGTTTTTTCGAGAGAATTATGGGGTGGCCGTATAGAGTATGTGAGCCTTTTGAGTAATCGATTCCACCTCGCGCCAACGTACGGTAGAGCGTATATGTTCCGCGTGCCTTCACGTATATATTACAGCGGAAAAGCATCAGAGAGTGAGAAGGACGGGATCGGCATCGGGTTCAGTGTTGAGCGCCATGACTCCACCTTAGCGTCCATGACGCGAGCCGAGTAGACTCTTGCGCTCGGATCATCTCGTTCTTTTCTCGTCTCTCTCTCTTTCTCTCGTGAGCTTTAATTAAGAAACGATCTCGCAAGAGCTGACTGCAGCTTCTCTCGTCTTCTTCTTCTTCTTCTTCGTCTTCTTCTTCCTATACTCCCCGCTGTATAAGCAGAGAGAGAGAGAGAGAGAGAGGCAAAGATGAAGGAAAAGAACGTGTGCCGGATGGATATCATGGAATTTTTGCAACGAGCAGCCACGATGACTGACGATGATCGATGAGATTCCCTCGTCGGTTGAACTGCGAGAAAAATTTTTCATTTATTTTTATTTTTACCGTGGATTTGAGAATGTCGAGTATTATACGCTGTCTACTGCGTTATAGGGTAGATTATGGGTGTAATTTATATACGCTGGTGAATTTTGTACAATCATTATAAGAAACTGCTCCCCCTGTGTACAGTAAAAATAATAATTTTTTTTTCGGATTGCTTGTTTGTTGTTTTAAGAGAAAGTCATTTTTTTCATTTCCAATGAAAAAAAATCCAAAGTGATTGCTGGACATTTTGGCACATTTTAAACCCATTGTCATAGAAATGAAAGAACTGTCCTCTTTGGCAAAGCGAAAATTGACGCGTCAACAGATATATCCGCATTTCAACTTTTGAATTACGACTACATCATATCGCCATACGGTTCGATAATGTAATATTTAAGTAAGGGGGATTTAAACGGCTTTCGAAGATGAAGACTACCTTCATCGATGACTACATTCTAGGTCATCGTCACGGTACAGTGTCCACCGTTGTCCAGTACAGTTCTTCGTAGCTGGACATAGTGCCGTGTGGCCCATGCCCGATAGTGACTGACCGGACGGTGACTCCTTGTTCGGCTCGTGGGGTACAGAGTTCAGAACAGAACGTGTTATTAAGGATCTCTCGTGGATAGAATGCGCGAGATGAGCCGTCGTGAGGGAAGAAGCAGAGGTAGCAGAAGCAGCAGCAGCAGCAGCAGCAGCAGCACGCCGCAGTGTCGACCTCAGCACGACGATGAGCCGACTCAGCCGCCTCAGGAAATCGCTGTATATTCTGCGATCAGAGTCAGCACAGAGCCGAGTCTCACTGTCTTTATCTCACTTCTTCTTTTACATTGAGTCGAACCTTTTTGCTTCTTTTATCCACTTTCTTTATATATCCTTTTCTACGTATGATACGTCGAGGCGCCTCGCCTGATGAAACCACAATGACATAATATTATGCGGCCCTGTGTGTTGCCGTAATCATATGCCTTCTTACGGTTATACGGAACTGAATGGTATATATATATACATATAGTATACATACAACATATTTTATTCTTAACTATAGTAAACTCAGTGTATAATCTGCAATTCTCTCCAATCCACATAGCAACAAAAATTAATAAATTGTCTGCCAATTTCGTGACGACTATATGCTGGAAAAAAATGTGATGGTTCAATTAAATCCAGCAGACACTACTTAGGAAATAAATGTTTAGTTACAAAGGATATTTTTGGTGAGAATAGGCCTTTAATATCTCTCTTTATGAAACTTTAATCTTAAGCAGCGCCATCTACAAACGTGGATCGTAAGTTTATACGCCATAAATTTCGTTTACTTTGCTTGTTGAAACGCTGTAGTTACCAGTGAAAATCTCGTGCAGTGTGTACTTGCGTTGAACGATACCACCGTCGAATTCTACCACCTCGTCGAGTTTTATCCGAGTATCCACGGAATTTCTTTCTCTGGCATTCCGTGTACAAAAGCGGGGCCAATGCCCAGTTAACCCGGGCGCAAAACTTCTTCGGTTGGTTGCAATCCCCAAGCGTTGTTGGTCCTAACGTCGTCGTGGTCGTCATTCACTTTGCAACGGTGAAGTGGAGAGTTGCAGGCTCGAAAAGCGCACGCCACACCAACAACAACGAAGCATCTCGTTTTCTCTCTCTCTCTGGCGGGCCGGTTACGAAAAGCAGAAACTCCAAGGGGGCGCGATTGTCCAGTGAGAAAGAGAGAAGAGAACGATGAGGAAAGGGTCGAAGGAGGCGGAGAAACGCGCGGGCGCGCGTGAGCTCGGAGACGAAAGGCGACATACAAATTGCACGAGCTCGGGTATCCCCCTCGTCACTTCCATTCTCGGCTGGACCAGGAAGCGAGAAGTATAGGTAGAGGTATTCGTGAACGCTCCGGCACTTCGTAAGGAAAGCACAAGGGACCCTCCCCTTCTCCTTTTTTCGCTTATTCTGTTACCAATGGCACTCTTCAAGGCTTCTTTCTCCTGCAGGACATTGTGGTCCAATACGACTTCGAGCTACAGTAAAGTATACAAAGATCGAGACACGCGTGGAGATGCGTATAAACGACAATGGAAATTGCCTTTTTTGTCGCACCTCAACGGAGACGGCGATGATTCGGTTGCGAGAGTCATGCGCTATTGGGAATTCAAATAGTGGCGCTACACGACGCCATAATGGAAACTTTGATGTAGATGGGGCGCAAACAAAATTTATTTGTTTATTGATTTTTATTTGATATATATATTTTTCTTACAGCGTCCCAAATATTATTACTGCTAGTATGAAACAAGTATTTGCAATAGGAACATTAAAAAGTATGTATCTTTGCAGCTAGCGTTTTGGTCTTTAAAATTTGTTATTTTTCTTAAAATCACATTTTAAATTCGAAGTTGAAAATATCCTTAAATTAAAGATTTTTGTGTTTTCAATATGAAGAGTTCGAAATATTTTTTTACTAACAATCAAAATATTTAAAAAACAGTAGCAGCAGAAAATTAGAAATGAGGGATGAAAACTAAAAATACGTCTTTTTTTTTTGCTCTAACCTTTTGAAAATTATTCGAATAATCATGAAATAATAAAAACAATAAAAGAAGATAAAATATTTTATAATTTAGAACAGCGTTATTTTTATTACTGTGTTCTTTGGCGTGAGAATTAAAGTAAAAGCACACCACTATATAGACAAAACGAGCGCGTTAAATGAATATAATATTATATAGATATTATTATAATAACCGAATAGGATTCGTCTGTACGAGTGCGTTAAATCGTGCTGCAAGCGAGAGGCGATATGCGCAGGTTTAATGCCTTGCACTAAATTATGCAATTACCTTTATGTTCGCCCGAAGACCAGCCATCTCTACGTATCCTCACTGTCTTCTTCTTGCAGGCGTCAGGGTATTATATCTATAACTCTGCGGTGCACGCAACGCTTATTCGCCCTCGTGCCTAGTACCCACGTGGTTTTCATATAGTCAAGCTACACCGCACATATACACTTTATATATAATATAGTACGGGAATCATACCTACACGTGTTATACTGGAGTTGTAAACGATGAAACTGACTAATTTACTACAGTTTCTGTTGTAGGCTCAGGCAGATTTTGTGGTAAGCCATCCAATTTCTCTACGCAAAGGGCGTCCTACAGCCCCCCGCTCTCGCTCCATAATATCAAATATAATACGTATATATAACACATAAACAGAGTGTTGGGTAAAGCCTGTGTAATATCTCATTCTCAGCTATTGAGCAAAGGCTTCTTTAGCAGACAAAGCTAAAAGATTATATACGTATTAGGGTGCCACACATTTTTTTTTTATAGAATGAAATATTTATAAATATTTTCGATGAAATAAGAGAAATAAGAAGAAAATAAGAGATCCGATTTATTTGAACAAAAATTAAATGTCATAGAATTCTGATCCTCTTTATAGAACTAGCAAACGTTAAACATTACTTTACGTGTAAAAAAAAAACTACGGATTCTCAAAATTTGAAAATCTAGTGGATTTACAAACTTTTTTCAAGAAATTCGGGACACCATAAAACGTGAGCCGCTATTTTACAAAAAATACAGTAAACAAAAAGATCCTACTTCTTTAAAAAACTACAAAATTGCAACCTTTTATCTCAGTTCTTTTTTTAAATCCATTGGCATTGAATTATTGAAAAAAAAAGAATGTTACGATCACAAAGGCAACTATGGAAGCAACATCTACTATTTTACAAATGTGCCAATTGGCTTTTTGGAATAAATTTATTTTTTATAACGGTAGAGCAATGATTTCAACTCGTGAAGATGTGCAGAACAATTTTTGCGAGTCGGATGAGCCGAGAGAATGGGAGATACACACAGAATGGTAAGAAAGAATAAGAGAAGGGTTTTCAGACGTCAGTGAGTATATACTGTATGGCCACTCGTGGCCGCCACTGCCACCGTCGCCTCGAGTACTATAATACACTATACTATATTACGTGCGGTATATATGCATGCAAGTACTAAGTGAGTTATGGCTCACGGGCAGATATATCAACTCCTTCATTTCCGCCGCAGACTCGGTGGGTCCATGGCTCGCTGGCATCGCACAACTCGCAAGACCGTCTGTTTCTCTATACCCTGGACCCTGTCTTTCGCTCTCTCTCTCTCTCTCTCTCACTCTGTTCGAAGAGCTCGAACGAGTGAACGCACTCCGAGTGGAAAGACCCAAGAGAGGGTACACCCATATTCAATTCCTACTTGTATAGATATGATCCCTCTCTGTGTACTATGTTTTACTTGTAAGAGGATTACGTTAATTCATTTTGGAACTTCTAAGTTTTGGATTATATTCGAGCTCCGTGCATCCGGGGAAAAATCTTAACAGAGGAATTTACAAAATCAAAATAATTCTTCAGGTCCTGATAAATTAATGAATTCTCAAGACAGATTGAAGAATTCAGTATAATTTCCTGTTTGTTGCTTACAATACACGCTGAATAGCCTCGTATATTATTGATGGATTGCTTCAGACATTGATAGATGCGTTCTGATCTACACATTTGATAGATTGACTTTTTACATCTAGAAGATCTATTGTTGCTTGTGTCGCGAATTTCGAGATATAAATTTCACCTTGCTGTCCTCATCATTTTTCACTTTACCTCCCAAGGTCTCTCAGCGTATAAATTTCGTGAGAGAGGTGTTTATACACTCATGATTCAGGAATGAATTATTTTGCGAGCTTCCGGTGTCTGCGGTACAATATACGATGCGGTTAGAATGCTCTTCGAATGTGCGTCGTGTCTATATCATTGATAATTAATCGGGGATATCCCTACCCCTCCCGTCCTCGGACTGGAAATATTTCGTGCGAAAGTCTCGCGTGCGAGAGAAGTTCGAGAACACAGGGGTTGAGTCTTCAATTTCCTCGGATAACCGCAAATGCCTTATGCTATCCGGAAGGGCTGAGTCATATATGTCGTACCGGTCCTGAGGTGGCATTGGAAGAGTCGGGGTAAAGAGAGTCAGAAAATGTGACACCGTTTTTATTACAAAGACATTTTTTTAATACCACACGAGAGATCGTACTTTTAAAAATTTGTCCACTGGATGATTTTTATTTATACACACACACACACGCATGCATCCGGACACTTTTTTCTAAACCACTTTTCTCGACGTTTTAGACCATTCTGAGTATGCTGACATGAAAATCTAAAAAAAAAAAAAAAATTTCACAAAAACAAAGCTTCCTCTATGAGGAAGCAAAATAATTGTAATAAAAATAAAATTCTTTCTACAATTTGTTATATTTGTTTTTAGACATTTTTTTTTGCATAAACAGAATACCGTTACGAATAATCGTTTACACGGGATTTTGTACACGCTGTTTCTTATCGATAACAATTAATAAAAACATCACATTTTTTCGCCTACAATCGGTGCGAAATCCCTCTTGACGCATAATTCTGTATAAATCTGTATAAATACGTGACACTCTCAAACACTCGCAATCAATTCCATTATCACATCTGATAAATAAACCTGTCATGACGCAGAATAAAAATCTATTAGTCAAGAATTTCGTGTCGCGAGCATAACCATTTCATCTAAAAAAACATCATAAGTTTCCTTTTTTATCTTTTGTTCCGAGAAAAAGTAGCACAAAAAAAAATCTACAGGTTCTTCATTGCATGACCGGTTTCATCAGGCAGATCCCGCATGATATCATTTTCCATACAAAAGCGAATTCGTCGTGAGGATAAGAAGACGACCTTTACGAGAATATCGTAACGTTTCGGATCAACGTAAAACCAAAAGAATAATAATAAAAAAATTGAAAAAAAAAAAAAAACAAAACGAAAAAAGAGAGTGATATCTCTTAAGCGAGCATTATACGACGAGTTGCGCGCTCGGCCATATCGCATTGAACTTAAGCCGAAAAAAACATTAGTGGCAATGCTAATTTTATTTTTCACACCCCGGCCGATTCGTTTGGTTGCGCGGTTGAAGATCGGGATTCGCCGGGTCTCACCTTCACCATAGTGAGTCCAGAGAGTCGGTAGGATATATGGTCCCGTCGTATTTAAAGAATTTGCATAATGGCCCCTTGACATGTTTATGTACACACTGCGAGGCAACCGGGGTAACGCTTGCCTACCTACGTGCACGCACGTGCGGAGCGATACGCGCGCGACCCGATCGCATCCTCCACATCTCGGCGCGATGAGCGCGAGCGCAGCGCCCTCTTCGCTCGAAAAAAAAAAAAAAAAAAAAAGAGACGAGTAAAAAAAAAGAGAGAAAGAACGACGGAGAAATATAATGCGCTATGGCGTTCATACTGGCAAGGTCCTCTTGAGCCCTCTCGTTCTCTCTCCCCCTCCACCACCACCCCTCTTGAGGGATTAAAACTCTTCTCGCTATTGTGCCCGGAAGATCATAAATACGCGATTTGTCCGGGACAGACCACCAGGCGGCGCGCGGTCAGCGCACGCGGGTTAATATCGTCCGTAGGACTTGGAGCCGCTTTCGGACCAACGAAAAAGAGTCTTCTACTTGCTTTCCCGTTGAACGCTGTCCATCCCAATGTATATATATATATATACAAATATATATGTACGTGTGTAAGAGAGGAGGACCTCTTGTATATAAGCTGGGCTTAAATCTCAAAACCGCTCACCTCTTAAGCGCTTAATCGTGCCCCAATAGGGTTTTCGACTCGAAAGACCCCAACGTCCACCATGCACCCTGGTGGACTCGGTTTCCCATATGGATGTTGAACTCTATATACGTGCTTTACTGCTGAATAAAGAGCGTCACTGCCAAGTGAATTCGATTCCTTCCATTTTGTTTAAACTACGATGCTATATTACACGGTATTATCGGTGAATCGGCGACCCCCGGCTCTTGCTCGCTCACAAATCTTTGGATAACATATCCCGCGCAAAAAATGAAGTACTAAAATAGTATTTCTGAAGTATTGATAGTCGAAGTCCGCGAAGTCTGTCATAACGGACTGAGATATACATGATAATACTTTGAAATGTCAAAAATACGAGCTTAGAGATTATGACCTCAATGTACAATTTGCGAGTTGAATCTGAAATTTGGGATCGAATGTTTGAAAACTTTGCAAACCTACAATTTACTAGTTGTATTTCTTAAGGGTTGAATATTTCCATTATTTTATCATTCACGAAAACCTACCACTATTATTTTTTAAATCGAATATCCGCCGTCCATCTTTAAACTTAATTCAACCAATTTCGATAAATTAAACAATAACACGAAAATAGAAATATAAATAATGTCATTGTCTCTGATTTCAGCGTGTGACGTACACGAGTCATGAATTCCATTAGATTTATGTGTGTCGAGTAAAACATATTTTATTTATGTCGTGAATATCGTCTATTTCAATGTAAAGCGATATATACTCATGATGTTTTATCATTCTCCGGTTGACTATGCAGATACGCGTCGTGAGGCACGACACAGTGAGAGTGAAACTCATTTGATATTCACACGCAAAGTGAATTAATAACGTTGAACTGGAGAACGCACTGGCGGACTACTGACTCCACGTGATACACAACTCTATGTATCGAATATACAGTACAACAATTTGATATACTACAATTTAGAAACATTAGAAGAACGTGTGGCACACTGGTGAAGTATCCAAACGATGGTTATCGGTTCGAGGAATATTATAGTCTCATATTCGCTAGGATTTTCTCACTCTCAGTCATGCTATAATGTACAGAGATCACTAATTCTCTCGTATCGTTCTCTAAGATCTATTCATTCTTGGGGGAGACTCGTTCCTTGCAGATCCATCGATCATTCTACAGACCGAGTTGCCATATATACCATGCATTAAACGTTCAGCAGAGGCGGAGCTTTGACTTTGCTGGACAAGACACGGAATAATGGGTAATAAGCAGAATAAAAACTCTGATGAATATCATAAATCCAATGTTTGAACTTTGTCGTAATGAACAAACGTTTCCCTGGACATAACAATGCCGAAACAATGTTTTTTTTTCTTGAACGTTATATTGTAGCTCAACCAGCACAAATTATCACAAATTCGAAGCGATTGGTTGCTTGTAATTGTGTTCTAATAATCTGAAAAAAATGTCAATATGATAAATTGAAGAGTTCAATTATTATTATCTTTTTTTAATGGTATCTGAAACCTGAAACAGGAACTATGGAATAATGGGCCCATTTTTATTAGTGGGTTTAATAATCTCATTAACCTTTGTATCATAAATTAAAAAATGTATGAAAGCTGTCGTTTCAAATATCTTCCAAGGTCCTTCGTGGTTAATTGCCTCCCACTTTATCCTAGAAATAAATTACAACCACAGTTTTCATTCATACGATTATTTCTTCATTGTTTATTTTTTGTTCGAGTTATTATAAAATCACGAAGAATCTACCAACTTCTTTTTATCGATAATCCGATCTTCCCATCTGAAAAAATAAAAAAATTTAAAAAAATAAATAAATTATAGAGTCATAAAATATATGCAGATGTCCATAAACGAGTGTATACGAATAATCAATCAATTATAAAGCGAAACGTCGAGCCAAGGAATCTCGCGTATACCATATAATTGTATATGAAATTGAGAGGTGATATTTGCAGCGTGAGAAACGTGAATCGAAGACATCTTTCATTAGGCCTAATCGACGAGTTTACCACCCGTGGCTCGGAGACTCGTCACTATATACTCGTCCCGGCTTCGATTCTTTGAGCACTCACGCTCATACGTCGATATCACCTCCTACACACTTGCCGTCTGGTTCGGTTGAAACACGTTCGTTCATATGCGAAGGTATCATCGAGGCATAACGTCGTGCACGTTTTGTTCACGAGATAAAGAATAGAATAATCAAAGGTGAGTAATACGAACGGACGGAACGGAGGACGGACGGGCGTTGGAGCAATCGTAGATCCGGATGCCACCCGGCGGGCTCAAAAATACAGCGAGCAAACGTATATACAGAGGAGACCGGGGTTACTTGTATCAGAGACAAGGAAAATCAAGATCGTTTAAAAATCTGTGATTGCACTACTTGTTTTAATCCCAAATTTTATTTCTCTCACTAACGTACGATTGTCATTAAAATTACCGCTATGAGGGACACATATTCTAAGATTTGCACGTCAAGAACCAATTATTGTTCTGAAAAGAAACATTTTCTAATCGGTGTAAAATATTTCTTGGGAAGGGATTATTAGACGTGCTTAGATCAAATTTGTTCTCTTCGAAAGCTCACTTCTTTAACTACAGTTTAAGTCTAATTTAAACCCATTTACTTAATTCTATGTAGATATATTCTAAATTGTATTGAACACTATAGCGATAATTAAATGGAACCATGATGAAACGAGCGAATTCGGTCAAATAAAAAATTGATAATAAAAATAGTATTAAAATATCATTTTGCCAGGCGATAATTCATTTTTTTTCTGAAGTATATGCGTCTGCACATCTGACGATACAACATACTTCGAATGCGACGACTGTGGATGTATGAGGAAGGAAAATTCAAGAGCAAAAAGCGAGCCAACTAGCCCCTGTCTCCACTATATCCGTGGTCTCTTCCCATTTCGACTGAGAGCACGCGTGTATACACACGTATAACGTATACTATACTAGTATATCCGTGAAATTACATCGCGTGGCTCACGCAGTCATCATTCATTCTTGCGGTAGATGATTATGCGAGTGGGCCACGCGTCTCTTTCTCACTGCGTTTTAATTTTTTTTTTTTTTTTTTTAGATTTCGTTTTTCATTTATTTTGTTTCGACATGCTATCATCCTTGCGCTGCGCGGTGACTCGCAAAGAAATGCAGTGAGAGCCTCCGACAGCGCAAATGGAGAGCGAGTCCAGCTTGGTGAGGCATTTTGCTGTGTAGTGCTATATATGTATAATATACACATATATATATATATGTGAACGAAGAAAGCAAGACTCGGTGTAATCTATTGAGGCTCTCGCGAACCAGTCGCGTATATCGTTTCCATTACGCAAATCATTCGGGCCAATGTCGCGGTTGTGAAGTTCGAGGCTCGCAAATCGCCACGACAGGATTATTATGGCACACCTTTTATATGAAGGAAGGATATATAACGTGGTACATTATATTATGCGAATGTACTTGATGACTCGCACTTGCACTCTCAGTGAGGCTTCTTTAGTTATTTAATGGTGAGAGGCTGTAAACACGACGTCGAGGACGTGGGAATGCGGGACTCTTGAACTTTGCAATGACATTTTCATTATTTATCCTGCTATATACAGATTTTTATTTCGAAAAAAAAAAATCATTAATTGAAAAGAAAAACACTATATAGGACTTTGATAAAGCGGCTATTTTGCTGAGTTATTATTACTTTTGTTGCCATAATATTTGTTGATACGATCTTCAGAGAGATTCACCGACTCGAAGCTGCAACGCCTTTTTTTTCCTGCGTTAAAAAATTCATATATTATGGCTAGAACAGAATGATACGTTTTGTAAAAAAATGGATTTATAAACAAGTAAAACATCTTCATGATTTAAAAAATATTTTACTAGTACAGTAACAAAAAATGGTTTATTTGTCGAATTTATAGATTTTAAATAAAATTGTCATATGTATCAAGAAAAATGTTGTAATATTCATAAAAAAGATAATAACAACTTTTTATTGCTGAATTCTTTTTTGTTTGATGATTTTTACAATCATCTAAGATAAAAGAATCTCAAAGCATTGAAAGTTTGGTAGGAAAATGCTTCAAAAGGGTAGAAAGTTCAAAAATCACTATACCTCCCCTTAACGACACTTTATGTATCGCGTATTGGCTTGGCCTTCTTGTCGTTGTATGTTCACATGGGAGAGGAGAGTGATGTGGATTGGTGTGAGAGATTTGGCCAGCCCTGATCAACGCTCGGGGCGTACCACGCCCCTACCATCCCCCTTAACCCTTCGTCCCTCGGTATATACCCCTTTTTCTCTGTTGTTCCATACGCGGCTGCCTATATAAGCCGTATACTTATATTCATAACGCGCGCAAAGCGTGTACATAATGCGCACATAGGTGTCGAGGTATAAGGATTTCGTATTCGCGTGTATGTGTGTGTGTGTGTGTGTGTGTGTATGAGTCGGTTCATGCAGCAAGCGTATACGATCCGTACCAGCTCGGGCCAGAGAGTTGCAACGGGCAACTCCCCCGCGTTCAGTTGCGAGCGACCGAGAGCCGAGGCTCTTCTCAACGGACACGGGCTCTGTGTTCGATTCCGCGCACATATAATTAAGAGCCCTAAATCGCGCGAGATCGCGCGCCTCGAGAGGGTGGCGAGTCTCTCGGTGCATTGCAGCTCGCGCGCTTTTGCTCACCTCCAGCATCACTTTCGAACACTGCTATATAAGATCCCAAGCACTTTGTGCACGATGTAGGGGGACAGCTGAAGGTCATGGACAACTTGGCCATTCGTCCTTTCGCTCATGCAGGCGTTGCTGATCGATGCGTCGCTAGCGGATGGCTATTTGTCAGGCGTCATGCTGGTTGATGTAATGGGAATATGCTTTCCAACGACTAGTTCATAAATGTAATATGTTTGTTCGCATAAATAGGAATTTTTAGTCGAAATAATACGTTTTAGAATTTTCAGAAGATATATGGAGATACAGGTTTTGTTAGAGAATCAATATGGTACGCTTGGTTTGCTTTAGACAAAAACATTAGTGAACATGTGACAAGTCTACCAGGGCACATTTGAGAAGATATCCTTTTGGAGCACGTTAGTAATGCAATATTGTGTGCTCAAGAAAAAGCAGGACATTACGATTGGAACGAAGAAGTCGATATAATTTGCCATATCTAGTCTTATTGAGTAACCATCTGTGAGCGCCCATCTGTGGACATGAATCGTAACGTCGAGTCATTCAGAGTAATGGCAAGTAAACATGTTGCTCTGTCAAGGCCTCAGCAAGATTCTTAACCTGATGCTCTTATCAGAGAACAGATATTTCCATTTCCACTGATTTTCTATCACTGAGCTTTTATGAGCTGGCTTAGCCATTGGGGAATGTTATTTTAATTGGCATTTTGATCATAATTACTGGCAGAAGTTGGTTTAGCATTGGGTTTGAAATTGGTTCATAAATGTCATTTGGATATTCCCGATGAACATTGATTCGGTGTCAGGGAATCGCTTTCTAATAAGTTTCATGAATTCACAATGTCTTTGCCAAATGTCGATGATTCATTCTCGCTAAGGAATTAATTTACATAACCCTGTGAACCCGAGAATTGACAATGACAAATTGTGGTAAGGGTTCGAACATCCGGTACAGATTGTTTCTGCGGCATGTGTTCCTTGAATAAAGTCTCGCAAGTATTCCTTGATTTGGAATATTTTCGTTTTGTTGTTTCGCCGTGAAGCCGGTATCCCTTATCGGAAAGGAGGCGAGGCTCGACGCGTGAAACCGGCCAACGAAATCGTCGATTGATTTATAAAGCGAAATGGATTTCGCGCGAGCTGCTAAGGTGTGCAGTGAAGAAGTATATAGAATCGTTGAGAGAGGGACGAGAAAGAGAGGGAGAGAGAGAGAGAAAGAGACCACGACAGGCGGCGTTGGGCTCGATTAATCTTGAATTTATAGCCGCAATTATCTGTCTACGAATATTTCGCGAGTGAGCTGGAGTACGAGAACCCAAGCACACCGCTTGGTGGTTGCAAGGGGAGGCATCGAAGCTTTCTGTCTTTTTCACTCTCTCTGCAAGTGCGATGCACCGCGATTTATCGTGCGGAACGCTTTGCCCCTGCTGGTGTTGCTGCTAAAGCTAAAGGTACCTCAAAGCTCTCAGTAGAAGTTGGCTAAATCTCGATACCGAAGTTAACGAATACGCGCTTCAAGAAGAAGCCTTTCTTTTCTCAACAAGGTACGAAAATTGCTTGCGATACAAATGTAATTATTTAGAAAAATTCTCATCTGACTTGTAGATAAGTAATAATTATTTACAAACACGGTTTCTTAGGATAAGACACTTTTTTTTTATTAACCCTTCCACTGCTCATCATTCTCTTTTCCTTCCCCTTCTCTTTCTGATCTCCGTCCTGCCTCCTATCACATTCTTCTTCTCAGCCACCTTCGTTCCCTCCTCTTTCAACTTTTTCTCCTTCGCGCTTCACGTGTCCTCCTCCTTCAACGAAAATCAGCCCCAAAAGCCCCGCGCGTACGAGAGTTCTCAAATTTCTCTCGAAATTATGCATAGCTACCGCGAGCGACTGGCGAAGAGGAGATCCCGCACTGCTAACCCATGGACCGAGTTCTCTCGAGCGAGACGAAGGCGCTACCCGTTGGCGTCCAAAAGGCCCTAGTTAAGTTTCCGTCCGCCTTTATTAAAACGCCCGGCAACTAACTAATCCGATGCAGCGCAGTAGCAGCACCACCGCCGCCACCAACCGAAGAGGAATAGTAGGCGTGAGCCAAGAAGAAGAAAGAATACAAGAAAGAAGAAAAAAAAAAAGAAATCCAAGAAAACCAAGCGAGAACTCTTGAAGAGCCAAAAATAGGAGTCGGTGATGCAGTGACTGCGTCATGTGCTGCTTGGAGGCGGTATGCTGCCCTCGGTTCATCTCGGGGTCGTCGTGGAGTTCTCGTCCCGTTCGTAATTACGTGTTGCAGGGGGCGTGACCCGGGACGCTAATGTCACGCGTATATACTTTCGCCGGAAATGGGATTTCGCTTGGGATATGGACCCGGTTGGTTGGCCGTTAGTGGGACTCGTGGCAAGAAGAGATATATCTTGAACGAGAGCCTCGTCATTCTGGAGACTTTAGACCATCAAATGATGAAGATCGATGAAAAAAGAGCGACAAAAGACGTGGAAGTTCACCAGCGTTGGCGAGAAAAGTTGATGAACACAACGACGCAATGAGGAATACCTGTCGAAATGCCTGTAGACACTTTCACACCGCCCTATTATATAAATATATACTGTATTGAAGGAGCGGTAGGTATTGAAATAAGCGAACGTCCCACACGTCGCGTCATATGCGCGAGTCATTAATTAATTAAAACATAATAAAACGGATTGGCCGTCGTTTCTCTCTTAGTCGCCACTTGACTGATGCTCCAGCTCCTCCCGCTGCATGAATAAATATTACGGTTGGGCGAATGTGTCTGCATGTGTGAGTGTTTTGAATAAATTAGAATTTATGAGATTGGGGATCCACGCGGCAGAGGCGCGCGCGTATACAGTAACCCAGAGTCCTCTCTCTTGCTCGTTTGGGCCAACTCGATGACGGCCACTCGATTCGCTGCATACATTATATTAATTCACGACATGGATATTCTAGCACCGTGTGGAGAATTAATTTTCATGAGATTTCATTACCAAGTGTGTTTGTGTAAGTGTGTCTGTGTGTGTGTGTTCGGGAAGTCGTCAATCGATTTTTATGGTGAAATTCGAGAATGACAGGATTGAGGATCAATGGCTGAGAATTGTAGGCATTCGGCTACTGATGAACCTCATGATTTTTGGAAAGCCAAGATGTGTTGATTGTCGAGTTAGCGGCCGGGGAACGGACCACTCGTGGAAATGTCACGGTTGGGATCAGACCAATGCTAAGTTTAACATAATTATTAACATGATCAATGTCGGATCTAGTATAAATATGGGGAAGATCAATGCTAAATCTGGCATAAGCATGGGCGAGATAAATTCTAAATGTAATATGAATATGCCATACATTTCTATGAAATTTGTTTATAATCACTACACCTAAATAAACAAAAAAAAATATTTACATTTTCAAAAGTTTTTGAGTGACGAACTTAAAATGAACTAACCTACATCTTAATTTGTTCAGAGATTATTACCATCAGTTTATTCGAACAATGTAGTTACCAAAATGTACTTGTTATAATGTAATCAAACAATCACTCATCATTATTGTCTAATTTTATAACAGCAACGAAAAGTAAATTTTGTTCGACCTATATGCCTGTCCAAGCACTCAACTTTACACTCTTGGAACAGCTAATCCAACTTCCGGTTATATCTTGTTTACATTGGCAGCGAAAAAGAAGAGCGAGGCAACACGCACGACGAGGGGCTACACGTGGAAAAACATTCAGGTGCATGACTTAATATCCCTAATTCCATGTGAGCTTCGCCCTCGGAAATGTGTGTCTAATTATACCCAATAATCTATGCTTGTGGAACAACTCTACTAATCCTTACAACCGAACCTGAAATTCCTAATGTTTCCGGAATGCCTCTAACATGTAGTACTAACGAAATCTAATTTGGATGCTTGAAGTCTTTTCTCACTTTTCACTATAGAATGTAGTTAGTAATAACATGAAATTCTGGTCAATATATTATCAAAATGATATTTACGAAACAGACGTGGAGAATTTTTCAATGTCATAAAATCTGAACGCGATGAATTCCATTAAAAATAACTAAGTTTCATTTCAAATTTGATACGCTAAAATGGAATTCTAATAAAAATATTGACTGACAGCCTATTTTCGTTTTTAATTCTAAAATAAATTAATTAGTAATATTAAGTCTGAACTGTGTATGATCAAAATGATGTTGATAAATAACCTTGAAGGATAAAAAAGAACTTTGTGAGAAATTGCTGAATAATAGAACCTCATATAAAAAATAAGCTTTTACGTCGAATAGGATGTTCCAAAAATAGGAGGGATAAAAATATTCCGGAAGGTAAAAGACTTTTTATCGTCTTTTAAGGCGCGTGACGACGTCAGTGAGTTTGCGGGGTCTCGTGAAAATACCTCGTACATCCTTTGATCGTATTCCAGATGTACGGTGCGTGCGGGTACCGGGGCATACGGGCGTGCGCTCTGCAGCGAGAGATAATGCAACAAGCCGCGCGCGTCGTCTTCTCTTCGCTCTTTCTATCCCGCAGCTTCCACTTGGAAAGTAAACCGCGAAGGCAGCTCTGCCTCGCGTCTCTGGCCATTAAGTTTCCAAGGAACCTCGTTATTTATTGCGGATGCGGGGCACCAAATTTGATCGCGAATTTCGAGTTCCGTTGCTGCGCAATGAAAGACCGAGGCGATTCTCAAACAAATAAAGAGAGGAAGAGACGTTGGCTTGCCGTGCGCACTGCACGTGTAGTACGTACAGGAGGTACAGATCGATGTGCACATCCTCTCAGAGAAGCGCTTCCACCTTTCGCTTTACATTTTCGTCTGAGATATGTGAAAGACAGGCAAAAAGAAGAAAAATATACTGGTGTGCACTATACCGGGTATTAATGCTTTTTCGTACCTTCGTTAAGTGGTAAATTCAAAAACCAGTATGGAGCCAACGATCACCAGCTTATATCGACAACTTTATCGTATCATCGTCGATTACGACGTTAATTGTCGTACAGTAAAATTAAGACATTAAATCACTCTCCACGAGGTAATCCTTCTACTCAATACATCATCATGGAAAAGGATTAAAAAATATATATTTTTTATAGAACTTTTTTATGTGCATTCCAAACAATATTACCTTTAGATTATGGCATTGTCATAAAAGAAATTTTGTTTTTATGCCTTTTTTTTAGATTTTCATGTTAGGATACTAAAAAAAAATTATTAATACGTGAGATTGTATGTCTTAATTTCTTTATTAAGGTTCTTTTGCACTCGAACTTTTATGATTGTTGAGATGTCAGACTGAATTCATGTACACAATTAGAATTGTATGAAAATTTGAACTGTTTTAATTACAAATATCATTGATGCGCTGATTTTTAAGAAGATTTTTCAGTAGATTAATACTTGAATTATTTATAATAGATATTGTATTTATAAAATTTCTTGTTTCATATTATAAAACAAAAATGCAAGTTAAAAAATGTATTTTGTAAAACAGGAGGCTTAAAAAAAAATTATTTTTCAAAAAAATCGTAATTCGTAAATCCAGGATTATAAATTTTCGTCAACTATTACACTTGTGTAAAAAGTTCTTTTTCGTCTTTTTTCAAGACGTGTGTGTGAAAGTGCGGGATAGGTCAAATTGATCGGGTAGCGATAAAGTGGCGGAATTTATGTTGAAGTAAAGAGAGTTATTTAGCGAACGTCTATACAGCGACAGCAAGCTAGATTCCTCTGGCTGTATAATAATGATGTCGAGATCCAGGAAATTTTCTAGCTCTATCACATCGTGTCCAGAGTTCGGCACGTATAACTCTCTCAGTCGAGAGGGAAAGTGGTATGTAGTAGCGATTTCGATTTGTGAGCCTCTCGACGACGAGGCGACGTATAGAATAACGGATTTACATGGACGGAAGGTTTCGAGTGCGGCACGAT
Organism: Perithous albicinctus; assembly: GCA_964016905.1. Lineage (NCBI taxonomy): Eukaryota > Metazoa > Arthropoda > Insecta > Hymenoptera > Ichneumonidae > Perithous > Perithous albicinctus. The sequence goes on along the minus strand of OZ024696.1, from coordinate 18,195,852 downwards.
TCTTCTATTTGAACAGTGCTCTGCTCGCTATAATATTGCTTTATCGTGACGTAATGGACGTCTCTTAAAGAACTTCACAGAGAGATCTACCGGTTTGAAGACAGGAGGAGAACAAGGAATACTGCCGCGCACGACCATGCAGCGACTAACTTCTTGGCAATAGTTTGTATTCACCTCTTATTGCTTGGGTTCTTGCATTTCGTTTCTCATGGTAAGCTTCATCTACCAGGAGGTGTAATCATAAAATTAACATAATTTGCTCCCTTTTCCTGCTATTAAACCGTACACGTGGTGGGTTAAAAAAAGATTTTTTTTTTAAATAAATCTGCTGGATTTCGTGCTCCGTTTGTTAATTTGGCAACATCTGTCTCTATTGCACGAATTTTGTTTGTTGAGTTATTAATGTCACCACAGAAATGTATATATCAAAATTACAACTACAACAACGAAAGTGCTATCTTGGAAGTGACAAAAAATATTTTGTAAAAGGAGAATGTAGATTTTTTACCAATTATTTTTGCATTTTTTTTTCTAAATCTATAAACTGAAAAAATTTCTTTTTTTTTTGTAAGATTAATAAAAGATTGCAAATTTCCGACCAATAAAAAATTTAAAGAATCGTAAACCCAAGTTCGACATGGAAATACCGAAAAAGAACTTTTTCTCCAAATTATTACCCATATAAAAAATAAGATCACAAAAAAAAAATTGCTTTGTTGAAATTGTTAAAAAAAAAGAAAATGCGAAAAAAATTGTTACAATATCCTGATAATCTTCTCGGCATTACCCAAGAATAATTTGTGGCATAGCAAAAGTAGTCGATCGTTCGAAAGATATTGCGCCTGGAAGACTGCCGGTAGTGTAATATAATCAGTCGTAATTCCCCTAGCTCTTAACCCTTTTGCATCTCCTTGCGTGCATAGTTTCTTATTTCGATAGCAAACAGAATACGCGGCAATTTGCTGGTGAAAGTAGAATTGCATAGAACTTTGTTTCAGCGAAGATCTTGATGCTATCAACAGGCGGCTCCATGAAGTATGGTGAAAAATACAATTTTCGTATTATTTCACAGGTTATAATCGTGAAATAAATGCTATAAGGTGGGCTACCTCGTGGCGTACGTAAATTTTATTATATACTATATTGGCTGTAGTATAAATCGTAGCTCGTCCCGTATTTCCACGTGCCGGCTGCCCGCGACTCTCGTTTGCATGCAACGCGAACGTTACGTGCAAATTAAAGTCGGATGTCACGATAAATTTTGCGATGCTTTTGCCGTACGCGCAACTCTCTTTTGCTTGCTATATATATATATGAATGTATACAAGTTTTGACTGTGCATGTGCGCACCGGCGACACGCTGTAACTAGAGCTCCTGTGACAATTCTTCCTTCCATGTTGTGGACCCCTCTGCGCGGTGTATATTCGAACGTCGTTTTCGCGCGCTCGTGTCCCTTTAAAAAGCCAAGCTTATGGTCCGTCCAGTACGCTCGCAATGAATAAAGGCACGAGAGCGTCGCGTGCCAGTTAATAAATTGGCTCGATCTCAGAAGTTAAAATTAAAATAAATTAACAAGACCAATATGGTTAATATGCTTTATACTACTGTATCTACGCTGTCTAAGAAATTAAGTGCAGACAGATTACAAGGAGGGCTTAAATTATCTGTGCTGCTATTTTTCCAACTGGAATGTTTACTGCAAATAAATTACTTTTCAGTTATTTATTAGGCAACATATATGTTTCCTTTGTTTATGCACAAATTGCTTTCTGACTTTTTTTTTTAATAATAAAATGTTTAAAATGAATTACATAGTAAAAATAAATTTGTGAAATCAGTGACCTACTTTTTGTAAAAAAGTATTTTCTTAAATAAGTAATAAAATGAACTTAAATGTTTTGTAAAAGAAATTTACAAATGTCGATCGCTTGCGGACAAATATATTTTTCGTTCAAAACTACAAAAATCATTTTTCTGTCGTGTTGATATAAAAAATTTTGCGAAAGGTCGGAGAAAAATATTCATCCCCGATTTGCGTGAAAAATTCCAGAATCCCAACGATAAACTCTCTATTATAATCTGAATCGGGTTGTCCGACTGAGTTTTTCGCAGCAGGGAGATTTGGGTTTACGAGTGAGAGGGAATCGAGAAGAGAAGCAACGAGAGGCAAGGAAAACCGAGACCGAGAGTCCGCGCGGGACCCCCTTGCAGAATTGAGTCGGGGCTATGAATAATTCATAGACATTCAAAGGAGCGTGGCGGGGAGGAAAGGGCGAGAGATAGGGCGAATTGTGTGTATACGAGCAGTTGGAAGGGATTTGGAAGACGGTAGGGAAAGAGAAGGAGAGAGATAGAGAGGGAGTCAGCCCGTTTAATGCGATACACTGGTTGAGGCCGTTGAGGCGCGGCCCGCGCGTGGTTTACTGAATAAAATCCCTGATTGACCAGTGGCAGGGTGGTGACGGTGGCTCCTCTCGCTGATTTGTATATATATATGGCTGGTTGGTTAGCGATGCTGTAAGAAAGCGTCGAGTCACACGGGGCGACGAGATCGAACGAACAAACCTCTAGTGATCGTCCGAGCTGTATTCTCCTCTTTCTTTCTCTCGCTCTCTCTCTCTCTCTTTCCTCTTGCTGGTAGATCTCCGATTCTCATCTTTTCGCGATAGATTAGGAGAGCACATCGCCGGTGAATAAAATAGCTGATCCTTATATCGATATACACGACTTGCGGGGCTCGCCGGCGAAGATGGGATAACGATTGAGAATGCGAGAGACAGAGAGAGAGAGAGAGAGAGAAAGGAAGGAATGGGAGAGGAGAACGAGAGAAATCAGATCAACTTATGCGGTGCACGCACGTAATACATGATCGGGGCAAAAGGATTGTTCCGATAGATACGAAGAATTCTCAGCCTCTTGAGGCGCCGAACAAGCCCGGCGTATGATAACGCGGAGCGGCTTATTATAGCTTTTTAGTATTATTCAAGAAGAATGTACAGTAGAATCTCCCGTATTCCAATTGGATTTTATATCTTGGTTTATGGCCTTAGTCGATGATAGTATGAAAATCGCGTGCGCCGTATAGATCTGCTAGATGTTCGTTGGTGGTTTGGGATATTTTTGAAATATTTAGTTGTGAGAAATTGTATAGTTCTGAGCAGCTTATTTTGATGTGAGTTACTGCAAATTATTTGTCGGAACTGGTTCTGAGCAGTAGGTTAGGTTCTGATAACATAGCCATATATTTTTATTCCCCATGTTCACATTGTCTATTTTTTTTGCGGATGCACCACCATTTTTAACAAATTCTTTGATGTCTCTTTGTGCTCAAGCAATCTTCGTATTCCACTTTGAAATATTTACCAGTAAGAGACCAACTTCAGGATGATTCAAATGTCAGTATATTTAAAGACCGACTTCACCAAAATCAACGTTCTAGTTTTCCTTGCATAAATGATACCTACGTCACGTTATTCCCCATGCTTACGATGTCGATTCCCCTTTACTTTGTATTTGCAACATTTTCCGCCAATTCTTTGATCATCTTGTCTTTGATGTGTCTTTATGCTGAAGTAGACTTCCGATATAGTTTTAACAATCTGTTGGTAGGAAAGCATCTGTACTTTTTTTGCATTCTTTTTACCCATATCCTGCTCTATGAGTTCATTTCTTTCGTAGTATTTCACTCTCTTGTCTTCCATAGGCTACTTTACCCCGTCTCTTCTTCTTCTTCTTCTTCTTCTTCATCCTCTTCGAACTGTACTAGTTGACGTGCGGATTGGACGAGCTCGAGGGCGACTTACCTATAGCTACTTATATGTACATGTATAACCCAGTCAGATGCTGCTAAGGTATAAAAGCAATACGGTATCTTCCAACGTAACGTATACGGAAAAGAGCCGTCACTTCTGGCGATGGGCGAGGCAAAAGCTTCTTCTATGCTAGAGAATAGCTTTTACACGTTCGCAGTTCATGAAGCTAAGGTACCCACAGTCTATAGCTATGTTGGACTGCGTTGATGGCGATGATGTTGCTGGTCGGGTTAGTCTTGTACTCAGTTTTGTATACAGCAAAAGACCGCTGTACGTACACGATCCCGGTATATTCGTTCACCACATGAGAGTATAAGCCAGCACACATAGCATTGTGGGAACCCCGTAATCGAATACACAAACGGAAACCCCTGAGGGAAGCAGCCGAAGCCTCGCGCGCAACAACGAGGAAGGTTATGGCTCGAGCGGGTGAACGTCAGTTTCGCCTTATCTCTTCTCAGCTATCTGCCGTTATTACTTCTTCTGCTTCAACTCGTGTCTCTACTCACCTCAACGTACAAGACGTCAGCCAAACGTCATTACACAAGTTCAGCTTGTTCCTCGTTTGTTTTAACCCTTTCCAACACACAAATCTGGCAAATCGTGTTTATTTCTTTTCGTATCGACACATTTGATGGATAACAATTCTCCTTATCAGACTGACATAAAATTGCAGGTGTAGGAAGAATTTATGGCGAATAAGATGCTTGCATTTCATTTAACAGTTATCCAACGTAGCATAGAAGATGGCAGAAATAATGCAGCCAATCTTTAGACTGAAGTCTCATAAGCTTTTAGAAACGAAGTTTTAAAATTGGTGTGTATTGGTGTTTTGTAGAAAGCAAAAATATACTTGAAGTAGATAAATAAAATACGCGGTTTACGAGCATCAATGCAATGTTGTGCGGGGCAAATGCAACAGACGTCAACAATTAAAAAAAAATTTGTCATGCTTCAAAGGAATGTTTCTAAATATTTCGATATTATGTGGGACATAGGGCATTTAAGGAGACTTGTCCGCTTAGTATTAGTAGTGACACTGATTTGTAATCACGTAGCTCCGTACAGATTCTACAGTATGAGTCTCAGAGTGAAGCTCTCCGCAAACCGTTATTCGAACTATAGAAAATTGAAATTGCATTGACTGACGTGAGATATCTTACGGGCCATCATCGATTAATTATTGATTGCGGCTCAATACGAAGGCGGAGCATCAAGCACAGGAGGGCTCTTCCATCAGCGTGATCGCGGAACGGTCAACAAAGGACCGAGAGACACACAAGAGCATCGAGCACCTCGAATCTTTACGTTCATTCACAGAGAGCTGCGCGGGAGCATTACGAACGCTCGTGTAGAGTGAGATCGCATGACTGGCGAAATAGAAAACAACGAAAACTACGATCGCGAAGAGAGCCATTATTATCGGATGACATTCATCTCGTCGTGTATATATAGGTATATATTCACGTTCATCGGTACAGATTCAATTACACACGTTTAATGCTGTACCAGCGTACGTTATCGGGTGTCTATCTTTATCTATCGGCTTTTACCGAAGTTATCGGTGACGACGGCGAAGGAATTCATAGATTTAAACAGAATCGATAGATCGTAAATATAGTTTTTACGATCTGAACTCGTCTGCTTGTGTTCCTTCTCCTTGGGAAAGATCAACCGTGTGTCGTAATAGCAGTCGCAGACGTAAGCAGAAGTCGAAGTATATATCCTCTCGTGTACCATCTCACTCGACATTTTTATTATCGTCGTCAACTCACGAATGGTAGAGGAGATGCACAACACACGTGACCCAGTTACGATATAATGGGATCGAGAAGTTGGGTTTGTAATGCACAAAGGATCGACGATGGTCGATGATGACGACGACAATGACGTGGCTTCGTTATTACGCTCTCGCTTCAACGGCCAATCAATTGGCTGGACGGAAGTTCGAATGATTAATTGGGTCAACTACGAGAGGCATGTTATATTCCCTACCGGTTCTGTACTGCGCTGTTCTCGAGAGGCTCCAATCTATTCAATGATGCAGGATTTTTTTTCTTTCGGTTAATGGGGTCGTTAGACCAGACGTGGATCATGTATCGGCATTTTACCGGGTAATGATGTTAAGTCGATAGGAAATCTTGGTAGACTTGGAAACTGTTGGGGAGGGGGGGGGGGGGGGGGGGGGCACAGCTGCGAACCATCAAATGGGATTTTTTACATGGTTTCTTTTACCAGGAAAAAAGTAATGTCTAATAATAAAAAATTTATTGACTAAAATTAAATCTATTTTTTATACTTAATTGGCTGCGCAGCAGTCGATAAGCGCATTTGCTTGTCCTTAGATCATTCATAAATATTGCGATAAATATGGCAAGAGTCGAAATCCCTGGTGAGCAGCAGCGCGAAGGTGAATAACGACGACGAGGAGGATACAAGAAGTTCTGAAGTGGTCCAACCGCGAGAGAATATGGAACAATTAGCTCGTGAGGGATTATCATATCGTGACACGTGAGTACCTTGGGACAATTACCGTGTCATGTCCGAAGAGGAGCGTGCGATCTCTCGGCTCATATGCCGCTGAATCCCCAGACGATATTTAACTTCTATATGCACCTCGTGTACACCTACGTGCAATGAACTCGTGCTGCTGCGGTGAGTTATCGGTGCACATACTCAGAATGAGATGAGAAAGGAGCGAGACACAAATGTTTAAAAATAGTAAGAGCAAGGAGGTAGAATGGTGAGGCGAGAGCGTAAAGAACGAAATTCTCGCTGAGTATAATCACCAGCTGGATTGCGAAGGACGGTAAAGACCACCCCAAATAATATCTCTTGGTTTTTCTGTTTAAGGTGGCTTCAACTGTACAGTCAGCACAATTTTATATTAACATTTTTAAAATCGGTTTCTGCATATTTTCAACGAAAAATTAGCATACCACGAAGAAAGAACTAAATTACAAAGTTTCCGTTTAATATAGAAAAAAACATATAACAATGAATTTATAGAAAAAAGAACAAGAAAAAAAGATAAAAAATGTTTTTTATCGTGTCGTAAATCCAGTTTTTTTTTAAATTTACTATTAAACATTTTTGTAGTGCTTTAAGTAGAAATCCTTAAATTCACATATATCTGCTTATATATCAGTTCCGTTTAAAAATATGTAAAAAACAATTTTCGAAATTTTAGTACTCGAATGACGTGACTGTACCGTTGAGACGTGCTTAAATCATTCGTTTCCTCATTAATTATGTTTCCAGCCGTAGCCTTTCTCAGCGCAGAATTCTCGAGAGTGCTTCGCAATTATTCTGAGGTTGCCCGAAATTAGCGTATCGGTTAACCCCGTTTTCGCTGAGAATCTGGGATAACGCCTGTCAGGTCGTTGCGAAAAAAATTATCATTCCACGGTTCAACTGATGAATTTTTGAACATTTTTTTTTCCCCTCGCGAATGAAAGAGAGACGAAATGGAGATTACCAATTTGCGTTGTATTGCAAAATTATGAAACACGACTCTGTTGGGGAGTCGAATGACACGATTGGGATAAAATGAGGGTATTAGAATGGAATTTAAGCCGACATTTCTAGATATCGTGACGGCACGAGAACGATCGTCGTCCAAGTCGATTCTGCTCTAGTACGCTGGTAGAGTTTTTGAAACACCAGGACATTATTAGGATCAGAGCGTTCACTTGGACTGACTGATGCTGTGTCTGTTAGCCACGGAGGAGGAGGAAGGTGTGGCTCGGGTGTCTCGTGAGCTCGTGTTCTCTCCCTCTGTAACGTGCGGCAGTGAACGCGAACGGATATACGCGGTCGGTCTGTTTGCCCGGAGCCCCTAATACATAAATATCTCATAAATAACCATCCGGCGAGAGAACCCTGGGTCTTCACGTTTTTGAACGGTTCGCTCTCAGGCCTTCCGGCCAATTTATATACGCGCGGCATGCTTGTCTTGTGTATACTCTTTTGCACGTCATCTTTTCCGCACCTCAAGCTTTTGTCGTTGTTGGCGGGGATTCGCTCACTTTTAAAGTAGAATTGCAAATTGCAATATTATATTTGAAAAAGAAATAAAAATCTTAATAAGAATAAGTAGCTTACAAATTGGCACAACGAAGAAAAATTAGGAATACGAAATATTTATTGGACCATCGAAGAATAATATTATCTGACTTTCGATAGACTTTGCAATTTTTAGTCAAACATAGTGTTGAAAATATTTGTTAATGTAATAATCCGTGCAATCCATAAATACGCATTTTTATAATAAATTATTTGTAGTCGTATGAATTAAGAATAATTGCAGAAATAAAAATAATATGTGCACCGATTTAGCAGATTGTTGAATTGCTGAAATTATAGAAATTGCGTTGACTTGATTATCAGTTAAGAAGTATAAGTGAACGAAGTGGTTACCAGTGAACTTAACTCGCTCGACATACGTAGGCATACTCGAGTGTGTAGTACAGTGAATACAGTAAGAATAAAAAGGATCTGGATCGCTTACGTTAATTAAGGTCGTGCGCACGGCCGACGGTAAGCTACCCCTCGCGATTCTTTATCGGTATGCTAATCGATCATGAAATTCTGTTCCGAGAGATTAACCGTGTCTTAATTAGTTTCTCTTGCCGGTCGACGACGACGACAACGACGACTTCTCTCTTACTCAAGACAGTGCGACACAGACAGAGAATGTGAAGAAAGAAGTAAGAAGAAGGAGAGGAGGAAGATAGAAGCGTAAGAGGCTAAACTGCAAGGAACCTTGGGGGAGTACAGTCTGCGCGACCTTTCCTTCCTTCTCCGTCTTCCTTCTCCTCTTTCCGTCTCTCTTCCTTCGATTTCCATCCGTAAGGACGTTCCACACGATTCTCGGTAGGAACGAAATTTGCATTCGCAGGACACGAATACTCTGGTCGTTGACGTTGGCCCGAACTCTCGGCAGGCCTTAAGCGAATAGTGAAAGCAAGTGCCGAGACCTCTTGTGAAATTAACCGAATAGCATACCCACATTTTTCTGAATTAGGATTTTCAGTGATTCTAATTTAAAATAATGTCTTGATAACCCATTTTTATAACAGCATGAAGATGTACTTCACTGGGTTCGAAACTAAAAAATAAACCATCGTTAATGAGAATCTTGGCTAAATTACATACTGATTTACTTGGAAGCTCTTCATATAACAGAGAACTTGTTCCATCGCAGGTCATTCGTAACGAATACCTTCATTAATTCCAGTCGTGAATCCAAACGTGGTGACACAATCGCACCGCAAAAGAATGGAATTCGAATGTCAGACCTTTTTGTGGCAGACAAAGAAGTGCTACAAGATCGGAAGTAAAAAAATTCAAAAATTAGCTGGAGACCGCTCTTCAGTACAGAGTGAAACAGCAGTTCAATGATGTAGAGAAGGAATTAAAACTTACAATGATGTCAGTTTTAATTCAATTTCGATCATAAGATCGAAGTTAAAAGTTTGATCTCAAGATTGTTAATTATTGTTAATGATTTTTTGCTAGTCCATTTTTATGATAATGTGCACATTGTCCTCCTGTACTCAGAGCTAATAAATATAACATTGGTAAGAATCTTGACTGAAGAATATATTATCCTTAGATGACAAGTTTCCGAGACAGGGTTGCCCATCGGAGGTCATTCATGTTGAACATCTTTACTAATCCTGGTAACAGGTTCGAATGTGGCGGCACAGTCGCAATGGAATCCGAAAGACGAACGTCTTGTGACAGGCAAAGAGGTGCTCAGGAAGAAATCAGAACCACTCCCCAGTACAGAGTAAAAAACAGAGTTCACTGATGTTAGGAAAGGACTGAAAGCCACGAAGCAAAGCGTATACATTCTGAGTCAGTCGGGCACTCCGGCAGCGACTGCCTGGAATGCGGAACTTCAATGACATTAATTCGTGCGGTACTGAGCGATCCTTCGCTGTGGCTGCTCGACGACCATAGCTTTATTCGCGTCCAATCGAGCTCGAGGGATCGGCCTTCTTGCGATTTATTATATCGATTTCCCTGTTTCCTTAGCGTTTGCGTCGTTTCCTTCCCAGTTGCGGTTACTCGCGCACCGATTACGGTATCGATTTTTCCGAGAATGATCTCATGCTGATTGGATCGTTCGTTGGATCTCGTGAACCCTGTACCTTCTTTCATGTGAAGAGAAGAACTCACCGCTTAGATAAATGTGTGAGAATATCGAAGAGCTACCAATGCTAGCCGTTTGAAGTCGGTATCGAAGCACTTTGAAAATACCGAGTGAACTACTGCATTCAAGCCTTCCTTTAAGGCCTTTAATTCAGTAAGATGGTGAAGCCATCAACGGGTAGACCTGAGGAGTCAACGATCGAAACGATACGATTCATAGCCGATTGTTCTCGCATTAGGAATTAAATGGCGAGAGTGAGACAGATATTCAGGTGATTCTATGGCAGCGAGTCCTTTCAACAATTCTATTTTAGATTGCTATAGCTATTTCTAGTGCTCCTTGGTGAGGAAGAGGCAAACTGCAGGTTGCCTTGATTTCGTATGGTTATTTCTTTTCTAACCCTCTCTTTCTTCTCCTTTTATCTGTCACGTCCGTCGATGTATCCTGGATCGATCGAGATTTTTCCATAGAAATATACACCAAAGCGAATACTTTTGCCACAGAGCAGCGGGTCTTAGAAAAGAAGCTGACAATGAGTGAGATCTCGGAGGCAGATCCAATCGTTGAAGTCGATAAGATCTGCCGGAGATTCTAAAGTTTTCTCTATCTTTCTCACTTACTCAATGGTATTGGCTCTATTTAGTTCTCTATCGACTCCATACACAGAGTCGATGGAGAGAAACATACACTCAGAAGCCACCAAGCATGAAGCGAACCTTCTCTATCCAGGTGGAACGAGGATTAGTCGGCTGCTCTATACCGTCATTCTGTGATTCCCTTTTCTTCCTTCTGGATCTGACTCGCAGACCTGCTTCTTCCGGGGTATTGCGAAACCAGTGGGATTTAATTGACGGGAACTACCTTCACTCACAAGTTAAGTAGAGACATAACTGTTTTAGCTTTCACATTGACTGCAAAGATTTAAAATAAAAATTACAGGGTCGCGAGATCCAAAATAAAATGTACTTTAATGTTCTGAGAGGTTCAATATTGCATTTTCATGTTTCAATTTAATTGGCTGTTTTTCCCAATTGCTTTCAACGCCATCTGCAAGCGCAACTCATGATATCACGTCGTTAGCTTGGCTCAGAAATTGATAAGTCACGATTAGAAACGTTAGCACGAAATATTTCCAACGTGATTCAAAGTTACACGTATCAGAATGTGAGAATGTCCAGACACACATGTTTGCAATTACCGAGGCTTGTTAATCCGAGTTCGTCACTTTTTTTTTTTTTTTTTTTTTAATCTTCTCTTTCATAACTCCTCCGTGTTGGACAAGTGTCGAAAGGACTCGTGAAGCTCAGCTGTTGTCAGTGTTTCGTTTAGGGCTTAAAGCTACTGCTATCCTTGGCGCCAAGAGTTCGAAGGAGAATAAGAGGAACAAGACGGGAAAAAAATGTGAAGAAGCAAAAGAGAAGAAGAAGAAGCTGCCACCCTCGGTTGCGAGGCGTGAATGGCACACGAGGAGCCGTGTAATTGGACATGTCGAGTCTTGTCGAGTCGTTGAGTTGCAGCAGCAGCAGCAGCACAAACAGCGGCAACACAGCAGCTCGTCGAGCTAGTATTATTTCGTTACGTTTCGTTCCGTTCAACTCTGCTCATTCGTCTAGCACGACCCGCTTTTTCGTCGGCGACACGAATAAGAGCTTCGTGTATTCCTATCATCCGTGTGAACGCGGCAACGAGTCTCCTGCACGCACACGTTATTTCACGTAATATATATATAGACTGTAAACTGCATTCTGTCCAGCGTTGAAACGAAAAAAAAAGAAGAAAAAAAAATAAAATTCGCTATCCCGCCGTATGTACGTTTCCGTAGGAATGAGCCATGACTCAGTTCACAACTCGTGAATCTCTGTTACACGTCTGCCTCACTCTCACGAGAAGCAAGAAAAGTGGACATATGAATTACTCCGGTGAACTTGAGGCAAAGAAAATATTACATAGTAGAGAGATATGTGCAGTGGGTTTATTAAAGCCAGCTTAATATGCCTACCTTCTGGCGTATATCCATTCGAGGTGCGATTTACTCGGGGGAGGGCAGATTGAACTCGACGAATTGAGGAACGAGTATATAAGTCGCTGGTACCAACGTGGATATGCGTGTAATCCTAATTCATACACGTACAACTGTATAGGAAAGTTGCATGGCACTCTTGAGGAGTTACCAGCATATGTTTCTATGCAGATAATCTGTACAGTTAGACCTCGAGTATTGCAACTATTCGAGATACAAAAATTACGTATCAAACATAACATTGGCTCGCATTAGAATTTTTGTAAAAAAATTATCAATGAATGTAAACGTTTTAGTTTTTTTAGGAATATGAACATTCTTGAAATTATGTATTCTGTTATAATAAATTATAATATTCTGTTGGTCTCTACACGTCAATGATTTAATTAAAGTTATTGAATAATGTACACAAATATTCATGGCTTTACATAAATATTCATCATATTTCATAGCTGCTGTCGTTAAATACTAAAAAAAAAAAAAATGAGAATATATAATTAATCAAAATCTCTTAATATAATCAACTTTCGTTTTGCAATTGAATGTATTATAAAAATATTTTACACACATTTTACACATTTACATAACTTGCACAGCTTACACACCTGAAACATAAAATAATAAGTAGAATTAGTGGAATTTTGGTAAATAACTATGAAAAGAGAATAAATATTTTACAGAATTAAGTGGATTACGAAGGTTTAAATTTTAAAAAATCAGCTAATATTTTTATTGTAATATAAATATAAAAACGTGTCCATCTGGTTTCCATATATCAATTACATATTTTTTGTACTTTTCTTCGTAAATTTTTTTATTAAATATACAAAAAAGTACTTTCGATTTGTAACTGTAAAAGTGATACACAAAAAAGATATGCAGTCTCACGCTAAACACTTACTTGAACATAACCTATTATGTTATCGACTTCAACATTTTTTAACCCACAAACACCAACTTCTAAGCTAAGTTATATATCATATCTTAGATCTGTTCTACTTTCATTTGCGACCCTTCAACATTTCTCCACCAAATCAATACAAAAAGCCCTTGGTTGAAAGGCATAACAATCGTTATGCACTACGTCTTTTACGAGGTAGCAATTCAAGAGTTCCTACTGTACCAAGGTGAGTACGGTGAGTATATAGATATATATATATATATATACACACACAAAGCGCTTATGCGCTACTCACCGAGCTCGGTACTTCTTATTAGTCTTATAGGTATTACATGATGCATGGTCCGCTGAGGTGAGGAGGCGGAGAGGTAGAAATGGCAATTACGTTTCCTTCCGTTCGTGGGTTGTGCTTTTCCTCCGAACTGAACGAAGGCGCCGACACAGCAATATATAGAAGAAGACTCTCTCTCTCTCTCTCTTTTGCGGCGTGCACTCCAAGATGAGAATATGTCTAAGATATCTTGGATACGTATGTGAAACTCACCGGGCTCGTCGTAATACACGTTAACTCGTGTATACAACCGAACGTATACAAGAAGACTGCAATCCCTGACTCATATTCATTGGGACCAACAAACACACATCAACAGTACATTTCGTACATGAAGCCTTTTACGGCGTGTATTATTTTTCATGTATTGGTACAGGGTTACGTATTAGTAAGTACGTATGTGTTGAGATGAAGGTGTGTGCACACTAATACTAAATGTTATTAGTGTGCACACACCTATGGGATACATCGGTAAGGTAGATAAGTACAGCAGAAGCGGCACCATCAAACATCTCAGCGCGCTCATCGTGAGGCGAAGCGATGATGGATAACCTTTGATGAAATCATTCATACATCAACTCTGCCGCGAGCTTGTCGTTCCTATCCACAAATGTACTTCAGACTGTAAGCCATATACGAATATGCACGTAATACACCGAGTATACGTATAGCTTTTAGATTATGTATACCCGTAGAATAACATACAAGCGTGTGTATATATGAATGTGCGATCGCACGGACGAGTTCCATTGCGTACCGTTAATCTTTAATTACCCATTGATTTATTATTGGCTGCGTGCGTTACGCATGCTTCTTATTTGTATATATCAACGATAAGATGTTACGTCGAGTTGTTATACCGAGACAGACAGTTCTATTGCCCCGATGATCTCTGAAGTGTAGTGCATCGTGTGCTGATGAGTACGTGATACTCAGTTGCGAACTTGGGTTTGTTTTTGCAATTAGGTATAAGAAAATATTCTTTGCTTTATTGCGTCCAATTGCGACTGATTAACGGATTATGTCACCTAAATCTTTTTAAAATGACAATAAAAAACGCTCGATTTTATTAAGAAATGGCTTAATTTATGAAAAAAAATTGCTGATATACTTGTAAGTAATTCGACAATAAAAAATCGAAAGAAAGCTCCATTTTGTTTACTTTTGAGTTTACTAAAAAAAAAATTCCAGCACACTTTTTTTTCTCACAAATTTTAAAAGATTAGTAAAAGTCTAAAGTAAACTACTCCAAGATCCAGAACAAACAAAAAATTCCGAAATTTGTGAAAAAAGAAAAAAGACTTGTATTTTATGAGCCACTAAAAGGTAATCCATAGCCTTGAATGATAGTGAGAAAGAGATCGAGGGATCTTCTGATTCGTCGCTTAAGTACCAGTTCACAAATGGTAGGACTTCCGCTTGATATCGTTTCTGTGAAATAAATCACAGAGAGGCGACAGACTCGACGGGAAAAAGCATATAGGCTCTCACCATAATACCCAACAGCTATCGTCTCCCTCTCTCGTTTTCCATCCCTTCTTTTTTTTTTTTTTTATCGTCAGCGCACCCCTTGTATGCTGCACTGTCAGTCGTTTCCTCGGGCATATAGATGCACGTATATATAGTAATAGATGCCAGAGGTTAACACCAAGCCGCTTCGGACTCGACCGAGGCGGTACAGGGAAAGCCCGAAATGTTCACGAGTTGGCTCTCTCGTTTCTACCGCCGGTTTCAACGCCCGCTGACGCTTCGTGGAGTCACTGCGGAGTGACAATTTCAATAATAGATTAGACGCCCGGCTAAGTGCAACGCCACCGCCGACACTGTCGACTCCTGTCACTGATTTATTGATAGCGGCACGTGCGAGTATCGAGATTTCCACTTTTCGGACTGCATGGCATTGGTTTGATGTCCCCCCCTGGCTTGTTCACTGCCTATGCTACGGTTCTTACTATATACATACATGGATCTCTCTGGGTTTGAACCCGGTAAGCTTATCGATCCGAGCAATTATCGCCAGCTTTACGTTGCAGGCGTATCACTGGCAGTCGCGTGTTCGCCGCTCGTTAACGTCGAATTAGCGAGGGTGGGCGGGAGTGCCGGCGCGGAGTGAAAACAACAACGATCTGGTGGCACGTTGGTATAACGATATATATAGGGAAACTCTTTGGGAAATAGAGGTAGAGAATATAGTAGAGATACAGTCTCAGACATTTGGGGATACAGTTAAGTAAGCAAATTCTGACCTCCGTCATCAATGACATAAGGATAGTCGTTGTTTTGGGGTTTTCTGCACGCCAATACTAAATTTATAATCTAGCTTCGCTACATATTATACGGTAATGGCTTGGACCAGAATTTTTTTTTATTTATATTTTTTTATACAGTAATATGAACAGTTTTGTCTGTACATTAAAAAATGTTATTTCAAAAATTTACATAAAACATGAAAAATGGAATCTGAAACTGGTAAAACGAATTATTTAATCCATGTAATACCTTAAAAAAGAAAGCACATGACTCGAAGAGACTATGTAATATAAAGTCATCAACCGTTGCGTCTTAATCTTTTCGTCGTCGCCCTTTGGTCGCTTTTTTCTGGATCATCGGATTAAGGGAAGATTAAGTGTGGATGCACCAGCTCAGTTTTGACCCTGAGAACCGGGACTGTTACGAGAAGGGTGCGTTCGTGTACGACTATATTTTGTTGTGACACATCGTCTCGTTTAATGTCGCTCGCGCGTGTCATTTGTACAACCGGAGAGATCAGGCGGGGACCTCCTGAAATGAACTCAACAAAACATCGAGCGTGAACCCTTTCCGGATGCGGCTGTCTTCCGGTCGCACTTACATCGTGCAACCACGCTACAATGAATGTATAGTCAACCGGTGCGTTCCGTATTTAGCGCACAAGTCTCATCGCACGCTGGCGCGTAGGTCCTTAAATCAAAGTAATCTGAAGGCGAGTCGGGTTGCGAGAAGAGCACACGGCGCGTGAAGTCTTGAGAAAAACACGGACGCCAAAACGAAAGTCGTTTTCCATGCATCGTTGACAAGCACCGTTCCATGTCTCAAATACAATGTATTGTACCAGACACTCTAAATGCTCACCCTATGTCTATATGTTAATATATATATATTTTTTTTTAACGTAGACCTTTGACTCTTCAGACAACGAACATGGACAGTTTTAAAATAAATTTGGGAGTGGGATTAGGATTGCATTTTGTTTTTAAGTCCATGAGAAAAAATATCATTGAAGAATATGGCATGAATTATTACTGAAATTTTATTTGTTTATTAGTTACTAATAAAATTAAATTAAAAATATTACCTTTAAATCATGTCTACATGGAAATTACTTTTATTGATATTCAGTATTTTTGTTATTATTATTGATTCTATGAAAATCTTGAAAAATGTATGAAATTAAATTTTTCAGTTATTTATCCAAAGTCAGTGTTTCAATTAAAAATACCATGGAAATTTTATTAAGAATTCCAATTTCTATAAAAATCTAGTATTATTATTAGCTGTGAGAAAAATCTTGTAAAAGCTTTTTACAAATGTAACTACTCATTCGATCAGACTGTACAGCTGAAATCTCGTTAACAGCAAAGCTTCTGGGACAGGGTGTAAAACGTGTGTCGGATCTACACAAACCTTTTGCCGAGTAGTGAAATAAAAGAAATGAAGAGGAAACGTGCGGCGAAGGACGAGGTGGACGTGGAGCAGAAGAGAAGAGGCCGAAAGCTGAGAAGACGCGACACGAGAGTATGCACGTGCTGCTGCTCGTGGCAGCAATGCGTACGCGTCCTCGTAGGATACAAATGTCAGTTCACGAAGCGAAACCAAGAAAGAGTGAGAGTTAGACCCTTTGCGGAACACCGCTGTATCTTTCTTCCTCTCTGGCTTTGTCCTTTTTCTCACTCTTTCTTAACCGCACGACGATTACTGCCAGACGCTTGACTCTAACACTCCCGAAAACCTCGTGTATTTCAGCTCGAAAACTTCTCCTCTGTTATACGGAAGAGCGCAGCAGAAAGGAGAAGGGAGAAGGCGGAGAAGTCTCGTTTGCCGCCAAAGGGACTGCAGGGCGTCGAGGCGCGGGATGCTCGACAGTCGAGAGTCCAACGCCAAGGGCCTCAGCCATATCCAGTGCTCACCATGGTCAGCACGATCACTTCGTTCATTCGGTCGTTTAGCGCTCGCCCTAGAAAACAAACGATGCTATATGCGTCTTATCCCTTTTTAAATTAAACCGTTCGAGAATCGTTTACGAGGGACGCCTTCTTCTTCGTCATTCGTTCCGGAATTGTTATCCGGCGTTTCTACACTGTGAAAAAAAAAGAAAACATTGCAAAATTTGAAGAAAAAAAATTTGATTCGAAATTTAAGGCTTTGGCGGTACAGTCAGGTCAATTGGGAATTAAACATTTATTTACTAGAAGATTTTTCGACGCACATAAATTTAAGTAATAAATATTTTTAGCGACATAATATGAAAATGTATGCGAAATATTGTTAATTTTTGCCCGCCCAGACAACTCTTTTTTTCCCTCGAATCTTTATCCGTCGAAAACGTGCGATATTTCGTCCGGTAATTAAAATATATAATTTGATTACTACTGTTTCTCGCTTAACCACCAAACGGCACTCGTTATTTCCTTAATAGCATACTATCTCTTACTTAAAACCACTGTTACTAAATTTCAGGAAAAGATGTCACAAAAAAAATGTTTAGTGCTTGAATGCCTGAAGTGAGGTAGGTCCCCCTAAAAACAAGATCTATACATCTCCCAATCTGTTTGTACCTTTTCTAACTGCAAACAGAGAGGAAGGCCATCCACTCGAAATCCAGAAAAGAAGCCCCGAATTTCTCGAAAGTCCTTTAAATTAACGTTGAGAAAATTGATCGAATGGATATTCAAATTTTTTTTTTCGGGCTCTCGAGCAACACAGCGGCAGCATCGCCGGATCACCATCTCCGAGAGGCAGACTGTGTAAAAGTGAGAAACGAACTCCGAAAAAGAGATTCGTGCCCGCGCGCGCTCGCGCGCGAGCAGAGGGAAGAGGATGTAGGCGTTTATTTTGTCGGTTCTTTTTCTCGGTTTCTCACGCCGCCGCCGCCGCGTTCCTTAAAGCTATACTACCGAGGTCCTTGTGTTCGCCTTTTTCTCTCTATCTTTTTCTTCGCCTGCTCTCGCATCTCTTCAGTTTTTTTTTATCCTCTTTGTTCTCGACCACCTTATCGAGCTCTCAGGCGCCGTAGGGGAGACAGGGGCTAGTTGAAACAATTTTTGATTTTGAATTTCTTTCAAAAAATGTAACTAAGTACATAGGATTAAAAGTAACAATTTTTTTTTTCATTTTTCAATATCAATGGATTTAAAATGTGGACGTATGTAAAAATTCATACAGCGGCTCATATTTGATGGATTAATTTTTTTTTATGTCTGCAAACACAGTCTCTGGAAATTTCGCGATATGGAGTTAAATAGTTATTTATAAGAAAAGTAATATTCGAAGAGACGTTAGTGGAGGCATTCCAATTTTAGAGATCATTGAATTGCGGATTCTGAACGTCCGAAAATTCGACTTAATTTCGAAATTAGATCTCAAAACATCATCTTAAGCTTGAAATTCGATCTCAAGATCGATCAAAAGTTAGATTTTACGTCAAGAAATTCAAACGTTAGAATTGCAGTTGCTCGCCTAGTAAAATCTCTGATTTTTAAGCGGGCTTCACTGTGACAACTAACCCCGGTCTTACCTATTCTGTCTACCTGCTCCACGAGAATCGCTCGAAACTCTCAGAAGCAGGTTCGACGCGCATATTCGCCTTTCGTTTTCTCTAACTGCAGATCTCGAATATTTAGCGTATATTCACGAATTTCGCGTGGCGCAAATATCGCGAGGGATCGCCTCGACGATCCTAGACCCGACACGAAGATGAACGAGCGAGTAACACCGGGCCCAGCCTCTCTGCTGCTCACGACGGAGAGATAAAAAAAAATGCGCGAGCGATGAAAAGAGTACGAGAAACTCTGGGATAGGTAAAAAAAAATAGACGAAGGTGAAAAAGAAGTAGAAAAAGGTGAACGTGTGCGAAAGCGAAGGACGAGAGACAAGGGATCCGCTCTTCGTTCAGTCGCGTTACATAGCCGTGCGTGTATATAGCAAAAGATCTGGAGATCTGCTTCAGCTTCTTCTCGGAACCAACGCGAACAGCCCACAAAAGCGATTTCCCTTCTCGCTTGCTCCGATATTCCGCAACCGCCCAACGTTTCTCTTCGTTTTTTTTTCTTCTTCTTTTCTCTTGTTTTCGGTATCATCCACGTTTCGCACACGTCTTGACGGAAACACCCCCGCCAGCTCGTTTTTTCCAGCGCGCGAATCTTCGTTGAAGCTCCGTAGGAGTTTTTTTTTTTTTTTTTTTCGTGGCACCCGATAAGATAGACTTAGAGACTAAGTCTTCGGTGAGGCTCTGCAGTCTAAAATCCAAACTTATCGCGAGAGATAGTCACGCTTATTCACAGTTTATGCTCGGAGTTGTAAGTTTGCATCAGATAAGAAACGATTATTTCTTGTCTTGAACATCTCTTGGATAAATTGCGGAGACTATAAATTCTGTGATTATGGCTTTCGGATGTAGGAATGATTTTGTTTGTATCTTTGATCTTGGATGATAAAAATATCGTTTAATTTCTTCGCATTGCATTATTATTTTAAAACATTGCTCACTTTTAGCAATAACATTATTTCAAATTTTCGCTTAATTTAACATGTGCTCGAAATGATTATTTTTTAATTATAGAATGAATTTTAATAAATAATAATTTAGGATTTTTATTCTTAAGGTAGCGAAAAACTTAAATTAATCGACGGTTTTTGTAGAATCTTTGAATTAAATATTTTCAAAAAGTTATTTCCCCAATAGAGCCAATACTCTTCATTGGCAGCTAAATGATTATCAGCAAAACTGCCTATAAATTATCCTCACACAAAAAAAAATTGAGCTTTTTATCCGAGCCTCCCATTCATATCCGTCAAGTTGCTACAGAGCAAAAGAAAGTATGTGTCGTAGCAATAAATCCTGCAATCAGATTCGTGCCAAAGATCCGAATAACACACAACAATATTGCCAAGTCGAGTACACATATTTGCTCGATGTATCTCGCGCGACTGGCATCTCCATCTCATTACTCACAACGTAATAACCCGCGAGAGAGAGAGGTAAAATGAGAGCGTAAGATCTCAAGATCGTGTGTGGTGGGTGGAGGCAGGACAGCAGTGAGTCTCGCATCAACTGAAAAGAAATAAGGTGGTGGAAGAAGGGTTGGGTGCGTGACAACAATCGACCGGCGCCTTAAGGAGGAAACATAACTCACTCGCTCTCGGTTCACTCTCCAAGCTCTCCCGCTCAATCCTCTCTCGTCGTTCGTTCTCGCGCGCGCATTGTCGTTGGTGTGGCGGGTGCGGCTTTCTCTATCGCTCTCTTTTTTTTCGCTCTCTCTCTCTCAAGCAGATGTCAGAGATGCATCCTCGTGCTTTGGATCGTCGGCGGCAGCGGCAATCGAGCGTTGCGCTTCTCGCGCCTGTTCCTCTTCCTCAGCTTCGGCCCAGCGTTCGAATACGGGCAGAACGAGCGCATATAAGAGGCGCCGCTCGACAAAGGACTAATTGCGTACTGCTTGTGCGCGCGCGCGCGCTCGCTCTTCGCACACGCCCGATTCGTTTCCTCCCTTTTGCCACTTCTTTCGTTCCGCCAGCAAGCAGCAACTCGAATTTGTTTTCCCTCTTTCTCATTCGCTTGATATCCCTCTCGCGCCCGCACATCTCACCGCACGCGGAACTCTCGCGCTCTCAACGCTTGAAACAAAGAGAAGGACGTGAGTCGAGAAAGGATTCAAATTATTCTCTCTCACTCGTTCATTCGCGCGAAACTCACACTCTCTCGTACCACGCTCTCTCGTGCTTTCAATGAATCTCGTTTAGAATGATACCTAACGCGACACTTCTCGCTGCTGGCACCCTAAAACACTGACGGCCTATTTGGGACGAATTGCGAGAAGCCTTCTTGATGAGATTTTTGCCACTTTGTTGCGGTTTTAATTCGCCTCCTCTTCTTTTGCCTCTCGCTCTCGAATTGTGTAACCGAGGAAGACTTGAGGGGACATTTTTAGGATTGTTATAACGCTGTTTGGCTTCTTGTCACTTTACTGAAATTAGTTTTTATGATGTTTTGTAGGCGTTCAATAAATCTCCAAAAAAAAAACTAAAATGTATGTAGCACAAAATATAAATATAAACATTGATTTCAATTTTTTATTTGTATTTTTTATTTTAATAATATGAAAAACTGGCTGTATAAACACAAAAAATTTGCAAGAAAATATATATATGTCGACGTTTTATTCGCCGTGTAATATAATTAACTGGATCCCTTAAAATAATGTAACTGTCTCACTGTTTAATTCCTTTATCGCACGACAGACTGCGTCCGGCAGTTTACATCGAGTTCGATCGTCTCGGAGTCGAGACGTGGAATTCCGGATCCCCAGGACGATTAGCTGAGGATCACCCTGAGGATATCCGGGACGTGTTGCGTGTTGCGGGGGCGATTCAAGGCGTCGGTGCATGCATTTATCTGCACAGTTACAGAGGCTCCTTCGAGCGTGTCTGCGCTTTCGCACGAGTGGACATAATTACGTCTATTGAGGAACGTTTCCGCGTGAAAAAATATTTAATTGCGAAACAGATTTCTGAATCGACTTGTGGGAATCGAAAAGGGCAACTTTGTGATCCTATCTAAATAGGTTAATAATAAACGATATCCACAATGACTAAAAAAAAATCCATATTCTGCCAAATAAAAATTAAAACATTTAATTTTTTCTATTATCTGATTTTGTAATGATTCACACAATACGTTTCATAATTAAAAATACTATTTTTTCAGTTATTATTATATGTAAATTATAAATAGTAGTGAATTATTAGTTTGGTATATCTTCCAACCTTGAATCTTTTTTCTTGTATTTTTAACAGAGCTACCGATTCTCATAATCCGTTCACTCGTCTTGGGAAAAAGCTGGAAATAGTATGCAAGCATTTTAAGTAAAAGAGTTCACTGTAGTTGAGTTCTACCGGAAGTTTAGGAAATCCAAGCAATCTTCAGCGATTCACGTACCGATGAAAATTGATGTACGGCGTTGAAGCTAAGTTGCACCTGACGTCTCTAGGACTTCTTGCATCCGCATCGAAAAAGTGAAATAGAGCGTCATGCACGAACCCATATTGGTTAAAACGCACGAGGATAGGAAAAAAAATGCCGTGAGCAAAGTGGTGAGTGAACGCGGAGAGCAAAGTAGTCGTGCATCAGCTCTCAAAGTGAAATATAAAAAACTACGAGTGAGTAGACACGATTTATGATACTTCCAGAAGTACACAGCCGCGGTATTCTAGGCCACAGGCCCTCGTAGACTCGAGAAACAAAATTGTCTATCGGTTAAAAAGGATAGAAGAGCCACGAGAAAAAAAATGATGGAACGCGGCTAAAATTAGGAATGAGAAGATAGAGCAAGAAAAAGTTTCAGGGTTAAAAGAAGCTGTGATGAAAGAAAAAAATTAAAAGCAAAAATACGGGGGTGTACGGAAAAAGATGGAAGGGTATTAGCGGGCGTTAAACGTTACTCGTTCTGACGCTAATCCGTTGTGCTGCTGCGAACGTTTGGCAGAGATGAGGCATGCAAAAAAAAAAAGAAAATACAGAAACGTCGTCTTCGAGATACATTATCATATATCAGCGAATCGTTTCGTTTAATACCTGTCTATAAATATAACCGATGAAGCAAATCAAGAATTCGCGAATCCTCGTGTCTCTTTGAACGCTCAAGTCTCAGCACACGAAATAGATATAAAAATTGTCAAGATGATACAGATCGAGAATTTTATGAAATGACACTAATCCATTTCAAGCTTGGAGTCTCATCGAGGGACTCCACGAGGATAAAATGTTATATCTGCTGGTGGAACAAATATATATCTGTATTTTGTGTTCGAGCAGCTCAGAAGCTAAAGATGCAACAAAGTGACTCATATGAGCAAAGCGCAGAAACCAGAGTGTCAATCGAATGAATTCCCGGTGACATCGTTGAGTGTCGACGGATGTTGGTGCACGAGATTCAAGATAAGTCCTTAAGTATTTGCCACTCCTTTTTTTTATCCTCACTTTTTTTTTTATCCTTCCACGTTTAGGCGTCTCAAAGAAATCTCTCTCGCATTTATAAGCTGCGGGTGTTATTCTATCGACGTTCGTCCTGTTTGCCGCCGAATTCGAAGGTCGCGAGCTGCGTGGAATCGGACGTACGTGGTCTCGCGCCCAATAGTATGAAAAGGCGTCCCGTCGGCAACGCCAGACAAAACAGGTTCGAGTGGAGACCAATGTAAAGAAAGATGCGTGCGCAAGTGAGCGAGGCACGCGCTCGAGACTGGCTTCGCATGAGAAAGAAAGAGGCGATATAATCGCGGCTTGACACACTCTTTTCTTTTATATCTGTCTGGAACATCACCGAAGACACAATGGAAGTGTACATAGTAATAATCGGGTAACGAGTGAAGTCAGCGAGCGTCGTCAAATTATTCGCAGAAGGGATGAGGTCGTTGAAAACGATGGTTGAATATTTGATCTGTACTCTAGGTGTTGGAATTAAGATGTTTGGTTGGCATATACTATGAGGGATATCACAAGGACGTGCTGCTACAATGAAGAATCAATGACTCATATACTTAGAGACACTGGAAGCAAAGTTTTCAGTCTACATCCAGTCATTCGCTACGTGATCGTCTTGTTGTATTCCACAGACGCGAGTGTCGTTAAATTATAATGGCTCCGGCTATAAACAATGAGCAGTGAAGGTATGATATGGACACGTCACTCGGTGAATTGACGAAATTTTCGTAGGCACATTAAACGATAGCGTCCTATCGGAAACAGTGAAATTCAAAATAGAATGATATAATGTTCAAGTCGCCTCTTCAATCGATATCGAAAAGTAGGTTATATTGTACATGAATTATTTTTCAGTAATGGCTTACATTTTCTGTAACAAACAACTTCACTCGATGTAAGCGTGCTGAAAATAGAAACGTCACTCCTGGTCCGCCAGCTTTTCGTATCTCGTTCTTCCGCTAACCCGGATAGAAAGCCAACCCTCAGATGTAGTTCTGAGACAATGGTACCAGTGGGAGACGACCAAGACGCCTGGAAGTAAGAGAAACCATCTCGACGTTTTGGTCACCAATGCCTACAGCAACGGATTTAACGTGGGCGGATGGGCTACGTCGGATGGAACAAAGCTGAGATAAGAAAAGTCGGAGGAGAAACGAAGGAAGTATAGAAAAGAAACGGAGAAAAGAGCTAGTATCGGTGTCAGTGTCCGGACCAACGTTGCTCCGAACACTATAGCAAGCAGTACGATTTCTTGGCCACCAAAAAACGAACAACATTTGGACATCAGCATACCTCCACATCTTCGCAGTTCAGCGAGCTTTCGAAGCCATTCACTATGAAATGTCCAATCACTAGTTCATGAACAACAACTCTCCAGCTTCGCTCCAAGTCTGACGCCAGGTTTCTTATCGCTTTTAGAAGAGGCCGGGTTTGAATCGTGACCGGACAGAGAGACACCTTCGACTCTTTCACGGCAATAAATAATCTTGAAACTAACCGTCATTCCGCTAAGGTGACGGAACGAAGCTTATAGCACACCGGAGTTAAAGAGTGTGCAGTCATTGTCCCTTCACCATTGATTGGCCACACCTTACGTTAGTAGTCGTATGATGGAGGACTGGTCAAAGGGAGACACATCTATGCCAATAACTGATTCTCTTGCCTTCTCCAAAGTTCCAATGACTATGCCGTTTAAGCATCCACTATATTATAAGTATTATAGGACAGTATGAGAGGCGAAAGAGGGACAGAGGTGCGGGTTGGCGATAGGAACCGCCTCGCACACCATGTACGCCTATCTTTCTCATTCTCCTGTGTTCACTCTTTGATTCCAATAGCCAATATCTATACCAGAACTAAAAGCATTTATTCTCGCTGGGCTTGGGCAGCAGCAGCAACAGCAGTAACAGCACGTGGGGGACCCGGCTGACGCGAACAAACCATAGCACGGACCGTTCGTTCCTACCTTCATCGTTCTTTCTTTCCTTCTATCGCGTTCTCTATGCCTTGCGCTAGTAGTTGCACGCACGACCGCGACTAGTTCGACTTTAAATAATGTCTCTCCATCGGTGGGCTCGCCGATCGGACGTTCGAGAGACCGCAAGAATGTGTACTACGCGCTCTCTTGTGTGACACACGCGCGCCTTCAGACACAACAGGTCCGTCTGGGGACCTCTTTTACCTTTTATACGCCGCTGCGATTTGTTCGGCTACGTTTTTTTTTTCTTCATCGGGGATAGCGTCACAGATTTCTTCATTAGCTCGGTGTTCCTGTAGGAAAATATTGCGTAGAAATGCATTTTGGGTTTTAGGAATTCAAGTTCACGGAATTCTTCGATATTTCCCTTGCACGTGCCAAGACCACAGTGACTTCTTTATTATTATGTCTATAAGTTACCGAACTTTATGACACAATTGCCGACTTCTGGGAAATATGCGTTGAACGCATCGGCACATTGGCCGCTACAGTGGCTGCATGTAGTTTTTGGAATCGCCTGTTGGCTAAATAAATCATGAGGGAATTTTAACAGTGTGCAGAGACGCCGCGGAACACTGGTGAAGAGAGTCAAGCGTCGTTTTTTACTCTTTTATACTCAACTACTAGCGCGGTTGCAACGTAAAGTCGCGGGCTGGTAAGCCTCGTTGATAGTGCCATGTGTCGAAACTGACTTCCAGAATTAGAAAAGAGCCGGATCGACTCCACAAGACTACTCGAGACTCTCGTGTGTTTATACCATACGAGTCGTTCACTTTCTTTGCTTTCGCTCACGAACGGGTCGAGACTTTGGCGGCACGCCTGGTAACGCTCAAAGAAAGTGTCGCATATCCGGCAAAAAAAAATTCGTTTGCTATGTACAATGTAAGAAGTCGGTAAAAAAAGTTAGGCCAAAGTCTGCAGCGGAACATTCATCATCCTTATTACAATTTATTGATTCTCGTTTTTTTTTTGATAACATATTTACGAATAAAAGTAAATTTCACAATTTGTCAGTATTTACTATGAAAAAAAATATTATAAAACAAGAAAATCCATTTTTCAAATGTTATAATTTAAGATGAATTTTTTGTTCTATTAACTAACGCTGACAGTCCAATGATCGACATTTTATTATCTACCTGTATACATTAAGAGAAAAGAGCAATGTCAGCGGCACCTAATGGCTAATAACAACAATCGCATGCACGACCATAAAGTCGTTGTAATCGCCGGACATGCGAATTATAGCCTCTCATGTGCAAGAGTGTGTCTATAATGGCAGTGAAACGAACAGACGGACAGACGGATGCACTTGGTGGACGTCGAGCGAGTTACCGGGAGTGATTGAACATTCTATAATGAATTAGTAGCTGATTAACGGCCGTGTAGGTATATAGCTATCTAGCCAGCTCGCATGCTTCGGTGACCGGGAACAATTTCTCGTGTGCTCATAGCGTTACTGTCTCTGCCCCACCCGTTTCTCTTCCACTAGATCACCAACGAACGAGCCAAAGGAGCCAAGTAACGTCTACATTGCTATATTTATATAGGAGTCCGGGGCTAAATGAGCCAGTGGCAAGAAGAACAAGCCTGTTAAAAAATCGGCGGTAGCACTAAATGTCTTTAAGATATGTCACTTGAAAAGTAAAATCCTCTAACCGCAATTAAAAAATGTTCAAGAAGAAACTATTAAGCGTGCGTAGTTACGATTTTTTTTATTCGAAAGCTGAATTCTTTGCCTACAATTTAAGCCCAGTTCAAATGTATTTACTGATTTCTATCCTGAGAGTTCTCATAGTATATTGGATACCGGAACGAGGGGCAAATTGAATTACCACTAAAGACGCGAGTTTAGTCTAAGTAAAATCAGCTAATAACATTAATATAATTAATATTATTCACTACTCGATTGACCTGGGGATCTGGACTTAGCTAAGAAAAACTGCGTTATATTTAACTCGATGTAATCATCGAAATTTATTGAAAAAAGTGGCAAAGTCAAAAGTAACCCAACTAACCCCGGTCTTACGTCTGTAGGTACAGCGAGCAATCGAGATCTTTGGTCGTCTATTCGTTGGCGACTCTACCGAGACGAACGTCGTCTATCCGACTCTCCATAGACACCAAGCACTCTATTATACAGAACAGTATTCTAGGAGACAACTATACGTCGGTATATATATCTGCGAATCTAGAAAAGATCTGAGAAAATAATTCAGCAGTGAGGAGACCAGTAGCCCGCCGGTCGCGTGGCCATTACTCACTAGTCAAGTTACGGAATAAAGTTTCTTCATTTAATCAGTGTGTCTCCAGTATATTCCTATATATCTTGTTACGATCCACAAATGAGGCAGTTTTATACCTAATCTCCAAAATCTACACGTATAAATATTTGGTCAATGACTCAACCGACTCCAGTTTCTACGTATTTTATACAAATGTTGATAGTCAAGCATTTGTCATTTAATTTCACGACGCACGAGACTAGACAGAGATGAAGTTACTTTGTAGAATCGTTTGATGTCGGAATGGAGCGGTCATACGGTGTATGTATGGACGTCGGCGAACTCCAGACAGACTTGACTAGAGATTGAGCAACTGTGTACGACTTTTGCGTCGCTGAGTATATACTGCCAGCCTCTGGACTCTTATTGCTTCGACGATAGAGCAACTAGTCTTCGACGAGGCTCCAACCTGGTTAACAAGACTTCAGACGATATAATAGCCATTGGAAAATGTCGATCAAACGCGCTTTTCCCATGTTCAGAGTCATTTGGCTTTAGAGTTGATACATATTATCGTGTAACTATCGCGGAGCAAACCAACGCAATTGCAAACGTAATACACGTTCACGGTGTACGGTTAATCGTGTTCGAAGAATTCACTCTACATCTCGTCGATATTCCACTCTGTAATGTTGACGATGAAGTAAAAAGGCGATAAATACGACTTGGGCATTTCATTTTTTTTCCTTAACGCAATAGTTTCTTGCTTGGAAAATACAGGCAAGAAAGTGTAATACATACAAGGCGATCTATCTCAGTTTTTAGACTATTTGTTTCTGCGTGCAGTGAGAACCTCTTTTTTTCGCAATTTCGGTAGGATTAATGCTTTCAAAGCATTTCTTTGTATTTCATATAAATCAACGTAGTTCGCAGACAATGTTTCGAGTAGCGATGAAAAAATCAAATAATCATTCCACATTTTTGGAAACCTATAACTCAACTTTCGCTACAGAGAAAACCCGATTGTAAAAACAAAACTCATTCACGTTATACGTTTACTCTCCGCCTCATGGATATTCTAGTTTGCAATATTGACGAGCTAAAAAAAAAGGTCCAGTTTCTAGTCATGACTCATGCGTAACCCAGGGTGTTATTCTTTTTTCTTTGTTTTCTTAACGCAACTGTTTCACGCCTGACAGAAAAAAAAACACTACGACGTGTTCAATGTCTACATCTAGGTTTTGTGCATAAATACCATGCATTAAGTATACCAACATTTTCTTGGTTTGAACTAGATTTACCGTCTAAAGCCTATTATAAAAATTCTAGTCAAACGTATAAGATTGGTTTAATAAAAACGTACATATTTTACGAAAACACGTGTTTCTCGCCTACCGTATAAGAACGCAGACTCTTCCCCCTAGAACATATAACATAAAATAGACGTATACGCGTTTCCTAAGAGCCTCGGTCTTTATACCGGTGCAGAGTTTGATGGCCTCGACGCGGTTGGGACCGCGGTTGGGTCGCGGGGACCCTCACAAAATAAACTAATAAACCGGGGGGGCCTGGGCATCGACACTCGTAGCAAACAGCCTCGTAGTATTCACACGCGGTACCGAGAATCGTGAAGGCAGTGTGCCCGCGAGAGTTCTGAGTAACGAGTTCTCTCGCCTCTCTGGTTTCGATAAAACTTGGGAAAAACGCGCGTGGCACCAGTGTATGTATACACGCGGTATAGTTTAAACTGGCGTCGTTCCGGTGACGAAAGCGGTACAGAGGAGACCGGGGTTAGTTGAGTCAGAGTCAAGTAGAACTTTTTTACTTCCAAACGACGTTCAATCTCATAAAAAATAATAACAGATATTCATTTCTTACGGATTTTGATAAAATAAGTAGTTTTTAGGAACTCAGATTTGTTTTCATGAAAACCATTATTTTCAAGATTTTACTTACTCAGTAACCGTTCGAGTGATCGAACGTGCAAAGTTTTACTTTACATCTTTTTTTTTTTTCTTGTAAACCATGAAAATGGCCACATCAGTGTTTGGGCGAAAAAATTTGAAATTCTCTAAACAAAATTAAAAAAAAAAAATCGTTACTTGATGTAATTGATGGGATTATATGACCTGACTTTTTGGAAATTATTTGACAAAACCCTTGTACTCAAAATTTTTTTTTTTTTGGAAAAAATAGAAAAGCAAAGAGTGACTCAACTAACCCCAGTGTTTCATACTGCATTGAAGGCGTTCGACATCAGTGCGGGAACCACGAAGGTTCGACTATATAACCCATAACACATTGTGAAAACATGAGCTTGCCGAAGGATTTCTTTGTCACCGTGGACTGATCCAGTTGCTCGGTGAAACGTGAGCACACACACACACACACACGGATTTTTATCATTTCTTTTGATATGCAATAACCGTACTTTCAATGTGGGCTCGTAACAAAAATCTCGAGAGTTTTGCTGCAGGTTATGCGAGCATTAAAAATGGCATTTGAGTAGGTGTGGCGCGGTGTGACATCAATCAAACACGCACGATACTATCCACTAACCGACGAGCGGCACGTCGTAAAAGAAAGAACAACGTGCTCGCGAGCTAAATTGTTTAACCATTCCAATCTGGTTACACCGCAGTTATATACGGTGCACACCGAGAGCTGAAACAGAAAAGGAGGAATATGCATGTGCGTGGGTATATATCTCGTACAAATATACATGGGTTAGCCTCGGCCAAACAAACGATAAATTCTTGGAAAATTGTATGGGCGTGAATCTCGTGGTTTTGTTGAAAAACGTTCGAAGAAATGAGAGAAGATTCTTATGGGCCGCATGGACCACGTGCTATACAATATTTGGAAGTCGAATAAACCTTTCCTATGCCTTCCTCGAATACTTCTGTTTAAACCGTAGATTTGCGTGGGAGTTATTTTTTATATTACAAATGATGACAATTGTTGCAATGATCGGGTACTAATTCTTATAATCATCTCATCGATATAGTAAAAAATTATTATGTGGAATTGGAACGCTATGTTTTTTTTTTAATAATGTTGACATTTACAATATTTTTCTAAAATCAGTTAAGTGACAAAAAAATATGTATAACGTCAAGTTTACAAATTCATACAGCTTTCCAGGTACTCTTAACATGAAATATTTATATTTTTATCAACCGACTCTTTTTATGTTAAACATAGAAAATATAATAACCATTTTTTTGTACTTTTGTTGGTAAATATTTTTGTTTCTTTGTAAAATTAGCTTGTGTATGTTTGTGGATAAAGAGCTTTTGTTGAATTATCAATAATTATACTCTTGATTGTACTGTACTAGAAACAAAATATAATTGACATGACAATCATCTTTTTAATTGATCCACGTGTCAACACCTTACAAAGCTTGAGCTAAGATTACAAAAACCGAACATAATACGCAAAAAAAAAAGTGTGGCATAGCTCGTTGGCAGCATTTATCACACCTTGAAAACTGGCATACCTATTTCCACGCATTTTACGCCTGTGACATACACGGGGAATGAAGAAAAAAAAAGAATCAGGTCACTACACTGAAGTCTCCCCTCCTCTCATTCTGGTCGAATTAACGTCGTAAGCCATAGGCAATAAGAGTGTCGAATCACCGGTTTCAAACATCGTAAATTCGTCGAGTAGGTATACATAACGTATATACAACTTGCATACGCTGTGCAGCTTATATAGTCCGCGAACCTGCTGCTGCCACGAAGTTTATGGAGCATGAGATTACTTTTCAGGAGGTCAAAGTACAGAAGAAAGAGAGAGAGAGAGAGAGAGAGAGAGAGAGAGACAGAGGAAGATGAGGAAAATGAAGGTGACACGTGGCGACTGAAAGTCTCTCAGACTTATTGTCCCTTGCGACAGATCGTTAAAATAAAGAATTGTAGAATCTGTCGTTTTTCGTCGAAAATCTGTATTACGCTGTACAGCACAATACATTTCCGCGGGATATTCTACTTAACTGTGTACACAGAACAAACACAGTATGCATTTGAACGCGTGTTCAACGCGATTATCTTTTTAATATACCGCCTTTGCGTGTGAATTCCAACGTGCGGTTACATCGAGCTCTTTGGTAAGAATTCGCGCACGCACTTACAACCTGCTATTGCGTTCACTGCAGTGGGAATGTATATGGGCAATTCCGCCAATTGTTGACCTAAATATGCAGCCTAATTTTTTATTTGTCTGAAAACTTTACAGGGATGTTCGTTATGCTATGAGGATCTATCAAATATTAAACCTGCAGAATTTTTCGCCGTATTATTTTTTCGATTTTTGTTGATTTATGGCTTCTATATTTTTTTTTACAAATGCAGATGAGGGTTTTTTGTTTGTTTTATCATCGTCACTAAGTGTTCTAGACTAATTAGTAAGCTTAGACTAATCGTAAAAAATTGAACATTCTTGATTTAATGAATCCCGAAAAAGTAAATATTTCATATTAATTCAAATATTAATATTTATCGGTAAGACAGAAACTTTAAAAAAATCCGAGCCTTTTTGATAGGATAATATAATCTGTTTATACTGAAATTATTATTAATCTGATACGAAATTGCTAAAGCTCTCGATATGAAGTGACCAATTTCCCATCGAATACCTCCTAAACAAGATACGAACCATAAAAGGAAGAACATAAGTCTAAAAGTCTAACAGGTAAGCAAAGTGAGAAAAGAAGTTGGAAGTAACTATGAAAAGCGAGACGGAGGTGAGATGAAAAGAGAACGGTAGTCGGACGCGACAAACGAAGGACTGCGAAAGAAACTGATTCAAAGACCAGTTCTATAGCGGGAAGGTAGAAAAATCAACTTGTATATATCCGAGAGTCATTCGACGTATCAATTAGAGAAGGAGCTATTAATATCTTAGAGGCAAACTGGCATGTTAACAGAGAATACAATTTTTCTCGCACGTTTCTCACTTCTTCTCGTGTCTCCTCGAAAGCTGTTCTCGTAGGGTTCTCTCATCGTCCCTCCAATTCTCGCCATCTTTCCTCTCATCTCAGTCGGGTGTCCGACTTTCTACTTTTTTTTTTTTAAATTCCTAAATCGTCCTTTTATTTTTCCTCGGTCGTGGCGTGAGTATATCTTTAGTGTGGAGACTAACCAGTGATGGTAGCTGCCTGACTCAAAATCTTGTTTCACCTAATCTTGGGAATCGCGTCCCGGTCAGGTTGGTTTGACTTTAGTTGATAGAACACAGGGCATTTCGTGCAGCGATTGCGGTTGAACTGGCCTGCCTCTCTCGATTCTCGACGGCCCATTAATAGATACGTCACTGGCTGCCAATTAAGCCCCGGGTATCGCTGCAGCGATTAATCCTCATGTCTCTCAAGTTGTTACTGACATATGAACGCGGTATATACACAGTATTATGTGTACAGTCCAAACCAGGATACGATGTTTGTATCTGGTGCAACCAACGAGAACTCAGATTTTCCCCGCAAGTATCCTGTGTTTCCAAGATTTGCGCAAGCGGTTTTTTCGACAGCCACGAATTAAAGCATCTAAATTTGGTTAATTAACAATAATCAATAAATTAGATATGCGTTAACGGATCTGTATTCAGTTCGAGCGATTCCATCGAGACGTATATTCGAAATATTGAGTAGTTGCGATTAATGGGTAATTGGATCAAGTAGTATTTTTTAGTAAATTTTATTATGAAGTTAACTTCGTTGCGTCAAGGCCATTTAGCTGGTGATGGTGAGGGCGCTGTTGCACGATACACTTCACTAGACAACTGGCATTCGGGGAGCAGCGGCAGCACCTTCGTACTAACCTAAGATGTTCCTACTTAGCACGTTGTAGGAGTAGGAAGGTATAGGACACTTAACCTCGGCTTATTAACCCTGGTGTGTTAGGTTAGCGATATCGATCACACACCTCGTCTTCTCTCGAGGATAATTGCATAATCGAGAGGGAACCGCCTTAGGCAGCCGCCGACAACTCCTGAGAAAGGATAGATAACGTGCGATGAAGCACTGTGTATGTATATGCTGTACTAAATATATTATAATCATCCATTTATGGGCTCGTATACTGTTTTATGAGCTGTGAACGAGGAACTCGAACAAAAAGGATACAAACAATTTGTACTTACGTAAGTAAATGTACGCCATCGTTGCGCTTGACGGCGTGAGGTTAAAAGTCATGTAAACAAATGGCGTTGTTATAGGATGGAATATGAACACGATTATCGGAAAATGTGGATTTTTTACTACGCTAGGAGAATTTTCGTCAGGACTAAAGTATTTAGAAAATTTTATAAAAATCTCTTTTTGAAATACGGCAGTATTGTTAAAAAAAATTTTGAAATCATGAGATGTCTGCTTAAAAAATTGTATATATAATATGTAATTATATATACTGGCCACACTTTGGAAAAAGTTGAAAAAAAAACTTTAGTAAAAACTGCCTAAAGTAACAAATAAGTACTTTTCCACAAATGACAACCATTTTTCTATTTTGAGTGTCCATCAAACCTTGTTTTTTTAAAAATCTTATTCAAGCAGACTAATTCTTTTCAATGATCAAACTCTCATATTAACAGCCTTATGTGGAAGGTTCGAGGATGAAAAAATAAAAAAGAAAGATCGAATGTAACTGCGCGTGTGTATGTGTGGATTGACGAGATAGGTTGAACGCTCGAATGCCTCGCTGACACAAAGAGTCACATGAAAAGTTGCGAGGCGAGATCGTACGTCGTTACCGATTCTCACACGATACATCGAAACCGGTAATGAGATCGATGTTCTTTGGCAAGCAAAGCCTGCCCGCGGAGACCCTTCGCTAATCCGCCAAGCCGTCGAGGCGCCCTCTTAAAAAAATATTGATCAAACATACCGTATAGTATGGACACATTATGCGAGGAAGGATATTCACAAGTTGGACAAATTACCGGGGTACAGTGTTCAGTTTTATCGTGTCTTACGTGCCCTTGTGTACTTTTTTATATTTATTCTTGGATGGACACGTTCGAGGAGTGTCGTTTCGTTCACGACAAAACAAGCGCGGGGTGCGAGAGGAAACCACGAGATAACATGGGACAGCACAAAGTTTGATAGACCCTCGCCACACCTCGAACGCCATGTAGCGTTTCACGCTCCTCTGAAGCTCGCTAACGAAACCGATCAAAACACTGTCCGGTTAAGTTATGCGAGAACGCGAACACGAATAAATTTTTTGTCTTTTTTCACTGAGTAGGACCGTTGACATTCTTTCAAGGACTCGCGTACTATATTTCTAGGAGTAATTATAGTGACGAATGCAATCGCCAAGTTCAATCTTCTCACTCTTGTTTGATTCTAGCGCACACAAGTTAGATCATTATGGGTTCAGTCAATACCGTTGGAAAGAAAGTGGCAAGCTGTTGCCGCTTGACCCTATGAAGGTAAGCCATAGCGCATGAGGGTTTATTGCCACGGTGCTGTCCCTCGGAACAACGATAGTAACGTCATCTCCGTGATTTGTGGTCGAAAGGGGCGAGCACGCGGTGTAGACGAACGCGAGTCTCTCCTCAAGAGAAGACAAGGGAACTTGTGATGCCAAGAGAATATAGCATTCACTGCATCCAAACGTTTATAACGATCGAGGAATGCGCTTTTCACGCCCTTCAATCCGGATGCGCTTGACGCGAGCTCAGCGATGGCTTATGTGCTATTAAAACTCAGCATGAGGAAGAATTCACACAGGCTCCGCACAATGCCTCTCGTGGTTAGCTCAGTCTTATTGTCTCTCTCTCACTCTCGTCGTTCGGTCTTAGCCACTGTATCAAATCGAAGGGAAGTTTATATCTCGTGTTACGCTTTTACGTCGCGAAACAATTATTCTCGCTGGTATATGCCTCATCGGGCGCCTGATGAGTCTCAGGGAGTTCCTAGAAGGGGTTAAACGATTCAGTCACCTCAACCATGCTGTTGGAGGACTTTAACGTCAGGTATTTTCCAACTCGATTCACATAACTGACAAGTGTGCCAAACTCTCGTGTGATTTAGAAAAACGATTTGCTTCGCGCAAAATTTATCGCCGAGTCATCCGTTAATTTAGAAAATATAAGTACCTCCACGGACATTCGTATAATCGAAAGTCATTGAACGAAAATCACTTGAATGACATCACGAAAAACATGGATGGTATTTGATTTTTAGATCAGAAATAGTGTAGTTTACTTCCTTACGTAAATTCGAAGTGAGATTCAACGAAACGTGTTTAAGGCCTCACAATTCAGAACTAAAAAATACTGCCCAGTCCTCTTGCGGGATCATGACAAAAATGTGTTATTCTACAACAAACACGTCCACACGTTAGGTCAAAAAGTCGTGTAGGGAGTTCAAGTTCACGAGTTTATAACTGGACTATTCCAGGGTCATCAACTTCCACGCTTGTCCAATTAGACCGTTTACCGGGCGGCGTCAAAATCAACCAGAAATGCTAAATTTAAATTATTCTTTCTAAGAAAAGCTTTAAAAAAAAACAGAAGTAAAACGAGAAATTCCACTCGGAGAAACCGGTGTTATTAATTATTGCGGTCGTATATGAGTTTGTCGCGGAAGGATGATTGACAAAAAGTAAAGTGCGTCTGTCCAAGAGTTTTTAAAAATGGATAACGTCGCTGGAAGTCAAAAGTTATATCGGTGAGCATCGTATTCGAATGCGGGAAGTGATGCACTTATGGCACGCGAGCGTCACGATGGCACGTCTTTTTGAGTTTGTTCGGTCTTATAACGTATACCGTAGGTACGAGTCTCGCTTAACTAATTCGGTTATTAAAACGAATGTCCTTTCCTACGCCGAGTCTCTTCTCGTGGCACGCGAGCCACACGAAGAGTAACAGCAGCACCAGCAGAAGCACCAGTTGAAAGAACGAAGCAAAATATAAAGAGAAACAAGAAGGTACCTGTTGGACACGTACCAGCCGTATTACCATTTGAACGAGCGAGTAAGCTCGCCTTTTTCACTGCTTACTAATACCATATAACGCGTATGGAAAAGAACTGAAAGGATTTTGGGTTCTCTGTGTGTTCAACTCGTCCCTACTAACTCATGACGACTAACGAGACTCTGGAACACACAAACACAGGTGCAACTGCGTTCGTACGAGACGGAACAAGCATGTGTTATGGTGAGAAACGTGTCCGAGAAATTTTCGACCAAGTTGGGGTTAGTGTTCACAGTGAATGTACATCAGTGTGTAGCGGAAGGGAACATGCACGTTCCATCGTGCACCTGACTTCCTCTAAATCTCTTTCCTTTTCTATTCGATACGTCTATTCGTAGAAGCTACGAGACTATACCGGAAAAATCTAAGGCTTTATCGCCTGTGTATACTGTCATATACAAGGGGAGCTGTGAATTTCAAGTGTCGTTGACCCGTACGACTGAGAAGGAATTTGATGAAGTTTGGACACTTCACACTAACGAATGTTATCGGTCTTACAAATCTTTGCGTTTATTCGTTCCTGAAAAAAAATAGAAATAATTGTTGCATCGATTCGTTGTACAACCAAAAAAAAATTGACTTTTAAAAATAAAATTGCAATATTTATCTGCCCAATTGCGCCACTATTTTATTATCATGGTTTTCAGGTGATTCAGCTCCCTTAATAGTTCCTGGAATATTTCTTTTTATTTTTCTTACCAATTAATCGACTTAGAAAGATACACCTGCATTTCTTCTAAATCTAAGGCTGTGGTTTTCTATCCGCTAGATGACACAAATCTTCACATTTTTACGACTTTATTTCCTACAATATGTCACCGATGATCGTTAAAACATTTCGCTGAAATACTTCAATTCTTGGGAATGCCTCAACCACTGAATGACGTAATAAGTATGTTTTGCCGCTAAAATAATCTCTTTGTAAATATAGTAACTCCCAAAGTCCTTATCTACATTTTATATCATCAATGTGCACTTGAATAATTACAAGATTGTATTGACACGGGTAAATAAAAGATTCGTTTAAGTAACTGCAGAAGGATAAATTTATCTTTCCTTCGAGTTTCAGTTGGCCGAACGTTATAACGTGATGTGAGCTGCACGAAGAAAACGTTGAATGTTGAGGGAGTGAGTATTATACGAAGGGTTAGGTAGATGGTTGAGGCAAAATCTACGAAGGCACGAGGTATGTGAGCGGTCGGTGCTACTGAATGCGGTGCAGACCCGCGGAAGTACGCGGTTACACACGCCTGTAATACGCCGTGCTCGCGTGGTTTTGTTCCGATAGCTCGTTAACCGAGTACGTTGGTATATCGTTCATGCATAACATAGTAGCAGTAGCAGCAGCAGCAGCAGCAGCCTGGTTCGTAGCAGCTCGAGTGAAGCACCGCGATTTCCGAGCTGAATTACCTGCTAGCTTATACCAACTATAGTACTACCTACCATCGGTTAGATATATATACTACATACATGGGGAATAGAAAGTCGATTTCCCGACGACACATAAATAACGTAATGGGATGTAATGGGCCAGTTTATTTAACGCATTTGTGTAATCGACGATCTTCCATTTTCGATTTTCTATGATTGGCTTGCAACTTATGAACATTAATTTCGTATCTTCTATTTTATCATTTTTCGATTTATATTTAGTCACTTCAAAGTCTTATTTAACCAGAGATGTGTAAAACTAAAACTTTTTTTTTTTAGTTTTTTTAAATCAATAGAATTTACAGACATTTCAGGGCAGAAAAAGCATTTGAGCGAAGACTTTGATTGGTTCTAAAATGTAATTTCCTTGCTAATGTTTTTAAATTCTTTTGAATGAGTTTATAAAATAAAACAAAACCAACTTTTAAATTAGGACAACTTATTCGCATTATCAAAAATTATTAAAAGCAATAAAAGTTCGTGAATGAATAATATCCGCATTAAGTATGCATAATTATTCATATAACCGGTTCATAAATTACTCCATAAAATCATAAAGATCCTTCACTTTTCAAAATAACTCAACTTTTTACAATTTCTTTTTGTGTTGGTTATCATTTTACGAATGAGAGTAAGAGAGACGATGTTTTAAACTCACAGTCAACGATGTACTTACCACCATCGCTCGACGCTTTAACGCGGGAGAAAATGAAGACCGTTCGCTGAAGATATAATAATAAAAAGATCGGTTAAATGGAAAAAGGAGAAAAAGCTGTGAGCGCGCAACTCATCGAGCTCGATGAGCGAGTGAGCGAGAGAGAGAGAGAGATCAAGGCGTTACAAATGCGAGAGATTTAAGAGTTAGTGATCACGATCGTTAGAGCGTTCGCGAAGGGCCCATGTCCGATGTCCACCGTATCTATAACGTTAATGCGTTACATTCCACGCCCGATGAGTGCTGGAGCCCGATGCCGAGTTACGGTGTGCATAAAGTACCGGAGCTTCGAGCACGCTGCCAACAAGCAAACGGCGTCTATATTATACACGTTTATATACGCATATATATATATTTATACATCTATAGATATAACAGTCAGAGACATTATCATTCTCGTACACACGGTTAGCCCCTTGTAAAGCCGCAAAACTAATATTCACGGAGGTTTCCGATGCGCAGTTACAACGTTACAACAACGTCAGCGCCGAGAGGGTGCAGCAGTTGCAAAAGTGCAGCAGCCACGGTTACGCTGCGCAAAGCGACAGCAAATCTTCGTGATGGGCGAAAGCACGTGCGATTTCTACGGCGAATACAGTCGTCGTTGCTGTGATGTTATACGGACGGTCGTTAACGAAACTCGGCTCGTCGGTTTGTCAGGCGTCTGTGCGCTTGAATTACATCGTCGAATGTCTCGATTCATTGGACGGCATGGCGCATATGTAAATACAAGCGAAGGTGCTAATGCTAATGTGGTTAATGCTGACATGCAACATTTTCCTGATTATGACACTTAAAGATACGAAATTTTTTTTCTAGATTTTTGATTATTATTATTTTTTTACTGCTTATTTTTTTTTTCTTTTGATAGAGTGTCGATGGAAAATGTATAATAAGGTATACTCTGCTAAAAATATTTATTAAATTGATATACTTTTGTGGGAAGTATTTGTGCGAAGATTAGTTTATTCGATTTGAGGGAAGGCGATTTTTTTCTTCGGCTCTTATAAAACGAATTTTTTCAAAACTTTTGGGCAATTAAAACTAATGCATAAATCTTGTTAAATTTTTTATACGAATTTTTTTCTTAGCTTAACACAGATGGTGAATCTAAAAATTGAAACAGTTGAGAATTTCTGTTGGTTTTTCGTTTCAGACAAAAATTACGCACACCACAGTGTACGTAGTTGAACAAACTTGGCGTTGAGGTGTTATAAAGAGAGCTCACAAAAAATGTAACAAAAATTGATATTTTTACATCCTTTTTTTTATCTTTATGAATCATTATAAATTTTTATTTATTTTATACATTATTCGCTGGAACATCTATGCATAAAAATAAATTGCATGCATTCCAAAAAGTTTCTTGTCTAGGATAAAGAAAAGTTTATCAATCAACAGTTGTTTTTTAAATGTATTGACATGCATTGTCAATTTTGTAGATTAACCGAAGTTCTGGCTAAATTGTATTGAACACCTTTATAATTACAAAACTTAGTTTTACGCTGAATTCCGAGAATATCAAGTTTCGAGTGCCGATTTTGTCGAACTGAGGACTAAAAGGTTTAGTGGAATAAATTCGTTGTCATAACTCTAGGAAATTTCATGCCTTTTTTTATAGTTTCATAAAACTCGAGCTATTAGTAGAATCGGCATATGCTAGTATTGAAGAGAGACAGAGAGAGACAGACGTTAAATTTGAAGCGCCCTCAAAAGAATCGTACATACTCCGCGCCATCTATATTCCTACGCATAGCAGGTATGGGATACGCAGATGTGGCAAGCTGATTGGAATGTTTTCGATTTTAATGACCGTCCCGCTGTGAAGCTCGTAAAAAAATTGGTCGAAAGGAGAAAAGGTGCACACGCGGGTTCGGGGATGCCAGGGGGAATACGCTCTTTCCTTAAATGAATTCCTTCCCCTTAATCCGCATATCAAAATGTCAACGAACATAAAATCAAACCGCGTGACGTTGCGGTAGCGATTGTTTTTTTTTTTTTTTTCAGAATAAATTATGAATGTTGAAACTGGGATTAATACTAATATGATTCGTGTCAGGATTCTATTGACCTCTGACATCTTACCTCTATACCTTAATTATTGAATCAAAGTTATTGAATAACGTACATTAATATTCATAATTCGTGACTGGAGTCATTAAAAACATAAAAAATGACGATATTTAATTAACCAAAATGACTTAATTGAGCTTATTCTAATGTATTATCAATTTTCGTTCCGCAATAAAATCCCGAAAAAATATTTTATACACAGTAGCGTGATTTTGGCAAACTCAAGAAATTTTCATCCGCTTACTCACCTGAAACATAAAGTGATAAAGACATTTAGTAAAATCGCAATTTTATCTCGTTGAATAATCATGAATGTGGTAAAACAACTGGAAAATGTAATTTCTTAAAAAATGCCATTTTAACAGATTACGTTCTCTTAATCTGAATTTTTTCGAATTTCGTAAAAAGAAGATTATATACTCGCACAGAAGTTTGTATTTAAACAATTTTGAGCCTCCCTATAGTTCCCTTAAATATTTATTGCCATTAAAGACTTTTTTTGTCCGATTTGAGTAGTAATAATTGAACCGTTAGGGGATTCAATAAATATCCACTGTAAGTCTCCGCCAACCCGCTGGGTTTCCAAGTAAAAAACGAGGGTTGTTTGGAGTAGGGTCGAAAATTAATTGGCATGGCAATAACATATATCCCATTTGGAAGTGTCGTGATACTCACTCTGTCTTATAAGTACTAACGTTCGCACGCTGTATACGCTGCCAGCTTCGACGGTTTTATACAGTCCAGAGTTGTTTGAGTCAAGGAAAAGACGACGAAACGACATCGCGTTGTGTGTCTGTGCCATTGATGTTACGACCGTTTATATATAATTACGGACTACTATTTCTCGCGCGAGCGGTCGTGTCGGTGTCGGCGAGACTCGCCGTCTTGGACTCCATATATTCTCTGATAGGCTATTTCCACGGCTCTAGGTGGTCGTTAAGAAGCCGACATCGTGTAACTTGACTATATACGGTTTGTACCAACTTGGAGGAACACAGCGGATACCATGAAATAGAGATGATAGGAGAAATGCTTCTGATATCGATAGGAATATACAGACGAAATAGGATAATCCAATAGAATTGAAATTGATCGCTAAATATTGACCAACTTCTGTTAATAATTCGCGTCCTACGATTTCCAATAGAGGACTTTGGAATTGCATCGTATAACCATCGAGAAAATATATTATCACAGTATACGTGTTATTCACTCAACAGGAATGCCAATAGGCTTTCACGCTCGGTTGTGCCTTAAATAATATACATTCGCGAGTGGTATATTAAATCTTGATTAATAGATATTTAATGTGAAATATCGAGTGATAGACGTGAACCAAATGAGTCTCTGAGCGTCGTTATTATAGTAGTTGAGTCGAGATCGAGCGATGCAGTTGTAGCGGAGATTTTAGCGAAGGTAAAATAAATTTACATGATTCGGCTATAAAAACGTTTAGGTAGGCGCCGCACAGTTTGTGTTTCTTCTCACTGACAGTAATTTATCAGTTAAGTTACCTCAACATGATACATAACGTGCGCCAACCAATCATCATTCAGTGTTAGATTTCCGATAGACAATAGGAATTATCCGTCATTGACCGGCTCTATTAGTTACGCGTTATGAGAACCTTACTGACGCTACTACCGGAGGCGCTCATGAGGTGTGTAAATCGGCCAATCACGATGCCGCGTCTTTTGGACTGTCATGGTGCATGGAAAAGTATTTAATACATTCTTTTTTATTTCACTTAAGTGAGTCCATAAGAGATTTACTACGTTAGTTATACTAATTTTACACAGAGTTAAAAAAAAAAAATTAAACTGATATCCTCTAAACTACTGACACTAAATAGAAACATAACCACAGTCGTTGACCACTCAACAATAATGCGCCATCTCGTAGCGAGTTTCTTTACAAAAAAAAAATATCACAGACAAAAAAAAATATTGGCCGAAAAAAGACGTCTCTCCGTTCCTTAAATTGCCAACGCGGGAACGCAAGGATTTGTCGTGAAAGCGAAGAACAGTTCGTTCAACGTAAAGTGCACTATAATGCAGGCCTGATGTGCAATATGCATCTCAGTCCATGTAAGAGTCCGGGACCCGGTGCGACTCGTCACAGCGAATCGGCAGTAAAGCCAGTGAACGTCTTCATCCCGTATGTCCGAGGACCACGGGAGTGCTGTCTGACTCGACACCGCCTTTGCGTTTCCAGTTTTAAATATCACTATAAATAATCGATTATATGGCGACCGTTAAATGTTTTAATGAGCGTACGCGTCCCGTACGAGCGAGCAGTGTCTCCGTGGGTTTCCACAACTAGCCGAAAGACGAGAATTCGGCCCATCTCTTCATTGTTCCAGCAAAGACACACAAATTTCTTTTTTCTTTCTTGACTCAGTCTTTAATTTTTTCTTTTTTTTAGTATTTTCTGACCATCAGAATGAAATACAAGATAAAATAAATATTGCAAATGAGACGATTAGCACGACAATAATATAATAACGCCTGCTAATAACGAGCAACATGGAGCAGTTGTGAAACGAAACGAATTATGAAAAAAGGAACGAAAGATTCGGGACACGTAGAGAGAAACCCGAAAAACCGCCTTGTCAGCCTCAACAGATTCTC
Source organism: Perithous albicinctus (assembly GCA_964016905.1). Taxonomy (NCBI): domain Eukaryota; kingdom Metazoa; phylum Arthropoda; class Insecta; order Hymenoptera; family Ichneumonidae; genus Perithous; species Perithous albicinctus. The sequence goes on along the minus strand of OZ024696.1, from coordinate 18,152,359 downwards.
TCTTGCGGTATTCTTATCTCGATGTTGATCATCCGCGCGCCACAGCTTCAAAAAACCCGAAACTTATACCAATCCTCTTGTTGGGTTCCCAGCTGAGGAAAAATTCGAGAAAACCCTGCGGCGAGACTGCATCACGACTTTATTTTTTTTATACATTCGGTCCGAAGAATGCAACCGTGAAATTTCATTCGAGACTGACGCATGGCTTGAAGTTCATCAAGATCAGATACTAACAGCTAGTAGATCGTTTGCCACGAGAGCGCTGTTTGTTTCAGTGGAATTTTATTGTCGCTTGGCATCTCATTTGAGCCATTACGGTGGATTGAATGATGTGATTGTACGACATCGTGTAACATCATCTGGTTACGTAAGAATTTAGAGATCTGTTTGATATACCATCGAGCTACCGCGGCGTTTAATCCTTAATTTGAGTTTTGGAGTCACAATTCCATTTTATTTTAACAGGACATATATCTAAAAAATCTTCTGTCATCATACCTGAAGTCTCTAATATATGAAACTTTCACTTCTTATTTTTCGCTACTTTAATTATTATTTAAACACATACAAAGGTGTTCATAAGAATCATTCCGGTAATTATCGCCACCTGAAATCTACCACCCAATCTAATGATTATGAAATCATATTTAAATTTAATTCATTGATTAAATTTAACAATATTCAAATCCACTTCAATTTATTTTGATGGTATCACCAGGTTAACCTAGCGGTACAAAATATAGAAATGTCGATTGCACTTTAAATATAAAATAATTATTTAATATTTTTTGCTGATACGTGATACAGGTTACATATTTATTACATTTTTATTTCTATATCGACGATCATATCCGTAACGTTTTCTGATAATATAATAAAATACATATAAACAACTGATTTGAAAGACACTATAAATGCTCGAATTGTGCTTCACACACTACTCGTCGTTATTTTTTGTTTTTTGTGCCAAACGTTATGGGGTAGGTATATCGGAAAAAGAAACCAGCAGCACCGTTGTGGGCGCGCTGACACGTTAAATAGAATAGGAACAAGAGGGAAGAATCGTGTGTATGCGTGTGAGAGTCTCGACGCCCGTCTCTTCCCCGCGTGTAAAATAATATCGTCCTCGTTCTTTTCCCCTACCGAGAAGAAGTCGAGCTGTCGGCTCGAAAAATGGAAGCACGCCATTCAGAAATCGACACCGGCGTGTTGCGTACAACCAGAGCCTCCTGGATCGGGAGCGTGAGATAAAATCTCACTTTTCTGTGAAACCCGCCGTTCGTCGGCTTCTCGCGAATGAACGGAGAAAGATAACCAAGTCTGTATATGGAACGCGACAGAGGATCCCTCCTCTGCCCTCGCCGGAATCGTCGATCTCGGGGTGCTGCCGATCACGGACGACAGGACCACCGGAAAACTGGGGTTGCCATGCCATAGAAAAGAGAATTAAAGCACGATAACCGAAACGAAATAACGTAACTATGAAGATCACATCTTTGTGTGGGACATAAAAATATTTCAATAAAACAGAATTGGAGAAAATGTTATTTATTTAGAAAGATGTAAATATTATATTGAAATAAATATGTATTTAATTGAAAAATATTAACCAACAAATTATTTTATTATATACTTCTTCCTACAATAATATTAATATTCACTAAAACAAATGTTACATGTTAAAAAAAGGCATACATTTCAGAAATAATATTTACCTTAAAATTAATTTCCTTCAAGTACCCCATTTATCGATTTTGTTTAATAGCTTCGTGTGACATGATTGACAGTAGAGTAAAAATAAGAAATGACGTTTTCTTTTCGATCCAGTGCCAGTGTCGTCTTGGTGGTCGCTAGACTAATAGACCTTCGATGTCTAGGCAGCGAGCCTGAAAGATAACTATCGAGAGATGAGTCGTCTGAGCGAAGATATATATGTGGTATATGATGCACGTGGTATATTATCACTATATACTTCTCCCATACAAGTTGAAATATTTTATCGTCGAACATTAAGATTCTCATCCAGCACCGAGACGTTCTTTAAGCAGAGAGTTCAGTGGACATAGCTCGGTGTGGGTGAAGCACGCACATTGGAAAGAAGAAGAGGAATCTACCATCGGCCAAACACACACACGTACATATACACAAACACACACACATTTATGTACATATACACAAAACAAGAAGCCTCTACCAAACAGATCGTTTACGCTCGCGTTCTTGGTTGCGTATACGATCGTCAAAGAGTCGAGAGAGCCCATTTCCCCGTACACTCTGCATGTAATCGGCGAAGAACTATATAAAAGTACCAGTTTTTTTTCCTCCCAGCTTTACCCTCTTTCCTCCATCGGCATACTTGGGCTCTTGCACTTTGCGGGAGACATATGTGTAATAAGTATGCGAAACGCTCATAAGTATTCACAGTCGTGAATATATACGCACTCTTCTTGGACCCGAACATAGCGTGATAAAAAAAAAATACGTTGCCTACTTAAGCGTGGTTAATTAGTCGTTAAGTATTGTTTATACGACCAGTGAATATTAATTAATGGTATTCCAACTGCTGTCGAGGACGAGGACGGACACAAGACAAACGCCTGGAATGAGTCACGCAGGGCGTGTTTTGAAAGTGAAAACAAACGAGCGTGTAGTTTGCCGTGGCATCATGTGTATATATGCAAACGTAAGTATAAATATAGTCCAGTGTGGTTTCATATTGTAGGGACGAGAAGTATCGGATTTAGGGTGCGCAGAGTGTACCAGATCAGCATCGTGAACAGGAGTCATCGAACGGGGGACAGCTTATCGTCACCGAAATTTCACCCACTGGGCTACTCAGCGACCTATTATCGTTGCAGGATTTTTGAGCTACCGTGCGAAATGGTATATGCCAAAAGGGAGATATTATAAGAAGAGAAGATGAGAGAAACGAGAAGGAAAGATGGAGAAGATGAAAGAAGAGGTTCGTGCATGCTGCTGCTGCTGCTGCTGCTGGTTTTGCACTCCACAAGAGCCTAGGATCGCGGAGCTCTCTGCTGACCGCGATATCGAATTACCATATGGCACCTGGGTCTTTTTCTTCGCATGTACTACCTCTGCATTATATATAGCACACTAACACCGCAGCATTGGAATGCAGAATAACGATATGCATTGGTGAAGAAAGTAAAAAAAGAAATCAAAGTTTTATAAAAATGTTATTTAAGATGATAGCGACTTTTGAATTTTTGTATTTTGATTTATGCTGTTTTATGTTCTCAGAGGATTAGGGCGATTAGAAATTATAAAAATTGGTTCAGATTGATTTTTTGAAAATTTTTCAGGATACCGTAAAAAATGGATTTAGCTGATACCATAAAAAAAATTGGTAGTGCAAATTGCAGATAAGTTTGTGATTATATGTGCCAAATTGCAACCCCACCCCAGAAAACGATAATGCGAAAGTGAATCAGAAGAATATTGAACATCAAAATTTTCAGGAATCTTTCAGGTAGATACCGAGGTAAATTAAAAGAAAATAATTTTTTGTTCAAAGGTGGCTATAAATTCACCTTAAAAATCATACACATTAGTTATTTTTATTGTAGTATAATTTATTTCTTGAGTTTTTTGAGACAAAATTTAAGCAAACTATATTTTAAGGGGGTGTGTTGGGGGTGATCAACATTATGGTAATGTAGGCCCATCGGAAGGGCCTCATTTCGTTTTCGTCATGGCCGAGCGTTGTGTGGCCCCCGCAGGAGTGTCTCTCGAAATGCGAAAGCGCGACATTATACGAGCGTACAGTATACGACGTATAATGTACGCTCGCGACGAGCCACTAACTACGAGAGACGCTGTGTGCCTCTACCTCAGCTTCTGCATCTCTCGCTGCTCTGATGCTGTGGGTATGTTGCACGAAGGGGATGCTCTACCGCCAGGCGGTAAAGCACCGGTGCACCAGAAGCAGCCCATAACTCTTCGGCAAAACTAATTACGCCATGCGGCTACTTAAGACCGCCACCGCCCTTTTCGTCCTCATCCCCTCTTCGTTTATATGTAAACTCATTTGAATATATGGTAAGCATGATCCTATGGGCTGCGACGCGCGAAATTACGGTACTAGCATCACCAAACCAAGCAGTTGTTCTAAAATCAAAAAAAAAAAATACTACCAGAAATGTCTGCCATTCTTTGATCGCCCAATATCAATTTTATAAATATCAGTAATTACGTAAACAAAAGGTCTACAAGCATTATTCGAAAATTCCTTGAGTCTTCATTTTATTTCATGAAAGAATCAAGGACAAAGTTTTGTCATGTCAATGTGAGAATCTACTGTACCTGCATTCCCACAATTTCAAACACGTGTTTGAAATCCAAGTGCTAACATTCGTGTTAACCAAAAGTATCGAGTATACCTCTTGCGACGCTACCGGTTACACGAATATATAAATCAGAGGATTACGGAAGTCTAAACGACCAAGCACACGCGCAGGGTCATTGAATAAAAGTTTTCCTAATATGCGGAATCCGATTAAGCGTTGGGGGTCACCCGTGGATTATCCCGCTCGTTGGAGTATCTTGGAGTTCGTGAAGTGTGGGATGGACTCTTCAGCTTCTAGCGACGATAATGAGGGTCTGGGGAATTTACAGCATGGAGAGAAGTTTCCCGTAAAGAAATGGAAGTCATGTGAAGTGTGAGATGAGCCCTATACTATACCTAACCCATAAGTTTATCTTATAAGCATGGAATGAAGATGTGTACGTGGCACGCGTATTTCTAATAGTCTAACAACTGGTATCTAGTCCAGACAGTAGCAAATGCAGAGGCTACTTGGATTTCGATAACGTCAGATAGAGAGCCTTAAACTGGTTCCGTACGAGGTACACAGTAAATTTTGTAGTAGCTAAATTTCTATTTCCTAAAAAAAGTGAGAACACGTAATAGGATTCCAATTGCGTGGGAAAATTTCACGAAGGACGAATGGTGCATATCCTCATCCGGTAGTTTTCAAAAAGTTGTCTTCAACCTTCCTTTTCAGGGATCTCGTAACAACTTCGTATGGAAAATTCGCTGGTAAATGCTTTTGCTGTCCATTATTACAGACAAATTCCTTTGAAGTCTTTAGCCATTTCATTGTTGTTTAGGACAGGAGTACGACTGACGTCTAGAAAAGGAACTCGCTAGCTATACAGGTATATACAGGAACGATTATAAACGCCAAAGTTGGTACCATTGTCTCGTCTTGACTCTGTGTGCGGTGAGGATAGTCATTGTCCCAATGGTTCATACACTCGCCGGCTATATAAACGTATTAGAAAGCTAAAGCTCTGCGCGAATACCGCCTCTTCGTGCGCTATTCCTTCGCCCGCAGTGTCCGCTTCAGTGCTAAAGGAGAGGCACATGGTCCCTCTCGCGAATATTCCGCCTTACACAAGCGTGCATTTATTATTGTTACATACGCGCGATATATGGTAGAGATGGTGTCGGTGCGGTGGCAAAGAGAGGCAGAGGGACGCTGCTGGCCAACAGAAGAATAAATAGTCGGCGTGGTAAGAGTCGGGCGCGAAAGGTCTCCGTGCATGCGATGTAGCCCTCTTGGGTTGTTGCAGTTTGCTACTGCTCGTAGCCAGCAGCTCTCCATTGTTTCCAGCTTCGGTGGGTCGCGGCCCGCTCGCGATTATGCGCTGGGAAAACTGCTTTGGTATAACCCAACTACGAAAGTAAAAGGAAATAAAGATGGTGAATTCGTACTGGACAAATGCGTACCTAACCACCTACGAGGTATACGAGAATACCGCTTAAAGCCGAGGATAACGCTGATGCAGCTGAAACAAAGGGTCAAAGTGACTCTGACGATAAGCCAGTCTTTTGCACAAGAGATTGGAGGATTGACGCCTTTCTTGTGCCACCAATCGCAGTAATGCACGCCGCTGATTTATTGCTGTATTATTATAACAAATATTTTGAGTGCTAGTGGCTCGCCAAAAGCGATTCCAGATTGTATTCTCGTATTGTTTTCAGGGGACCATTAGTTTCGTTTGCACGAGATTATGGCAGGATGAAGACTATGCGAGTGCAAGACAAATATATGGGTAAGAGAAACCACTTATTTGCTTGGATTTGTATCATGACCAACCCAAATCAAAAATAAGAGTTTTCTGCTTTAACTTCAAGGCGGGTTTCAAATTAAGAGCTGTAGAAAATGTATATATTGTGTTCAATGTTCTATTGCGTTGAGAATAAGGGACGGAGCAATTTTCGCTTTATTTGAGATATGTTTTCATAATTTGCTTGAAATAAAAGGATGGGATCGAAAAGTTCTTCCATTGCAGCAGTTCATTGGAACATTAAAGTCATTAATGACAAATCGACCCAGTTTTAATATTTATGTTGATCAATTGAATCATGCGAATTCATTTCAACTTACTTATGATGCAGAACTAAAGATTAGTTTGACTGAAGAAAAATATTTGTACCGCTTCTCAGTTTATTGAGACTTCGTGAATCTAAATTAGGGGACAGTCCCGTCTGCTTTCCTCAGACGAAACATGTGCTATTTTCCCAGGAAGTATAACTACTGTTGTTCGTTTCACATTCCACTCTGAAAATAGGTCTTTAATGGATGACTGTCTCCCCGTCATGTAACTGATCGTATTTAACCCATCATTGAGTACTAAAATATATCAATGTATCCAATTGGTTGTATAAGTTACTAGCATATTATTGTTGCTCGCGGTTGGTTCATAATTCTCAGATTATCTATGTTTTCAAGATTCATACATGAAAAGCATGCCTTCATTTGACAACAGTCTTACTTTACTCATGGAAGACAGCTGCCTCAATCGACCTAATCTCAGGATTGTTTATCTCTGGTGAGCCAACGATTGTATACCGCGTCTTATGTGATGTCACACGACTTCAAGTCTGAATCACAGTAGCCAAGTATAAAATTAACGACTGCGATATGTTGTGGTACGGTATTTCTGCTGCATTCCCTGCAGTTTATCGAAACCGGGGACTCTTGATCAAAACAGACGGTCGTTCATTTCAATACAGTCCTTGAAAGCCTCGTGGATATATAAGAAGCCACTGATTTGAATTTCATCGGTAGTTGGAAGCTCTGCAATAGCGCCAGACGATTTAACGATTTGCGTCTACTGCTTCAATGCCGTAAGCGTAGGCAGTAAGCTTATCACGACGCACTTTTTGATCTAGTTTTCTCTCGCAAACATAATGGCACGTAAGGGTCGCGACATAGTCGCACATGAGCCGAGTTATGCGGTCGATGCCTGTCTGCGAGCCAGAATTGCATTGCTTAGTAACTGCTATACGATGACTGTAGGCATATGTAGACAATACCCTGTCGATATGTAGAGGGTGACCCATGTATTTCCTTATTACTCTAGCTAAAACAAAAATACAAGGTAAACATTTTTTTTAATATTCTCTGAAATTAAATATGCAAATGCGAAAGAAATATGATGAGCACATTTATTTATTTCTTTTACGTCGAGGTAGCCAATAATTAGGGACATGTGGCTTATTCAGAAGTTTGGATTCTTGTGAATCGCACTGTATAATCCGGGCTCCTTCCGACTGGTCGCTCAATTGAAACACGAGCAGCGCGGACACGTATGATTCCTAGGGTTCCGCGCCGCTTAATTATCCGGATAACTGCGTCTCACAGAGAGCATGGGCGAGGGAGAGAACTCGAGAACTTCGCCAATCAACTATCTAATTACGCTCTCCAATTGCGCATAACGTCGTTAATCTGCGCTGCCCAACATATATATATACACAGCGATCTCGTGCCTGCATTATCGCCATGGAGAACCAATGATTGCTGGCAATAATCACGATTGTGAAATGATACAATTATGAGTAATGATCGAGACTGGAGAATGAATTTAACATAACGAAGTGTTCTTAACCTTTTCCGATCTCGTTAGGTTCGCTTTCGATGTAGGTACACGTTGTAATTTATCAAGAGACATTTTTATAATCCTGCCACGCCTTATTAAGCAAATTATGGCTGAAAGCTTCGGATAGTAAAATTGTCTTAAATTTCACAAGTTTCTTCTTAAATAATTCTCAAATAAAAGTACGTTTTGATTTGAATTCGAGTATTTTGAGACGAGAAGACATTGACCTTTTTTTTTTTTTTCAAATTCCAAACCTCGCTAGTTCCCTCATAATATAAATAATATTTTCAATTTACCGGGTTTCTCGTCCCACCATAAAAAAATGGTTCTGTCATACTGTAAAATACGACGGGCTTACCATGGCTGCCATTCGATTTAACTCAAACGCTATTTTTTTTTATCAGTACGGTACACCCTGTCTGGCTAGAGCATCAACAGTAACGATAATAGCAGCAAATCCCATCCACTCGACATAAATGGATAAAGTGCGTATAGTAACGGGGTAAAGGGATTGGCGAATGTCGATAAGCGACATTGCAATTTTATTTGACGTGACGACATTTCACAATAACAACAACAAAAAATCCTGAAGATTTGGGGATGCTCAATCACCTGCACAGTATATAATAGACAGAGGTGAGTGGTAAGCAAAAGAGGTAGACCAGGAACGAGAGCAAGAGACCTTCGGGATCGGGGTCGATGATACAGTAACGGGGGTCCCGGGGGTTCGAATGACAAGATGTTAACACGTGTGTTTCTCTGCCGGCTGGTGTATACGTTGGTATTGGTGGCAGGAGTGCGCCAGACCAAGCCATAATAGCGAGCAGGCCATAGGCCAGCCGAAGTGACACGATGTAATCTGACACAGCGAGACCCGAGTTCGTCGGCTCAGAGACTGTTCTTAGTCGTCGGACACTATGTTATACCTACCTCCTGAAACATATTTCGTTAATGAATTGAAGCGAATAGACAATTATGTACCCTTTACGCTAGACTTATTTTTTTTTTTTTTTTTTTTTCGTTCTAATTGCACACTGAGTATGTTAAAAATGCATAAATGAGTTAAGTAACATGAGAAACGAGAGATTTCATTTTTTTCTGGAACATATTTTCGTGGTGAATAAAAGCGCATAAACAATTATTGTACCGTTTACGTTACACTTTTTTTCAAATGCAAATGTGAGCTGAGTAACAAGGAACAAAATAATGCACACTGTATATGTTAAAAATGCAAAAATGAGTTAAGCAGCACGGAATGAAAACGTTGATTAAAAAAATCTTTACAGTGCATATCAAAATTAGTAATATATGCAGTTCGACATTTGGATGACGATGTGTTGTTATGCAAAATTGTAAAAAGTCTCGAAAGCGCGAACGATATTTTTGCATTTTTTTCCTCCGTGAATCTTTACACTCTTCATTCTCATTGATCCAGTTGCGTCGCTGAATCACTTCATCAACGTCATTAAACAACAATGGCTGGTAATTATCAAAATCATTTAAAGATTTATCATCAGTTCCTAGCGATAGAATGAAGACGACAGCTAAAATAACAACCACAACGAGACATCCAGTGAGCTTCTTTCAAACTGAACTTGATCGAGAGTCGAGAGCTCATCCAACGAGCGTATAGTAGAAACTCTATATACGACTTCTGTATATGTCTTCGAGTTTATATTTTTCAAATACACTTTCGCTAATTAAAGGCTAGACAGTAGGATAGTTGGAGTGGTATACAGAGGATGAGAGCGCGGGTGCTCTCTCGTCTTCGCTGGTTTAACAACGACGCCAGAAAGATCGATGACCAGATAGAAGAGAGTGAACGCGGTCTCGCGTTCCACCAACCAGAGTATATTACAGTACTAGCAGAATAGCCAGTATAGTAATAGTGGTGGTATAGTCCCGAAGTAGTAGTGTATTTTATATACGGAGAAAGGAGAAGTAGTCCTTTTAAGAGGACTAATACGGCGTACCCATTACGCGGTAAATCGTCCGGAGGAGTGGAAAGATTTCGATTCGGAAGCCCCCGGATTCTCTCTCTCTCTCCCTTCTTGCAAAAGCTTCCTCGGCGTCGTTATACGTACCTACCGATCACTACTCGTTACCCGTACGTGCATCCTCTTGGGCTTGTTACTACCTACCGACTCTCACTCGCATGTACCTGTCACGTGACCGAGGGAACATCTGCATAAACGACGTCACGCCGCCGGTACATACATACAAAGAGAAGCTCTGTGCTGTGTAGCACAAGCATACGTGACGGGACTGTATTTCCTAGGGGTGCGGGTGCTCAAGTCCTCTCCCAGTGAATATACGTCGAGGAACGGCTGAACGCGTTTGCTTCTAAGTGTAACTGCCTGCTTGGATACTAAATCGCAATACAACGATTGTGCTAAACACAGAGTAGAGTCGCTCATATTGTTGACTATTTGGATTCAATGGATTCTGAAATCTAGATAAAAAATTAGTAGTAAAGATAAGTTACAAAATCAGCGATTAAGTGGACCACGATAAACATATTTTATTTATAAAAATGTTTCTTTTTTTTTGTATTTCTCAAGGCGATGTTTTAAAAATAACGTTGCAATATTTCATATGTGTAAATAGTAACACAATTTTATTTGAATGATTTTTAAATAACCATTAACAGTCGTAGATTTTTCTGCAGTTAAAAATTAGAGTAGTATTTCAGTGAGAAAATTACTTTATAACATTCATTAAAAAAAACATAAGAATAATTTTGATAAAAATTCTATTGCATTTATCAATGAAACTAGAGTAAATCATTGTGTCTGAAAAACGTTTAAATAGAAAACGTGTATATAGTAATACGCTGTGACATATATACATATGTAGCGTATCACGAATTGGACTATATATGCAAGGGACTGGTGCGATCGAGTATTAATGCTGTTTGTTTAATACACGGTTTGAGGCCAAATGCGAAGAGACAAACGAGCGAGTGGATACGCACTTGGGACACAAAGAGCCGAGTCGGAGACGGCTAAGCAAACATTCAGTCTCTCGTTTGGTAGAGCCAGGCGCCGGTGAAGAGTACCGCGAATGTGCTCGATGCTTCATAGTGCAGCACCGAGAGAACTCGCAGCTGAACTGTCCCGCTGCACTTCTCAGTGTGGTGCAGAGCCACTGCCGTTGGTTCACCAACAGCAGCAGCAGCAGCAGCAGCAACAGCAAAAGCAGAAGCAGTGCTAGAGCCCGACGACCGTGTGCACTCAACTCTCTCGATTCCATCTCCTCCACCTCCTCCTCCTCATCCTCCACCGCTTCTTCCTCCGGATTCACGAATGTAACGCGCTCTCGTGTAAACGTGATGCGCACGCTCTACTGTATCGCGTATTCAGAGAGTTACGCGTCCTATATGTCTACGTACTTTATAAAGTATATGTGGGTGTATATGCGCGTGGCGTTTGAGACAGAACGTAGCCGTGTATAGAATGACGGGCTTGCTATCCTGTCACTGTTGCGTCTATGCACATGGTACGAGCTATTTCATGTTAAATCGACATGCCACTGACCCGTTTCTAATTTGAAGTGAGGCTCCAAAGTCACGTGATTTGTGATGCTGAAACTCGTTAGTGCGAGAAAGACAAAGATAAATAATTTCTAACACATTTTTCTCGGATCCAGATTTTTTGGTATAAGTATCAGATTTGTGGGGCTCAAAAAAATCCGATACTCCCGAAAATTTGATATTGACAAAAAATCTGGGTCTGAGAAAGATGTGCGAAAGTTTTGCGGTCGGTATCAAGTCTCCTCTGCAGGTTATTTTTTTTTTTAATTAATTTACTGAACGGAGAAGTTAATACGTCATTACGAAGAATCAGCTGTAAAAAAAATCTCCAAAACTTGTGAGGAGATCCATAAGTGTAAGGAAATTAATAGTAAATTATATTCTTAAAAATGCAAATAAACCATAGAAGTAATCTCCTACAAAAAATTGAATTTTTCTTTCGAATTTCAGACTAATTTAATTACTAATTAAAAAAAAAATCTCGTCTCAAATAATCGAATTTCTAATCAAATGAAACTCTAAAGAATCCTTAATCTATCCCATAAACTAGAGATTTTGTTAGAATTTTTTACTTATCGTAAACAGGTTTAAAATTATTCTCCATAGTTCTTCACAAATATATGAATTTTATAAGAAAATAAATCTGTTACCAAACAAAAATCTAAAGCAATGGTTTTTTTCTGACTCTTTCACTGATATTTTAATTTAAAGGAAAAAAAAAGGTTTAGAAAATAGTGATGCAGTTCTATCTGGAGCGAAACCACCTATATATACATCTATATACACCAGACGTACGTGACTGCAGACGCGAAACGGGACGATAGCTGAGTAGTCTCTTTGAAAGCGCTGCCTGCTACCCGCGAGCTTTTTTTCTACCTGTGCAGAGGCCTCGTCTCGTCTCCATATATACTATGTCCATTATGTTCGGCGAGAGCTGTTTCAAACGCTCGGAATTTCGTCTCGTACATCCACACACCCTTTTGCCCAACTATGTCCCTCGTTCTGGAGCTGCTGTTACCCTCCCAACAGCCCGAACGAGTTTCACCAGAGTCTCGTCGACATCGCCCACTCACCCATTGACCTATATCATAAACCGCGTATACGCTCGACAGGCGAAAAATGAATTTACACTGTGAAAATTGCTCTGAAATATCGACTAGTACTCTACCTTTTTCGCACATTCAACATTTATTTACATCTTTTTAGTTCACATCGAAACTCGTCCTCTAGTCGCACATAATAGTCTTTTTCATCCAACCTTTTAGCAGTAACTCAATTGAACAGCAATTATTGGAGATAAATCAGTTTTAGAGAGGTTGAAGTTCCAGGTGATTTTTTTCCATCCTCAGTGAAATATGAAATTGGTTTTTCGAACGCACTTTATCTAATATTTATAAAATTGCTTTATCTATGAGCCTCAGGAGAATACCCAAATCCAATTTTTTTTTCTATGGGACAGTTTAAAATTGTTTCCATTTGAGAAATGCAAAAATATATATATATTTATATTCTGTGGAGTGTAAGAAACTTTTTTATAAAATCGAATTACGAATTTTTATATGCTATCGTTTAGTACAATGATTAATTATTTGTTTGGATTTAATGAGTTTAAATTTATTTAATTATTAGTGACATTTTCACAAAACTGGTTTTGTAGATTTTGTAAAATATATTGTAAAATGAAAATAAACATATGTTTAACAAATTATTTTTATACTTTTTTTTTCTAAAACCAGAAATTTACGAACTTGTTCGACTAAATTTTATTGTATTTTACGAACTTCTTGTAAAATTAGTATAGTGCCATAAAATTGTCAAATTTACACCATTTTTATTGTAAATATGAGAAAAAAATTATTATAAAGAGAAATATCAATTTTTTCAATGGTTTTGATTTTTTTTTTCTTGTAAGACTAAAAATGTACATTTTTTTTAATATAAAAAAAATGATGGACATTTGTTGACAAAAACTTGTAGTTTATAGAACCAAAATGTCAGTTCCGTTTTATCTGTGTATTACAATGAAACCCGACACAGACCTGCCAAAAATTGAAAGGCACTTAGTTACGGCATACAGATCAGGACAAACAGGAAGCAATTTGTAAAGTCATTTAATCATAATTTTTAAAACATGTTTTGTCATTTTTCTGGAAATTGTTCACAGCTCCCAATTTTTTATAACTTCCTGTGATCGCGAGGTTCATATAGTTATCATCTGAAAGCCCGGGCAACCGTGTCCAAATATATCTGACTCTGTCACGCGATATAATTGAATGATTATTCTCACACCTCATTATATGTATACGTAATACGATTGCGGTAAACGCAGGGGGAAGACAGAGCCGAAAATGAGAAAAAAAAAAAAAAAAAAGAACGAAGAGGTCTTTTGGCCGGTTGTTTTCGGGGCGTAAGATGAGGTGCCTAAACTACAGACAGTCGTACATAATATACAATACTCATTATAAATTGAGTATATGTGCTCGCATAATACGGGTGAGAGAAATGAAAAAGTCGTGGCGAAGCGCGTTCAAAGCAACGACACACGGACTTTTTGGGCCAGCCAGACGTCACCTATCTTTCTCTCTCTTACAGTAGCGCGCAAACCCTATAATTTTCCGTCCAAGTCCCTCGTCACGAACGTCGCAGTAAATCCTCAGTGGCGCCCACCGACGTCCCATCATCGGTAGTTTAATTTTAAATGGTTACGCACATTTGGTGCTTACGCGACAGTCACGATTTTTCGAGTTACGAGTTTCGTATTTATATCGCAACGTCTCGAAGTGGTTTTGCCACCTGAGAGTGTGTCCAATTTGCACTTGACTCAGCGCAACTTCTCAGGACGAGTCGTCAATACATGCGATAATAGTCAGGTGTCGAAATTGAAATAATGAATCAAAAAACAAATGTCGAATTAATTAGATAAAAAATGAGAAAGGTTACGTGTCAGTTATATGGTATGATTCGTTAGACGCTCATTATAGTTAATGACGTGACGTAACGTATGCCATGCTCACAGAGGGAATTCTGTGGAAAGTTATGGGTCTGAGTTGGATAGCAAAATTAATCCATAAAAATACTTCTTTTGCTATGAAGTTTTTTTCTTTCGAAAATTTATTGCAAACAAGAGAAACGTCTGAAGTGGCTAATTTTTACTTTCCCTGGTCGCACCCGGATCTTGGGCAACCCAATATTTTTCTAAGAATTTTCTCCACTCTTCTTAATCAGTTTCAGTAGATGAAAAATACATTTAACAAAAAATCAGAGATAAAAAGATTTTGGTGGTAAAAAGGTAAAGGTTCAGGTGCAGTCAGGGAAAAAAAAGTTTATGACTTTTTTGTAGCTGCGATAAGTTTTCCGACCAGCAACTCTTCATCGAAAGTTATCAGGTGTCATTTATCATTCGTCCTTTTTCAACCATTCAAACACTGGTAATCTCTTTTATACATTCCTATACTAGCAATAAAATAAAAGCTTAAGGCTAACCAAGGTATAAAATGACAGCTGTTGAATCGTTCGTTATTCAAACATTGCCAACTACTATGCCATATTATAGATAGCAGTTGGGTCTCGGCTGAAAAAGAAAGGGAAGGTACGGACCGCAGGGAGGGAGGCAGCTTTTGTCCCTATAGAATCCTGAGGCGCGGGCTCGACCTCGTGGAATAGAAAATTACTTACGACCGACCAAACTCGCACAATGCCCTCGCCACACAGATTTTCCATCTTGCTCTAGGCGATCCTTATCTAAAACCACGCGCGGTTACGATGAGGGATTTCAGTGGCGATGGCGATGTTGGTTATATGCTGCCAGTTCGCGCACGCGGTCGTTCGCCAATATGCCCCCAGGCTTACCGCACATACTGTTGCCGTGATCTTTCCTCAAATCCCGGCAGCCCCTCTTTACGACACAACTCGATTCTCCACATTCTTCGATTCTCCACTCACATCCCTTTAACAACAGTTGGTTTGCGGGCTGCGAAAAACAAGTTTTGTCATTCCATCTTCACATCTAATTCTTACAATTCCATATAAAATATTTTCTACCACATTTCGTTATACGTATTGTCTCATACAGTGTTATAAGAATTAGGTGTAGAGTGAAAATGGCAAAAATGTTGGTAACCCAAAAGTAAACGGTTTTGGAATCACTTTTTTTCAGTGTTCTGGACCAATTCCAGGAGGTTTTCTTGCTATGGAACATCCGAGCACTACCTGTTCTCCAGTCCGTAAGGTAAGACAACGGTTCGGCGCGTGGGGATTTCTCGTATAGGGCAGGAGATCCCGAGGCCAGGCATCCTATTATAAGAAATAGATCGACTTACATCGAGGAAGACCATACCCAACTCAAACTAGGCGAAAGAAAGAAAGAGAGAAAGATAGAGAAATGGAATCCTATACTATATAGAGGGGACCGAGAGGTTTGTCCGTAGAGACTGCGGCATGCGGACGGCCGGAGTCTGGGTTCCGTCACAACACGGTGTCACTTCCCTGTCAAACCGGATTAAGGAAATACTTGGCGTCACAGCAACCGCAGCAGCTCACCGTGTAGCAACCGGGAGTAGACGAAGGATTAACAAGATTTTTTTTTTCGACCTGTTTACTTCGTGGCGATAGTGCACACGTGCCGATATAGTTTTTTTTTTCTTTTGAAAATCAACATAATATTACATGTCCATTTCATGGCATATTTACATCTTTATCAGATATAATCCAACCAGAAAACCAACCTCTGCCTAATCTTCGCCAATTGGCAACTACCAGAAAACAGGCCTCTAATAACATTCATATTAAAATCCCTAAAATATACTTATACTTGGACACATTTTAAATGTAATCACAATCAAGTACAGTTAACAGAAGACGCAGCATAAATACTTGGTCCAATAATACGATTTAATAAAAATGATTTGCATTACGAGAGAGATCGATGAGACTGAAAGAGGCTGTTTGGAATCTCGAGCGTGGGATGAAAAGACGATATGTGGCTCTTTTGTTCGGCCGGACTCTCGCGGAGATCGGTTAACTGCCGATACTCTTCTCTCGCGTTCGACATCACTGCCAGACGTCTCGTATATGCCCTCGAGTGCAACATACTATAGGGAGCTCCATTGGCGAGCTGCGAAGGAAAAGGAACGAGGGAGCAAGCAGGGCTGCACCGACAGACTTGTGGGATGTTTATTGCTACCGTTAATTACTTTACAGCAGATAATTACTGTCGTGGGTAAGGGTCATTTCGCCGGAGATAATGTATTACAGAGAAAGGATCGAGTTATATCGAGAGTCGAAACGACCACCGCGCTCTGGCGGCTGATGCGGACTCTCTGCCGATGCCGATATATCGGTGACGTGGGCGATGGGATGGCGCACATACTGTTACCGACTATGTACGCCGGTACCATCGTATTTTATATGTGGTTGCTAAAGCTGCACCGGTGTATCGTAAATTCACGGGCGTGTGCCCGCTAGGACTTTGAATAGACACCGCGTTCTCAAAGTACTGCAAATCTTGCCGTAATTATCGACACCAGCGACAACGCCAGCGCTGATGGCTCGCTTCAAGGTTCGATTCGCTTAGTTCAGCGAAACAAACTTTCTTTCGCACCTTTCTGACTGGAACGTTGCGAAACTGCGGATAAGATTTAGTATTGGCGAGTAAAATAACCGCTAAAAAATTGTTTTCATCACGAAGTTTTGTTAAATGTTGAAATAAAGATGTCAAAAACGATTACGGAAATAAAATTATCAGTGAACATGAAATATGTAGACGAATCAAAATTCGCGGTAGCGTCTCGACGACAAATATCAAAATGAAATAAATTGAATGAACGAGCGCTATCGTTACTCTTATTTATCCGGAATGTGGCCTTTTCGAGACAACTTTCGAATTGCTACTCGTATTTTCTAATAAAAAACATTGCGGACAAGAAATGTATCAGATTCATTCTTTTTTTAATTTTTTAAAATTAAAATATTTTTGTCTGGTAATCGTTAGACTTTTTTGCGGTGAGCGAACTGTACGTAGTCAATTGGATGATATTCGATTGATAAATGGTACTTTTATTTCGAATTCACCTTTCATAGTCTTTTTTGGATATGTCTAATGGACAATCATCCGATTAAATCAAGAATTTTGGGGTGTGGGTCTCCGTCTTCTCGTTCCCTTCTTATGCTCCAGAGGAATAAAAAGATTGTGAAACCCACAAGAGTCGTGATTCGCGAATGACGAGTGAGAGGGACGCGAATCTGTTGAGAGAAGCGATCCGTATCGTCTAGATACCGATCTGGTAATGGATTCCTCGTTTCTTGCGCGATCGTGTCCCCGTTCCGAATAACTTTGCTTTTGCTCTCTCTCTTACCGTTGGATCCCTGGGTCCACGGATCAGCCGCGCCAGTCTCGGCGTTGGACCTCTCGGAACTCGTCCCTGATTAATTAACGAGGCGAAACGCCGCACGGCGACGAGACGACTCGCGCTGCAAGCCTGACACTCTCCGTTCCATTCGAGCGGAGCCCTTTCTCGCAAGTTTGACTTGGTCTCCCTCTCGCGCTCTTTGCCCGTCCTGGTAGTCGTATTGTGCTAATTCGGTTAAATGGTTAATTGCTTAATTTCATTTAATACGAGAGTCCGATCCGGTTGGATAGTCCGGCTTCCGGGAGCTCCGCGCGGACTTCGTCCATCACGTTTGCGGCGTTTCCCTTCCTCTCTTCTCACTCGGCTGCTTCCGAACCTTTTACTTGCAATATCTTCCTCTCACTCTTAACAGAACTAAGCCAGCAGTTTGATATCTAATGTTATTACGTCTTCGTCGATACGAATTGTTACTTCCTGCGGAAGTGATCTTCGGAATTCAATTTGGAAATCATAAGCTTTTTAAATGTTTTTTTTTTAATAGACTTCAAGGGAAATATTATCAGTGATTTACCGATTACTTAAAATTCGTTTTTGTTTTCGAGATCGCGAACAAGATTCTTTTTTTTAGAATCGATGGATGTCACGTTGGAGACGGGATTAATAAAATTTTATTCTAATTTTATATTTAGATGTAATAAAATAAAAAATGTTATTATTAAAATCAACAAATTTATGTAAAGTCACATTTTCGCGTCACTTCAAAGACATTTGGAAAACCATATAAAGAAGTTGCGTTTTATCGCTGATTCCAGGTTCTATTGTTTTCAACTTCAAACCTCAGATCCTAATCACTGTTTCTTCTGCTTCAGCCAGGACTCTTCGAGGCTAAGAAGAAGCATTCGCAAATTCGTAGTCGTCGCAATGGCAGGACGACGCGTAGGAACGACGACGACACGAGTGGTCAGCGTTGGACTCTGAGATTTTAGTCGTTCAGAGCGGGAGCATTCGTCAGAGTGAAGCAGCCAAACGAGAGGGAAGCAGGTCGTTGGCCGGCGGCCATTTCGACGACAAGACGAAAAAGCTGCGACCACGATCACCGAAAGAAAGAAATCGCAGGCATAATTAGCGGAATGATTGATCGATGCGTGTCGGTCTTGAGCCGAAACTATGCATGCGCATTGCTGGTGACCTGTCCCCCGTCGCCGCGACTCTCCTCATCCATCCACCAAAACCTTCATCGTTCGCTCTCGCCCACGTCTCGAGCTTTTGCGATGCAGTGTGTCCCATCCGCAATCGCCTTTCTTCTTTTGCCTTAATTTAGGGCCCACTGGGAGTACGCGCATGTCGAACCACACAAACTATACGCGTACGCGTTCGCATATAAGTACTGCATATTTTGCTTGTGTAGCCAAAGATCTCGAGGTACGCGACTCTCATCGGTTCGTCGATACAGTAGGCATACATATCGTTTCTTCGCATGGGGTATGAGAACGATTCTCCTTTCTGCTTCTGTTAACCGAGTGTCCCGCTCTGTCCCGTTTCTCCGCAGCCGAAATACTTCCCGGTTGGTATATACAGCCGACCGCGATCGATAAATCCGTACGTCTCTCATCTCTTTCGGCGACCAAGCAGCCAAGTCAACCTTCGATATGTTATATAGTATATAATACACTTGGTTATATACAAACGTCGTCAGGATGGTCGTCAGAAAAATGCCATACATCTTGTCGTCGTCGTTGTCGTTCTGTGCGCTTTGCATGGCAACGAACGCGGAAGGAACACTGCCCCGAGCTTATTCTCCTCTTTACTCCATTGCCATTCCTCGTTTTCTTATTATTTCTCTTCTTCTCCTCGTTCCTTCTCCGTCTTCGTTCTATGCCATGTCGAGACTTCCGCTTGCCGCTGGCTTGGTTTCTTGGTCTCCGCAGGTCTACACAAAAGGACAGGTGTTACCGAGGCTTTTCACGCTTCTTTCTCCGCGCGAGGAGCACGCACCGAGGGCTAGTTACTCCAAGGCTGACCGCGGTTTGTGTGTTATGCGAATCTTCGTGCATCATACTCTCGGCGCAGCACAGTCGGTCCCGCGTATTTGTATGTGTATTTATGCGCTTGGGTGTGCTCAGGAAAAGACGAGTGTGCGGTCTGTCACGCACATGCGAGCTGTTTCACACGCCAGTGCTTACAGAGTATAGCTATATAGACACTGGTACTATATGTACAACGTGCAACGCGCGCTGAGGAGGATAATAAAACGGAATGGCTCAAAGATAGGAACGGTGCGAGAGTAAAAAAAGAATTGTAAAAGCTATGAGTCGGTCTCGCGGAGATGATTATTAGGAATAAAAGTCGATAAATATGCGGATTATCAACGTCCTCCCGGACCGTAAAATCCACCATATCTCGAGGCTGGGCTTTCTGTTATCCCTCGGCGTTATATGTACAGCTATACAACGACGAGCGAGAGAGATAGGTGCATCACACTAACTCTTTTTTCGCTCTCTACGCTCTTGAAAACGTTTTACGACTTTGTCTTGAATTTTTTTTCCATTTTTATACCCAGACTGCACTGCAGCATCTAAGCATATCCATACAATTACGAGATTGTGATATTCGAATGTGGGGATTAGTACTGCGAATCACTGAATTCGATGTGAAAGTTCGACCTTTTACCTCATCCGGGATTGTCGAGGATTTCGCGAGATTCTCCAAATTTGCATCTCCCTGACTTACCTGCAACATAAAATAAAGAATACGATTAAAGATGCATTTCTTACGGCTTGTACGATAACAGTAGCCGGAATGAAAAAAAGTAATGGCCCATCGCTTTGACCATTAGTTTAATTTTTATGACTTTTTTTATATGCGTTTTCGCAGAAAATACTTTTATTTCTGTTTTTAATATTTCGATATTTTACTGCCAACATTTCACGGGGCATTTCAGAAGACAATTATTATTAAATAATTTATGAAACAAGTAAACAGAGTCAGTTGAAAATCAATTCTGCATCAAATTTGACCTTCAACGTTACCGTCGAAAGAAAACTTAACGCGTTTCGCAATCATTAACTTTTTTTTCTGTTCAACGATTGTTCGTGCACGTACGGATCTCGCGTGTTCGATGTGTGCTAGCTGAGTGGCACGCGGTGTGCCGGTCAGCCCTTGGGGAATGCGCAAAGGATGGATAGTATAGCGCGACTCCGGGTGCGACGATGGCGACGACAACGACGACTACAACGACGTGCAACTGTATGTTAATCTAATGCGCATCCGAATACGGAATAAGGACGGGGCAAGCGGAATTGCCCGTTCAGCAGAGTGCCTTCTCTCGATCTTCCGCTGCTGCTGCACACCCGTCTCGTCTCGCGATCCTTCTCGTCGTCGTTGTCGTCGTTGTCTCGTCCGGCTCCCGTTCGCTCGTCATCATTGTCGTTCTCTGTGGATTTTCTCGTTCCCTCATTCCGTACGTATGCTATATGTGCTCTTGCCGCCTTCTTTAGTTCCTCCCGTCCTTTCGACGCTGCATGAAAAGTGAACGACAGCGAACGACGACCGATTCAATTCTCAGACGTGCGACGTATACAAATATCGCGCTGAACTTTGTAGAGCTTATATTACATCGGTATCACTGCAGAGATCGTTGATTCAGCAATCTGGTATGGTATTTTCTGTATTTTATTAATGCAGTGAGGCATAGTTTCGATTAAGACAATTATACAAAAATTTCGATGTTGACATCGGTAAATGTTTGTTCAAGCTGAAAATGTTTTTAACGAGAAATTATCTGTCAGACAAAAAAAAATGTTTCCGACATACAATTTGGCGAATTGCATAAAAAAATGTCTAGATTATATTCTAGCATCATGTGTTCCACGCATCTCTGAATTCTCGTGCAAAAAAACGAGGGCAAAAGACTTAATACAAAAGATTGAAGGAAGCCCCAACTGTATGACAGCGATGTCCGTTGTGCACGCGTCTTTCCATTAGAGGAGACTGATGTACACGCCCTGACTTGGCTTGGCAACGGTGAGCCTGCCTCTAAACCAACCCTGCAACGTACTTAAAACAAAATCTAGACCACCCAGCGACCCTTTTCTCGGGTTGCGTACGCTACGAGAAAAGGGATGGTTGATATATACCACATATAATATGGTACTATGCAGGTACGTGACGCACGCACTCTGAAACTACAGTGCATGAACGTTGTTGCGTGTGGTGCTCTAGGTACTCAACAGAACGTCGCACTGTAGACGATGTTCCACCTACCTACTACCCCCTCGGCTCGCAGATAGGAAAAAGAAGAGCCACCAGCAGCAGCAGCATTACAGAAGAAGAAGAAGCGGCACAAGAAGGCGAGAGAAGGAGGTGAATGAGTGTGTGAGAGTGCGAGGTCGATGGCTCGAAGGGGTACGCGAGGGTGTTGGCTGCATTGGATGAGCACAGGGGATGATGCTCCTCCTCTTTGCTTCCTCGGGCTCATATGCCAACGAGGCTATGTCTAGATATATATAGGAGGCATTCCACGTCAGTTCAGCTATGAAAAAAAAAGTTTATCCCAACAAAATTTCTAAAAATTCGTCAATATGATTCGAATCAATATTAACCATGATTTTTGTTTATGATGGAATATATCGGAAACAGGTTGTCGTATCTAGAACTTTAAAGGAGGAAAATCTACGGCTCTTTATGACCTACAAAAATAATGGTATATTAAGCAACAAAGACCGAAAGTTGACGAATGATATCGCCATAAAATGTCGTTCTTAATTACGTAATTAAATCTTAATAATTTGTTTTCTAGAAGGCAATAAAATGAATGGTAATAATCATTCCAGACATATGTGTATAAAAAAAATTAATTAAAAAATTGTGCCATATTCAATTTATTGAAATCATATAACCTGATTTTTGGAAATGTGTTGTATTTTTTTTAAGCACAAGTGTCATATTGCAAAGCATTGTCAAGTTTCAAGGTTCAGAAAAAAAAAGTTGAAAAAAATTCATTTGAATTTTATTTTACAAAATGTTTTTCATCTTTCAAAACAAAAAGTGAATTATGAATTTGAAGAATTGACTATTTTCTTGCCACTCTACTAATTCAGCAAGTACACCGTAAATTAGAAAATATTTTTTGTCACAATTGGCAAACGAAATTGGTACTTATGTAACAAAATATATTTTCGCTACATAACTTGTTAATATTGCCCTATTTGCTCAATATTTACCAAATATTTTAGTGCTATGTAGCTGACATGGAATGCCTCGTAGTTATATATGTACAGTATATGTGTACCTACATACCCGTTATATACCGTACATAAAGATCGGTGCGATAGCGCAGTGGGGTTATTCTTAGGGTAGGGTAGGGTTTGCAGAGCGCAAAAGTGCGAAAAAGGGACGGGGGGGTTGAGTAGAGTGGGTTGCGCGCACAGAGGGTCGGTAGGAAAAGTAGAAGGGTTAGCTGTAGGTGATGGCGTGGTACCGCGTCGTTGGTGCTGCTCAACGTCGCACCATTCTCGCTACGAGCTTGCATGCTGGGTAGAAGAAACAAGCTGATAAAAAGAGAGAACCTCTGGGACGTTCTATGCTAGAAAGAAACCGGAGGAGGAAGAGGAGGAGGAGTGAGAGGAGAGGGTGCATTGCGACGGGATAGAAGACACGATGACGATGAGCGAGACGGATGAGTATGATATAGGAGCAGGGGGGGAGGGGGGTGTTAGACGTAAGCGGGAAAGCCGAGAGGCGCAAGGGGCAGAGGAAAGCGACTCGACGTAGTGCTATGGATGAAAGGGGTTGGTTTGCATGCGAAGATGCGTAGACGATGCGCGCCCGGATAGAGAGAGACATGGATGAGTCTCTCCTCTCTTTCTCTCTCTTTCGTGACGCGCTCACGAAACACTCGCCAGGGCGCTGCACTCTGGCGCATTGATCCTACGAGACGCGAGCGGTGCGTATGTGCTACTGCATACCCTCCCTCGCCCCCGTCGCCGTACAGTCAACCCCTTGCTACCCTCATTTTTTTCGCTCTCACTCGCTTCTTTCCAGTTCTTGCTTCTTTTTTTACTTCTTTATGTTGCTTTCACTCTGGCGTTGATTTGTAGTGCGATGCACGCGGTAATGTTACGCATTAGTGTCTGGTATACGTGCTGAGGTGTTTTCCGCTTGCCTGTAAAGCCGTATGCGACGAAGTTACTCAGCGAACGAGAGATTTCAACGTAATTGTGCAAACATTTTTGAATATACAGAAAAAAAAAAAATTTAAATACAAATGTTTGTATTTAAGACAAATGACTTTTGTCTACATTTTTTGCTTTGCTAATTTTACCAATAACAGTTTTAAATTTTACAGACAAAAATTCAGTACTAAAGTACTATTAACAATAAAGTAAATTATTGTTTTTAACATAGTTACGAATAATTCAATAAATGTAACAAATTCTTTAAACAAATTGTAATAATTTTTATATGATCGATTGAAGAAGTCTATGATTATTATTATTATCATCATTACAATAAAATATTCAAATTCAAGTTGTCGATGTAACAATGAAAAATGTTGTCTATTCGAATTGTAGACAAATGGATGAACCAGAAATGCTTCCGACACAAAGAATTATTGAAACCATTTTCAGCTTGACATTCTGAGCCATCAAGAAAAATCAAAACGACAGACAATCGGAATGACTGTCGATGATTTTGATATTTGCGGTATTTGCTTTACATGTATCCACCACCCAGCTAAAAAAAGACAGCATAATCATCAGTTTTGATCCGCAAAAAAAAAAAATCACCGGATTTCAAAGTCTCGCTAGAATTTCCCCTCGTAGCGAAGAAAAAATTTCATCAGACGCGGCGAGCTTGACGACTTCCGCCCTTTTTTTTCATTTGTCGCACTGTGACAATAATGGACATAAAAGATGAAAGAAACTGGTGTATACTGCAAATGTAGTCACAAGCACGCACATGAAAAAGTGTTTCGCTAGCACACCCAGCAGTGGGTATCTCTTGTAGTTGGTGTTTGCCTCTATTTTATCTGTCCTCTCCACTGGCTCTCAACGCTCTTTCTTGTTTTTCCACTTCTTTTTTTTCTTTCTTTCTTTCCTTTTTTTTTCAAAATTTCCTACCGCGCCTTTGGCACTAGTAAGCAGTGCGTAAGTTCGCACACAGCTCAGGGGTACACGATTAACTCGCGAAGCTGGTAGCTATTCGTAACGACCGGTACTTATATGCGTCTCTGAGGCACTCGGGTGCGTATGGAAACACATAGAGAAAAGAGAAAGAAATAAGAGTGAACGTTGGGGTAGTTAAAGCCTCACCACTCGTAGGACTCGCATGTGCGTCTGACGCACGTTGTGGAAAAGTAGAGAATTTCCATCTGACGAGAAAGAGGAAGTGGAGGCTGACGACGTCTAACGGAGACCGGGGCTACTTAAGTCACGTTTTTCTTTTGAATTTTTTCAAAAAAATTTCCTTGAATACATCGTTATGCATAAAACGACTTCCAATCATTAACTTACAATTTCTTTTTCAAGCAGTTATTTAGAAGTACATAAAATAACCGAAACTCTCCCAGGACGGGGGCAGTTGAATCAGACACTGGGCAAGTTGGGTAACAATAAAAAAAGAATGAATAAAATCATTATAATAATCGTGTTTCGGATTGTAAGCTATTCATGAGCCATTTATTGAAGGAAACTATAGATTTTTCATCGCATCTCACACGCACACGACAAACTCAGGAAAAATGAAGGCGAAGAAAGAAGCAAATTGAAAAATCGCTTCTTTTGTAGTGATAAAACTCTGATAAAAAACTAGTGATAAAAAAAATTGCCTCGCAGCGTCAGTGGTCAATATAATATAGAATCACTCTGGACAAAATCGATTAAATCCGTTCGAACTGAGCTTAAACGGTAGGCAAAGAACCAAACTTTCATTGAAAATGTTGTTTTCCAAAGTAACAATCAGTTATTGATACGCAATTTTCAGAATTTTAGTAATTTACAGCGGTTACTTTACTGAAAGTTGTACACTGACGATATAAATGTGACCTCTTTGGAGTAACCTCTGATTTTTAACTGGTTTTGACTCTATGTGCCCCTGATACAACTGACCCCGGGTTCTCGCGTGACTTAGACTCTGCGTTGCGTTTCATATGACGCCGCCACAAGCGTCGTCACGTAGTGCGTGAAGAGTAGTTGCAGTACGTGGGGGTTGAGATATAGCAATGGGGTGGTGTGCAACTTAAGGAGAGGGAGAGGGAGGGCAGGAGGAGGAAGTGCGTGAACCGGTGAGTGGATGCGTATATAGCATATATGACGAGAGTAGAATCCCGTGAGAGGATCACGCGTCGACGACGGCGAACGGCAGAAACTCATTAAAATAAATAAGCGGAGCTACACGCTTGCTTTAGTTTATTACGTACAGAGACAGAGTACGCACGATGCTGCAACCCCAACGCGCTGAGAGATCTTCACGCTTGGTTCCATCCGTGTGCCACGTTCAGGTATGTACCTCAGAACTGAGTTGCCAGCGTCAGGTTAATGCGTTGGCGGGATTAGCTGAGAAACTCCGTAGCAGCAACAACTTCCATACGGAACTATGTGGACCGCTGAACACGTGTACATACATTAGTATAGTGAGGGAGAAGAGAGGAGAGAAATATGCTTGTCGATATTCGTGCGTTACGTACTCTTACGGTCGTCGTCGTCGTAGTCAGGTTGAGTTTCGACAAACTTCTGCGTTCAGAGTGTTCGCTATGTTAGGATTTAAAGAGCCACCACCACCCTCTGTGAAAAGCTGCTCAGGTCTGCTTTCTTTTTTCATTTATTTTTGTATTTTTACCCTCTTTTCGCTCTTCTTCTCCTCTGCTTATTTCCTCACATATTTAATCCGCTCGAGCAAATCCTCGTCCTCGGTCGAAGGGACGCGTACCTTTCTTTTGCCTTTCTACCTCCACGCATGCCAAATGCAGGCTAACTCGGAATAATAAATGGATAAAAAAAGATTGCTTTGTTCTTGACAAGAAAAGTGCTACATTAGGGTCCAGTATTAGGAAACATTAGCGATTTTTTTTTTGTTTGGAAATTATAAAATCATTTATTCGGATATTTGCAGGGAGATTATGGTAAACTTTAGATCTGCAATAGAGTTTGTCTGCACCACTTTAATATGCAGAGTGCATATTTTAATATTTTAATTCAGTAGAAACTGAATAAAAATTGTTACACTTTTATAATTACAAATAACCCAATTTTTTGGCACTTTGTAAGCTACTTTGTTATCTTTCATGCGGTGTCAATTTTCGTGGTATAATCGATAGAGACAAAGATCCTTTTGATAAATTTTCATATTTTATAGTGTTTTATTGTAAGTACTTCTAAGAAATTATAATATTAACGCTCATTCATATATTTTACCCTGGTCCTATGTTCATATTTTAGTTCCTTGGTTCTTCTAAGCGCTCACGTTACCAGTAAAAGGATAATCCTCTCTTAAAAAGGACATGACACATCGAAAGTCGAAATATCGAAAACTGAAGCCAGTTTAAAACCATTCTGATTGGCTCCCTGTTTCGATTATTCCCTCTCCCTGAATGCATCATACACGGGCAGACCATGGCGGCAATTTTGAATCGCAGTTCGTAAATCGTCGAGACTTACAAAGAAAAACCATAAAGAACGCACGTAGCGCGGTCGTTGTTGCTAGTTATTAAAACACGAGCTAACTCAGAAGCTAGTGATATTAAAATTATAAGAGAAACGTGATGCATCCACTCTTGAACTCTCGACGAGACGACAGATAAGTAAATGAAGAGTTGATAATTATTAAAACATGGCGTGGCTAACACGCCCTCACTTGAACTAGCAGGGATAAGCGAGTTCATCACAAGCAGCATCATCATCATCATCAACAGCAGCAGAAGCATACTCGCGATCCCCCGTCGCCTTCTGCTATATATGCTGCTGTCGTTGGGCGTGCGTTGTGGTGTGTTGTGGGTCGTGGGCGAGGGCGACGGGCGTGTGCTTCTCTTGCTGGACTTGGACCTCTCTCGTACGGTGGCCATGTGGTGCCTGCCAGGAGCAGAGGAGCCGAGAACCAGAAGTAGCAGCAGCAACAGCAGCAGCAGCAACGAGTATACCGACCCCGGTGGTCCAATGTATTTAGAACGCCGGGTGCACCACGAGTGGATATAACCAGAGAGAAGAGAACGCGCCCGTGCTTGGTCTCGTGCTTCACTCCGACTGGCCACTCCATACCCAAAGGCGTATATATCACGATAAAGGGCCCTGGGAATCGTAAACTCGAAACGGACGTATCCCCTCCTACCTACACTGTCCACTTCCGCTTTTCACGTACCTTTCTATACCGTATACGCTATAACTGCTAATTGAAAGTTTAGGGGATGCTTTTCTATCGTTACCAAACGACGAGTTTACCCAACTGCATTAAAGGGACCACGACGTCGTCACGACTAAGTACTCTACCCGCTTTAACTCTTACCTATTGGGAGGCTTAACTTTAAACACGAAAAGTGGTATTAACTCCACCTGGGAGCCGATATAGGGTCAACGAGGTAGAGTTGAAATCGGTGGGAATAAAGTTCTTGGAGTTACCGGCGAGAACAGAAAAGCAAATGGCAAGATAAAAAAGAAGAGGACACGCAGAGGTATTTTATTGGAGTTCGCTAATAAGTTTAACTCTCGTAAAGTTCATACACTCTCTCGTAAGATGTGTGTCACGTTATCGCATAAAATCCTAACGAAAAAGTTTGATTTTTACTCGTATTTGTGTACTTTGAAATGAGAGAGAAATTTGAAAAGAAATCAACGTTGTTGATTATACCAAGAATTTAAAAGTTTCTTTGGCTAATTCGACAGAAAACTTAACTTTTTTTTTTACTAAATAAATTTTCATGAATACAAAGTTATACGGACGCAAAATGACAGATAATAAAAAATCGTATAAAAATTTGTATTCAATGAATAAAAACCATAAACCACGACATTAAAATAGAAAAAAAATTCAAAATTTTCCACTACCGCACTGAAATAATGCATGTCCATAACTTTGTCACCATTTCTCTCGCGAACGAGCTGACAATTCGTAATATAATTAAAATTCAATGTTTCGAAAGGCATTTAAAAAAAAAAAAAACGACAATACGTCAGTTATGGATAATAAACCATAATAACTGTCGCGATGAAAATTCTCGTTCGTGATCCAGCCATTAAGCAATAAACCACGAATTATATATCGACACGCGTACTTTTCGCTTGTAAAAGTAAATGACGATTTTCACATTACTCGTTGATATACGCGTACCGGCAAGGAGTGCGCGCCGGGAACTCGGGAAACGATGGCGTTAATTCGGTTGAATGAAGCGTGTACGACATTCCAGGCGGGTGTTCGTAACACGCATACGGTAAAAATGCTCACGAGAGAGAAACTCTTTTATACGTGCAATGTGTTTTACACGCATGTGGCTCTTCGAGAAATGCATAATTATCTGCGCATTGGCGCGCGTTTCTCTCTGGGCCTCTCCTGCAATTTAAGCGTGGTGGCACACGTTTTCTCGCTCACCCTGCACGGTAGCCTCATCTCCCAACCCCTTCGCACTTGTTCTCGCTCGCTATTTTAATTAATATTAATTGAATGCCGGCTTTATACTCGACCTCACCGCGCGATGTCGTGACACAGGCAGGTGAACGCACCCGCAAATTACGCTCGAAATGCAAGTGCTTCAACTCGGCCTGTGCCAGAGCCAAGAGCTACTGATGCAGAACGCACGATATATATTATACAAAACATGCTGACATGAAGTTTCTTTAAATCTCTGATATATATATATATTTGTTAGATGAAGCGCACACCCGTACATACCGCGCTTGTGTATACACATATAATTACACGAGCAATTTACCGTGCGATTGAAGCCGCACGAGAGAGACAACGCCGGCGAATTTCAATCGAATGCATTATAAGCTATCCAGGGTAACGACGTGACGTGACATGCTCGGCTCTCTGAATAGAGACGTGAATTTACTATCAAAGATAAATTGCCGCACGTGCAGCTGGAACTAAAGTTTCGACAATACGCTTATTTCTAAGTTTCTCTCGATTCGATTCATTCGAATCTCATGAATAATTGTTGAGAATGTGCGTAGATGCGACAAATATGGTCCTGCAAAGCAGAGTTGCAACTGTGGCATTATAATTTTTCAATCACTCATCCGTTTATTTATTTCGCAATAATTTGATTTCCAGTCATTTTCTTTTCGAATATACTGAAGTATATTTGAAGTTTTTGTCTCTCCGCCAACATTTTCAGGAGTTGTATTCACCGTTCATTGAGAACTCCAAGAATGCCACATTTCATTAACAGTTTATCTAATTACGATTTAATGAATTCATATATATACATGTATATATATATATATATATATATATATATAGAAATATTCAGCGCCGAGTTCACCGTCTGTCACTAAAATACCTGAAAATGCTTTCTCCCGATGTCCGATACGGCAAGTAATTTTGCGTGGTGAGAATAAATGCAGCAGTGTCCTGGGGTCCTCATTCCAACGGCGACTGAAAGTCCGTTTCGTGAAAAAGGGGGATGGGGTGAGGAAGAAAAAGAAGAGAGGAACAGAGATTGGAGGCGAGACGAGACGAAGTCGTGGAGGAGAGAAAGAGGCACGACAGGAGCTGAACGACAGGAGGACAGCTTCTCTCCGATTCTCGCGAACCGTTCGCGTCCTGTCAGCGCTCTTGGCCGCCAGCTTATTTCGCTTCGAAAGGTGCTCGCGCACGATTCGCTTCCTCGCGGACAGTTTAATCTAATCCAAACATTAAGGGTTACAAATCGTTAATTGTCACGCGAGGAATGCCGTCCATTCCTGCATATATATATATATATATATATATATATATACACCGCATGTATGGACGCACATGGACATCAACGAGGAGGCCAGCGTGCCTTCGTAATTAGGTGGTCCGTCGCGAGAGATCGATGTGTATACAGTATAGCATAGAAAGGTGCTGGTAGCTTCCCTCGCTCTTACCCCGCCTCTTCGATAACCATTTATGGCCATTCGCGTGCGTCCCGATCACCGGCAGCACGCTATATTTTAATCGGCTGGAAACGCGTGCTGGTTGAGGGAGTAAAGCTTGCAAGAAAACGTGGGCTGTAGTATCGACTGGACGTCGATCGATCCAGAACCCTCGGCTTGGCCACAACTGATCTATCTCGACTTTCGACCAAATGGCGACGACCAATTAACCGTTTAACGGCCTTTAACATTAACAAAATTTAATAATTCTTATCTGGACAATTTTCCGAATCAAAAAGTTTAAAAAAATGCATTTTGATTTTTACGTAAATATATGCTTTTATTTTTTTTTGTTTAAATAAAAATTTTAAATGCACTCCTTATGAAGTTCTGCTATACAAAAATGTTATATTTCCAGAATTTTATAGATAAAAATTGAAAGTATTTTAAATACAGAAAATACAACCAATTTATTGTTAATACAGAAAAAAACTGAATTCAATAAAAATTGTCATCTTTACTTTATAAAATATTTTTTGTAATTTCTTCCTTATCTAGTTAACCGGAAAAAAAAAATTGAAATCGATGATTTCACCAATTATTTTTGTCACCATCTTGAAAAAAAAAAAATATATATCTGTCATTAGAAACACAAAAAAAAAGTTATTTTTATTCAGCATTATGTATAGTGATTCTCGAAGTACAATATAAAAATAATAATGATAACAAAAGCACATAAATAAAAGAAGCACATAGGGTCGGAAAGAACGGAGTGAGTAATTGTGTCGGTTCGTTAACTAACGTTCGTCGTTACTAATAAGTCATTAAGGGATGACACTCGGCGAGGCAGCAGGATCCTCACAGGACCGCGTCAGTGCAGTGACACGCCACGACCATAGAAGTACATATAACAGCGAGAATCGCGATTCTTCTCACCCTGGTGCGTACACGCATCGCTGCTAACTGGAAGGACGTACGCGTGCACGTACGTACGTATAACATCGTACAAGATAGCTCTATATGGGTGTAACGTCGTTGTGAGAGCGTGCGTGCGTGCGTGAATAAGACCCCCTTACTAGGGAAGGGGTGCTTGTCTTGTTAGCGACACCCCCGGCGTCGGACGAGAGTCCTCTTTCTACCGGGTGTGCCATACAATATATAACACACCCACGTACAAACTTATACATTGGAAACCTGCCTGTTATCGGCAAAGGTGACGCCTCAACCTGACAGCGTGAAACGTATATACTGAGTACACATGGTGAAGTTGATCAGCTTATGTCGGTTTTATACTTAGCAGCTTTTTAATTTTTTTTTTGTTTATTTTTTGTAATTTTTTAAATCAAGTCGTTGCCCAAAAAATTGAGATATCGAATTTTTTCCTTCGCCATTTGTTCCAAGTGGCATATTTCCGCACTGACAGTACCTCCTAAATGACCTTGAAATTTTCTGCATCTGCAAAAAATGTCAAGATCATTTTTTTCTCCTAACTCCTACGTAATAAAACGCTTGGAAAATAAAAACTGCTAAAAACAAGAACAAAAAAGATTATAACACGCTACTTTTTGTTTCATTAAAATTCGGTAACGACCTTTGAATATTTTTGTTAAGCTGTCATATTTCATCAGAACTTTAATATGAGCTTTTCCTAGCGTTTACCTACTCCAATTTCAATTTTAAAAAACCAGCCTAACTAAAATTGGTTACATTTTTGTTTACGCTGTACGATTTCAAGCATTATTTTCTATATTTAGTAATAGAACCTATTCAGATGAGACACAAAAAGAAAAAGTGGAATTAAAAACAATCCACCCTACTGATAAAACAATTCTATCATTAATATCGTTTTCCATCTATATTATTAGTCTCGGTCACATTCACTATACGAATTCAACCCATCATGAATACACGTTTAAATATATATGTCATGTCACCTTCATACAAAACCTGCGTTATTGCATGTATATTTACGTTGGCGTTGGTATAACTATCACACTTACACATGTACGAATAGCAGAGTACGGCTTTTGACGCAGAATTAAGGGGAGTCGCTGAGTA
Source organism: Perithous albicinctus (assembly GCA_964016905.1). Taxonomy (NCBI): domain Eukaryota; kingdom Metazoa; phylum Arthropoda; class Insecta; order Hymenoptera; family Ichneumonidae; genus Perithous; species Perithous albicinctus. Next base: position 18,119,465 of record OZ024696.1, on the reverse strand, counting down.
TCAGGCAGCAACCCTTGTAAACCCAACGACTAGAGTGCGCACATACATAAAGCACACACACACATACGTGATTTCAACTCGTGCGTGCGAGGCATCATATTCGAATGACGCTAAAGAAAGTCGAGTCTCTCGTTATAACGCGATATCTGAGAGAATGAAACGAGCGACGTCGATGAACCAGGTGGCGGCATCATCTAGCTACCGCGTCATGTGTTATGCGCGCACTCGTTGGAAACATACCGCCTCTATATACCTACCGCATTTTCAGTGCGGTAGGTTAGTTAGGCACTCCTTGAAGCCCAGGCGAGTATGTAGGACCGTATAGCACGAGCGCATATATGGCGGACATAAATAATCGCTTTTGAGCAGCAACGAGAAGCCCTGTGCGCGCAGCAAACTAACTACCGAGCGCGCAAGCGCTGACGCGATTGTCGCGCGCTATGCGTTTTGTCCTGTATTGCGTAACTCCTCTACGCGCTCAATTTGAAACGACAGCGACGAAGAGCAACACAAAGAATGCTAGTTTTCCCGTTTGTTGTGCGACCGCACTGTCAGCTTCGCTGGCATTTGGTATTACTATATAGCAATATATCGTAAGTCTATATCGAGAAGCCGTGAGTTACCGTAGTCGTTGAATTCCCGTTTGGCTGTACAGTCGAACGAAATTGTATGCAGCGTAGGATAATATATATATACTTTATGCTTTATAGTAGGCGAGACCGGGGCTAGTTGGGTCACTTTTTTATTTTTTTAGTGGTATTACAAATATTAAGATAATAATCTTAAAATTATAATCTTAAATACATTGAACCATGTAAAATGTTCTATCATTATTTATTCAATGTTCGGAATAAAATAAGCGGAGATCAATATCTTTTTGAATTTTTTTACGGTGATCATTTTTACAAGGGAATATTTGGGATATAGTCACATGGACTTGATTTTTATGGGTTTAAGTTTAAACTAATGAAAGTGCAAATTTCCATTACCGGCAATTTTACTCATCGTGTAGTGTATTAAATTTAATACACGACTGAAGTAGAATTAAAAACCTATTTTATATTAAAATCCTCAATTTAAAAAATATTTGATACTAAACCATTTAAATTTTTTATTTCACTTGTATATTAAATTTACCATACCGATTTATGTGTAACAGTTTTTTATTACTTGTAATTGCAGCTTGCAGTAAAACGTAGAGAAAAAGATAAAAAAAAATGATCAGTTGCAACAAACAACGCGATGCTTATCGCCTCGGGAAATTTAAACAAGAATATACCAGTGCGAAAATTTGCATACGTTCAATTCAACATGCAAGACTACAGTTAAATTGTTTTCCGTTGATTATGCACGCGTTAATTAACAACCACGAATGTGGAAGTAGCACTCTGCCGCCCACCCCCGCTGAGCGAACCGATCGAAGGATGAATTGACCCCCTCGAGCAAGACGCTTAACGCGATCGAGTAGTAGCAGACTTGTCGAGTCAGCCCGACGAGAGGAAGGCGGCAAGGTTCACGATATTCTCACGTCCTTAGCGCCGCGCGGCTCGTGTGCATTCTGTTGAGCCGCGCGCGCGGCTTCTGGTGCTCGTTTTCCGCGCATGCACCTATGGATATATACCCGCATATACGTATACTGTAAAATAGTAGGCAGTACTACCTACCGGTCTACCACGAATGGGCAATTGTTCTTATTCCCGTCAGCGTTCCCTTTCAACTGCAATGCACAGCTACCGCCGCGGCCGCGGTGATTGTTCCTGTATCGCGCATCGAACGTGCGGTACTCGGATGAAAAAAAAAAAGAAAAACTTTTGCTGCTGTATATGACGGAAACCCTGCGGCATATCGTGATGCTGCGACAATTGAACCCTTCGCGAGCTTCTCACAGACTTTGAGAAAAAAAAATACTTGGAGTCCATCAAGTTTTTATTTGTTTGAAGCAAATCATTCCTTATAATATTTGTCATAAAATATTTCATTGGTTCCGTCAAATAATTTGTTGGTTTATTTTTTTTAAGCATATTTATCTGTTTCGTCAAAATGTAAAACTATAATTTCTTTGATTTTCAATATTACAACTTGGCACAAATTTTAATTCAATAAGACACCAAAATGGCATTCGAATATAATTATCAAAATTAGAAAAAATAAAGCTTATTTAAGATTTTGATATTAAAAAAAAAAAAGCCGAGAATAAAAATTGTAGATAAGTTTTCAAACTAATCACTCAAAAAGTCTCGAGCACAACAAGATCTGCTGCGCAAGAAATTTTTAAAAATACATGAATTTGTTTTCTTTGCTTATATTCTTGAATATCTCAGAAAATAATTTACGGAATGAATTAAATTTTTCAAAAATACAAAGTGAAAGCAACCGAGAAAGAGTATGCAAGTAGAAATTGTTTTACAAGGTTGAAAGTTTGAAGACTCGGTATAGATTACGTTTAAGAGAAAACTTTTTCGCTACTTCCTCGTGGTCAGCGAGAGATCTTCGGTATTCCTCGTGAATAATATAATGCTAGCGTTGAAGCGCGGTAATCACTTTTTTAAAAATTTATTATTGAATCTTCGTTGGATTATTCTTGCGCATATTCATCGCGCAAAAGTATATGCACGTACCTCTATAATAATATATCGACGAAGCTATAAACGCATCTCTATCTTGCGGAGACTTTTGCGAGTATAGTATCACGGGCATAGTCGTATAACCGACGCGGTGGTGGTGTCTCTTAGCGATAGAAATTGTGCGCGCGCGTCCTCCCGTCGTTAAATCACGATTTTGCGAGAGCGAACGGGGCAAAGCTATTCATACGAAGTTACGATCGTCCAGATATCGTTTGCCCTTACGAGTCTCGTGAATAAATATATATACTACGTTACTCTGTCTGTATGCCGATAGCATCCCCGAAGCGAAGCCAAGCTTTGTATGGAACCCTAGCTACCCGACGACTCATTTAAGATATAGCATATATACATATAATCCGTTATTGAAATGTTACGCGAGGCAACTCGATTCAGCCAAGTTCGAGTAATGAAAATTCGTTTTTCGATAGAATATCTTCGATTGGAGATGCTTTCTCAATATTTTACGAGGAGTCAACAAGGTATCGTAGAATCTTGAAGTCGCGTCAATTGATTTATGTAAACAAGTGAGTTATTTAAGCGAAGGTTTACATTTTTTTTTATTTTCTTAAATCTATCGAAATCTTTTTTCTTTAGTCTCCACGATTATTGAATACTTTCATTTATTAATCATTTTTTAATCGGGTATCTTTCGCAACATTCAAAACTGTCAAAGAAATCTTTTGAATGTTATTAAAAATACAATGAAAACATGAATTCTGACATGTCTTTCATGTTAAAAGACTATTTTTTGCATTCAAATTTATCTATAAAAAACTCATATTTCCCTTCACTGCCACTGTTACCTTCTGGCAAAACTGTCAGAACGTAACATACCACTTATCAGACCACTTTTCCAATAAAACTCAATAACACAAATACTTCTTTCAATTGAAATGGAAGAAAAAAAAAATGATATTGACTGAATTTAAATCAGTCAATGACTCGGTAATTTAAAAATAATAATAATAAAACAACGATTCACCAGGTGTTCCAGTTTGAGCGAGAAAGCCGCGCTCGGAAATGCGCTCAACTTGAATGTAGATACGCTCGCTCGACTTACTAGACGCGAATTACCATTAATAAATATGTCAGTCGATCCGCGGGTATCAAATTATGCTAATCGCTCCGGCGAGCTGCCGTGAATGATATTATTTGGTAACGCGAGTCACGCTCGCAGCCATTTATCTAGTAGTCAACCCCTCCCCCTCTGGTTATACCCCCGTGACCCCAGTTGTGATGTATTATACCACCAGACTATGCGATTGTGTATGTATTATATATATACATGCGAGAACGCGCCAGACCGTCCCTTCCGGACAGGGTCAAGGTTCCTATATGCCGCAGCTTCGTGTCTACTAGGGTTTTGGGTGTACAACCAAGCTGACCCTACCAACCTCGGTGGTACTTTCGGTGAAACGCGTGAGCGCGAACTCTGTCCTGCAACCCGTTCACCACAGAAGTACATATATATGAGAGTACCACCGGAAAGGTTTTGTACGTGCTCCGGACCACTCCGCGGTATTATATAATCGTCCAACAATAACGAGAAGTAACTGAGAATAATATTAATATTTTTCATTTGGTTAAAAAGTCCGATAAAATAACATTGAATTATACAGTCGTATTTTTGGTATGTATTCTACTATTTTCAATAGCTTTTTTTATTTTAATTTTTAAGGGAGTTGAGTTAGGAAAAAAAACATTGATATTTGTTGAGGATTATATCACCAGTTTGACTTCTAATAGTAATTTTAAAAAATGTATTGTTAACGCCTGACAGAAATAATTTTTTGTCCTGTAACAAAATTTGGGCATTGTAGGTGACTTTAAATAAATCTGTTTTTTTTTACACTGTCAAGAAAGTACCGGTAAGGTAAAAATTAACAAAAATTCTCAGTTGTGCATATAATGAATCCATCCGGTGTGATTGTAGCCATTTATGATAGATGTAAAATTAGTGAAATGCCGTAGATTTTAATAATGATATATAAAATTATACTTACAAATCCATTACAACTTTAGAAATTTTAAGAAGAAAGTAAATTTTCTGATGATTACCTTAGGTTCTCTTCTGGAATTGTATACAGTCTAAAAACAAATAAATTTATTGTAAATCATCTAGTTTTTATCAGAGGCCAAAACAAAATTCTTTGTTTCACGATTAAACAGTACATTTTTTTATATCAGCAGTAAAACCTCTTAAACATTTCGATGAAGAATCATTTTTCACAAATGATATCAGCAGCCCGGCTAGTGAGATATTTCTCTACAAATATCAGTATTTTTTACCTGGCTCGACCCTCTTAAGGCAGGGATAACATACTGTTCTATTTTTTAGAAGGTTCGGACTCACTGTTCACCATACTGAATGGGCATGAATACAGATGAGTAAGCGAAATTTACAACGTGTGCTACTGGGTCAAGTCACTTTATAAATTATTGCATGTAATTGCAAATTACAGAAACGTACGAAAGTTGAGATATTTACTTATGCCACTTCATATACAATTAGGGAAAGTTGGTTATCTTGGATCGGCGACTAAGTTAAACCACTACTCTGTTGTAAATGTTTGACAAATTATTATTGTATTTTAATTTATTTTATTTTGCAAGTACCACGTAATAAATTGAATTTCATAAACAAATTACCTAAATTATATATTGAACACAATTGGTACATTTTTTGTAAGTTGTACATTCTGAATTTTTTATAAAATCAAATAAAATTAAGTAACGCCTCTAGCATCGAAATTCCAACAATTCAGAAAGTATTTCTCTCGTTTTCGAACTGGCATTTAAAAATTGGTCCGATGATAATTAAGTAAAATAGTATTTTTAATTTCCGTCTCCAATTCTTCGCCAAATCGTTTAATTTCTAATACCATTTAACTTAAAAAAAAAAAAAAAACAGTAGAATTACTTTAGAAAATCTACTTTTAAGAAAGTATATTTTCTATATATCCTTAAATGGTAAGTGACACTTTACAAGAACTTCACAACGCGTAAAGCGAGTCAAGCATTGCTTCACACATGTTCCCGACAAATTTTAGTGATCACACGAAAGAACATCACCGGTGGAAGAAGAAAAAAAAGAAGAAGAACGTCTCGGGAATCCCAATAGATGGATAATATATCGTCGAGCCCGAGCTATGCGCGCGCCTTAAGTCCCACCTCGTAATCTACTAATGTACGATGAATGCTGTAAGAGAGTCGAGGGATACGATATGGTATTACAACGTGACTCGAGAGTACATGTACCGTAAAGACGCGAGAAGGTAAGTATGGTTTATCGGTTTGTTTGAATAATCAGGATCGAAAGCGTATCTTCGTATACACAAAATGACGCGAGAGAACGAGCGAGAGAGTGTGTTAGGTTTACCAGAGGTAATACACGAAATGGCTTTTAATTCCTTCTTTTCTCACTTCGTAATGGCTTGCGAGACACGATAACCCGTGAAATATAACTGTACACGGGACGTTAGATCGATCAGAAGAGAAAAGGGGGGGGGGGAGGGGCAATAAATATACGAAAATGAAAATTCACGCTCTTAGTTTCGCCTCGATATAATTATTGTATGCATATGGCGGTTTTATATTGAACTGGAAGTGCATGTGGAATGGGGGTTCGCTGGACCCCTTATTGTATATATATGGTGTATGACGTGATGGAATCCACGAGAGGTGCTGCTCTCCATTATATATATATTCGATCGAGCGATTCGTCGCAAGGGAACGCGTGAATATTGTGGTTAACGGTTTGTCTCGCTTCACGGTCCTCATCGCGAACGGAAGAGAGAGCTCTGTACGAAGAGAGGGCATTTAACGAGCCGAAATAATCGTCAAGCCCGAAGGGCTCCTGGGCACACAAGGGGGGATGTTATGTAGAGAGAAGTGAAATAAAAAAAAAAAGGAAAATAAGGGAGCGAAAGTGCGTCGAGAGTACGAGAACGAGAGTCGAGAGGCAGCGTGGCTTGTAAGCACGAGAACGAGAAATGCTCAACAGAGTAGGAGAGAAAAAAAGTAAAATAAAGAAGAAATGAATCACGATTCACCCTCGATTTCGATGCCTAATATAAAACTGTAAAAGGGTCCCTCACACCCTTAACTTTTGGCTCTCCAAATTCTCCTTTCAATTCGTTGCGCACTTTTGACGCTTTACCCCTCTTCTATCATGCAATAACTTGTGTCTAAATAAAGGATATGCGTATCGTATGACGCATTAACAGATAAATGTCTAATGGAGCTTGAATGTTTTTTTTTTTTTTAGTTTTTTCATTTTTAAGGGCGTTAACAGAAATTTAAAATAACATTAAATTAATTAATGGAATAATATACGGAACTAGTTATTTGTTCATATTGCATGTATTTTTTTGTTAAATTAATAATTTTTGATTCTAGCAAATTTTGCTAGAATCAAAAATAAAAATTCCTGTATATGTGAGAATTTTAATTTGAATTCTAGTCATCTTTACCAGATTCAAAATTGTCTCAAATTTTTCTTTCAACAATTAACAATAAGAACTTGCGGATGTTTGTGAACACAAATTTTGCGAAAGTAACAAAAAATCAATTACGTTTTTCTGTCTATTTCAAAAGTCAGGATTTTGTTGCTTTGAAATGGAAATTTTCACTTCAGTCCAAAGATCTAATGTTTTTAACATATGAGAATAATTCGTAAAATGAACATTTTCTTAGGGTAGTTCATCTAAACTCCGCCAGAGTGGCGCTTCGAATCTAACCATCTAACTTAATTTTCACAGCTCTATTTTAATTTATTTTCTAATTTCATTACTAACACACGTTACCGGAAGACTCTTTCACGAATAGAATATCCAGCTGTGTCCGTGAATAATCAACATATTTAAAAAAATGTTAATTACGACATCTATTTGATTGATGTATCTTTCTCGTAACGTCGAGCTCCATTATCAATTAAGCGAAGGGCGGTTTTGTCGTGCACCAATGGCGCCGGGGTTCACGAGGTTGGTAGGGAAAATTACGAGGGTGCGTTATGCAGCCTACACGTATATATATACATATATATAATGCGGTCTTCGCTCTTCCCTTCTTTTATCCAGGTGACACGTATACGCTAGATTTCCGTCCCGGACCCTCCCTATATATAATGATACGATAGTCGTGCGAAGACCCGTGGAACGGTGAAAAAATCGCACTTGCCACTCGCAGCATATATAGAAGGCAAAGTAGAGGTATCGGTTGCGCGACAAGGTACGCGAGTACGCGTTCAGGGGCTTCTCTCAGAGTTTGTAGCTAGGGCTTTGTGCAAAAGACCTAGGAGAATCAGCAATACAGTAGCAGGGAAAAGTGGTCTCTCGTACACTGGGCTATTCTAGAGTCTCCCCTTTTATGCCTATATCCCCTTTTACCTATATATACATGCTATGTGGTCTTCTCGTGGCTCATCCTATCGCGGTCAGTCTTCGGACATAGCTTCTGGCTCGCGACGGCTGATGGCGATGGTCAAGCAGACCTCTGCGGCCCCCTTTCATGATGGCACGTCGTCGGACCTGTACCGCAGACTCTCCACGTGTAACCTTATTGCTATGTGGTGCTGGTCACGCGATCCTCCTTATTTTTTTTTCTGAACGCGAGGGCCATAGAGGAGCGGAATTGCACTCTGTCATACTTTCGGGACAGCTTTAGGGCCGAATTCGTACGACAAATGGCTCGACTCCAAGTTAAAGCGCAACGAACGATTATGTGTGGCAATTCGGTGGTCAATTGACTTATGGATGAAAACAACACACGTACACCAGGCTGATTATGGGAAGGATATTCAAAATAACTTTTTGATTTAATCAACTTTGGGTCGTAAGTTTATGAAACTGCGAAATGTAGCGTGAAAATTGCCAATACAGTTTTTTTTTTGTTCGTCGTTTAATTCGATATTTTTTTTTATGCATTTGTTACTGTAACAGAATTATGCTTTTTATTGTTCTTGTGAAAATAGTAAAGTGACACATTTCAATATATTAAACATTCATTGTCAATATATTAAACAATCAACTTAATTTACTCAACTAATTAAGCAAAATGATGAAGTAACTCATTATCTTTTTATTATTTTAATGTATTAAATGTACTGTTTTTAAAATGGAATGTAACAAATTTTGGAAAGTATATTTATATTTACATCACGAAAAGTCGCAATCTCGTGTTATTTTTCCGCAGACCTAGTAAAAAGCCGAAAATGAATCTGCAAACAAAAAATCAAAAGCAACGGGGTAACAGCGAATTAAATGGTTGTTCGATATTGGCAAAGTAGTTCGATGGAACGAGAATGAATTTTTGGGGCTAGCGGAATTGAGGCGACCAGGTTTTGAATGTGGAGAATAATTGATTGTTAGTAGTAAACGCGGAAATACAGCTCACCGGCCGATAAATTGATTCGTGAATGGGAATGTAAAAGTATAGAAGAGAAATTATTTTCAACGATATACATACAACGCGTCGCGCTTGAGTTTGAAAAATATTTATTAAATTGAATCCAGCGGACTGCTGGTCGATCGGTTAATCGCTATTTGTCCATTGTCTGCGCGATTTAATTGCAAACACCAATATGTTTTATTCGTATGTGGTATATAAGCTCGGTATCTCTCTGCACTCGATTGCCTCCGGACTTTCGCGTTGGACACGTGGTTACCGCCTCCGGCAACTTTGTTGCTGCATCAACGCCCGGATTTCCGTAATTTCCGCCAAAATTAAATCGTATTTCTTTTAATTCGAATTTAACACGACCACTGCCCTCCGGCTACTTGTAGTTATTAACATATTTATTTGTTGTTTTTACATTTATCGTCACTTTTTGTTTACATTTATCCGCAATTTTTTTCTCTTGTACCGAATAATTTCGTTTTTCAATGTGATTATTGCCTGTGAAAATTAAAGGTTTGTGTTTTAATAGAGAGAGAAACAAAAATCTCATTTACAATATATTTCGTTTAGTCAGGGTTTGTTTTTACAATATTTCAAGTTTGGGTTTTATTTTCTTTTTCGTTATCATGCATATTTATAAGAAAACTAATGATGGAAAATGGCGAATAATGAGGGAACAACGTGCAAGGTTTGCAAGGTTGCACTTAGCAACGTTTATAAGTTCACATCTTTTTTCTCCTATTATACTTTTTAACACGGAAATTGCCTTTGAAAAATAAATGGTTTATGCTTTATAGGAGACGGCAATAAAATCTCATTCGCAATATATTTTCGTTGTACTTTGAGCTCTGAGACTTGGCATGGACCACATTTAACAGGGTTCCAGTAACGAGCGTGCTTAATTTCAGCCGTGCTCTGATTTCGTGTGCTCGTAACGTCTCGGATACGTGTGTTGGATTGAAACAACGAGAACGTAAACGTACGTGTCTTTGCACCTAACGCACCAGCAAACTGGTGCCACTCTCCGACAGTATAAGCTGCGGCTCAACGTCACCAATCGCACGAGAATTGGCTACCGAAGCTTTTGCACACGGGTGTACCAACCGTGCTTCTCCTACCGAACGAAACAATTATATTCGGAGACACCGAATGCGAGAGAAGGAGAAGAAAAAAAAAACGAAATAAGAGCGCGAGAAGCAATCGGGCACGGCCACTTAAATACTGTCGTCTGGGACTCTCGAGTCTCCGAACCAGAAGCAGCAACACGTGAGAGCTTATTTTAACTTTATCGTTTAAGTGTGCAAATAACTATGACTCTATACCACAACGACTTATTTAAAGAGTAACATAGAGTCTTATCTGTGAAAAAAATATTTTTCCAAAAAAAAAAAAGAAGTTATTTTGTTTACGTTTATTTATTAATACGTATATTCAATTACTTTATTATTGAGTCATACTATTCGAAAAAATACAGCAGTTACAAAAACATCTATAAAGTTAAAATAGTTTTACAATTCGTCACTGAAATTTTTCTTAATCTAAAAAAGAATAAAACAATTTTATAGATTAGAATAAATGGCTAGCTAAGGAACAACCGATAACTTCACTTGAAAGTCAAACTTACAACACACCTTTCTTTTTCAGCCTCGTGTTAAAAAGTATATAAAATTGATGATCATTTTCCTCTGGCGAGATCGAAGCTCTCTCACTTTACAGCATTCCCATTTGCATCATAAAAATCCTTGACACGTACTTTAGCACCGATAGCTTATTACATTTTATAATGGACACGAAATGGAATTTCAACCTAAGTACAGTACAATATATTAGACATTGGAGTGCAGCATATATATACACCGTGCTCGATAATGGGTTTAGGTGTGCGAGCATTCGACAGTCAACAGCATAGGCGCACCGGTGGTAGGTACACCATCTCGGGTCTCGACACGCGGCATTGTTTCTATGCACATATATGTATGTAATAACTAATCACGTACACGTGACTGTCGTGGGTGAGCGGAGAACAGTACCGGGTCGTGGCGCGGCTCTCTCCCACCTCAATCGACCGTCGAAGAAAGAGAGTATAAGACAAACGAGAAAGAGTGCCGCATATAGTGGCAATCGAGTAGTGAACTGCGTACCTGCACGGCTAGACGGCTGACTCTCGCTCGTTCTAAGACCCGCGCGAGTCTCTCTGTTTGCTACACTTGAAGCAGGGAGACGTACTCAAAGCTAATCCAAGGAACTTAGCAATCCTAACCTAACAAACCTGATCAAACGAACTATACATTAAGTACTTAACGAATTTAACGTACACCACGATCCTAATCTGACAAACTCAACGTATTTAACGAACTTATCAATTTTGAGTGTCTTAACAAACTTCACCAACTGAACTAACAAAGGTACTTAATTAAGCTAAGTTAATTTGATTTACTCAACCGTACATAACTAACGTAATGTACTTAAACTAGCTTAACGTACTTAATTAATTTAACGTACTAAACTACTTTAACGTACTCAACTAATTTACCTTACCCAACTAATTTAACGTACTCAACGAATTTAACTTACCCAACTAATTTAACAAAGTTATCCTAATAAACTTGATCCTAAGAAACCTAAAGAATGTTATGAACGTATGTGTCTGCACGGTTGGTCGGTTGATTCTCATTTCTTTTGAGTCACACCGAGACAGGCTGCACTTGAAACCGGGAGACGTACACGGTGTAGGTAATTCCCGATGGAACTGCAGGCGAGACCGCTAAGTCGCGACTTAACTTGCCCGATGGCGTTGTAATTGCTCCAGCTGATCGAGATACCGCGGTCAGCGGTTTATATAGTGTAGCGATGCGCCTCAACGCACATTTACTACACAGCTTCCACAGCTCGAGAGAGAGGAAAAGTGACAGAACGTTAATTATCGGAAGTAACGCGAAAAAACAAGTCGGCAAAGAAAACAGGCTAAGCTAGTTGACGATCTTCAATTCGTTTGGATAAACTTCGAATTGCCACGTTCAGCTACCGATTCTAATTAAAATTTCGGTCGTTTCGTTAGGTATTCTATGCGTTAGCGCCGCGCGAAAGCAACGGGAGTTAAATTTCTTCCCTCATTCCAACGCATACTTTGTTGCTTCCAACTATATTCATTGCTAAGGTTTTTACAGTCGTGTAAGTATAAATTCTACTGGAGATATACCTGATATCAGATGCACTCTGCATGTGAGACCAGATTAAATTTCTTCACATGTACAGAATGCAGTTGGAAATGCTTGCGAAAATATTTGAAAAATTAAAGAATCTAGTGAATAAATTTCAACTACAAATTCGTGTCGCCGAATAGAATTTCCGATATGGGAATTCTTGTGTTTGAGTTGGGTTTGAACCTAATCAGGAAAATAATAAAACGTTTTAAAAATTCGAGAAGATCTTGTCACTGATTTACTGAAAAATCTAGTAAACGAATTTAAACGACGAATTTGTGTCGGCGAATGGAAGTTCCCAAGCGGAAATAAAAAATAAAGGTACTGCTTGAGAAACAGAAAGGAGATGCAATTTAAGTCTGCCCGAAAGCCAATCAGGAAATTCAAAAAACGCCGTAAAGTTTCGATACAATCTTACCACCTATTTTTAAGGAAGGCATTTTTCGAGCATGCAGGTTGAATCTGATCTGCACGTGCGACGAAGTATAGTATAGTTTCCCTTGGGATCCCCCTTTTTCTCCGCAAAGTACCTATATACCTACCACCGTCTCCTATTTCACGTAATTTTCATAAATTAACTCTCGTATCAGAAAAGCCATAGCACGAAGGCAGAGTGGACGATCGTAACTCTGGGTATTACAATAATAAAGAGTCTGTTGCTGCTTCTGCTTCAGCTCAGTGGCATAGTAGGTGCCGTTGGAAGGTTTTCGAACGAACATTTCCATAATCCGGAGGCCTGCTCTCAGTTCTGCGGTCTTCGAGCGAGTGACCGCGTGGCCAGCAATGAAAACTCCAGGTTTATATGCGCCCAACGACGATATATACCTCGACTCCACTTGGGATTCTCCTCTTCTCTGACTTCATATGCACTCCTCCACTTGCGGAACGACGATGAGTGGCGCGCGAGCGCGAAACCTCCGCGCGAGTTCAACGTGAAGGAAAATTTATGCCTCTCTGAGGAACGACGTCTCGCCGAAAAAAAAAGTATTTCGCCATAGCCCGCCTATAGGTAAAACCGGGGCTGGTTGCAACACTTTTGATTTTGAATTTTTTCAAAAAAATTTGATTGAAAAGATAGGGTTAAAAATAACGCAGTTTATTTGGTGTGATTCTTGAGGTACGTAATTCGCCAATTTGTATTCCTAACTTAATCAGCACAATTTAGAGTGAGCAATCAGTTAGAAGAGGCAAGTAGGACTTATTAAAGAAAATTATAAAGTGACTTCACTAAAAGTTGTATATCGATATAAACGCAGCCTCTTACCCCGGACGCCTAGTTCATTCGCTGATGTAAAAAAACGGACTATTCGCCCCTGAACCGACTGACCCCGGTCTCCCCTACTCGTCAACCACCCGGAATACTTGGACGAGTCTCACGGGCGAGATATCCTTCGCAAGCACATTGCACGCTGTTGCTGTTGCCCTGTGGTCCGTCCGAACGCGTCCGGCATCCGTCGGAATCGATGACCCGCCGACTCTTAGGCGCTGCTGCGTTTCGCTCGTTTTGCTGCAGTTGGTATATAGCTGTGCTATGCACTGTGGCGCGAGCGCAGGGGAACCAGTTTCTTCTTCCTCCCTCGCGCTCTCTTTCGTTGGTATCTCAACTGTGTTGAACTCCGTCAGTTTCTCATCCCTCTACTGTGCTCTTCTTTGTCTCTCTCACTCTCTCTGTCTGTCTCTTTAAGGTGGAGAGCTCCTGCGCGCTCTCATTGCTATAGATGTGGCGCGGCTGTTGCCTCCGCCGCACGCTCGACATTAATTAATTTTGACGAAAGCACACTCGAACCCGTTTCGCGAAGCATCGACCTCCAGCACGCGGTTCTGGTCCCCGACTCTGTACCTATATAGTAGCATTAATATGTGTATACGTGCAACAGGCATCGGTTTGTGAGGCCGGATATAGGTGGAGGTTTCGGACGAGAACTTTACGTCGAGCAAAATTGGCAAACCATCCTTTTGCCTCACGTTCCCTTCCTTTGGATTTTTTTTCTTTTCCTTTTAGTGTATATGAGTAGATTTTTTTTCTTCTTTTGGACGAACAAGAGAGAAGATATTCCAGCCTGGTTCACGCCACAGAAGACGTCTTACGGATTTACGGTGACTTTCAATTTGGAACGGGATGGAACGCTGCGTATCCGGCACGCCCGGCTCCATTCTGTATGATAGTATTCTTGTTTCTCTGTTCTTGTTTGTTTCGCACTCGAACCCCCTCGAATACTAATTTTCGAGAGGCGTTAGAGTTGCCTGAAGCCGAAACAATGAAAGCAACGTGCGCAGATTACTGGCGTATACTTTGTAAAGAATGATGATTGACCATTCCTTTCAATGTTTACGACGAGGTAGAAATTTTAAGCACCAAAGATGCTTCACATTCATTTGGCTACCCGCGTTTATCAGCAATCAACTTTTGTGACTGTGGTTGATTAAGATTTTATTTTTTTATTTTAATTTTCTTCACCTGTATCTGAATGCCATTGTCGTATCTTATTAAATATCACAAATCATAAGAATCGACAAATTTCTGACTCAAAGAAACTGTAAAAAAAAATGTCTGCCACGGATATAACGGTCACAGCTCGAAACCCTATATCCAAAAAAATGTTTCGCCGTTACTCCTATTGAACTGAACAAAAATTGTACTACAATATAAAATTATTCCCCATAAAAACTGCTACTCAACAGTATTCGCATACTTAATAAATATGGCACTTAACAGAGACACCATCTGAATTTTAATTAGTAAAGTGATAAACATCACTTGAACATAACACCAAAGAAATTTGCCATACATTCTACATAACAAAGTATGGTACTTGAATTGAAGGTTTTACTGACCATACTTGTACCAGATGTGACATTCGACCTGTCCATGCTTTGTAATTCTTTTTTTTTCTTCCCCGAGATATTTCAACAACCGAATATTAAATAACGACCGGGCCGAAGCACTTTAATAACACGCTCGAGGTTCTTGAGTGAGGAAGAAAGAAAGTCTCGCGGTGATTCATTTAGAGCGTTAATCGACGCGCGTTCCCTTATGAGCGCTCGATGAAGGAAAGGTGCGCGCAGCATTCCCCGTACCACCTTCCTCCGCCGGTTGCATTCTCTTCGGGCGGCGCGTTGGAACGTAACCTTCGATGGACCCTGATCCCTTCGCGCATCTTTCAAGCCTGGCAACGTGCGCGCTCGCACCGCAGCCCATATTGAATTCAATGGGTTGAGAGAGACGGTTATAGAGAGTCAAAGAAAAGAAAAAAAATCCAAGAAAGGAGGGGGGGGGGAGAGAATGAGAGAGATAGATGGAGACAGCAGCAACAGCAGAAGCGGCAGAAGCAGCTCGCCCCGAGCCCCCGGCTCGTATTAGCAGTAACTCAGAATTATTAGCTTATACTCACGCACACTCTCGGCACGCCTCTATAGTCATACATACTGATACTCTCTGCACACGTGTTTTTCCTTACAGCTACGAATCTCTACCTCTTTTCCCCTTTCTTCACGCATACGCGTCTGCGAATCTCTATCTATCTGACTCCGTTCGACACAGTGGTATGTATACTATATACAGAATGAGGCAGTTCATGCCGGCTCGACGCAGTTTTTCCCTTAACCAGTTTTCATTAAATTAATTTTTATCCCAATTCACGATGTAATGCATGTACGTAATGTTTTTTATTATTATTATTATCCGCAGTTCTTGAGTTAAGGATAAATAAAAGTCGACGTAACTTAACCAACTGGAAATTTATTAATTAACGATGGTTAATTAATTTTTAATACTCATAGCTTGAGTATACTGGTCGGAGTTATTTTACCAACCTATTACTTACAAACTTACAATATTAATGTATTTATAACGTAAATAGTTTCATGTTTATGTACTGCAATTATTAAAGTCATGGAAAATCTGCAATTTTTTCATTATCATTATTCACTAATATTATTTTTCGACTTATGGCTTTTAGAAACAGTGTAGAAAAAACAAATATTTTTCGTTTGTTTGAATTTTATGAAGTTTTGCATTTTTTATAGTTTTTTTTTAAATACTGTAACTTGAGAAGGGTGCAAGTAACTGACCTAAATTTTGGCATAAAACTTAAATAGAGTGTGTCAATGTTTGATACTGAACTTCCAACAAAAAGTTTATAATTCAGAGAATGTTTAATTGTTTTTCCAACAAAGCTTCCTCTATGAGGAAGCAAAAACTCTTAGTTGACATTTTGTTAATAAAAAAAAAAGTCCAAACTCGAATTATTTTTGGATTATTTGTAGAAGAAGGTATAAAGAATCTAAAAAGAATATATGTAAGTTTGGTGGAAAATTCTTGACAAGCGCAGAAATTCCAAAAGTCATCCTTTAAGTGGAAACTATATGTTATGAAAAATCACGTAAGAAATTGTGGGGACAAAAGTTCGTTGAGTTGGGATGGAATGTCCTTTGTATAAATGTACATTAGGTATTGGTGTACATTCTACTGTACATATGAGCACATTCGGTTTGCAGTTTGTAACGTTCACATATGCATCAGCGAAGGAGGCACGTGTGCTTCTGAAGCTGGTTGGTGGCTTGATCGGCGTCTGTTCTCTTCGCTCCTTACCCGAGCTTATAGTAGTATCCGAGAAACGGCTGAAGGCAAAGAAGACTCTGCCGGTTTCTACGTGACGGTATGCACCGAGGCATTCGATACATACACTACACACCGAACTCTTGCTCTTCCTATTCTTCTTCTTCTTCTTCTTCTTCTTCTTCTTCTTCTTCTCCGTCGTCTCTTCACGAGTTTCTCTTTACATATAAACATATAGGTAGGTACGTACGTACATGCTTACTGCTCTTTACTTTTTTTTTGTTTACCGAGGTTCCTTACTCTCGCGAATGCCAACACTAGGGATGCATCTGCCTCGCATTTCTGTGGCCACTCACGAGCTTTGTGTCTCCTCGACGTCTTCGTCCTCATTGTAACTTCTACATCGTCCCTATTATCTACTTCGCAACCTTACATACTGATACCCGTGTAAAGTTTGAAAGATATGGGAAAGATTAATAGGAAACCTCGTAAATTGTTCGAAAGATTGTCATACAATACTCGTACATTAGTTATGCAAGAACGGTTGTACATTTTTCTATAAATGTTCCTCCCAAATTTTCAGGAAAACCAAATCGAATGATCGTTTCGAAATACAGTTTTGTGATATTAAAATCAATTGTAACAAATGAATTTCAGAAGGAATCAAAAAATTGGTGTCAATTGAATGGAATGAAAAGCTGTGGCTTATTTCCAAGTCGAGTTGGCGTGGAATGCCGCATATGTTGCCTGTTAAATACACGAAGATCCGGATTCCTCGAACAGACGATGGATAATGAGACAATACACGGACAATGAGACGATTTGTTTCATTTAGGTGTAAAACGTCAGGAGATCCGAGATGCAGGTGCAACGGCGTTGTCTCGATCAAGTAGATCGAAAGCCTTTCGATCTTCCGACTGTGTCAGCAGCAGGCGTTACGAGCGTGTCGTATAGCGGCTGTGCCGCAAGATCAGGAAGAGAATGCACCGGGTAAACGTCGCCGAGGTCTGCAGTGTCGTATACAGAAGGAAATAAAAAGTAAGCGGAACAGTATCGATGAGATCAGACGACGCGACGTCGCGACGCCCGCGGTCGCACGCGTTCCCCGTCAGTTTATATACTCACTATATTGTACAGTTACAGCACGTGATGTGGCATAGTATATAATCTCGCTTTCACTTTTGTCCGCCCACAGCCGAGCTGTGGGTGCAGATGCGGTGTCGAAATCTCTCCCTGATACGTTCAACAAGAGAACTGGCCACGCGCACAAGCTACATGTCGCTGTGAAATACAATATAATGTTTAATGGGTTCAAGTGATCCCAAAAGTACTGATAAATACAAATTAAAAAAATAAGAAAACAACAATAATTACAAATGTATATTTTTAGGTGTTTTAGAATGTTATTATTATGGTCGACGTGTGATATTGCAGACTTTTTTTTTCACATGCGCCGAGTTAAAAAAAATGTTGTGGTTGCATGAGATCGGAGTTTCAAAAGTCCGCGTCGGCCTGAAAGCTGCAAAAGGTGTGGGGCAGAATGGTGGAATAAAGTGACTCGCGCGAGGGGCATGAATCAGGATTAGTCCTATCGTTGGACATTCCAGTGATTTAAGGTGCCCGAAGCAACAGAACGAAGCCGCAGAAACTGCGGCAATGGCTGGTGGCAACCGATGTTTACGAATAAAGCATTACGCATAACGCACACAATCCCACGGTAGTATGTTGGAGGTTTAAAGAAAGAAAGAAAGACGCCTTCTTATCAAAACAAGCCGCGTATGTTTAGCGTTTTATTTATTGGTTATTGGAATTCCACAGCGCGGAGGATACGATCCTCGACTGTAAAAAAGAAAAAGGGCTTTCAACGTGGCCCATCGGTGACGTCAAACTCTCGAACTTGTATCCAACACTTTGCATACGCCAACAAAATATTGATTATTAATTGCGGTGCCTCTTATCATTTCAGCTTACTTCATTAACTCTCATAACTTAAATCCATCAAACACCTGTAAACAAGCTCTGTGGTTTTGTCTAAGCTAGTTGTTACAATATAATTCTCATAATTCTCGTATAGTTATACCATTTTTTTTTAAATTTAACACTTCGAAGAACTCGTCAGCGTGATTTTCAGAGTGCGAAAGGAACCGAGATAGCGAGTCGAGTAGAAGGTCTTTCTCACGATCGTCGATTTACTTTGGACAAATGTACTGACACAAGTTGCAAGAGTATAAGTGAGCCAAGAGCATCACAGCAGCAGGAAAGGACTGGCACGGTATGCTACACAACCGGGCTTAAGTTCATTAATTTCACGAGGCTTCTTCAGCGTTCGAGCGCGACCGTTTCGACAATGGTGGATTAAAATTACGGTCCGTTGATTCTCTCTCTCTCTCTTTCTCTCTCTCTCTCCCCCCTTACCCCTCTTTACACCCTTTCTCATTTCTCGTCCCGCGCGCCGACAAGAGCTAAACGTCGAATTACAATTAGCGATGAAGTGGCTTGCAACCTGCTGGTTCGCAATCAAGTTTAAGGACCGTAGTTTGGCGCTCTTCCGAGCTCTAGCTCGCTCACTTTCGCAGACCTGTGTATGTTGTACCACTCCCTTTCCTCCCTTCCGCGAGAATATTCCCTACTCTTACGTACTACTATGTAGTAAAGCGGCTTCTTCCCTCATTTGCCGAAACTACACAGCAAGCGTGCACGAATCCCGACGAAATTTAGCGAGTGAACACTCGTCAGTGTTACTGCGCCATTCTCGTCTCCTTCTTAAAACCCATGGGAAGGGAGAGAGACGAATAAGACGCTGCCCTGAAAGTGAACATAGGTTGGTGTCTGGGGAGTATTCCTACCCTGGCTCTTCAGCACAAGGAGTTTGATATAGAAGCCAACGGAAGAATGAAGGATGGCAAATCACTTCGGGCTATAGCCTTCCTTCAAAGACCCTGAATACTGACGATAATAATTCCCAACTTTCACACAAGCGGGACATTCGCGGTACATATATCACGCCTGACTAGATAAGTATTCATCAGTCCACGCTGATCTCTCAGCATTAGCTTTCTGTGACTTACCCAACGCAATATAACCAGCAGCTACATGTAACTATCAGCAGTGGCACATAGCCCGGAGCATCGAGGTGGCGGCGGCATACCGACTGTGCCTCTGGTAATCTTAAAGGTTACCACACCTTTACGCCAAGTAAGCCAGAGTATTACCTCGTCTACTCTATCGCCGTGTTGAGCGGCAACTACAGAGTCCTCTTGTTGTATTCGTTCGTTTGACTGCACGGTAGCGAAGGGCATGTACGTCAACTAACCGTCGAGACTCTTTACAGGTCCAGCTGGTCGGAACGAAGTACAGGCCGCGAGTTTCAAGCGGAGGCAGCTACAGCACAACGTCTTAATTGCTACCTGACCGAGCGTCTGCACCCGAGAGTCCGACAAATGCAAGAAAAGCGGAAGACGCCGACGAACTGAGCGAAGAAACGGTGACTGAAAGCCAGCAATGAACGAGGGAGCGACAAGGACACGAATAAGAAGATGAATAAGAAGAGGAAAGGGGGAAAAACAATAAGAAGAGAAAAAGATTGCAGGGTGGAGACGCGAGTCTAAGAAAAGGAGATAGAGAAAGATGGAACGAAGGCGTGGAATATGATGAGCTCAAGAGGAGAAGACTATCTGTTCCGTAAGAGGAAAACAGAGAAGGAGAGTCGCGAACACGAGGATCCTGCTGGGAACGTGAGCTGCCCACTCTGGGTGGCACACATACGGCATAGAGGCGTAATGGGGCAACTTGTCAGCTACCGCAGCTCGTCCGTCAGAAAGTCTAGCCAGCAGGAGAGGCGGAAAGCGAGCTGGATCAGACTATAAGGTACGGCAGGGTTGTATCTAGCCAGCGACTCTCTCTCTCTCTCTCTCTCTCTCTCTCTCTTTCTATGGGTACCTGCCGGAGAGCGCGTCACTGCTTTAGCCGTATAGCCGCCTTGGACGCTCCACCACCATTCTCGTTCTGACCGTCTTCTTGTGCTAGCTTCTTCCGGCTTTGCCGAGGTTTGTATTCACATGAATGCCGCCCGGCGGTGACGGCTAGTGCGTGCGCGTACCAAGAATCGGCATTTGATATCCCGTTCACGTAAACGCGCGGACCGCAAACGAGCGAATGAAAAGCAAGCGGAGAAAAGGTGAG
Organism: Perithous albicinctus; assembly: GCA_964016905.1. Taxonomy (NCBI): domain Eukaryota; kingdom Metazoa; phylum Arthropoda; class Insecta; order Hymenoptera; family Ichneumonidae; genus Perithous; species Perithous albicinctus. The sequence continues at coordinate 18,098,502 of OZ024696.1, read as the reverse complement.
TAGACAGAGACACGGCGTGCAGATTGCCGGGAGCTTGAAGATTATGCGGATAAAAAACGGAGAGAAGGAAAAACCATACGGTAGGGAAGTTTTGCGGCTGGTTGGTCTTGGTATCGGCTAGCTCGATGGTTCACCAGTAGCTGGTGTAGCCCCTGCGCGGCCCAAGTCACATAAGCTCCGGAGTTCACGCATAAACAAGCAACTACCGGTCTTAAATATGTCGACCGAGCGCTGACCGTCGCCGCCGCGGCACACCGGATAAGTGGCTCTTGGAGTTGTGAAAACCCTCCCTGTCGCGTTCGGAGCACCGAGCCGAAAGATAGGCGAAGATGGAGAGTCCAACGAAGAAATAGGGAAGATCGTTTGGAACGAGAGTAGTACCGAGAGTCCTACCGCGAATACTTATTCGTATAGTCGTACACCTATTCAACCTACAAACCAGTGGAATTGTAACGAAGCCGTTGCTGCGATAGATCGGAACGTACTCTCTCTCATTCTCCACGGGGATGCAAAAAGTCGTGTGCTACCCTGCGTGCTTTGCTACTTACGACCCTTCGTTTCGGTCTCTTGGCTATATTTTAACCTAGTAGAGTCCAACTAGCCTTGTTACCTCCATTCGTTAGACGATTTTTTTTAAGGGTCTCACCCGCGATATCTATGCATTCTCTGTGGGAACTGTTCAAAGGAATACCAGCGCAGTTTGGTGACAAGGAAAGGAACGATATAGGCATGTACATGTATTCATTTTTTTTATTGCGAGGTATATTGGTGTCTCAGCCATTTAAACATACGGTTCTTAATGCCTGATTTGTTACAATCTTTGATGAATGGTACTCCTATCCAATGATCTATTCACATGTACCTAAAATTACTTCGAGATCATCCTCAAGCTCTTTCTCGTAATTTTGTCTAATCAAAGAAAAGTTATTGCTGCATGTCTGACGAATGACTACGTTAGCATGGCATCATTAGAACTTGATCAAACGAGACCGATAAAGAAAGTATCTAATCCTCAGGTGCACAGAAACGCCCGAGTGTCTCCATCGGTCGAGCCGGTTGTAGGAGCATACAAAGATCAAGAATTATCGATCGCTTTGGTCGATCGAATGCAAACAGTTCTCACGTTGACAATCGGCAATTAAGCGATCGATTCTACGATTCGACGTATGGGTATCGTATGCATGCAAAACTCCAGAGTCATTAGCATTATCTTGAGCTCCGTAACTGTCGGCGATCTTGCTATAGCTAACGCAGCAATCTCCTTGAGCTCGAACAGCTATTTACGGTATACACCGTATGTACGATATACGATATATATATCGCCTTTATTTTGCCAAGTTTATCGTGAGATATACATTTGAGAACACAGCGAGGATTCTTAAGACGGTAGTCGGAAAAAAAACCGTTATTATATTTGGTTTTTCATTACTACACAACGCCTGTAGATTATTATTATTACTGGTTGTTAAACATATACTGGCTACCACCGAGCGACTTTCGAACATTTTCTCTTCAACTACTTGACGTTCTTTTTTTTCGTACACTGGCTAATTGTAATTTTATAGCCGGAGAAGAAATCTGCAATTTAGGATCGTGCTCGTATAAGAAGGATCACGGCGAACGGAAGAGGAGACGAATGAGAAAATCAGATGAGTGACAGAGTAAAGGCGAGCGAGGTAGTGTGGGAGGGAGAAAAAAGTATTAAAGAGAACGCGATAGGGTAGATAGATGGCATAAGGTACTCGAGACCTACCCGGCTATAACTTCATCGTCGAGTCGGCTGACGCTAATTGGCGTATCGTGGCTGGTAATACGGTCACGCCATTATCTCTATCCTGGGAGAAGCTGATATTGCATTACCCGTGATCTTTCATCGCTATGCCTCGGTGGACGGCTCTGAATCGGCAGAGTATTTCCTGCCGGCGCTCTTTCTCTCTCTCTCTCTCTCTCTCTCTCTCTCTCTCTCTCTCTCTCTCTCTCTCTCTCTCTCTCTCTCTCTCTCTCTCTCTCTGTCTCTATCACTGAATTCCTGCCGAGCCGGACATGCGATTGGAATCCGATCTTTGTCCTGTCGACAAAGTTGCCTGGTGAAGCTATTATGAGACTGTTGGAAAATATATTCAACGTTACAAGGTCGAGATGTTGCCCTCGTTGATTTTTTGTAATGCCTCTATTAATAGCTAACAATGTTTTCATAATGATCATGAGACTTAACATCGATTTTTCGTTTATTTCCTATTCATGTTCGGTTTTAACTAGTCAATCTGAAAAGCATGTGGAACAAGATTATTCAAACGTAATATATTTGACAAATTTTAAATGTAACACATTTAGTGTTGGTTAATTATAAAATATAAACAATCGACTATTTGAGTTCACGCAGGTCACTGACCCCTAACATCCGCAATCGAAGCCTCATTGCTCTTTCTGCTGGCCGATCGTTAGTCCATGAGCATCATGTACATACAAGAGAACCAAGCTGCGCGGATGACTCCCCGGTTAGAGTCTCTGGCACCGGCAATAACTTTCATAAATTACCGAACTCGACTGGACTTTATTTCGAGAGTTAAGCCGGCTTTCGAAGTCGCCCCATTAGCACGCCCAGTCCCTTACGATCTCGAACTTCCTCTCCTGAACCGCCTCGTGGACCGTTATAGTTAAGTCACAGCCTTCATACGAAAGAGGAGTAGATTAAGACGCACTTTGTGGCTAATAAATATCTTATTAATTTAGGGAGCGTCGCAACAGGACATATAGATAGCATATTGCATATTTAACTACGTACTTTATGGTGTAGTAAACTCGCGAGTGAGCACGTAAATTCACTTATTCGTCGTTCAGATCTGAAACCTCTGGTATCAGAATCCAATTTTTTATTCTACTGAGAATACGATCAAATTAAAGGTTGGGCCCTACCTTTCACGGCTCATCTTTATTCCTCTAACGGATAATTTTAACGAAATGTATAAAATTCCGATGTTTAGTAACATTTCCAGCGAATTTCTAAATATCTCATTAACACGTTCCGAAAAACTCTATCTCGAACAATCGCAATTTTTTTTTTCTTTCACTTTTGGTCACAACTCTCCACCTAATACCTCCATGTATCGCTAATGATTCTTTGGATCTTGGGGGGAAAGTCCTTTAGCTTTTATTCCCTCACCCGATTCTTATAGCTTCACGAAGGGACACCGAACGATCACCAGACAAGAATTCGCACATCGTCCTCTCGTCGTTCTCTGGAGAGAGGATATAGTCGCCCATTCCAATGACTCGTAACGACGTCGTTAACGCCGGCATCTCTCGCGCGAGCGCCACCTTCGACTAAACAACTGAAGCGCGCGAGTTTGGCTTCTTTTTTCCTTTCCTTTTTATCTTTTCCGCTGGAGAGCCGTCCTACGACGAAGGAATTTTCTTTTTCTCGACATCTCCACGAACTTTCAATTTATAAACTATTAATTAATTAGCACTGACGTACAAAACTGAGATTGGAATTTCTAGTCATTCCGCATGATCGGATAAATGCGCTTGGCTGCAGACGGTGAACGCTGTGTCCCTTGATTAGTCTCGTCTTCCTTGCCGTACGCTGTCATCAATGTGCCTCCTTTGACTGGATTACGCGATTACTCGAACAGAGTTCATGACCCAAATGGAAAATGGTTAGTTTTACGAGCGCTGAATGCGAGAACCCGCGCGTGAGCGGTATAAACGAATAATTGGATTGTAAAACGAACGTTCCAGCACGACGCCGATACGATACAGCGGTCGTTTTTTATGCTCGGCAGCTCCCGTGTAGCTCGGTGTGTTTCACTAATTTGTGTATATTTTTTTTATGCAACTCATTCCTGCCATCCCAAAACACTACAACGTCGTATAATTAAATTTGTTGGATTTGTTTGCTTCCCTTGTTTAATGAATAAAAAAATCCACTTCAGCCGCCGGCAAAGTTTGTATTACGAGTGCCTGTCTCGTCATCATTTAATCGTCTGGTCTCGAGGAGTCGTGTGAAGAGTTTAGCAATATTCTTTGCCACAAAGTTATTAACATTGTTAACTTCATGTCAGCTGACTGACGCGTCAATGTCATTGAGTCAAAGTTTTCAAACCGGCAGTCAGCCGAGAAATGTTATACTGTACAGCGTGTACGTTACATCCGACGTGATCACTCGGCGTTATTGCGAGCCCTGAACTTCACTCACGGCGTATAACGGATGCTTGTGCTACACTGCGGCTAACCCCTCCCCAACAAATTCATAGTCTATATGTATAAGCAGCTATGTGTAGACGCTACATGATACTAGAGTTCGCATTCTGCCCGGGGCGGGTGCTCGAAAAGTTGTTCTCAACAATGCGCGATGCTCAAGCGAGAGACGGCTGCCTGAGTAGAACTTGCACGCGCCGGCTCCTCGCAGACCCAAGCTCCAGGACCTTCGCTACAACGGAAAGCTTGACTGCCTTCTATCCAACGCTGTATCATTACTTCCGGGTATCTCTGCTCTGTAACGCCGAAGAATTTCCTCAGAGCCATGAGAATAGACGTATCACATGATACACGTGATACGATTTATACGAACAGAGTAAATCCTAGGAAAATTATCCATTTGGTAAGAAGCCAATGAAATCAGGAGTAGTGGATTCGGAAGGTCTGGAAGGCATTGCAATTTGAAAATAACGTTTAGAGTAACATTTTTCAAGAACGGTTCTGATTTTATACCACCAGGTAAAATTTGTATTAAAACGATATAATGTGTGGTATGAAACGTATGTTCACATTCCTATGTCACTCACATCGTATAACATTTTAAACATTTTAACCACGAAATTCTCATTATACAGAGGAATACAATTTCACATAATATCACCGTTGTTAAATATTACACCAATAGGGTGAACTGATGGATATTTTCAGCATCATGTTTGAGAAACAATGTTTATAATGAACCACGCCGATAATAACGGATCAGAAAAAAACGCCAACGACGCTCTCTGTAGTATATTTTGCCAAATAATAACAGGCGTTTATGGAACCCAAGACATTTCACGGAGGCACGTAAACTGATGCTGGCCCGTTCTCTATCGCCCGGTTACTCGGGAGTCCTACTGTAACGAAGGTAATATGACTGCCAGTGATTTTCCCTGTGCAAAAGTGAAATTCGATTCCTGCAAGAAAACTTTGACTCTTGGTGGAAGGGTGGCAGCAGACAAGCATGCTGCAGAACAGGAAGAGTCTGGTGGGTCGCTAACTCCACCCAACAAACTCAACGAAGGGAACTCTCCAGACTTCGTTAATAATGGATGCGATACGCCACAACGTAATAATAATTTCGTCGATAGTGTAGGACCCATATCGTATTTCGCAGATCGCATGTATAAATTTCTTCCGTCTTCTTCTACACATTACGTTCGTAGAACCCAAGAATTAAAACAGTGCCCGCAGACACTACTCAATAAATAATAAGTTCTTCCAATTTAAATGACCTCAATAAAAGATATCAAACTTTTTTTCTCATTACAGATAATTTTCGCACACAACTGCCTATCGCGAAATGACAGGTAATATAGCGAGTGTTTCAATCAAAATCGTTCCATGTCATCTCCGGCTCTTTCCTATAGAATTTACACGTCCCTCCTGCCTGTAATTTTACTGCTCGGGAATCCACATGTGCCTCGGCTGAATGAACAAAAGCAATAATAGAGTATGGACAACGCAGCCTGATATTGCGACGCTCGCAGTGGGAAGGTCTCCATCATGAAGGTATATAAATTTCTGCTCGTATAGGTTTGGCATGTACTTGCACATATAGAGGCCGGTAGAGAAGAGGTCGGTTGGGACCGGTGCGCCACGCGTGAAGGATTTACCTATGATCTATGGATAACGCTTATGTGCGCGATGCGGTAATAATTACGTTGCCCCGTTGAATCGTTCGTTCGGCGCAGGAAGGAGCTAGAACAGCTGCAACCCCGCCGGCAGGTATAGCATAGTCGCGCGGCGATATGCTTATAACCGAGCCAGGCAGACAGCAGCAGTCGAAGCTTATACGTTGGTACATAATATCCACTCGACGAGTCGGCCTGGTGTGGCTCCTCTGTACGAGTGCGGAGAGCACAGGCAGCCACTGCCAGCCTTGCATTCTATACTAGCAATGCCATGTTCCCGGGGTTAATTGTATTGGCTCCCTCGGCCTCATTCTCATTCAATCGTGATCATTACCCGCCGCAAGCATCCTCCTACGTGTCTCCTCACCCAGACAGACGTACACATTGATACCTAACACCACATTCTCCGTTTCTTCCAGCCACACACATACATTTTACCAACAAGTCTTGCATTCGTTTGATACTTCAGGAGTACCGTAACTTTTATACGTTTAGCAGAGTAAGCTTCGCGCGAGTGTCCTGAGGTTATTTTTTTTGTTGTTTTATTCGTGTCGAGGCGGACTCTTTTAGTTTCTCGTTGGACAGCCAATGGATCGAGTATTTGCAATTCCGCGCTTGATGCTCCTTTAGACTTGCTTCTCGTTGTCTTGTTGCGATTGAAAGTCAGCTACTTAAAGATGCTGAGGAGGAAATGAGAAACAGAATTTTCTCCGCATATGAGAAGTGTTGTGTTTTATAAAACGTTTCATTAGCATCTCCAAGTGCAGGGAATTGCGGGGTTGAGATAACATCACAATAGTTTGTAGTTGCATCTTTATTTTTAAACTCTTGTGGAGGTTTCTGAGTGGGTCGTTGCATCTAATTTAACGCCATATCATTTTGGATGGACGATTCTAGAGGTTCGCGTGCAGATTTTTAATGCTTGCTAATAGAAATATTATTCAGAAAAGTAGAAACTACAAATGAGAAGCACTGTCTTTGCACTATTTGTAACACGTGCTCCAAGTACACACAAATTCTCGTTGACAATATAGTTCGGCAGCCAAATAGTACCGTTCGGCAAATGACTATTCGGCATTCATATCTACATGCCAGCGAAAATCTGCGATCGTACGTGCTGTCGTAGTATAAACACACGGCGGCGATACGCTGCCGCGAATCTTGATATTTATTCACCTACCCGGTTCCGAACCCCCGGGTCGCCATGGCTTTGCGGCGTTACGTATAATAAATCTCACGCCGCGAGATTCTCAACTCGCGTACAGTTTCTTGTTGCTCGGTAGAGAGACGGTACGATCGCAGTCGTCCACGAGTAATACACTCGTACAGTACGTACGTACAGACAGTATTCCAGCCAAGTGAAGCGCGGTCTCTGCTCGCCAGATTTCTCGTATATACACAACGGCAACCACATAACATTATATATATATCTACTATGTACCGCGGCGGATCCCACGTTAGGTGACCATTTATTTCTCGATAATATTCCAAGGTGAGTCTCCGAGGGGGTCGGCCTTCCGCGCTGACTTCTCGCTGATTCATAAGCACCGCGTTGTATATACCTCGCACCGATCCTTTTTCTTATCCCTTTCCATCTACCACTACGCTGTTGCGGATTCATTCAGCTTGAATTATTAACTTCGATCGTAATATCACGTAAAATGGGATCTACGCATTTATTATGATTTTTTTTTGTCCCACTAACAGACGGAGAGTCGCTTCTAGCAAACAAAGTGGAACCATGCACAGTGATTCCTTATTATTTTTAATTTTTCACAAAACAACCTATATTAGTATCTTGATCAGTTTGGCTTCACCATTGAGAAAGCTACATGAAAAATGAAAAATCATGGAGGAGTAGTATGTGAAAGATTCTACTTTGTATCCTTGTTTGAAAAAAAAATACAGCAAAAGAAGTTTAACGAATTTTTAGTTGTCGAGAAGATGATTGTTTTCAATTACTGTCTTTACATCTGAGAAGGATTGGTGTATATATTTCGTGACATGTAGAGGTCTATTTTGCAAGAATTATGTCCTTGCCTGTCAAAAATAATTTTCACCATTAATCGCACAATTGCCGACAAATGGCATCACCACAAATATTATTAATAGTTTTTCTCAGGTTATATGGTCATTTTTCATAACCGCTTCTTTTCATACAGTTGCAAAAACAACTCGGCAAAATATGTTTCACAGTTGCAAAATTTACCAACAGACATTAATCAGAAAAGATGAAGAAGAAAAATCCAAAAAGGAATTCATTATTCTAACGAACGTAATCGTAATCTCAAAAAAAAAACGAAATCAACAAAAAAGAATTTTAGCACTTTGTGAAATTATTCCAAGTCCGGATTCATCTGGATTCTAGCTGAGACTCAAAGGATAGACTTTGAAGCTTATGGAGGTTAAACGGGGAGACGCAGTTAGGAGGAGAATCGAAGGGTTCACTAATCAGAGATTTAATTGATACTATGGCGAACACGAGCGTCACATACAGGGTCTGATCCTGGCTGAAAATGTATGTATATATATATATATGTTCTGTCTCTCAATGACGCACAAATACACAGGCCTTATGCACACGTGCTGTGAAGGTATACCCGTGGCAGTGAACAAAAGGACGGGAAGGTAATACATATGTAACGGGCGCGACATGCAGCGCAGACGGACACACAGCGGGGACGAAAGCGAACAGAGAGGACGACTACGAACGAGGATCAGGACTGAAAGCAAACGGGGAATGAGGATAGAACGGGTTATAGGCTACTTAGCCCTGAGCTCTTCATTAGCAACAGTAGCCAATCGCCCGAGCTTCGAGCCTCTATGCTTTCGTGTTCTACCCGCGCCTCACTCTATTCTCGTCGCTCCCATACTCCGCGTCTCGCCCTTCTGGTTTCTCGAATGGGGCACTCTGACTATTCCAATTATCATGGCTGTTGTGGCGTTTCTACTAGTGCAACAGTCGCTAAACTGGTGCTAATTTCCCCACAACAGTTGCATTTTTGTATAATTTAACTGTATCGCCGGATGACCATTTTCTAAGAAAGAGGTTGATAATCGTTGAATCTCTAATAATGAAGTAGCAAAATTGAAATTAATTTTCTACTCCGACAATTTTTCTTTATTATTGAAAAGTAATCATAAAATTACAGTTTTCCCAGTACTCTAATATTTCAGTTCTCGGATATTCATGGTAAATAAATAATAGGACTATCGTTTATCATATATTCCCATTTAACTTTCGTTCTTAAAATTCACGAAGTACTTTTAAACCGCTGAAAGTGAGTATGTCACGAAGTAACAATAAATAATTAACTTATCTGTAGTTCTTTGAATGTCGAGCCTCCAGGGAAAATTACCTCGCCACTTGCGAATGAAAATGCCGCTAAAACGAGTCTCTTTTTGGTACTTACCTGAAACAAAGCGAAACAGGGAGAAAATTAGTAAACGAGAACGCAACGGAGTCTGGTTGGGTGCGAGGCGGGGATGGGGGCAAACAAGTGAAAGTGAGTCGCTGGGGGTTGATGCAAAAGCTCGTAGTTACGGTGCACGTGGAGTGTTTTGGGGTCTCATAAAAAAAAAAAAAAAAGAAAGAGTGAAATGTAAGAAAACAAGTGGAAGTAAAAGAGACGAAGAGTGTAAGCCTGAGGGCGCATAATTAATTGTATTCCAGATGAAACCGTGCTTCCCCTTGGTTTCGTAAACCAACGAAAACTTGGCTGCACACTCACCCTAGTCGCTATTTCACTTCAAATCCTTTTCCGTCCTCCTTCTTACTGTCTCTAACGTATTAATATTAATAACCGACGGAGTCTTCTCCTGCGGGCTCGATTCACCGAGCCCTCCCGTCGTTGTTTCGCACGGTATAAGTATATGTATATTATGACGGTAGCAACGAGGGGAAACATCCAGACGGCATATAGTATCGCCAAGCATTAATGGCTAGGCAAACAAGAGGCGTCCGTCGTTTAAATCGAATCAACCGACGGGAGTACTAACGAGAGTTGAGGTGGAGCAAAGACGAGTTTGCCGTGACTCCAGACAGAGGGCGTAACTCTGTTTTCACTCAGATTCACTCTGTACATCCGGTGGCTATATACACACGTATAATAATAATTGATGTAATTATTACTATTCGCATCGTTCAGGAAGTGGTCAGTGCAATTTTATGTGCAGAATTAAATCAATTTATATAAAGTTTGAAAAGCAGACACAGAGTTTAGGCACTTGCATCAACCAAATCACAAATTCTTCATTCGAAATACAATAACATTTTTCATGAATTCGCAAATACAAGGAATGTCTTTTAAAGAAAACTAACTTCCCGTAATTTTGCTATAGATACACGAATTGTATATCGAACTGTCTGTACGACGTTCATTTGACTGTTTCAGCATGCACGTGTATCTCAAATTCGCTTAATTGCGTAAATATGTAGGTACACACGTAGACTTTGTCGTCGTCGTCGTCGTCGTCGTCGTCGTGGTCGTCGTCAACGACGAGGACGAGGACGACAAGCGCCAGGCAGCCAGCTATTCCGCCCCCTGCACACGGTTGCTCTGGGACACGGTAACATGGAACGGGTCGAGAGTCTGAGTGCGTACAAGTTTGCGCTGAGCATTTACGCGCCGATGGCTCGCCAGCCATGTCTCACATACAGAGCATGTGAGAGAGGTGCACAGAGCCCCGGATCTCTCGACTTTGCGCGGGCACTGCTTTGCTAATTTGTTTACGCAATCTCTCCTTCTAGTTCTCTCCCTCGAGGCCTCTTTTCAGGCCCTCTCTTCTCCCCTCTCTTTCACTCTCGTTCCAGATTTTCCCTCTCATTCCTCTTCGTTTCGCTTTCCGTCGGTGAGCGCCTCACCTTTTTCACTCCCCAATTCCAGACTCTTCCTCTATCCAGTTTTCAACCACCCCGGCGGCTAAAATTTCATTAACTGCAGTGGATATGGAAGCCCGGGGCTAGTTAGGTCATTTTGTACTTTTAAACTTTTTTTTTTTTTTTTTCGAAAAACTTGGCTGAGTAAATCGGGTTAAGTGGTACGTCATTTTTGGGTGTTGTTAAAGGGCTAGAAAAAGAAGATATTTTTGGGGAGTTATATTTTTTCAACCCAACCAATAAATAGGATACATGATTTTTTAATTTTTACATCGTTGTTCAAATTTTTTTCAAGAATGTTCTATAATTTTTTACAAACTTTAATGCGGAACGGCGTCCTCTGATAGTCTTAATCTTTTCGAAATTTTGTAAAAAAGAAGTCCCCGACGCAAGAACCAATCTACAAAAATAATTAAATATGTACTTAAATTCCGAAAAAATTATGTTTAATTATTATTTAAGTTCCTCAGCGGTAGCAAATCATTTTTGCTTGTTCGTAAAGTTATTTGATTATAAATTAACAATTTTTCATTCGAAGTTTTTTGTTTTGCAAAATTTTCATTTTTATAAATCCATTGCTACTAATATTTTCCTCAGTCATAATACAAATGACCTTTCGGTGTAATAAATAAATTTTGTAAAATTTTGTGAAAACGATATAAAAATATTAACGTCCGTAAAGGGGTTTGATTATTTCTTGTGCCTGATACAATTAGCCCCGGTCTCTGATACAGACCAGAGAGAGCAGTGAAGAGCCGACTCAGCGGAGGTGAGGACCGAAAGGAAGAGGGAAAAGCGAAGAAGGCGGTGAGAGCGCCCTGTCCACCGCGGCAATTGCGCGACATTAACAACGCCGAGATCACGGGGCGGCCGGGGGGCGGTCTTGCTGAGGGTTTTGCCAAAAGTCTTGGTGTGCCTCGAGGTTCGTTCGTCACCACCACAAGCATCAACTTCTCTCTTCCGCACAGTGTGTTTCACGTAGCTTTACTGGTATACACTTGGCTGTTAGAGTACGTACCATGGCACTACGCCTTTGCCGGTCGTCCCAACGCCGTAATTTCAAGGCTGCAATTTACTCGGTCCTCTGCACACCTGTATACATCACCAGGCAAGTAAGCGAACGCTCCAAGCTCACACAGCACTGGAGCTCTTGCCACACGTATATACCGATGTAGACACACAAGCACCGCTGCTTTTCCCGGAGCTGTGTGTGCACTAAACGACTTCCTTCTTCGTAGGCCCTCTCTCCGACGCCCCGCGCACGTGCTCGCCAAGAGGGTGCAAAGGATATTTTATTATTTTAGGATGTATACGCTAGCTTGCTTCTACTTTACTCTGCCTAGATTGCTCCGCTAACCCAGATTTCTTTGTGCGCAGTATATGGTTCTCTACACACATGCCCTGAGCTTTACGAAATGCACGACAAGAGAAGTTAATTTGCATGTTCGTTTTATATCTAGTTGTTGTAGCGTGAAATCGTACAAAGGAGTCTAATAAACAGGCATTGGCGTGGGTGCGTTTAGTTCTTATTTTTGTAAAGTAATTACACAAAGGAATTGTCTTATTACAACAAGTAATAAGTATTTAATAAATTGTGAGGAATTTGAACAAAGAATTCGCGTATTAAAGGTTCAGGTGCTCTAAAAATGGCTCAATTTTTGGGGATTCTTCAAAAAAGAAAGGTATTAAAAATATTAATTTGAAACTTTGTACGTTTATTGTGGTAAATTTAATATCCTGAATTTTTTGCACGGTAATTTTTTTTTTCTTTTTAAGTGGTGTAGTATTCTAACCACGGTAACTATGGTAACGGTAATGGTATGTTCGTAGTGAACGTGATGCAACCGTTGCATTAATCTGATACAAAACGAAACCAAAACGATTCTGGGCGCAATCGTATTAACTGGACTTTCTTTTATTAAAAAATAAATAAACGACACCTGGGATTAAAAAAATGTTTTATTTATTACAAAAAAAAATGGCTCGGGTTTAACGTTAGAGAATTCATATTTCGTAAACGTCGAAGGCACTCTAGTTCATCCAATAAACATGCTCATAAATACATCATTTTGGTTTCTTCTTATTTCAGATTACTGCTATCTTACTTACTGGAATCATATACTTCTACTTGAAAAAATGCAGGATATCCCAGTCAACATAAATTCTCGTCAGGAAACAGCTCAATTAGCTGCAATAAAAAAACCCGAAAAAGACAACTTTTTATCGCCTGTCGAAATTATAACTATGAATATCCTTAAATAGATAACCAATCACAAGTTTAGAACAAGAATAGAGTCGTGATCATATCACTTTGTTGCTGTTGTGTTTGATCATAACCATAGACCAAAAAGTTTTACTCAGTCTACTAAAAAGATCCATCTAAATAAAAAAAACCAATCTTATCGTCTGTAACAATCAATTAATTTAAACCCAAATGAGCTATTATATTCTCCCTTCGTGTCAGTAAGTGTCCCTTTCATGTGCCACGAAAATTTGGGTGTGGATAGTAGTGGATAGAGGTGAAAGGGAGCGAGTTGATTTTGCACGCAAAAGACAGAGAGAGATATTTAAAGGTTCAATGTAGCGAAGGGAGAGACGAAGGCAGGTGTTTTTGCGCTTCGTTGCTACCGCCGCCAAGGTGGACGTTGGGGATCCCTCGTCCAGACTCGTTTGCGGCTGTTAGCATCCTTCGCCACTGCAATCCGCTTCATTCCCTCCCTTCCCACCCCCATCGGGTCTCCTGTCTATCTCGCTCTTCCTCCTTGCCAAAGAATATCCTTGAGTCTCCTTGGATCTTTCACCGATCTCCTGTGATCTCCTCACACCTGGCTGCTGATGCTGCTTACTTGTTGTTGCTCCTTCTACCGTCTCTCCTGATGCCTAGGTGGTTTGTTCGGGTTGTATCTCGAAACCTTCATTCCCCATCTCTTTCGTCCACCGTCACCTTCTCTTCTTATTTCCTCTATCTGCCATCTTCCTCCCTTTGCCTCAATTTCTCGATCGTGATATCTCCCTTCAACAGTTACATCTCGTTCTTTTCATTCTTCCATCCCTTCCTATCCAATCTCGTTTCGACTCTGCCAACTTCACTGACTCCCTTCTCTCCCTCTTCTTCCTTTCCTTCCACTGGAATCACATCTCTTATCCAGCATTCGCTTTCTCTCGCTCTATCGCTCTCCCCTGTTACCCCTAGATTCTTGGCCTGATGTCCAGCTACCTGTCTTGCCGGGACAGAACTTCTTCGCCCTTTCTCCCCTCTCTTTTCTGCATTGCTGTCTCTCTCTCTCATCTCGGTTGCACACGTATCTTAACATCCCTGCCTTCTCATCTTCGTCTTTTTTTTCTCCTTATCCTCATTCTGTCTGCCGCTCTACCGGCTTGTTATGCAGAGTTATGCCCCGCTCTGCTTGATACCTACTGCTGCTTTCTGACCGGACCTCTTCCACCGGACGGACTACCCGTCTGTCTCTTCAACTCTCCTCGATCTTACCTCTGCAACTCATGTCCGCAAAAGGCTTTCGGGAATTCGTCGACCCCCGTCTTTACGTCCTCTTGTAACGATCTTACCGGAAGAGGCCAACGAAGAAGATGAGATGCTTTGTAACTATCTTACTATTTTCAAGAGAATCAAATGACCACTATCAAATTTCAAATCGTTAATCGATTCTCATCAAATTTAATTCCTGACTCTCCTACATTTTAAAACATCTATACAAAAGTTTGATATTTTGAAATATAAGATTTCGTAGAATACCATAAAGTACCAATTTTATTGTATAAAACTGCTAATCGCATATTTTCTCGCAATATATTTTCTCATACCGTCCACATACTTTGTAAACACGAAATAAAAAGGAGTAAAACGACCGGAAACCAACGTTATGGACTGTTGGGTTAACGAGTGGCAAAACGATCGTGGCTCTCGATATCGTCGCGTCCCATCGATATGTAACTCGGGTCTACCGAGGAGTTAAGTAGGCAGGAAAGTACGTATAGAGGTACACGGCTATAGGTAAACGTGCCAGGATATCGGTACACCACGCGCGCGCGGTGAAACAGGATCGTCGAGGGAGAGAGCAAAAGATCGAAGTACTGCTTATACCACTGTAACCAAGGCGCATATAGTACTGTATAATAGCTATGTGCTGACGCTGGCGTGGGTGGTGGAACTCCACGAGCCGCTCTCGCCGTGAACTAGTTGCTCGATCGTAATTCACTCGTGTATACGAGGTTCACCTTGGGCGGAATATCGAAAGTGTGCTGCTGCTGCTGCTGCTGTTGCACGCTGCCGTTGCACGACGACGATCTCCCTTCTGCCTCCGTCTCTGATCTCTCCTGCTCTCTGTGCTCGTCGATGTGGAATGCGCGTGCAAAGCCTCACCGCGCGATATCGATACGTCTGGCTTCTTTGTTTTCAATCCAGATCATATGTATATACACGTATCGTGTGGCAGAATTGTATCCACGATACATGCAAATCTCGATACACGTCAATCGGAATTTCGAGAGTTTGCGGTGATGTATATGAGCCAAACGCTTGTTGGAAAAGTTCATCTCACTATCCAACGTCGAGTAAACGAACGAACGAAAAAAAAGAAACAAAAAATCTGTTAGATTGTCTGGGCGAAAGCGAATAACTGATTTCAATGCGTAGGCAGACAGTGGCTGAGAGATAGGAGCATATGGCTTCCCTGAAAATACCTGCCGATTGTTATTTCTACCTGCGAACATAGAACAGACGTGGGCGCGCGAGCTCTCTCAGCTATTGAAAAAGTTTGCGAATAAATTTTTAATTGCCCAGACCATCGGTGCACCTACGTGCACACAACGCTACAACGGAGTTTCTCGGTTTATCAGCCGTTATTGTGGCACGCAAATTTCCACGCTTTTCCGCCAGACGTTCGTTAGCTAACGGATCAACGCATTGTTTTACCAGTCTACCAAATAGTTTATCAGTTTTTTTTTCGGAAGAATGTGCTTTCGCATATTAATAAACTTATATTTTTTTTTAAAGAAGAATTCTCATTTATCGACCAGATGAAAAATAACGAATTATTTTCTGTTTGCCTTTATTACGCCATAAAGCTTGTAACGCGAAATTTCAGGCTTCCTGCCAGGCGTTCGTTAATCAACATACTAACATATTGTGTTCTCTCAATCTACCGAATTATTCATTTTTATTTTTCTGATGAATATACTTTCAAATATTTATTATCGAATATGTATTTTTTCAAAATTGAAAAATTCCCGTTTATCGAACCGATGAAAAATAACGGATTTTTCGAAACTGACGAGAACTTGTCTCGTTTTTCCGAACTGTGTGGCTATGTCTCGTATACAAGCGCACCAGTCAATCGATTCCCTCGCGTCGTGTTCACGCGCTGCAAGAGGGTTGGGCACCATGCGGGAAAGCAGCGTATCAAAATATTCGCAAGGTAATCGAGTTGCACATCGTTCGCGTTCTCGCGTCCTCCTCTCTTTGCGATGCATAAACGCGCCGAACGAGCGCTTCATCGTTGCCACTGATGTTGCTGCTTTGCCGAGTTCCCGACCGGATTATTTTCTCACAGCCGTCGCAGCCTCTGACGCTTGTCTAGATTACTTTTCTTCTGACATTATCCTGTACCGTTGGCGCTACTGCCACACGACCAGCACCTCTCGGCCATTATCGACAAGGACGCTAATTGCGTCACCCTTCTTTGCTGTTATACACTCTATAACTATCTGTCTAATACTCTCCCATGCTTCTGGTGTAGGCTACGTAGCTCGGAAATTATTTTGCAACGAATGTGTAAACGGTACGACAACAACAACGTTGCCTACACACACAGACACACGCATACACCCGGAGACCTGTGAGAAAACTTTTATGCTCGTCACAAGTCACGATAAATACTAATTTCTCTGACACATGAACAAAGCACGTCGTCGTAATACGTGTCTTCTACCATCGAAACTATTCGCTCGGGGTTTCTGAATATCGATATGAATATTTGAATATACAGCAGCACGATCATCCTATCCCCTATGGGTATGTCGACTCGATTGTATATTAGAATATTATTTAAATTTCACACCGTTGCGAAACGAGAGAGGATTTTCTGTCTATAGTTATTAAATAAAATTTTTATGATTTCTTTGAGGCATTGTGCAGGAGTGAAATAACACCGTTGCGACTACTACTGCGAGTTCGAGGATCGCGCCGAATAACCGGGCACGAAGACACCGAACGTTTCAGAGTTGTTACGCCCGCGGGAATCTCATTGAGGTCATCGGGCGTTACCTTGTCGAACGTCGGAGAAGACAGACTCTACTGGCTACATCGAAACGCTGTCCGGTGGTCGTGTCGGTCATGGCCGGTGAAAATTCCGGATCTTACCAAGTGTTTCATGGATATATGTGTAGTAGTCTCCACATACACACCTAAAGCGTTTTTTCTTTTAGGAGCTCGAGGTGAAGGTGGATAATTACGAAATGAGAAGAAGTAAATTAGAAACATTTGTGTTGGTACTCTTGTTCGAGAGAGATGTAAGGAGACTCTATTTTTCTTGAAGGAATGGAAGCTTCAAAGAAATGACAGAAAAGAGCAATTGTTCAGTGAGAAATGGTTACAAGTACGACGAAGAGGAGGACATCGATATGGCTCTACTGGTCTAGTTACGGTGAAATGTTTTAAGGTTCGTAATTACTTATGTCAGTCAGCTTTCAACTTCGTTCTGGAATGTAGTGTAAAACCGACTTGATGAACGGATATTTAAGAAACGGCTTATCACTAGTTAGAGACGTTCAATCATTTTTTTTTGCCAACACCCATGTAGTTCAAGATCTTTGCAAGAACTCAAAGTTTATGTAATTAACGATACTGTTTAATGTCGTATCTTTGGATGTAAGTTGAACTTGATTGCATGATTAAAATTTATCACAAAATCGGTCTGTTTTGTTTTAAGATCAATTTGTTACAAATGCGAGCGAATACTGTTAATTCTAAGTTCTTATAAAATAGGGCGCTATTATCCAAAAATCCGATAAAAATAGTAATGAAGACAACGAGTGAATACGGATGGTATACCATCTTCTACGTGTCACAAGGCATTGTATCAAACTTTGTATGAAACTGTGAGACACGTTTGACGAAGAGCGGATTCATTTATGGCCGAGCGTGCATAGCTAGTAGTGAGCTGAGTGATGAATATGATGAGAGAAGAAAATGTTAGAATGGAGAGAAAATAGAGGCGAAAGAGGATAAAAGGATTTTAGCCCGTTCGTATTATCGCCACCGGGATAAAAAAAAACCCTCTCGAGCGATGGATAAAGCGCGTTAGGTCGCTCGTCGTTTCTCTACTGCCGTGTGAAAGAATAAAAAAAAATTCAAAGTATATACATGTACGCATATATATTTTAGTAGACAGACGTAGCAGTCCATTACGTGCAACAACGTGCCGTATCTCACACTATATGGTCGGTAACTGTCGGATGCGCTGAAGCTGGACCAGCGAATACAAAATCCAACGACGGGTTGAAATCAAAGCCTCCCGGGAAATGTGTGTACTGCGTTAGCAAAAAGACTTTAACGAATTTCTTTTTTCCAACCTTTTCAGCGGATTTTGTCCCGTTTACTTTCACACTACAGAGTTTTCATACGAAATTCTTCAAACAAAAATAAGTAGTTTCCATTTTTACCATATTTTTATTTGCATATCTCCGCGTACGCTTCGCTAAAACTACAGAACACTTCAAACAATCTGGAAACCAATAAAACGATTTCAACTTTTGGAGAATTCGTGTAAAAATCTCAAAATGAAGCAGAGTGAGAAATTTAACACAGGACACTTCATACAACAGAGCTTGTAAATGAAACGTTTCATAATAAAATACCACAGTCTAATCAATCAAATTGGAGACCAATGAAACGACTCCAAATTTCGATACAATCGAGCCACCAATTTTTAGGAAAAAAACTTTTGAGCACATACTCAGTATAAAGAGCGTATAAAACTTCGGATTTAAAATTAAACGTGGAAGGGAATTCAATTGGCACAGAAAAAATTCAACTCGTAGGTGTTGCAAGATTTTCTGGTTCTCGTTTTAATCTGTGGTCCGCATACGTTTGTCTCGTGCCGGTTCTCCCGCACACTCACGGTAGCGTGTCAACGTTTTCATTAAAACGAATCCAACCGCAGAAAGAGCGAGAGAGTCCAAGCGCTTCTCCCATCATTCGTTCTCTCGTGTCCTTTCCTCGTTTCTCTCTAACGTTTTCATCGTCGCTCGTGTTGGATGCCTTCCTCTGTTGGTATATACAGCGAAGGGGCAACACAGCCGCGCACGCCGTCGAGACCGCAGTTTAATTTACATCGCGTCGGTATAGTATGCGTACCGAGGCGAAACTCGGCTCGACCACAGAGAGCTCGAGATAGTGCCACCGCTTTCTTACCTCTGTTCTCCGTACGCCACGAGAGCAGAACCGAGACGAAGAATCGGGTCCGTTGAAACGAAGATAGAGATGGTGAATCAGAGAGGACAACCGAGGACAAGAAGGAAGGTTGGAAAAGAAAAGAAAGGAAGAACTGAGATGTACACCCGCTACATATCCTCACTACTGTGCTGCCCCTCTGCGTTAGAACTTTGAAAAGCCTTTCACTGGTGTTTATACCAGCTTGGTGAGATTCCCTCTTCTCGGTACGACGACAACGACGAAGACGAAGAAGGGGTGAGTGACTCACCGGGAACGACTTGCATTTCTCTCGCTTTATCTCTCGGTTGGTAAGGACGACTGACGACACGGTCTTCTAATTGTAAGTAGGAAGGCAAACGTTCTGGGTAAGGTACAACCCGTCTTGTCTCTCGCGGGTCGTGGGTTTCTCCTTCGTCGTTGCGTTCTTCATCTGTCTCGTCTTCGTCGCTCTTTCATACTTTCTACCTATCACATCTTCGTTGCTTCATCACACTGCTGCCTGTTGTCCTTCATCTTCTATCTTCCTCTTTCAAAATCAACCTCCCTCATGGCGCCCAACTATATTCTTCATCCACGTCTTGGGCTTCCCATTCCGTTGCGCTATTCCTCTTGTAGTCCCTTATTCCTTCTTCACCGCGTCTCCGTCAACTCGTTTGCCGAGGCTGTTGGCGTCTACATCTAGCCCGGTCGTCGACGTCGTACGCCTCACGAATCCGCCTGTGTACGATGGACCCAGAGTACATTAGCAACCAAAACATTGGATCCCCGAGAACAGAGGCTACTGTGCTGTTGCTGTGCTTGGCTGCTATGTGTTCGAAGGTAGGAATAGTGGCCAGACTGCGAGGGAACGAGGACGAGGTCTAGAGGTCGTAGAGCTTTGACAGCTGTCGTTGCGCTAGAGCCCAGTCTGTTCTGCTGTGTATGTTCGCTTCTAACGAATCATTTCACCTATTGCCAGCAGGCTGGCTACGGTTTCGACAGAGAGGAAAATGGGGGGGGGGGGGGAAACAAAACAAGGAATGTGTACAGAAAGTAGGGGAAAATAACGAATTGACTGAGTCCATTTGATCTACCTCCCGAAAGGGCCTATTTTGGAGAACAACATGTAAAGAGCGACTACTCAGGTTAGCCTTTCTCAACAAGATATAAAACAACTTGCTACTTCTGTGCTTTCTTTTCCATTCTGAAGCCAGTGCATGTCATTCTTCGAGTGTTCTATGATGTTTAATCATGTGTTCGGTAATATTGACGAGATTAGATTTGGATTATGTCAATATGAAACTAAAACTCTCATCTTGGCTTATCCTAATGGTTTCCTGATGTGATTTATCAATAACTATCATCAATGATTCTCCTTATAACCCTTTGATAGAACCAACTCGCTCATAACATTGCATTGTTCCTCTTAAGGAACGGAAGTGAAAGTTCTGTTCGTGAATTTTTCGCACGACCGTCAGCGAGCCTAGCGTTATTAATAACCGCATCGGGGTACCGTGGCATGACTCACTGGATCTGACTCCCCTTGTTGTCCGCTGCTTCTAGGACCTGGATACTTGTCAGAGAATGGGGACTCCCTCTCTATCTCTCTGCCAGTAGGTGCGCTTAAGCATTCCGGCTGGTGGGCAGATCATAAGCTTAGAGTACACTATTACTAGGCATACACTAGTAGGATGGTTCAAGCCGTACAATCTTTCTTGTAAAAAAAAAAATCGCAAGTGCTCCGTACATGGAATCAATTGAAGCAGAAACATATTATATAAATATTAGGTCTTTTACCGGAACCATTTCGTAAACCTACAACTTCTTTCACTCACATTTGCAGCCCACATTTTTAGGTCGGTTACTTTTACGGTCGAAGCCTGACGCATGCTGCGGTTGAATGACTGCTTGCAAACAACAACGACGACATCGAACAAGCAACACATAGTTGTACTGTACATAACCGGCCACGCACATAGATATAGAGAAACAGCGTCTTGAGGTGCATCGTCGACTACAAGGAACGGACAAGCAGGAAAGAACGACGATTGTCTCTTCGTGCCCGAACGAGTCTTGCGGTTCACGTCGGAGTCTACCGTCTGGTTGCGTCATTCGGGACAACGCTGGCACTGTGCACTCGTGGCACAGATTCGCGATCTTACGTGCCACACAGTAAATACTATATATATGTGTGTATATATGAGTATATATCAATAGTATTCTATACGTGTATCATCAAGACAAACCACTCTCACTTCTGGCGAAGAAGGGGGTAGAGGAATCCTTAGGGATTGCCCAGACGAGTTGAGACGTCGACAAGGAGCCACCCGGGACTGGCCGCCGGTACCAGCACACTTTTACTTCCGTCAATAAGCGGTATGTGCTGTGTATTGGAAGATCATTGCCCCAGCAGCAGTAGCAGTAGCAGTAGCAGCAAAGATTGAGCCGGAGCGCTCTGGGTGCGCTGCGTGTGCTTTGAAACTGTAAGACCGATTGGCTGTCGAAGCTGTTCCGTAACAGAGGCAGCCACGCGGGGATCACTCTCGACTCCGCGGGAACTAGTTTTTGTTCCCATGCCATTATGTCCACAATCTTTTTTCTTCTTCTTCTTCTTCTTCTTCTCCTACTGTTCTACTCCCTCCGACCTCTTCCTCAACCGCGCCCCTGTGCCGAGTTTCCGAAATGCGATATAGCATTGCGCCTCCGGGTTTACTGATCTGCTTCACTCCGCATGCTACGACAAATTGGCCAGCATTTTTGAATTTTTTTTACAATTAGTATTATAGGTAGTACTTGCGATAACTGTGTTCTGGAAGTTTAGGTTGGATTTTTCTTTTCTTTTTTGAACTTGTACTGCAATAAATAAAAGTGTACCAAAAAGTAGAGAATATACCATAAACCGAATATTGCGATTATGTTAAAAGTTTAAGTGTAGGCCATAGTGAAATTTCTAAAATTTTAATCCTTGAGAAGCATTTTTTCCATAAATTGAAAAAGAAGTCTTGGAACAGTGGGTGTTGTTGTACTAAATTGGAGCTGTTTTAGAGCTTAGTTCAAACTCTTACTAACATACTAATGGATTATCCATTATCGGAATTCCTTTACTAATTTTATCAACTATATCTGAATGCATTTATGTATCTTACTGAATATAAAATATCTGTTACTATGAATTCTGGCGCAGCTACATTTTTTAGCGCTGCTAAAAAAAAATTTAATTTCCGTAGAACAAAAATTTTTGTTCGTTCAAAAGTCACAGTAGTCTCCTCTTAACATAAAAATAAAATTCACGATCTATAATAATTCATGAAGGTTTGGTGCTGACGAGGGAATATTCTTTCTCCCAAGCAAAAAGAAAACTGTTTCCAATTTTCTAATTATTTCGTACTTTTTTCTTTAGATGAAATATTTTTCACTCGAGTATTAAATGGAATTATTTCTTGCCTTCTCGTTGCCTTTCTTTGAATAGAGAACAGAGCTCACTCTTCATCCTCGGAATTTAGAATTCCCATTTTCGTCTTTTATGTTATGCTTATCCTCACCGACACAGGAAAAGGAACGGGACTCGTTAAGCTCGCGTTTCCACGGGTTCTTCCCCTTGTCTCCTTTGCCCTGCGTGAGAGACACGTGCCACTGCCTCCTCGCCCTGTCTACTAGTCTCTCGTTTCACTCGATTCGATTACGTCCCAACGACGCGCGACGATGATAGAAAAAAAGAAAAAAAAAAAAAAAAAGTGTGAGACGAGAAACACATAACGAAATGCCAGAGCGACACTGGCTTTCTTATCTCCAATTACCACATCGTTCTCGAGTCGCGGAAACGAGTAATTCGAGTTATGTTTCACTAGGAACCCCTCATATATGAAGTGCTATGATGAAGAGAGATGGGGAAGGTCCATGATGAGAAGACCGAGGGATGATGATGAAAACGAGACAAAAACACGATGCGACGACGAGACTAAGAGGGTGGCGACTGCGAGAGAAAAAAATCCAGAGTGACGAAGACGAGAACGACAACGAAAAACGAGCCTCAACACTCTGACACGTGTCTCGCGTTACGTTACACATTGTTTTTCCACGGTTATTCCCGGAGACGTGTCTATACGATGAGATGTACTGTGCTTGTCGACGTGGTTCGCTTGAATAACGACTCGAGATTCTGTTGCGGAAAAAAATTGACGGGGATAATCATAGAAGAACAATTATTAATAATTATCTCAAAATTTAATTAAAATACAAAAGGCTCGTTTGACAATTATTTACCAAAATCTGAAATCCAATTTTTTATTCATCTGAAAATTGTACAGAATATTCAGTATGACACGCGATAAGGATATGTCAAATATTAGAACCGAATTTTTTTTCCGAATTAGTATCACGTAATTACTTTTTTATATTTATATTTTTTATCTACGCGGGTGAAGATTCTAAACATTCTTTAAAAAATATGGTTTTTGTATAGAAAAGTATTTTACGTCTCAAAAATGTGTTTTGAAGTCTTTTTTTCTGCATCAGAACGTATTTAAATATAATTCGATGTTTTCCAAAAAAAGATAGTATTTTTTCTGATTCAACCTGAAATTTACACAGTACGATGGATTCGAGATCATATGAAAATTGAATTAATTAATTAATTAAATTTATTCATATACAAATTAAATCATATTCATTACGAATTTGTTAATAATCTATAAAAATGAAAATAACATTTTCTTTGACCCTCAGGCAAATTAAAAATTAGGCTCCATATTTAGATCAATAATTGGCAGACTCAAGCCTATCTTATGATGTTCACATTAAATCTGACTCAAGTTATTTTAAATTGTAATAATATCTTATGTTGTTTTTTATGTACTGACCAATAGCCACCATAAGAAAAAAATAAAAGAAGCCCCTTCGTGTCTTCGCTCACGCGAGAAAATATACGAATCGATACACCGCCCTGATCACTGCCAAAGAGAGAATTCCCTCGACCGTCATCGAATTAATTTGAAGCGACTTATTCGTTCTTCCGAGTGTGAAAATTGAAGCGGCCCGTGTGTATAGTGGACCCGTGGTTCGTTGTATTCTGCTTTGGTTTATCCGTTCGCCGATCGTTCCATCACACGTCCCGGTTGCCCGGCTCTGCTAGCTGTCGAGTTCTGTCACTACACACATGCAGGTCTTCGCGCTCGTCTTACTGGCGTTACGTATGAAACTGGAGAGTGGAGGGAATATGTTGTTGGGTATGTGTGCACAGACCTCGGGGCTATAATAAGAGAGAAACGAAAACGCCACATGCGTGAACAAGCCGACTATAGAGGAAACTAAAGCGAGAGCTTTGGGCGTGTAGTCGAATTTGGACGAGGACTTAGTGGCTGGATCGATGGCTATTGACGCAATCAAGCTACCAGCATCATCCTCGAGGCTTCTTTCATCGCATTGGCCATTGGTACCCATATGTGATTTTTCTTTTTTTTTATTATTCTATCTACTACTCTCCTTTTCCCCCAATTTATCGGCCCTCCAGCAGAGCTATCATCGCTAGTGTAACAGAGATAGTAAGGGTAAAAATGAAAAAGGAAAAAAAAAATTGTGTACGAGTGTATACGTGTATCAGAACGAGGGACTCCCTTCTATATATCCCGAATCGCTATTATTTATCCGCGCTGTCGTCTGCCCAATCAGTCATACCGACATATGCTTAAGTAAGATTACATTTGTACTAATACCTCAGTAGGAACAGGGCGGGCTAACGCAGGCATTGGGGTCCCATTGGGGGGCTCACAGATTTTCCGAAGGTCGATCTAACAGTGTGTGTACACGAACCGAAGGGTGGAAACTGGATGTGGAGAAGCAACAGAAGCTAAATGCTACAGAGAGACCACATATAGTGTAGTAAGGGAGCCCGGGGCTAGATAAATCGGACGCACGTAGATCGATATGTGTCTGAAATATATCCAGTATTACGTTAGAACTGAAATATTTTATCGTAACTTTATAGTGTAATATCGCAAAGTTAGAATTTTTACTTTATGAATTTTTTTCTTTTAATTTCCGTAAGAAATAGTACATTATTTGAAACACCAACATTATATTAACACTATTTATTTTACTCAATAGTTTTAAACTTAAGACCTCAAAAAAAAAGAATTCAAAAAAATGTTGCTGCAAAAAAAATGAGGATCTGATTGACGAAATTAGTTTTAACACTGACAGAAAAATGTCTCATTCCAATCTTGGGTTTATAGACTTTAAATTATATTCATTAGTTGATAGAAAAAAAAATACAACACACTTAAAATGTTTGTTATTTAATTCAGGCAATTATTTAATTATTAATAAATACGCAAACAAGTGACGTCATTCATAACTCAATGTACTTTGTGAATTTTTTTTTAATGATTTGAAAGCCTAGCCCATTTAGCCCCGGACTCCCCTATAGACGATGTATAGAATGATATATGTCACAGACTCTGTACCTATAAAGCTACGGTAGTCTAGCATGTAGCAGGGGTGGCAGGGATAGACGACCAAACCGTTTTCTTTTTCAGTCTGGTTAATGGCCAGCCTCTCGACAGATTATGCGCGTACGTTGTATCCCAATTCGGTATCCACCCCTAACTCTTACAGGGACTTAGCGTGGCTTAGTATTACCTCGAGTATTACTGTAATTCAACGTGTTGGACACACCATAGGCAAAGTGAACACGAGTACGTGTTGGACTGGATGGTAAGGGCTTTGAACTCACAGGATTCGATTAAACGGAAAAGGGGTGTGTGTATATATTCTGTGTATGTGTGGGTTGAACGAAAATCTATATCGACGGAAAGAATCGTGATCGAGAGCAGCTGATAGTGCTAAAATAAGCGTGAAACTATACTAGTGACAAGGGTGAGTAAATTCATGGGGTACACTTATTCACTATCGCCCTTTCTACTTTTTTTTCATGGACAGAATATATATGTGTATATGGAACCGCAGAGTGTTTGACGTGCGAACTCGAGCACGTGTCACAAGTGACCGTGCCTTGATGGTCCATTGAGTCTGTGCGGTGAAACTGTAACGTTCTTTTTATGTATTAAGATATCATTTTTAAACTGGAGTCGTTGAATTATCGATTTAGCAGCAAATTCATGACAAATATTTCTTTGCACTTATTGATAACAACAATACATTTTTATTCACCATTTTTATTCATTTCTATGCTGTCACTCGAATATCCCATAAATAGAAATCGGATTTTTTTTTAAGGGTTCAAAAAATTGGATTTTGCAATTTTTCTTATAAGTATTTTCAAACTCCTGTTCAAATAAATTGAAATGTCTTGTGTTTCAATAGTTACGTGATGACTACGGGCATATTACGCTCAAAGCCGGCAAGCTTTGACGTACGTAGCCACGTAATATATCTAATTTATAATTTATGTGTCAGCTCTTGGCGCGTATGTTCATCAGGGATTCATGGATTTTACAGTGGCCAGGTGCTCTCGTAGTGGTCTTTAGAAATTGACGCTTGAACTGGCCCGGCGTACAATGAGCGATCATCAGCCATAAATTATATTATCATCCTGTATACATTAAAAAATAGGAGTTCTATGTATTAGCTATACAAGAACAGCACTCGGTACTTTCTCACGCATTTATGCTGGCGGATAATTTCATGCCTGCGATCGGTCCGCTGCGATAAGATTTGATTTTTTTTTTTTCTTTTTCTAAGCTCATACTCTCAGCTATGCTGCCCAAGTATCGATCGCGGTAAAGTTTGCGGTTCTTGATCGTAACGCGAGGGGAGAGGACACGGGGACTGTCGAGAAATCGCGGTGATTCCGTAGCAGTGTGAGAGTTCGTGTGCCGGTTACCCAATCGACGACTACGAGGAGACTCTTACTACGACGACAACGACAACGTAGCCGAACGATCGAACGTTTCGATAGAGAGAAAAGTTCATACTTGACCGAAGTCTCCCGGCGGGGGGGATCTGTAAGAAGGAGCTCGAGGATCGATCGAGCGATCACGAAGAACCTTTATACGAGTATTTATGGGGCCACGATCTTTGTTATTTTTTTTTTTTACATTTTATATAATGCAATTGGCGTTAAGAGAGAAGAGACTCTCTGTGTAGTGCAATCGTGACGTTACGTGAATACACTATTTATCGTTTCGACGTATGAACAATTCGTTGTTGTTGTTGTTGTTGTACTTTTCATTCCTATTCTCGTGCGTGAGTCTCGTTCTGTTTAATTACAGAGATGCCATGTATGATCATTGCATGTATTAGGTTCTCTTATTTTACGATGCAGTCGACAGTGACGGAATGTGCTATGCGTCACTCTCGGGAAAATATAAAATAGCAATAGAACCATAATTTGAATAGAACAAAAGATGCGTAGTTTAATCTTGCAAATTGCATGCTTATTGTTTTTAATTTAATTAATTTCCAGAAATATCTTGACATCTAGGGAAAATAGTATTTATAAAGAAAAGAAAAAATAATGACAATTATAATAATACTTATATCGATTATTTGTTTATTTATTTATGTTTTATATGCTATTACCTCTTCTTCGTCTATTTCTTGTTGTGATCTTCATGATGAGATGCAAATTTTATCTCAAGCTCAAACAATGAAATGGCCTTTTGCGAGGTGCCAACGTACCCATAATGCCCGCCACGTTAAAGCTTATGCAACAGAGAGGATAACTATTTTCTCTGAAAGAAATCTCGCAAAATTATCGCCATCGATTTTAGAGATTTGCACCTCTGCGAAGAGATTATAAGACGAGGCGTATTTAACAACGGTGCATAATGGCGAGAAGGACGTGCGAAGACAATCTTTATCCGACGCGAACCGAACGATTATCGCTTCCTCAGATGTTGCATAAATTAGCCATGCCATCAGTTATCCACTGGCTACGACAATATAGTGTAAAACTACCTGTGACTGCATTTCTTACAACGCGACACGTGTAATATATTTGTCAACGCGTAACCGAACAGGCTACTGAGGTTAAACGTAAATGAGTGGAGAAATTTTTATCGTCCTGTCGCGTCTCTATCAAAGAAACTTGACTTTTGCAATTCTAAATTTGTAGAAAGCTGACATTTTTTTTTCTCTGAGCAATCTTTGCATGCTACATAAGTGATTGCCAATACTAAGAAGATTTATAGTTAAAATTGAGTGCAACTGCAAACTGCAACGACGTGAGTTGAATTTTTTTTCTTTTTTTTTTTAATCATAAAAATTGCATGCTTGCATTTTTACCTCGAAGCAACGGTTTCATTCTGTATGAGTATTTGCTCATGTTAGGAAGATTTATAGTTGAAATATACAGTTCACTGCAATGACATGAGATGCAGTTTTTTTCTTTTCACTCTTTTTTTCAACTTCCGCTGCGATGAAAAGTTTATGCCGTGAAAGCAGCTAAACCTATTGCCGTAAGAACACTATATTAATACACGTTACGAGATAGGTCGATTCGAATCAGCAGAAAATATTTATTACCCCCGTCAAGAGATTCCGACAGGGCATTCGGTTTCGCGAACTCGATTAAATTATCAATCGACAAATGGGCCTCGTGATCTCGCTTCTCGTGGATCGAGCGTGTTGCCGATTCTCACCTGAAAACGCGCTTGGGAGAAAGTATATCGGGCTCTCGTTTACTGGAAAGGATAAGCTGTGTGCCTACTGTAAACGTGTATATAAAATGTAATGTACTCTGAAACGCGAGATGAATCGAGGCACGTCGGAAAGAGAATGCCAGTCTCAGGTAGCAGTTGTATATCGTAAGTAATTTATCGTAAAACGTTTATGTTCCGCAAACCTGAAAGGTACCCAATATATCTATATTTGGCTCTCGCGGTGCAACTGATCGACTGAATATATACAGTTTCTGCTACTGAGCGCTCAGCATACTCATAAAAACGAGATTAAAAAAAAAATTGAGAAACTGCACAAAACGAACAAACGATTTTATTGTATATTTTATAAAATTAACTTTTATGACGTCTCTGTGGTTTGATGATGATGCGTATTTGTGTAGAGTTTTACAATCAACTTCTGCAGCAAAACTATATAAAATGATGTTACTTTTATTACTCCATAAATATATCAAAATGATCAAGTGTTCATTAGCATGCCGTGTTATCTGAGATACTAAACATTACAGTAAATCGGCCTGCTTGACTGTTGCATCGCAGCTATAATAGTAGAAAATTTTAATATACACAAAAAAAAACCCTTCCTTTAAAATCTAAATGTTCGATTCAAAGACTGATATCAATTGGTAAATTTAAGACAATTAACTGTCGCGTGGTTTTCGAAACGGTTAACTAATACAAATACAAGTATGTGTTCTTTGTCGATCGGCCACCCGCCACCGAACGACGGTATCGATTGATTTCGCATTCGGCTAACGACAAGTGGCTTGGAATCGATCGACAGGGGCCTCGATTATCTCACCTGTGTACAACAGCTGCGTAAAGAGAAAGTACACTTCTGTATTATATACTTTAATGTGGAGGTCTCAGCAATGGACGTACCGATCGCCACTGGAATCGGCACACGTCACACAACACCTCCGAACCAGACTGGTGGTGTGAATATTCGTGCAAATATAGTCGCAACTCTCGCTTGTTTTTATTTTTTATCCTATGTTTCGTCTCTCAGGTATCCACATATATGCGCTTTCACTTTTTTTTTACTCATTCTGGACAATTTTCTGTCGGCTTGTTGGCCTATCGGTTGACCCTACTTTGACGGGAGCACGAACTTGCTGTGGTTTTTTCCGCCAAGCGTTTTTACCTGCTTTTTTTTTATCTAGCACAGACAGCGGGGCTGATGTTTCCCAGGCTTGTATTTACTCACGGCAATACGAATGAGAGATGTACGTATTTGTCGGGTCTGTCCAGCCAATTAATCGCGTTCGGTGAGGTTAGTGGGAAACATTGCCAGCCGGATATATATTCGGTAACCGCGAAAGCGCGCCGTGGATGCACGCGTTCAAACTGCAAGCTTGCAATTTTTGTTTGCAAACATGCATGCATCGCTATATAGATATGAATAGCGGGGCTGCAAAACCCAGTCGAAAGCGGCGCGAACAAACGTTGAATAACGCAAATAAGTTTACACTCGTCGGCGAATACCAACGCTGTGGCTATGTGGCTTATCTATACATATATATTTTCGTATGTCCCGCTGGGGATTGCATTGGTAACTCGGGCGGACGCGTCGATGCACACCGGAAGGTCCTTGTTCGTGCACATCGACTCGTCATTTATATTTAAAGAGACGAGCCTCCCGGATTCGTACGATGAACCATTGCGAATCCATACCTCGCGGACTGATGTCCGTTCTGACATTGTTGAACTGATTTCAATTATTGCTAAAGCGTCGAATATAGTGTAACCTGAGCTGCGGTCATGCTAAACATTCCTGCCTGGTCGATTAAATAAGAATTGATGAAAACTACCGCTGAAATAAGAGGTCCTATTTATTACTTGCTTTGCAAAAAATATCTGATAAACTATATATAAATCAACAATACTAAATATCAAATAAAATTTCGGTAATGTCTTCGATCAAAGTTATTCTTGCTGACCGTCTATCAAGATATGTTTATTTCTAACAAAAAGTCAACCCCCTTCTTTAGGATTTCACTCTAAATACATTTTGGCCCTCATGTGCATGCCCCACTGTAGCAAGAGGTTAACTTCTGAAGAACAGACGGTGGAAATGTGCTGGATTGCGTTCGATGTGAATTTCATAGAACATAGGACCGATAATGGACATACCTAATAGGAAAATAGCTTAGTGACGAGACCCCTGAGTTTGGTAGGACGAGATGTAGAGCCGGGTGTCAAGGCCGAAGTAGGGTTGGGGATTTCGTTTGGGGATTTTCGAGTGTTACGAGAAGTGAGGGCGTCACCTACAACCGGGACAAGCATGGTCCAACTTCAAGCTAATCGCATAGGGAAATTGACAAAGAGTCGACAACTGTCAATGAACGCAGCTGGGTCACCAACTTTCGAGTGCTTATACACCCTTACCATCTAGGCACGTCGTAGTAAAGACATGGTAAACTTATTTTCCCTACCCTTTCATCACGTGAGTTACAAAACCATGCCACCCCCCCACCCCGGAAATCAATCGAAACCGACGTCGCTCGTTCCGCTAGCAAAACATTACAATATGTCGATGATTCGTCCATCTGTATAGAAAAAGCAAGAACATCGATGGAACGCATCGATTTGTTCCGGAGCTTCGAGCCGATGAGCCGCGAAGATAAACTAATCTTCGAAAAATCCTTCCCTAAAAGCTACAGCTTAATTTTGTTAATACAACTATAGTACGTAATACTACTAGGGTGCTAAAGTATCGCGAGGGATGAAAAAGGGGTGCAATAACTATCATGTTTCAACTTTTGATGGTGTGTGCGTGGTTTACGACAACATCCCTTGAGATCAATAAAAAAGCGACATCTGGACGTCTAAGTTCATGAACTGTAACTATAAATTTAATCCATAACCATCACCTGGGTCTTCTAAATTTTATTCGATACATATTTCCTACCTAAGCTTCAAAGAGGATCATCCTTTTCTGCAAATGTATTGTCAGAATTTTTCATTTTCACTTAATATAAGCCAATGTAATTATATCATCTATTTGACTTGCGACTTAATGAAAACTTACCACTCAAACCTACAATCTCCCTACAAAGGCTCGACTCTATGGTTTCCATCATAATTCTCCCAAGAAGACGCTATCGTTTTGACGAATACAATGCGTGTCCGGCCTTTAGAACTCGATGTACAGTTAATGAAAAACCATTCATTCCACTAGACAAAAGACAGCAATAAGAATATCAGGAAAAAGCAGATTCACAACATTCGACATGCCGTGGATGTTACAAAACAGGCAAACAAGAGTTAACGAAGAAGTAGTATAGGAAAGTTTCACTTGATTCTGAATTGTATAGAGACCTGCAGGGGTTGCTAAGTTATTAAAAAGGATACAAGAGGGTTCAACAGCCATTACGGTTCGATTGCTGGTAATACCTCGTGTTCCCGATACTCTCTCACTTTCTCTTCAGGGTCCTCAGACGTTTTGATAGATATACATGCACACACAGTCCCCTCGAGAGTGAAATCAATCCAACCTGCGATTGCGGCAACTCTGAACCCCAAACTATACGCCTGACGTACGAAGACAACACGGCCCTTCTTCTTATCTCCCGTCGTTCTACCTCGCTGAATACCATCATTTCCGAGAATGTCGGGGAACCGAGACGAAGCAAACTCCATCGAGTGTCTGCATTCGATCTTCTTGGATGATCAGTCTCGCCATGATCCATCAGACTTCAAAATTGAACTAGTTGCACATCCTCTCCTACTGCTTCCATACAGTTGCTATGGCGCTGCGCCGATGATGCTTCCATCTCTTTATTCAATGTACTAGGATACCTTCTTACTCTGCCATGTTCCATGAACCTTCCCCCTTCAAACCCTAGATTTAGCTGGAGTTATTGATTTGTTTCATCGCCAACAGTGAGGGTAGCACTGGTAGAGCCTGCGTAGGCTCACTTGGCTGACGGTGCTGGGTTTATACCACATATACGCCACTGAAACGTGAGGTAAGGGCTTCTTCTCTCGACGCCCTTATTCTCCGTCTCAACCCCACTTGCATCGAACACCTACCCCAACTGGTTTTAACGCCGCGCTTTCCTCTAACCCTGCAGCTACTGCGGCCTAGGTTCGCGTCTCCGGGGAGCTCCACGGGCCGCTGACTGCGTCGGCACACATCGTCGGATGCCAGGGTGAGAAATCGAACAGAGTGAGAAAAGAAACAGAGGGTGAGAGAGGCAGCAGCCCCCGTGCATGTGCCAATACAATACGCCCAGGGGGAAAACTAGGTGCACACACTACGTGTGTAATCCCCATCGATGTCCGCTTTCAATTCAACTTCCGCGGTGTTTCTCCCTCATCGTTTTTACTCTACCCAATTTCTTTTTTTTTTTTTCTCTCTTTACCCACCGAATACCACTCTGTGAGCCGTTCTCACTGGCTTTGATATTCTCCACGGACACATTATATGACTGAAGGTTTTACCCGCAGTGTCGAAACCTGGGCTGTAGTCCAGAATAAGGGCAGCCATATTACGCTATTGACACTCTCCACTTTCACGCTGCGTGTGACAATGGACGCGTGCTACGAAACTCTGTCGTCACGGCTATTTGTACTCCACCGAATTTATACATCTGCGATAACTTCCGTGATTTCCCGAAGTCGTATAAAAGCTGGTTTACCTTGATAGGTCTCCCATTCATTCGGAATATTCAGGTGGGGTATTGCTGTAATCAATGTCAAAATAGAAAGTTAAGGGTTCCTACGGTGAATTCATGGTATGATTAACAAAAAAAGGAAATCTTAATAAATTAAACATGCGCGCGTAGTGAGGTATTTTGTCAAAGAGGTTATTGTTTGATCAAAACCATTGGAGTTTTGTCAATGATATTGCGGAGAAAACTTACCAAAATACTATATTAAAAGAATATAAAAATAAAAGTTGTGAATTATACAGACATCAACTGTGCCAATAAAAATCTTGCATCTAATTGTTGCCATCAAGGTTGAATATAGGATGCAGAAGCATTTCCTTTGTTGTCCTACATCACATTGTACAAAAGTGGATATACCCCAGATAAGGGCCACTCGTGATGCTCAATTTTACTTTCATCTCACCGCTGAGTAAAGTGGTCGGAAGAAAATCGTGTATCAGTCAAACCGCCAGGAGGGAAATACAGGGTGAATGTTTGATCGTCTCACTCTGATTGTCGAAGTGTTGTTGCGGTACGAATAGTTTGTTCTTCGGCATAGATCCGCTCTCGACACGGTCCATTTTCCGTGATAAGATGGAAATTCCGAGGGGATCTCTCATTTTGCAAATCTCTTTTGGTGTCCCTCGTGTCCTTTCTACGCACTTTGGCTCTTCTAAGTTCGCTACCTTCCATGATCCGCATGAACGCACAGGGACCTCTTTTTTGGGAATTGCCATCCTCATAGGATTCCGTTAGACTTGGTGAGGGTATTTTGGGGTAAATTACTTCCCATTTAAAATGCGAAGGGACATCCATAGAACGATCAATGAACTACCTATTTTAATGCATTAATATTTTTCTTTTCTGCATTCGACGCACAAGTGAGAAAAAAAACGTTCGCTTGCTTGTTATTTTGCTACGCCTTGATCCAAATCGTTGGATTATACTTTTGGGGTTCGCGGGGTAGAGTGTATTGACTTCAAACGAGATGCACCCCTCGCTTGCAGTCTAGACGGGCGCAACGACTCCCCCCTCGACTTTGTAATTGATTAGTCCTGATACGCCTCCTTATCTCTAAATTCATCTCCGGCATCAGGAGCAGCAGTACTGCCTTGTCTCCTCCCACGGTCTCGAATATGCGATCCCAACGTCGATGCTGCCTTTCGGTTCTGTTGTGTGTGCTCTCAGAATGCTTCGGGCATACTGCACGCGGCAGGAACGAGGGGGCGGTCTAGAACTCTATGGGAGAGTTTGCCTATAAAGAATCAATTCATACAATATGCGCGCTGCTTTTTACTGCTTGTGTCAATATTTGCTGCAATTGTGTAAAGAAAGTGATCATACGCCGTCGTCTATCGCAACGTTTGCTCCCTATATCCCATTATAACTGACGAGCCACGCTGTATGAATTATGTTATGTGTGTACCCAGAGACGCGGGAGATCCTGTGAAATTAATAATAGGTTCAGACACGTAACTTCAACAAATTTTTGTAATTTTTATTTTAATGCTGCTTGAAAGCTGCACGAAAACAATGGTAAATACATTTGATTTGTTCGTGAGAATAAATATTGAAAATAAACAATGTTATTTTCGAAATACTGGATATTTTTCATTCTAGTAAAAGCGATGTGAAACAAAAATGAACTACAATTACAACGACTGAATTGTTATGATGACTGATATAGTACATCATCCCCTGGTATTGTAACGGAAAGCATATAGTAACATAAAAGCATTATTTTATTTTATGGCTTTTTTAATCATTTTCATCCAAATGTAACGTTTGTTTTTTGTCGTCGCCAATTAAAGATTTTTAAATAATGAAAATACTACTATAAGCACTCATGAGTTTACAATCTGTAACCATAACAAAAATAACGATAGGAATTAAATCAATCAATATAAAAACGAATTTTATTATTCATTGTCGTAAATGCATGAGTAACGTACACATTTAGTCATATTTGTATCAACTCTTGTCAAATATGCATTTTAGAAGTCTGTCAAAAAATTGAAATTTGCTTCGAAAGGTCGTACTTTTTAATCAAGTTTTCTAAAAGATGACAGAAATGTATTTTACATATATTTTGGACCATTGGTATTGAACAATTTGTAAAAAAAATGTCACCATGACGAATTTTTCTCCCAGAAAATAAAATGTCTTCTCGTATAACAGCCGGATTGAATGATTAGAGAAATCGTATTTATACCCCGTGACACGCATTCGTTGATTATTTGACTGTGCATCCCCTCGTAGGTACCGGATTTGGTCCATTGAAGAAAAAAAAGCCTTCAATAGTGTACAGTTCGTTCGGCTGATGCGTAGAGAGCCCCCTCTCGAAAGATCAATTAGGGGAAATCTCGATAATGGGGTTTTGTTCGCGGATGGACCGGCAACAGCAGAGAAGCAGGAGACTCTCTTGGGGAAACCCGTGGTAGTTCGTATACTACAACGTCGAATCAAACGGAAAATAAGAAAGCTTTCGCGTGTACAGTCCAAGGGCTTTGTTGCTCCAGGAGCGTGGAGCTCCTTGATATATGTATGGTATACATAGAAAAATCTCCTAGGTTGAGTAGGCATGTACCAAGTAAGGTCTAACAATGGATCTCCAGGATTCACCGCTATGCTTCAGAGTCGAAGGGGAGAGGCAAGGTTAATTCTCAAATAATCGATCTACCAATCGCGAGCTCAAGATATGGGCGATCGATTTCTCCAAGCACTGATAATGCGACCAGCTCAGACGTATTACTATAGATGAACGAAAACAGACTCAATATCTCTCGGGCTTCGTACCGTAGTCCAGGCAACACCCTCGAAACTCTCCAAACGATTCTACGTATTCCTCGAAGCGAAATACAAGGTGATTTTTATTCCGGTATACATCTGGCAACCAGAGCTATCGATTTTCAAGTGAAAATATTTTTGTCGAAAAAATTGTGTTACGATGATAAGTTTATCATACCTATGACCCAATAATCTGATAAGTTGGGGCACCTGTTGCGAAAAGAGTAGCCGAAAATCTTTCTTCTAAATTCTTTAGACGAAGTGGACATTTTACTCAGAATAAATGTGGAGATAAAAAAGGGATTGACTAAATGGACTTGACTTAAAATGATACGAAAATGTTTTACATTTTGATATGAATTTCTGATTCTATTGTGAGACCTTTGCATATGTTTAACCTGGTTTGACTCGGTTATCCAGTGATTACAGGTTTGAACTACGTGAATCTTTGCATACAGTAACTTTGGAAATCATTGCAAGTTTTATTTTCAGCTGTGATAGACTGGCACATGAATAATTCGCAATAACGAGACTTTGATGGATGGAGATATTTTCAGAAATACGGTAATGAATATAATTATTTGAGTCTTGTGGACATGACATTTCCTCAACACTTTACTCTTCTTTGTAAGTGGCACACATTCCGGGTTTAAAACAGATTACTAGAATTATACAAATAAAAATTTGTCACGGCTTACGAATTAACAGCTGGAGAGCTTTCCTCTCTCATAAGTAATTTTAGAAACATGCACTTCCTTTCATTCAGAGATAACGAAATCATTAATTGCGCTCTGGCACTTCTGGTGGAATTAACGGAAATTCAAGCTTTTTGTTGGAGTTGGTATCTTTGGAAGAGGCTAAATCAAGTTTCTACGCCAAGAGACAACAGATTTTATCACTCGACGAGGAAACATTGATATTTTAGTTATCACATTAATATAAGTGGAGTTTTTTCATCGGTTAGCGGAATTTAGAGTAACTGGCGAAGATGGATCCAACGGGACAAAAGACATGGAAAAAGATCAAGAAATCGAATACGTCACGCTCCTTAAATTCGCCATGGTTGGTTCGTTGCGGTTACGAAGCAACTTCTTGCGAGGTTGATGATGCGATGAGAGACGAATTTACCAGGTACCGCGGTTCCTCTGACCAAACACTTAGATTTCGTGAAGCGAAAAACTCAATAGCACACATCAGTGGTTAAAAGTTTCAAGCAAAAAATCGCTAAAGCGCGAAGAGAGGTGGCTCTTGTTTCTTTACTATTGCTACTGAAGACACCTTGCGAATTAATATCACAGATGGCGTTGATACAAACATCTTAACTCCGTCTTTTCCTGATTTGCAAGTTACATGCGTGCTGGTATAATTTCTCGGAATCGCCGCTCATTCTTATTATTTGAACACTTAATATATTGTGAGAAGCTAAAAATGAGAAACAGGATTTTTATATCGGCACTCACGCATTT
This sequence comes from Perithous albicinctus, assembly GCA_964016905.1. NCBI lineage: Eukaryota > Metazoa > Arthropoda > Insecta > Hymenoptera > Ichneumonidae > Perithous > Perithous albicinctus. Next base: position 18,060,770 of record OZ024696.1, on the reverse strand, counting down.
ATGACTGAGTCTTAAGTTCGAAACGACCTTCAACCGAATGTCTACACTAAAAACCCAAGCTCTCAAACTCGGAGAGATACGGTGCACATACGTAGAGTGATTAACCCCGGACCTCGTGTTGGCAGCAGCATATTGTAAGGTAAAAAGTTGTGAACCTGGTTTTGAGAGAATTCTACGACTTACTTATCGCTACGACCGCAAGTATTTCGCGAGGTTACGCTCTACGAAAAGCAGTATCTTGTGTCGTCCCGAGCGAGCTCCCGGAAATTGTAATTTCGTATTCTAATGGCCCTTGGGAAACGCGTATGATGAAACGAGTCCCATTGGATGTCTACCTGCCGTTTACGACTGCCTTAATTTCGAGAATGCACTACTCGCCTTTTATTATGTGTCTCCGTTCGCCAGTATCTTATTAATAATACTGCGAAGAATTCGTTAGTGTCATAATGATGCTTGTGGATGAAGTATCCTTCATGAAATACATAATGGACAAGTTTTTATTAAAGGCGCCAGGTTCATTTTTTTAATATCGAACCGCTTTTAAATGTCTTTAACTATCTATCAAACGTAATGAGGCAAATGTAATAAAATATATTCCTGCACAAGAAACGATACCTAAGCCCCTCTCTCATTCCCCTCCCGGATCTTTGGCCCAAATATGCATAAAGTGTCATTGATAATAAAAAAAGATTCACATCAGCAGCGGTCTTGTAAAATTCGAGTTTCTGATTATAGAACTTGTTAAGAGTCAATCGAACGTTGAAGATGTCGATGAATCGAATCTTTCAGATCAGCATAAATTCAATGTGACATCGAAAATGGTAGTCCAATACTATTTCCAGTTATACACGTGTATAAAAATGGGCTATATATCCTTCGATACATTCGACAGTGGATGATCGGCTCTAACAGACTAGTAGGCTATATAACCTACGTGTATATAATAATTCTCGTTTCTATGCACCGCGGGGTACTGACACCTACGCTCGATCGCGTGCACACATTGAGCGCATGCATAGCAGTAGCAGCTGCATCACTTTACGTCGTTCTTAAGCCGAACTTGATCTCTTCGCTCGCGACTGATCGCATACGCAAGGGATGCTGCTAGTGTGGCGCGTCAACAATTAGGAAGTATCAACGTCTGAGAATGTCCGTTGTACGATAACGTCGCTGGCTGGTAGCAGCGGCTTCATTGCCTACTGGCTATGTTGATTCTGTTGGTGGTAGCCAACAAAAAAAAAGTAAAAAAGAGGGATCAGTGAAGCTTCGCTTTTGGGATCGCCTGATGGCGCGGAGGATCTGCCGATCAGTCGGTGAGGCGACCCAGTGAACACACCAGTGTACACTCGTCGTGTGGGAGTTTCGTGTACGATCATTAGGTAGATGCTATCGGAGCTGTAAGTCACTCAGTCACTCGCTCAATCCTTGGCTCGATTACTCGCAAGGAACGACACAGAGCCACACTCACCGGCCTACTGTATCCACGAGATCCACGATCTCATCAGCAGGACTTTGATGCCTCACGCGTCGCAACACTCGAGAGCAACCAGTTACACTCCTCGCTTTGTACTACTGGTTCAAGTCATCGGTGAATTGTCGTTTTCGTAATTTAAGTAGATTCGATACGTAATGTTAAGGCATTTCACAAGTGAACAAGCAATATCAAAAGCTCTTCTTTCCACGTAATAGGAAACTTCGTCATTGTACTTTTTTGTCTTTCAATAAATTTCTGAAGAGCGTCCGAATCTGAACCAAAAAGTCATAACATCGCTTTGCTATTTTTAACTGACATATCGAAACGGGATAACTATAGCTAAGACAAAACAACAGTACATGATTTGATAAATATTACAACTATCACAAATTTGTTGGTTAAATTACAAGCAAGTTTCCCAATGTACTATAAAAAAATCCTTCTAACTCACGATCACGGCTCACTACAAATCTTGTGAGTCTGAAAATGTCGGAAAAAAAGGAGATGAAAGCACCCAAGAAGATGTAATTATGGCCACAAGTGTGTATCCCACATTCGAGGGTACCTATAAAACTCAAGCGCACGGGTGAAGAAATAGAATTGAAGCAATTGAATGAAAATTAAGTGTAATAATGTAATTGAATAGAGGCGTGTGTTGTATAGGTACCCACTGAGAAATCTCGCGAGTTGCTTCTCGGACCATTCCACTCTCAGCACCGACCCATATATAGGGACGAGTACAGTAGTAAAGAGAATAAATGCCTCGCACTCGGTAGCGGAGTGGATTGAGTGTGTATACAATACGCGAATGAGCGAGTGAAAGTATATCAGCACGAGGATGGAAGCCAAGAACGTGCGCTTGCTGCTGGTGCTTCTGCTGCTCTGGGTGCCCCCGATGAAGGAGAGAATAGAGGAAGGAAAACTATCTCGCTATATGGCCAGTAAGATTCATTCGAAGAGAGAATCGGTTCGTGGGAGAGATAAATCTTGGATCTGATCTCGATTTGTAGGAACGATGCTCATGTGGCGGTAAGGGCCGCGCTTTCGCGAGAGAATCGTGGAAAGGCCTACCCCGATCATTTATCTTGGCTGCTGCTGCTGCTGCTGCGTTCGATGGGAGAGAGCACTGAAACAGAGAACCAACGAGACTTGGGTTTATATCCTTCTGCCTTTACTTCCTTGGACCATTTACGTTCGAATCAACCGAGCTCGAATGGACAGCTGTGGCAGCATAATCAGCGAATCGATACGATGCCCTTTCGGCGTTCTCGTAATTAAGTCCCACGTGGCTCAGTTGGAATGCTTTGAGTTTCTCCCTATATGCTCTTCAATCGAATTAAAATTAATGCTTTGTAGCATTCCGACGACAGAAATTATTTTTATTTTTTTTCTTAAAGCTGAGATTTCTTACATGAGAAATACATTTTTTTAAGTTTAAGTTTTTCCTAACCATCGTGATATTATTCAAAAAAGAGATTAAGCTGTATGTCAATATTTGGAGGAATGATTTATGTTTAATATAGAATAATATTAATAGAAGTTTTTGATATCACATTCTGCGTGATAAAAAAAACTACTTTCATGAAAATTCTACTTTAAGTTTTCGATTTCACATGGAAACTGGTCAGTATTCGCTGTTTATGTACATAAATCAGTACAGCAGTCACAAATATATTTATGTAATGGTATATTGAGACAGGTAATTAATCTTGCCGGAGCTGGCAAACCAAAGCTATGAATAATGAAGCTATGATCAATGAAAGTATACGAAAGTGACGATAGACATAGGGGGTCTTCGCGAATATCATGCATATAAGTATGTTTTAATGAAAACCGCTATAACTGCTTGCGTAGTACTGCGTCATACGTAGCGGATGCGCCAGCCAATCGAACACGTTGAATACTTTTTTTATCATCTTTCAGCCAGTAAATTCCGTAAGCGAGAAGTGAGTTCAGAAGAGTATTCGTCTTTAATGAGCAACGGATAGAGATAAGTTGTTGCTGACTATCTTATTACTGATTTATATGCTTCAGCCCTAGCATCACAATATATGTACATGTAAATATAAAAACTACCGTGTCGAAAAAAAAAATACCTACATATTTCTGTGAAATTTAGCGAAAAAAGTTCGATCTCGGGAGTTCAAACTGATTAATATGATATATATATTAATCCATTACGTTACAGTGAGAAATTTTCTTGATACTTCCAAATGTACGCGACAAATCCGAAAATAAAGTCAACAAAATACGAAATATTTTCAATTCAAATATATTCAAAGAATCTAGTCCTATTTTCTATCGGAAAGCCCCGAAGCGACGATCAGTGATGAATACATCCGTGATTTTTCGCTGCACTTAAATCTTTATATTTTAAAAGCTTTCATTACGAAATATCTCGTAATGGACCGTTGGCAGAGAGCGAAGCACCATCGTGATATCAGATCGATGCCAGAGATCGAAGGTGTGGAGATTGTCGGGTACACGCAAACTACCTGTACTAAACTATATAAGATAGCCGAAGGTGTGTTGCAAAGTGCGCGCGCACGTTTCACCGCGATACGTCGGTTATGTTGGTTGCTGCTGTTGCCTGCCGGTCTGCAATTTGATCGCCACATATTTTAGCCGTGCGCGGCTCGCGAGCTTTCTCGAGCGTTATCGTTCTTATATTGTTCCAGTGATTACCTATCACGGGCTATTTATTGGCAATGTGATGTCGAGGGAAACGCGTTGTCCTGCAGTTCTCCCCACGACACGTCGAGCCGATTGCTCTGCCGAGCTGCACTTCGCACTTTCTTTGCCTTCCACTGCTACACCCCCCCTCCCCCTGATATAATTATGGGAATCGACGAGGCGCAACGGGTCTGAGAAACGACGCGAAGGACCTCGACGCCTCTCCTTCGATCCAAACGACGAACGATGATTGTGCACCACGCGCCAGGCGCGCGTTGTACACACTCTTGACTCTCAACTCGAGTTGCAACGCACCGCGTAACCCAATAAAGTCCGGAAGATGTTATTTCGCGGTGATCGGAACCATTGTAAGCGGCAGCAAAATGCGAATACGTGAGATATAGCTCCCTGAAAATGTTCACGGTTTGTTATTAAGCCCCTCTTTTTTTTTCTCCCACCACAAACAGCCGGTAAGTGTTCAGATACCGAAGGAGATATCGTGATTACCGTGACTCAATTTCTCAACCCCTTCTATCGCGATTGCCCCGGGGACGAATTTGCTTCGATCGTAATGTACGAAAAGCTGTCTTGGTAAATTATGTATAAAAATAGCGGCTTGGAACTACTAGATCAATTGTATGACAAAGTAAAAAAAAAAAAGAAAGCGAAACTGTTGATGATAAGATCGACATAAACTATCGGACCAAAATCTTAAAATTCAGGTCAAAGTATCCCGCAGCAAAATATCTAATGCAATTATATCTAAAAAAATATATATTATAGATGAAAACGCTCTAGTCTTGTGCACTTTTATCCAATGTCCCTTAATTTTTAAATATATTTTTTAAGTATAAAATATTATTCACGAATATTTTTAATGAGATATTTATACGGAATTTCGAAATCTCTCTAAAAAAAAACGACTATCCTATGAAAACATTAATATTTCTGCCGATGTACCTATTTCCAATCTTCAGCTACGTCAGCAAAGAATAAACTTCGTTACAGATAAGACAATATTGCAATATTTTTTCAGTTTCATCAGCTTCAAGAATTTTTCTATTATATCTTATCAGACTAAAGCAAATACAAAAACCTTCATCTGGATATTCATGTTTCATTCCGCCTCCGTTCTCGATAGCGATTCACTTCGTCTAATAAATTGAACGATATCTATGACTGCCACATATGACTGTATATTTAATATCGTCCTTCGGACACACGCTTCCTGGAATAATATCTCCGGGTGAAACGTCTGTCCGTAACTTTTTGTTTTTTCTTTTCTTTCGCCATTGACATGTACGCCGATCATCATCTGGGGTGAACTTCACAGGAGGCACGTGTGGACTGGCAGACGAGAGTTTTATTTCGACTCAAGGCAAAGCAGAACATATATCGCCAGTTTGCTGTGGAGTATCCGAACATTCCAATTGTATCAACGTTGGTAATTTATTTATTCGTTCACATCCAATAGTGGTTTCCGGCTGGAAAACTACTTCTCCGCGGAGATATTGCGATTTGTGAGTATACAACGATTGCCCCGTCCCGGAGTACCAGTGGATATATATATCTATTTCAACAACGTCCACTTGTCGGTCTAGTGAAACGGCTCGACCGGTCCTGCACATGGAATTATTAAAACTCGATCGTACCACCACGACGATGCCTAACATTTTCCGCACCCGTATAGATAGGCATGATATATATGATATAAACGTGGCGTGGTACGGTCAGTGAGTCTGGTGCGTGGCATGATGATGGTGTTCGCCAGTATGCACGGCGGACGCCGACCAGAAAACAATAAAGCCCGGCCCTATCACCAGTGGGTCGCCACTTCTGCCACTTAAGGCCCCACCTCGTTGACCATCCCCATGTTCTCTCGGGGGCGCACTCGAGTCTATACCAGCTCCGCCATACACTCTCTATTCGATTTAGATACCACTCGTGAGCGTTCCGCACCATCAGCTCTATCGTTCTCTTGGTTCAAATTCAAATATATGAACGAATCTCAACAGCCAGGGTGAAACGCACACGGGAACAATCTAATTCTATTCATTATTGAACTAGAGAGGCACAGTACGGTTTATAAAAATATACAAGCACGCTTTGTTGATTTGTCATAATCAGCGAATATGTTTATCAACTCGATAAACACTTGAATCCACATGTCCAATTTAACATTTGACATGCAATGGTAATCAATGTATTTCGTTTGATTTGATTTAATGTAGAGAGTATCAACGCTTTGAGCAATTTGCAGAGATAAGAGTATAAAGTCAGATAATTTCAAGTGGGGAACTTGTACGAGTCGAGTGTGTATATGTTGACGACGGTTGAGTTTCGTCGAGGGTGATTTATTTAGGCTGATAGGCTTGGAAGGATTGGGCCACCTTTGACGAGGACTTAAGTGCAAAAAGTGTTGGCGGCGGCGGTTAGCTTGTAAGCCGACAATCGGTCCCTGATGTTGTTAAAGGACAGCATCTCGTTCAGATTGCTTCAAGAGAATCTACGTTTCCTGTTAACGTTCTCTCTATCTTTCTCTCTGGCGGTTTGGGTTTGGACGCGCGATGCTCCAGTTAAATATCGTGATGGTTGTCTTCGCTCGCTAAACGGAACACTGATCCGTAGTGTGATGCGACAACTGCAGCCTGAATCACCGGCTCAGAAAATAGTTGTGTTAGTATTTTTGTATGTGTTACAGGGGGGAAATGGAATAAGAAGTTCGGTAAGAGGTGGGCTCTATTGGATGTCGGGACTGTGCTTAGCCCGTGTCAGGAATGTAATTCACACGCCGCTGGCATTCCCGTACCATTCCATTCCGCGCGGCTTCCCTTTTGTGCGCCCTGCAAACGCGCGCTACCAGGACGAGAAGGACGACGAGAATGCGATCACGAAGACACGGTGGAGACGTTCTTTTCTACAGGGTATATAGCTTTCGCTATACGTGATCCCACCGCGACAACAGAGTAAGCGGACAACAACTTGTATATAACCGAGGAGCAAGTGGGTCTCAGTAATGGCCGGTCCGTGCAAATAACTCCTCTGACACGGATCCGCGAAAAGAAGTTAAACTGTTGGGGCGATGGACGGCGCGCACCGTTTTGGTCCTTAGATATACTCTGTGGATTTTCGGATCCTTCCCGTGGCGAGCCTTTTGCTACTTCTTTGCACTTCTTGCATGCCTCAGGGACGATCATTTTTCTGCAAACGAACAGCATCTTCGACAGTTTGATCGGCAACAATTCGCGTTGATGGTTCTCTTGGTGAATTTCGAAATTGGAATATGTATCACGTTTTTTTGTTTATCCCCATGGCGAATGTTGCTACTTCTTTGCTCTTCTTGCATGCCTTTAGTCACTATAATTTTCTGCAAAGAAATATTTTCGACAGTTTAATCAGTAACACAACTTAGGCACATGGTTCTCTCGATGAGTTTCGAAATTAGAATATTCATCACATTTTTGATTATTCCACAATTATAGAAATAGTAGATGTCTTTTCGCTGAATATTATCCAATACTTAATATCATCTCATCGTTCTCTTAGCACTCAGTATTCCCTTTACGGTTAAGTACATACTCGGAGTTTGTCCTCTCAGCAAGCTGAAAGATTCAGCCAAGCCACTCTGGAGAGCCGGTTATAATACTGAATAACATATTGTTCACGTGATATTGCTTCGCTCTATTATGATTATCACTTCCATTATCGTTATTCTTGGTAATACTCGACACGCGGCTAGCCACCGTCATCCTGTTTACCATCCTATGTGCAACCTGCACGTTCCATGCATACAGTTATTGTCTCTACTCCCGGGCCTCTTTCGCGACCGCGAGGAGATTCCTCCCGGTACTAGTGCATTGCATTTGCCGCTCTCATACCTGTACACATATAATTCTGCTTTCGCTTCACCGAGGCCTCGCTTCTTCTCTGTCTCTCTCATCTTCTCTCTGCGCTTCTTCGTCGTCCTTCTCAGTGGCTCCTTTTCATGTGCACAAACAGTCGGACGACATCATTCATACCGCCGGATGAGAGAGTCAACTATATGAATCCTGACCGAGAGTAAGCAAAGCCCTATGAGCGAAAGAGAGAAGGCAATCGGATGAAAGATAGTGGAAAGAGTGAGTACAACGGTGCGGCGTAATTTCTCTCGAGACTTATTTACTCATATTCACCGGGACAATTAGTATTTAAACATCGCGCGCTCTCTTCTTCGTGGAGCCGTCGGGACCTCAGGTAGCCTCTTTCAACGTACTGCACTCTACAAGTCAGCAAGACGTGAACAACTACTGGTGCTACTATATACCACTGCAAATGCTAGCAAGAAAGTGAAATGAGACGACGGGAGCCAAGAAGGCGCGCACAAGTCTTACAGGCAGCTTGGTCTCTCTTTCCTTATGCTTTCATTCTTGCTTCATCTTATGCATATACTCGGATCTCGTCGACATTGTCGACTTTTTCGACGAAGTACCGCGAAGCACCGAAAGGCTCTCTCGACGAGTCTTTCTCTCTCTCTCTTTTTCTTCTCTCTCTGTTCTTCACCTCACTATTCGTACTCCCGCAAGAATAATAAAAGGAGACAGCTGCGTTTGTTCTACACCGACCGACGAGACGGAGTTCACTCAACCATTATTTACAATCAGGGCCTCAAATGAAATGTGTACGTCTGTTTAACATGAAAGTTTGACAAATGAATTTAATTTATGTATATGAAGCACGTATAGTAGAACACTTTAACTAATACATATTAGGCGATTTTCCTTCACGTACCAATTTATTTACAGGATTTAAAGTTCTTGCGTGTTTTAAGTTTCTTTAACTTTTTAAAGTTTTTTTACGTACCTTAATTATTTCAGATATGCGTTTATATTTCTTTTGCAGATTTTTCAGATTTTGTGATTTTTGTAACTTTAAAACACTGCTTTTTTTTCATTACTCTTTAATTTCATTTATGTAATCTCATATCATCAACCATTGTAGCTATTACGACTGCATAAATAATGAATAAAAATAAATAAAAATTCATATCCTATTGAAGTTATAACGGCAGCTCTTATACACCGTGTGAATGTGTACATAAATATATGTTATCGACGCGAAGCACACCGTCGGATACGCTGTGTATACCGTAGGGTGGTGTTGCACGAGGTACCTAAACGTACACGGTGATTGAGGAGATGCAGGTCTTGCCGAGGGGGCGCCCGGGGGCTTCGAAGGTGTCCGTGACCATCGATCATCCGTTATCCCAGTGAATTCGCTTAATTCGAGAGGCGAGAGATCCCTTAACGAAGTGATCGATACGTTATCGCGTCGATCAGGGTAATTGCGATGGCGGGTTTCGAGAGTAGAGAGTAGCAGGAGTAGAACGCGGTGACGGCGATCACGAGGACAAGAATATGAGTGAGAAGGAACGTGAATGTCGCGTTTACGAAAGAGAGAATGAGACAACTGAATAGAGAACAGGAAGGAGAGGAGAATGTTTGTAGATCCTAAACCCGTATATGATTCGCTCGGTCACTTGAGCGCGGTATAACGCGCGCGCGCGCCCGATCGCGCCTGGCGTTATAGTAGACCCTCGGACCATTACCATACCATTACCATATTGCATTACGAACCCAAATTGCCAAAAGATCGCCACGTGGCGCGCGCTTCCAACCAGCATCCACAAACGCGCCTCTTCCTCCTGCAGTTTCGCGCACGCGTTCGCTCAACGTGTTCTTCGTCACACAGCACGTACCTATATATTATAAGGTAGCAAGAAGGGCGCAGCAACGCCCGAGAATGTATACACTTAAGTATACAAATTTTATAGATCTTTTTTTACTTCTGCTAGCTTCTGTTGCTCCAGCACCTTTCTCCATATATCCGACGTGTGAAAAATGGAAAAATTGCTAATAAATGTCTGGATCACTTTCGATAATAATAACAGATTGTATTGATTCACAATTCACAATTTACAATCATAAGAGGATTCTCAAAAAAAAAGTTTCTCGACTCGGTTCGAAATAGTAAAAAATTGAAAAAAACAACAATGAACTTTCAGAAAAATAACTCACTTTACGAATGAAACAAATTTTGTACTATTAAGCGTAAGTAAATTTTTGTTAATTCAAACTACAAATGTTGTTTCAATACAAGAGAGTATAAGCGCATAGAAATGATGCAGAAGCATCAACAAGTATAATTGTGAACGACATTCGTTGATATATTGCGACGGACAATACGCGGGCGTGGCAACGCAAGTGGCTCAACATGTATCGCCCACGTAAAGATATATTCGCTCTTTGACTCGGAAATATATGTATGGAGTGTATATGTAGGCGAATATGATACGGCAGCAGAATGTATCGCGATGATCGTTCCGCTTTCGTCAATGATATTCAGATGGCTGTTGTCGATATGAGAAATTGAAAACGCGAGCAGCTCGAACGTCGAGCGGATATGCTGAGAGCTCGAGATCATTTCTCGACGTTAGCCTCGGGCAAATATAAACCGAGATGGCAGAGGCTAATCACCGCCCGTAATTCTCACGTGGGATCTCTTATTTTATTCAGTGTGAAGGTCTTGACAGAACTTTACTGTGCGTATTGCTTCAAAACATATTTGCAGTTGGTTATGATATATGACGACATGTTTTGATCACTTGATATACACATATGTATAAAAAAAATGTTCCTGAAAATATTTTCAATACCGCTTAATTATTTCAAATCTGACAATACAATTAGGCGATAAGGAAGAGCCAAACTAGATTTACCAGTGAATATTTGTATTCAGTGTAATTCACAATAATTATATAATCGAAAATGCAAAAATTTGACCCATTTTCATTAAATTTTATTTAGGCCACCCGATAAGCCTGATCACTTTTTTTTTGCAATGATAAAAAAAGCTTGTGTCAAATTAACACAAAAATTCTGTACAGTATTTTTTTTTCGTAATTAAAGTTCAACCTTTTACCTAATTGAAGTAGGTAGCACATAGATTCGCATAAATTTCTTAAATCTCCATCCCCTCGACTTACCTGAAACATAAAAGGAAACATACATTAGAAATCACGATTAACAATGGATTTGCACGAATGTGCATTACCCTTAGCATTTTTAAATAATACTCTCGAAACTGGATAAGATGAGAATAGTGAAGTTTGAGTTTGAATATATACATATATATATATATTGTCCGAATGGTTACGTCACTATTCAGACGCCCGTCGACCTCGGTATCGGACATTTCGCACGCTTGACAAGGAATCCGGGACAATTAGGCGTTCGGAGCCCTTCGGACGCTTCTCCCGCCAATTATCTACAACGCAACGTGATTGTCGGAGAGGCTAGCAGATACATATGTGCATATAATATACATTCTGTATATAATATACCACACGAGTATTAGTATTCATCTATATACATATATATCTACAGCTATATAGAACATACCATGCGACTTCACTCTCCCTCACCTCCTGTTCGTCAGCGTCGTACATTGTGGGAAGGAGAGGGGGCGCAATGAATGCGCTAGACGATGAACAAGCGTCAGACCATCCTCATTAAGGTCATTAGCGCACACCCTGTTCTCGGTATACCGTAAAGCCTCTACGCTACAATTTCTCCGTGACTGTATCGAACAGTTACGCGTATTAGTCTTACTGTAGGTAGTAAATATACAGTAGATTAGATAGAGTCAAGATGGACCAAAATCAATTACATCATCGTTACATCATGTTTGTGTAGCAGGAAACGCTTGAAAATAAAAATGACAGAAGCCCGGGGTGGGTTGGTTCCGTCGTTTTTACTTTTGGATTTTCTCTGACTCTTCCATTATTGATATTTTGGAGTAGTTTCTGTGGTTTTCATTAACAGGCACTCTTTAAAATCGATTTATATTTTAGAATGGAAAAATGATACGAGAAACACAGAAGATACAAAATTTACATTCATTAAGAACTTTTGAATGCAATAATAATTATATTTTTAATTTCTAATCTACTTTCTGAATTCCAAGCTTTGCTCAGCTACGATATATGTATTCGCATGTTGTACACACCACGTCAAAGGCATAGTTTGTCATCAGTGGTAACATCAGCTTCCAGTATACTGCAACTCATTTGCTATAGGACATAGACAGTGGTCGAGCGCCCCTCGTCAAAACGTACAGCGACAACGCTAACCCGTTATGGACGTCACTGATGCAAAGAGTCGCCCCGTTGCGTTGCACTGGGCGTTGCGATGCACCGAGAGAGCGGCGGGCGAAAGTGCTCTGCTTTCCCGCGACGCCCGTGAGTCGACCGAGAGACGAGAGTAGTCGCGTGGGCTTCATAGCGAGCGTCGCTAAAGAGGGACGACGACGAACGTGAGTGTGCGAAAGGGGAATTCCTCGGGAGCCGCGATTCGCGACTCAAAAGGCCGTTGCACCCGTCGCTCGTTCGTCGCTTCTCTACAATAAGTGCATCGCACTATTGCCGCTGCGGCGAATGAATTAATTTTGCATTTTTTTTTCCGTCGAACAATTTTTTTAAAGCAGTCGAGAAAATGTGCTCTCAAAACGTGCATTATTGATGGTAAATGAAATTTCAAAATTTGACTCAAATTTGATTGTTTGTTACAAGTCTGCGAATTGATGTAAATATATTAATTTGGCAGTATTTACTATATTAAATTATAAAATCGATTCAGAAGTCAATATAAAATATTGCAGAAGTTTAATTTTATTCGATAATTTAAAAGAACATCGATCATTCAACAATATAACTCCTACAATTATTTATATTCCGATTTGGAAATTTATGTACATATGACCAGAACACCGCTACGGACAATCAAGGAAATGAGACTTTTTATCCAATTTTTATGTACTGATATAAAAAACAATTGTTTGCACCGCACCATTTGATCAATTTCTGTTATAAAAATGGACTACCCTGTTTTGAATTCTTCAAAATGATGTATTTTGGTTAAGAGTTCAAATTTATCGTTTATTATTATAATTTGTTGTGTTAAGTAGACATTTAGTATTCCAATTACTGCTTTCTCAACATCGATGGGTTATTTAAGTTTGTATACAAAAAAATAATTCATTTTTAGTGCCCATTTCACCCAGGCTGTACACCAACCGAGAGGCTGCATGAATAAGCCGAAGGGCTGCATGAATAATCTTTAAGTATTCTCCCCGTTGCTGTTATATGTTCTTGGTATAGGATGAAGAGACTTTGGCCCGCTGTAATTAGTCGTTCTCGCACGTTTACCAGAGTTGGATAGGGTGGAGTGTGTATATTTTTGTTTTCTTAGGCTGCACTTTACTCATTTCTCAAAAGGATTTGTAATGCTGCCTCGTGTATATAAGAAGCGAAAACGCACTCTCAGTCGGTTCGCTCGGCCCTTTCGTTCGAGTTAAAAGCACGAGCATCTCTCGACGTTTCAGTGGGAGGGGGGGGACGTGCGGTCCCTTCTGCCCTACGGATTTGGGGTAAGTCTCAAACGTGGCTCTTGTCTTTCTTCTGGCATTTCCAAGTTTTCATACACTCTTCAATGTTTTGGGGGCGGAACGACGCTTCGAGTCTCAAGTACAGCCCGGGGAACTCGAACTTTTTCTGTGGGAACTGAATATACCTACAGCTATATACATCGTTAAAAATCACCAGCAATCTACGGCACCATTTTTCTTAAGGAATATTGTGAAAGATGCGACAGCCATAGATTTTGCACCCTACTCGACTGTAAAGCCTACGTATAACGAAATATATCTTTAAGCATCACTCTTTATATCGTTCGAGACGTGACGATTTTTATTTTTTTTTTTCACTTCGTTATAGGAGAAAAATTTTATAATCGTTAAACTCTTTATCGCGATAAAATCTTTTATTAATTTATCGTATTAATTAAATATAATTTGTAGCGTTTCTACAATTTTTGGTGATTTACTTGAATGTTCTGAAGTATAACTTTTGCTTCAGTATGTGATTTAAAAATATAAATAAATTCCGAGCCAATATTTGAAAAGTAAATTAACGGATTTATGCTCATGTCTGATGACAAGTTTGGTCGTTCAATTTTAGATACTAGAAAAATACTTACTCATGAACTTTTTAATATAGGATCTGCTTGCCACGTGGACACAAATGCTACAGCAAAATTCAAAGTCTACACCTACCCATCCTTGATGGACATCAAATATGCACCTGACTTTACTTACAAGCATGCATATACGTATCTACATGAGTTACGATAACGAGTTGGCAGTCCGAGTTTTGCATGAAGCTACGGGTGAACTGATGTCCGGGGGTTCCAGTTCCGTTACGAGTAAAGAGCAAAAGCTAACCGCGCGGCGAGACAGGAATAATGTGGATGCAAAGCGACGGTTCGTCTCGCACACCGGGAGTTTCGTACAGGTCCGAAACTCTCAAGTACTTCCCTCTCTCTCCAACTCTCTCTCTCTTTCTCATCCCCCTCTTACTTTCCCCGTGTAGTTCCAAGGGTATGAGAAACGATCGCAACCCGGGGCACTCGCGAATACCAGTGTTAATACGATACGAAGTTTCGAATTTCCGCGGGTATTCGAAAGTTACAGAGTCGAACGATGAGGATGAGGAGAGCGGACCGGATGGGACGAGCCGGGACGAGTTGGGACGAGAGAGTGCGGAATTAAACGAAAGGGGTATATAGCGGTATATATAAGAGAATATGAAGGCACCACAGGAAAGCTAGGGTGTTGGCGGTGGCGAATGCGAGAGCGCAAGGCGAACGAGGGAGGAGCGGCGAACGATGAATCGGGAATTTATGGAACGATGGAGGCGCGCGAGCGACGAGCCAAACAGCCAAGAACGCATCAGTACCTATACGTACTACTCTGGTTCGTGAACTCATGCCGCGGTGTATGAGTGAACCAGTGAGAGCATGAGAGCGCAAGCGCGCGCGCGCGCGAGCCTGGTGAGCCATTAAATATACCTGCCTCGTAACAGTAATATACCTCATTACTCGCGCATAACAGTAACTCCCGACTGAGTCTGTAATTCCACCTTCTCTTCTCTCCTCTCTCTTGCTATGGCTCTTGCTGTTCCCTTGCCTGCCTTGCGCTCGACCAGACAGGTGTCCAATTCGAGGTCCTGCTTTCTCGCTCTGTCTCTCCTCTTTTTCTCTCTCTCTCGCTCTCTCTCTCTCTCTTTCTGTGTCGAGCTCTTTTCGACGCACACAAACTCCTCGAAGAAAGAGTTGGTTGAGCGAGAATATAACCCTATAACGTCGTGCCGGGCCTCTCTCAGCTCGCGTGAGTAATTAGCTAGCCCCGGCGTCTCTACCTCTCAGCATAATTTCTCGTTCCTCTTACATTTTTCTTTTCTTTTTTTTTTTTTTCTTTCTTTTACGTGTTGCTTATTTGAGATTTTTTGGGTTTTTTTTTCCGACGGTTTTGTTTTTTGTCCGTATATAATCGAGTCGTATGCGAACTCGCTTCGACACTTTTTATTGCGACGAGTCGTACGCGTGACATGTAACCATATGTATATAACGCCAACCTGATGCCTCCTCTACGGTACCATCACCACGAGTAACTCTCTTGGGATGACTCGAGTGCTTCATTGCCAGGATGGACTTTTAATTTATTTGGATATTCATTTACACCCCGTAGGCTTTTGCCGCGCCAGTGTCTTGGCCAAGTTTATTATTATTGGTGGTACTGTTATTGCTATTGGTGGTTGAAAAACTTTTTAAGGCTCGTATTTCGGAAGTAAGGGCGAAGAACCTAAAATGCTTTTTCTTGGTCAAAGTGGCGAGGGTTATGAGCTTTTTTCAGTGAAAATTAAAAAATCGTTACGTCGCTATCTAAATAAACAAAATTTAAATACTGTGTTAAAGAGATAAGTTGAACCAAAACGAAGCAGCTCGAGATTTTTTTTCTTTTTTCAAGAAAATTAATTATGAAATATACAAATTTTTTTCCGCATATTCCGATAGTGTGATCAACGGAACGGAATGAAGAATTTTTGTGTCATGGTTAAAAATAATTTGGTCAACAACTTTTCGTAATTCCCGTGAAACTTATAATTATTAAATACATTACAATTATCTTTATGACTATTTTTTATTTATTTCAATTAAATACAGAACAGTAAAAAAAATAACTAAATAATTTTATAATCTTTTCTCGCTAATAGACATGAAAAATGGTTTGTTTTCATTATTTTATCACAAATATGACACAATACAAATATATTTTTTTTACGCATCTATATTTTCTGAGTAAGCTTATTCAATATTTAGTTCACTTTAATATTCTTTTTAATCAGAATCTCTCAAATTACTTTGATTTCACGGACATTAAATATCCCAAATATTCTACTTATTGTAGACTTCATTAGTCTATAGAGACCGACTATTTGCATGACCCACTTACATTTCTCGACATAGCATGAAATTAATATTTGTTATATATAAACGTATACATACATAGAATCCGGCGCAACGCACTCCACAAACGTGCTATAAACCAGAGCGATTTGAATATCAGGAATGTTTATCAAGTCTAATTATTGCAGAGGTTAATATGAGTTCAATGTATGTACATGACTTTAGTTTGGTAAGTTCGATTCGAAATAAAAATGTATTCGGATACTTGTCGATTGGAATAATATGTAATTTTTCGTAATTTTCGGAAGCAATAAATAAATAACTT
The DNA here is from genome assembly GCA_964016905.1 of Perithous albicinctus. Lineage (NCBI taxonomy): Eukaryota > Metazoa > Arthropoda > Insecta > Hymenoptera > Ichneumonidae > Perithous > Perithous albicinctus. Next base: position 18,043,960 of record OZ024696.1, on the reverse strand, counting down.
TTTCTTAAGTAAAGAAATGTAATTTCAGATAACATAAGCCCCCAAAAATTAAATGAACGTAAATTTATCAAACTCTACATTTTTTTTCACTCTACTAGTTTACAAAAAATAATCCGTATACTAGGTCAATATGGAACCTTTATTTAGATGAAATTTAGTTTCGCGAACAGCGTAATTACCCAGCAAAAAAATCACCAAAACATTTAAATTCGAGCGAAGCTATGGCAAAAAATTCCGTTTTTATTTTACAGCGCGTAACGCGGAACTGGGTGTTCGAAATAGATGTGATCTGTGTCGTTCCGCAGATTACACTGTATTTCACGTAATTCATGCAGTCACGGTTAAAACCTCCGCGGTCGTAGAGAATGAAAATTCCTAATCGACTCTGAAACTCTCGAACGTTATTCGTCTCACGTTCCGGACTGTTCGTCCGGTCATTTGAATATATTTGATGCAAATGATGGACCTGCTACAACTGACTCGTCCGATAATCACAGCGCAAGGAGAGATATAGAGAGAGAGACTTTCTCGCAGCTATCTCTATAGTGAATAGTACGTCTAACCAGATGCAGTTACTAGCTGCACGATCTCTACGACTGACGGTTGTATTAGTGAACAATTTTACTGGCAATACAGACATAACGACCAGCAGCCTAAATGGCCTGACTTCACTCACTGATATTTGCCACGTAATGATACGTTTGGCATCGTACTTGTGTTTCTCTCGCGTCTCGTCTCTGTCTCACCGCGAGAGTCGTTAAGATTTTCGCCTCGTTACGACGAATTAATGCCTCGTCTGTACAAATTAGCGCCCCAACGAGATAATACAAGCTGTACTCTATTGCTTGATTCACCGTGAAGTGAGCTACAAGCATTTAACTTCCAATGCTACAGGGATATGTTTGAATCAGCGTCGCTTGCTAGCGTGCACATGCAGGTTAAAAATAGTATCAGAAACCTGGGGATGTTGAGTGACATCGACGAACAGCGAAACGGATGACTGACATGCGTCTTGAGTATTTAACGTATTTAAAAGTACATCCGGATTCACTTTTCTCGATTGGATAACGTTGTTACGCTACGTTGCTTTGGTTAATATGTGGGTATACAATTTCATGGTAGCATGAAACAATTTTGAAAAAAGTTTTTTTTGTAATGAAGAAAATTCGTGTTGGAAAGATTTAATATGTTCAAATTTACAAGGTTCTTCATTATTTTTTTCTCTCTGAGAATCCATACAGAATTTTTTTTTTATTTTTCGAAAAATTAAAGTTGTCGGTGTAACTTTTGTCATCATCGACATTTTCAGCTCAAATTTTCTACAGAAATGAAATAACATTTACCGATCTTGAGTGATTAAATTCGATCGATAAATAAGTTCGAGTTTGATAGCAATCCGAATTTTTCAATTTTTGACAAGTTGAACTTTCAAAATACCTAACAAAACAAGGTAAACTTTTTTAGACACATACATAATATAATTTTCAAGGATATTTAGTTCAAAATAAGTTATGTGAATCTTAAATATTTCGAAAAATAAATGGAAAAAATTTAGATATCAGACTAATTATATTATACAAATCTAATCAGGTGTATCAATTTCACATTAGACAGAGAAGAAACTTCAAGTTTAATCAGATAGAAAAATAAATAAACCTGAAAGATTAAAGAGAGTAAATATACAGTCGAACAGTTGTGATTGCGAAAAATAGATTGATACCAATTAAACATCGTAGCGAAAGTTCTCGAGAGGTGAATGGCTTTCAAATATTTAAAATCAATCAAAAAAGTTCTCTGCTAGATTACGTCGATGTATTCCCAGGGTGCGCCAGCAATGTTTATGTAATATGTACTGCGATAGTACGTCTGTGGCTGTCCTCCGATGTTTGATATAAAAAACTAGGCGAAATCGGTGCTCCTGTGAGGCTTCTTTCGCAAACGTTTACTTCATCCTCGCAACGGTTTACATTGAGTCAGCAGAGAAGGTTACTGTAAGCTGCAGGCACATATGCAATGTCCACACCGAGTTGAACCCGATCATGTATATTCAGGTTTTAATTTGTAGCGGAATTACAAGTCTACATCCAATTTCTCTTGGCTTTGGGTATTGCGCAGTTGTGGCTATCTAACTGATAACGTTTCTCCTGCCGTTAGCGTTTCGTAATGAACGGGAATTCGAAGGTACCAATAAATTTTTCTTTTTTCTTTTTGCAACAGCCCTGACGTCGAAGGATTTCGGATTAATCCGTAAAGATTTATTAGGTTAAAGATACGAGAAACTACAAACAAACGAATATACAAAAGGTTTTTTGAAGAAATATAATATTTTAAAGTGTGTTCGAATAGTGCGAGTCATTTTCGAGACTGATAAAGTGAATAACTTTTTTTCTTGAATTATGAAAAATAATTTGAGATAATTGATGTTTAAAAAATTCTTATTATTGATTTTTTTTTAATTTCAAAATATTCAATTTTATTAGGATATTTATTTTTTACTCACAATTTATTATTTATTTTATGAGAATTTATTTATTACTCAGAAGTTTATTCAAATATTTCCCATTATTGACAGAGAATTCGATAATTCCGATTGTATTATTGAATCCCCTGTTTGCACGATGAAAACAAAATTTTTCCGTGAAATAATTATTTTCTTTTTAATTTAAAAACCATAATTTTGATTTTACAAAATTATTTTTCACTGCATGCATTTATCATTATTCATAAATTCCCATCTGATATATCGCAGATATTTATTCCAAGCAAACAAATGTAATTTTTTTTGCCAAATGGATAATAAATAAATGTTGAACGTGGGTGACAAAAATCAGTGTTTATATATTTTGCTGTGTTTCACATCGCATACCGATGCACATAAAAGCATTCCTAATCATTAATGGTTTCTCGACTCCCTGGTGTATGATGTACACCAAACTAACATCTCGACATCATCAGTTCAGGATTTCTCCCTTTCTGAGTACAGTCCATTCGACAAATCGTCGGACGAATCTTCGTATGCCAAAGCACGGGTTAACCGTCATTCGTTGACACGCTTGGAAACGAGTGTACCGTGTAGCCACGTACAGCGCCAACATAGTATGATAGTCCGTGCTCCGTACAATTCTCTGTAAGCTTGGACCGTAGGCTGAGAGTAGCAGCAACTCGACGAATACGACGACAGCTACGACTACAACGAGACAAGCAACTAGAGAGAAACCCCGAGTGCCGCGCTGCCGACGACGCCGCGACGTTCTCCGGTAACTAGTTGTTGACTGGAGTTCTCTCTGATGCGGATTGACTGAAATCTACGACCCAAGAACGTATGAGCTAACATCTTAGCGCAGTCCATCCAACAGTCCGACTGTGTCTATCCTCCAACCCCCATTTTGCTGTTGCACTTTCCATTTCTGTAGTTTCAAAGCAGCACTGCAAAGACTGCGGAATGGGGATATACAACTTTGGCACTCAGTCTCCTCTGCTCCTCTCCTTTTTTTACTAATTCATTCCTCGTTCTCATTCCTTCTATCCTGTCTGGTCCTGTCTTCCTGTTTTCCTTGATAAACTCATTAATTATAATTCAATATATGAGTCAAAACTTGTCAAATTGCAGCTTGCCGTATTTTTTTATGTTGCGAAGAATTGTTTATAATTTTTTCGAAAATTCTAATTGACGCAAAGTCATAAAGCTTTTTTTAGATTAAAAAATTGCAAATGTAACTCTGTTAAAAAAAATGTGTTATGTAAATTATTGTACCGGTTTGTACCTCGTAATGTAAAAAAAAAAAAAAGATTTGTATCCGTTGAATTTATACAAATTATTTTTATAATTTTCTGTGATTTTCAGTTGCAAGAGATCAAATAAATAGATAGAAAAATTAAAAACCTCCATAATTCAAGAAATCTTTGATCTACCAAGAAAATAATTCGTATTTTGAGTATCAAAATGAGTACCCGGAATAAAAATATTAAAAAAAAATTAATGTCAATTTATAAGATATTAATAATAGACATTAATTAAATGTAATGACTGTCTCACGACATTAAGTCCCATGCACCTGGTATTAAATTCAATGTAAAAGATCGTAAATAAACTTCATGTTTTTTTTTTCCTGAAATTATGGCACACGGATTTTCTGTGATTTTCAGTTGCAAGACATAAAAATCGGCTAGCTATGAAATAACCATAAGAAATATTCATACAGTCGCTTGCCCCTTTTTTTTCGTCCATATGTTCACCTTCAACTCTCGTGGAGCGCGACTTCCTCACCCTTCGCGGTGATATCGCCATCTACCTTTCTTCGCAATTTCTTGCGATCGTCAAGGAGCGTAGGTATACGAGCAACGTAGAGAACAGGACGGTTCGCGGCGGCTCGCATCCGTAACGCAGGCTCGTTTCCTTGGCATTTCCACGACTGCCGATTGCACCGACGAGGGTAACGCGACGCGTGAGGGAGAGAGAGAGAGAGAGTCAACGAGTGAAGCGCACGCGACGACATAGACGCGCGAGGACGAGACACGACTACGACGAGAACGACGCGACGACGGCTTCCACTGCAGGCCCTTATCGGGAGGCCACTATAGCTCTCTGACTTTTCTTTCTCGCCAGCTCGTCACTTGTTCAACTACCTTCGCTCTATACGTGTACGCTTATACGAATATACTGTGTATAGTCAACCGATCTCTTTGAGCTTTGAGCGACGTACGGTACGCGCGATCTCGTCTCGCGGCTTTCGCTTCCTCGGTATAAATTCAATACGCACTCAACGAAATCACCATGTATTCTGCTTACTGCTTATATGTATAAGGTGAATAGATTTTATGGCCGATTTCGAGCCAAGTGTGAAATGGCTGTTTCTCGTTTACTTCTGTTTTATCTACATTTATTGTTATTTATTGATATGCCTCTTGAGTATTTTTGAGTTCTTTTAACGAAGCTGAAACATAAAAGTAAAGTTCCCCCGCATATTCCGAGATATAACATTGAGAGGAAAAAATATATCAAGGATTTAAGTGTTTAAGCAAATCATTTTTTTTTTTTTTTAATATTGTGCATCAAATGTTTCATTCGTTCTCTTAGATAATTTGTTGACTCATTTTTTCCATCAAATAAATATTTATTTGTTTCGATATTATTTTTTAAGATCGAACATTGAGAGGAAAAAATCGATCAAAAACGTTTCATATTGTTAAACCATTTTTTTCAATATCATTGATTTAATTTCAAAATGAGCGAACAAAAGAAGAGTGATCACAACTTGAAATGTTATTAGCTCGTAAAAAAAAAACATTTAACGAGATTGTATTCAGAGCAAAAAATTGTGAAAATCAAAAGTCTACATTTTCTTTGCCGTTAATGTAGAAATGGTATTTATTGTCTATATCGTCAATTCTTCGTAAGAGAAAAAACACGGCGACATTGCTTTGAGAGTGCCAGTATGGAAAGCATTGGCAGTACGCAAGTGAACGCGGAGGAACAAGGCGTCCCGGCATGAGAGATAGATAGGATCGGCCGGGAGCCGAGCCGTGTAATTGATTCAGTTGGACTGAAACAATGAAGCTCTATGGTCGTTCGACTGAGTACTGTGCGAGCATCGTCGTGTATGCGGTGCCAACCGACTGGCCACCGGTATCATCAACACTGGCGCTGGACGTTTTCTCCGTGCGACAGTTTGCGTCTTTCGTGGAATTCATCACTGCTATTCACGGCTTTCCCGTGTTTTATTCTACTTCACAGAATCTCAGTCCCGTAATGGCTTTAAAATGAATTGTCAGCCTTCAATCGCGTTCAATAAAAACTTTACGGTCATAGAACATTTTTATTCTCATCATCTGTGTCATGAAATTATTAATTCATCATTTACTAACATAATAATAACATTCATTAAAAGTTTAATCACGTTTTAGATGCATTAATGAAATTCGTCACAATATTTCTAGACAGAATTATTTTCATTTCAAAAACAAAAAAATTTGCCACTCTAATTAGGCACATTTTTTTTTTCGTAACTTCTAATTTTACAGAAATATATTTGTAGATTCGTCAAATTTCCAAAATCTCTTTTTTAATTGTCAAATTTAAGAAAACAATCCGTGAAATTAACAAAGCTGAGTTTGTTACTTCAAAAACTGGCACTGGGATGTGTAATATGCATCACATCCTCAAGTACATTCATCGACATGCCAGTTCACTTGGTCGTCTCTCTTTCATGTCACCATTGAAAAACCAACTTCGAGATTTACAACCCAATTTCCTGCGCACTCACTACAGTACTTGCATTTTTTTTTCTCATTCAATCCACACTCACATTCGTTAGCTTTTATGTATAGTCTTCCTGATATTTTCTTTTATTGCAATTCTAGCTGCTCTGGTTAGAGATTCACTGCGCCAGAAAAACATTCCCGGAGCTCAGAATCGCAAGCCGTAAAAAAAATACTAGTCAGTGTTAGTGACGTAGTCTATATATATATGTATATATAGATTTATATATGTGTATATAGAGCACTGGCTAACGAAACGCGCGGGGGCCCAAAGGATCTCGTACCTTTAGCAATAAAGTGCATCGGGCAATGCACGAGAAAACGACCATTCGAGAATGGGCGGCTACGAGTAGTGAGCCACAGGCCCTCAGGCTCTCTGTGTACTGCACACGTTATACCCTATACATACCATATATATATATATATCTATATGTATAGACTTGAAGACAGCATATGAGGCATTCCGCACAAAGTGAACCACCCCTGTTTCAAGATGTCATAAAAAGAAGATTATAATTTGTTTTATAATTTGAAAAATGAAAATTCGGTATTTAATTCTGGTCGAAATACAGGATCAAAAAATCTGAAATAATTTCTAGATATTCTAGACACTTTACAACGCTCACAAAAAATTTAGAATTTTTTTTTTTTTTTTGTAGATTGTATACATAATATCAGATTTTTAAATCAAATTTACAGCAAATTCAAGATCGTCTCTCTAAAAAAAAACCAAAAATTTACTTTATTCCTCTCAAACATAGATAACTTTTATACTTCGCAGCTATGAAAAATTTGCAGAGGAAACTACATTCAATCTTATGTTAAAACATTTTGTTTGTACAATGTATCTTTTTTTTATATACAACGATTTGGAAACACACAGAAATAAAAAATCGATATTTAATTCTCGATAAAACCTAAAATAAAAAAATCAGAAACAATTTGTACATATTCTGGACACTCTACGTCGCTCTTAAAAAAAATGTAAACTTTTTTTCGTGACATCTCGAAACGGGAATGGCCCACTTCGTGCGGAATGCCTCATATTCACAGAAAGAAAGAGAGAGAGAGTGAGAGAGTCGAGAGCACTGTCGTCTCGTATCGTCACAGAGAGCGCAGGGCTATGCATATCCACCGGCCGCAGATTATTATAATAAAAGTCCACCGTCTGTCCGTCTGTCCGTGCGTTCACTCTCCCGAACTTCAATATGTGTGCAAGTTGTATATACGCCTTTGTTCCATGCATCCCTCGCGCGCGCCTCCGACACGCCGCGCGCTTTGTCCCAGTATACGTTGGTACCTACGTCTTTGCATATATATATATATACAGTACGTTACTTCTCTTTCTCTGTTTCTCTCCTCGTGCATTACTATTTACATTTGTCGTGCATCATGCGGGCAGTCCTCGGAATCGCGGACAAGCTCTCGCGAGCGCCGGTTGCGCTGAGGAAAAGAGGCGATACGACGACGCAGCGCGAGCCACAACGAAATGGCGATTGCAAAATGCATCGCTCACCGAATGGTACTTCTCTTGTGTGCAATCCAGCGCGTCCGTAAAACCCCTCGTTTTTCTGTGGTACGTCCAATGGGCTTTCTTTTTTTTTTCTCCTACTTTAGCTTTCATTTCGCGTTTTTAGCCTCCTTTCCATCTGCTTTCAAAGTTGGCTATTTAATGTGACAAAAAAATGTGGGTGTGCATGCGAAGAGAAAAAGCTTTAGCTTTGAAGTGGGATATTTAAAACGGGGGTTGTATCAACGGCTTATTTTGTCGCAAAAGAAAAATAAGGTCGTTGACAGATCCTAACTTTAATCATTTTATATGCAGACGCAGAAAATTTCAAGGTCATGAATTCTTCAAAATTCGTTTGCCGAGGATTTACGATTCTTCAAAATGCCATTTTTAAATTTAATAAATATTAACAATGTCACACGCAACATAATCGATCAAAAAATTAAACAGAACTCTAAGACAAGTAATTAACGTAATTTAAAAATGTAATATTCAATATTTAAAATGGCTTGGAGAGAAATTGAAAAATACTTGATTTCGAAAGCCCTTTAAATGAAGTTTATTCGTACAGAATCAGACAGTTAAATTTTGATTTTTATTTCTACATATAGCACTGCAAAATTGTGATAAGATTTTGCTCGCTTTATATCGCTGTTGCTATTTAAAAAAACATAAGTAAATGTTTTCCTTCTAGAGCAGGGAAGACAATAGATAACGCATACTGGAAGCGAGTGGCTTAACGTCAATATTTCGCACATTACGAGAATGCGCGTAAAACTGGCGACACGGTGGAGGCTTTTAAAGGAGGAACAACAAAAATTGAAGGCGAGGGAAGAAAAAAAAAGTAGAATGAACGAAAGTCGGATCCCGCGGGTCCGCACCTCGCCGAGGGAGTGGCTTTAATATGACGTACTTTTTAGACATAACTTGCTCCACGTGTTTCCTCAGAATGTGCGAGAGCGTGTATTTGTCATCAGCACGAGCTTATATGTATACGTGGATTGCGTGCATTCTCGTACACACACGTGACGCCGTGTGTTGCAGACGCGCAATCTATTAGAGCGCATCCCTTATTCTCCTCGCTTGGCCGCGCGCGTCTCCTGTCTTTACTCAGCTCACTCAGGAACTGCTGACGACGTCGACAATAATGATGATGACGACGAGGGAAATTATAGAGTGAATGATGGCATTTCAAATACTCTTTTTTTTTGTTTTAATAATGATGTATTGTTTGGTGTTTAAAAATAATGTCAATATAATTTAATAGTTAAGAATTATTAGATTAATTAATGCAAACAATTTTCTCCGAGCTTAAATTGTTTTTAAAGAAGAGGCTACGATGGTTGTAATGCACATTTTTTGTATTCATTTGTCACAATATTTCCGGTATGAGGAAAAAAAAAATAGTTTCCACAATAGTTTTCCACGCCAACAATAATGATGATAATGTCATTCACAAGTTTTATTCTTGGCTCAAAAAAAAATTACGATAATGATCACGATGTGAAAATTGTTGATTGAATGAATATTAATTTGAATATTTTAAAAAATAATGATTAGTTGTCTCGTAATTAAAAATAAAGTCGTCATTTATTAAAATCGATTCATTTTAACATTTCATTACATTATTAAGAATTATTGAAATAATCAATAGAAACATTTTTTTTTTCTTGATTTGTACTGTTTCTTTAGTAGAGTGACTTTTGAGACACTTTTTTTTCTAAATATTCTTTACAAATAAAAGTTAAACTAACTATTGTACACAAATTCTCGTTCCGAATTTTACTGCTGGTCAATATTTACTCATCTGATAATTTTACATTAAGCGTTAACAAATTAATTTTCAAACTTAAATCTTTGAATAAAAAAAAAAGTTGTAAAGCAACTTGTACTACATTGCAATCTGAAAGCTAGTAAATCCTTCATCAAGTACAATTATAGTATCTCCATGCACTTCTCATCGTGAGTACTTCATTCATAAAAAATAAAATCCTATTAAGACTATGCCAACGAACCCCTCTTTACTTCATTCTATAGCACATATACGTATCTGCGTTATATTTCCGTCAGTCGCGAGAACCTGGTAGCCCCATCTGTGCATCAGACAAGCAACCGAGTTTCCAAGCCACCCACGTACCCCGGCCGACAACCCCGACAGCTTTACTTCACAGCGCGAAGGTATAAAGCGCAAGACGGGGTAAACATTCTCTAGGAAAGTCTGTCAGTAAATTTTAATAACTTTTTTTTTTTCTATTTTAAACTATGCCCTCCTTTTCCTTACATTCGTTAGGATCGATATTACGAATTGAATGAAACATGCTTTTTCATTCCACGAGAAGTTTCATTGAAAACTTTTCCACAGTATATTTTTCCCACTTTTTTCTTCTTCTTCATTATAACCTGAACTGGTTTTCCAGAAGTGGTATGAAAAATATTAAAAACGCATGCACACCAACGCTTACAATCTATAGACTCGTCTAGCATAGAATATATACTATCCTATGCATACATACATAAAAAAAACTTTATTATATATATATATATATATATATATATATATATATATATATCAAACAAAGTTCTTATTTATATATACTTAAATAAATACACCTGGAAAAAGTTTGTTCAAGATAACCGAGCGAGTTTCGTTGATGAAAATTTGCGTCTGTGCACTCGTGCTCTGGTTTATTGCAGTTCGTTCTATGCAGCCATACTGCACAACGGTGAAAGTGTGTGTACAGAGCAAGTTAAATCCAAGCAGTCGAAGTGCAGCATTGCAGCAGTTGCAGTTTAGATTGCGAGAGGGATGCAGGAGGGTTTTGGAGAGCGTTTCGGCGTTTCTCTGTCTCGCGGGAAAACCGAGTTGGCTCTATTGAGCTCTGAGATACACGCGGTGGAAAATGAGGGAACGAGGGACTGAGCGATGAGGCAGACTCGTCTTGCTGCACAACGCATTAAATTTCGTTTCTATGCAGGTCGACTGAGAGGAAAGGCCCGGGTTCGGTACTCACATGCTCTCGTTTCGTTACTGGTGTATATATATATATATATATATCATAAGAGAGTTGCTAACGCTGCTGCTGGTAACGTCTGAATGAAGGAGCTCTGCAGGAAGCAGAGCATCAATGGCTTTTGCTTGGGCTAGCAACCAGAAGCATCTAGGCCACCACGAAGGAACCCTACATGCTAACTCTCTAGCGTACTTTGACCCTTCCTACACCTCTGGTAACACCACGATCCACATACTGCAATAATGTAGGCACCTGCATTGCGAAGCTTTGCTGCGTGCAAAAGCACTACTTAACACTTGGGCCAAAACTTTACGAGAAGAGGATACACGATCGTAAGCTGTTTAGTAGTGTTTTTTTTTAGCTGTGAGGAAAACCATGCTGATACTAATTAGCATCACTAACGGTGGATAGAAAATGTTATGAAATTATTTGAAATTTAGCGAGGAGGTAATGAGCATGATAATTAGTTTGATATTCTTCAAATTGTCATTCTTAATTTTCAATATGACAAGAAATGAAAATTCAAATTAATAGGAATTCATAATTTTTTTTTTACAGTTTTAGAATTCTGTATGTTTTTAAGATAAGCGTACAAAAATTAATAAAAAAATCATTTCTTATGCAAAAAAGTTTAATGTTTCTAAAAAAAATATATTATTAAAAATATCCTACTGATATTTTCCTCGCAAAAAAAATCGTCGTGTCTTAAGTATATCCCAAAAGAGATTGAACTTGGGTGATCAAATTGTACAAAACTGTGAAACTGCGAATCCAAGTTTCGCCACTCTTTATCAAAGGGTCATCGACCACAAGTTCCCCATCGTGTCAATGATTTGGATGGACTCTTTCGCGAACTTTTTTCTCTCTACCAATTTATTTCATTTTTTTCTTTTGAAACTCCTGCTCGAAACATCTCAAAAAGTGTGACGAAGCCAAAGTAGGTAGAAAGGAGTGCGTAAAAAAAGAAAAGAAAAAAAGCCTTTTCTTGAGAGCACGCACTACGTGCTCGTTTCTACTAGTGACCCTACTGAGGGTGTTGTGTCTTCGAGTGTCGCTACGAACACTTCTTTTTCTTCGCAACCCTGCTTTTTCCCTCAGGCACTTCTGTGCTTTCACCCACGAAAGTTGGACGGTGAATCATATACAGCGAAGAGTAAAGGAGAGAAGAGAGAGAGAGAGGGAGAGAGAGAGCGAGGCCAACGAATATGCGTATAATCAAGTCGCCTCGAGGACTTCGTCAAGCTCGTGGAGTGTACAGCATGGGCACACTTGACCCGATTTTCGAACGTCGACTAATGACTCGTTCGGAGGGTTACCGGTGACCTCCTCGCGAGAGAGAGAGAGAGAGCAGCCTTCGCCATATGTATTGGCACCATGTACGCCTCAGCGCCTTTCAGGAAAATCCTCTTCAGCCAGGAATCGTGAGTCACCGAAGCGAACCATTTTCAATATGCATGCACGCAGATCAACTACGACCTCTCATATTCGCGATACCACCACGACCTCTCCAAGTCCGATCTACATGATGGAAGGAGGGAGGGGGTGGGTTAGTTCAGTTCGTGCATACGTGCATAAATCTTCATACCTCCTAACCTACCGGATTATATTCTGCAGGATATATATGGAGATGGATTTATATATACGCGAACAAGTGTATTCCAGAAATAGCATCTAATGAGCAGTCACGATAGCTTTCGATTCATCCAACCCTACGCTTATTTTTCAAACCCCTTTCGGATTTGCACAAACAAATAATCAAGAGTGCAGGACTACACTCCCGGGAAAACCTTTCAGAGTATTTTATGAGAATAAAAAAAAGCAAACTAGATGCCTGCAGGAAGTTTAAATGCAGTCATTTAGGTCACCCATTGTTATATGGGTTGGCGTTGTTACAGCAAAAAAAAATGTGTTCATTGATTTTTGGAAATGTAATTTAATTCTAGATCAATTTTGAATTTTACAACGTTTTGGTAGGCCATAAAAAGGACAAAGTAGTTCAAACCAAATAGAATTGTGCTTTTGACTAACTATATATGCTCATATTAAAAATATCATTTTTAAAACTCAGATCCCACGCAAAAATAATATTATGTCAGGTAGAAAAGAAATATAAAGCAACCCGTTGCAGGTAAGATAGCCGATTACGAAGAGCGAATCTTTCTCCCTTAGGATGGAAGCTTCAGCGTGATGTATGCATGCATGATAAAAGGATCTTCGCGCACGAGCGAAGACGTTATTCCCGATGATCTTCCATACCACGCGCGGGGTATCCCTCGAACTATAAATCGTCTCGGGGACTCCCACGATCCGAGATATATCTAACTTTGCGCAGCAGCGACAACGGAAAGTGCGCGTGCGCCTGTGCTTTCCTTTACTTCTCTTATGCTGCTTCCCTGCTTTCGCGGCATCTTCTTCTATTGCCGTTACTTGCTGCTCCTGCCGATCGAATACATTTCCTGCTCACCGTTGCAGCAAACCACCGGTGGCTTCTCCTTTATCGCTCTGCAACTTGCTAGTTCGCCTATCCTATCCTATATATATATATATATATATATATATATGCATGGCGTTCATATATTTATATATATATAGATGCACCGTCGCAACGTGTATCAACCTTGAACGTGCTTGCGCCTGCAACCGAGGGCGAGCCCTTCGGGATTACCGATCGTTATCGCGGTCACGATTTACCGAATGCCGGCCCCCGTGATAATTGAATACTCGACCCCCGCGATAACGCGATTATACTACTCTCTGAGCTATATGCTCGCGTATACTCGAACCATTCCATATTGTGTGTAGGTGTGATTGATGACCCAAACAAACGTAATAATGGAGTTTTGTATTTGCCCCGAGGTCTCGAAGTGATGGAATATCGAAGGCTAGATTATTCGCGATTTCAGGGATTTTATTTAAATCACGCAGTAAAATAATTTCACAAAAAGTAATAACCTCCCGAATAAAAAAAAAGGTGTTTGACTAATAAACAAATTAGATATTAGATAGAGTATTTAAATCTTTCTAAAATTATTTTCATTTCATCCTTTTTAATGCAAGTATTTTTTAAATACGTTTTTACAAAATAATAAAAGAGAATTACAGGAATATCTGCCGTTTTCGTAAATGTAAAGTTAACTCCGATCTCATGAATAAAAAAAAAACAATTTAAAAAATACTTTTAAGCTCTCGAACATAAAAAAATATGTGTGTAATTTCAGTGAAAAAAATTTGATTCGATATCCCGCACCCCTATTAAAATAACTAAAGTCTTTTTCGCCAGAAAATCAATATTCCAAAATAAACATAAAGTTCGTAACCCGAGGTAAAAAAAAGTGTACAACATATGTCACCGGAGGGCTCTAAAAAAAATATTTTTCCCGTTCACTTCCGCAGCGATAGTACGAAAAATATTTGAAGAAAATAAAACATCAACATGTATATTCAGCAGACCCTGTTGAAGGATTGTTAAAAAGGTGAGCAATTAACGATAGCCATAATAGAGAACGAGTGCATAACATCCTGCGAGGCTTATGGGGATCGGTAACTATATGGAGTGTTGCGATTAACAAGCGTAAAGGTGCTTGTATACATAGGCAAGCCGGGTGTCTGTATTTCTCGCGGCTCGTGTATAAGCTTCCATAAGGTTGTGCAGACTCGCCGATTTTCCCTCGTCATATTAACCGTGTGGTGCGCCGTGTGGCAACAGGCGTTTCTTACACGCGTTCCCGGCGATCGAGTTAGACGAGAAAGAGAGAGAGAAAGAGAGAAAGAGGGAAAAAAGAGAGAGAGAACTTCGCGGCATCACGGCTTGCTTGTGCTTGTTGGTCGTTAGCTGCTGGAGGCTACCGCGTAGCCCGTGTTAGCGTGCGAGTCAGCTCGGCATAGAAGAGATCGGGGCTTGTTGAATCAAGGTTGTTGTATAAAATCGGTGGTTGTGCTAAGAGCGTCTTAAGAAGGTGATCTCGAAACCACTGACTATTGGGTATACGTTCAAATCTTGTTCTATACATAAGATTAAGTCATCGATTTTCCTGTTGTGAATATCCCCTTACCGACTTTTTGTCTGAGAAATTAAACATTAAAATGTGGATATGTTGCATGGTTTTATATGGAAAAATTGCTTAGATTCTAGTTCAGTGGCATATTTCGCATACGTGATGTTTGGATAGCGCCGTTAAAAATATTGCTATTTGTGTATGAAATTATGAGCATTTCAAAGAAATTTTCAAAAAATTATGATCACCGGAAATTTTGCGGTTTTATCTCAAGAATATTCCGTAATTTCTTACTAATTTCTAGTATTAACCATTTGTTAATAACAGCGGTTACTTTCTGAAGAATTTTATTTTTTTGATAATTAAATGTTAAATTGTCATTTTTCCTGATTAACAATATGAAATATATAGACAATCGATATGCAGATTGTCTTTCGAGAAACAAAATTACCTATATTGAAATCAGCAAAGAAAAAAAAAACTTAAACGTTTCATTAATCAATAAATATTTTTGCAATTCCATTCATTATACATATTTCTATTAATAACCTCATACTGTAAGAAAAATAATCAACACCGTTACTTAATCCATCAAAAATAAAAAAAAAACGTTTACACAAATATAGCATTGCGTAAAGTAACTTCGACATTAAAAACAAAAAAAATTCAGAAGCAAAAAGTGACTCATCTAGCCCCGGCGTTCCTTATACAACCAAGTATGAACACACCGGATAGATCGCAAAGCAGCGAGCGCGCACGCTCGCCAATTGGTATACTCGGCACCTCGATACCGGCTCGTCCACTCCAAGGTGGTACATCCCAACCCCTTCGTGTACTTACGTGTATATACAGATATATATATACGTGTATACATATCCGCTTGTCAACATTTTTTTTGCCTAGAAGCAGACTATATCTAGTCTATATAGTCGACGAGTGAGACTACCGGGCGAGCGAGAATGCGCTACAAAAGCCGGTGTAGCGCACGACTTTGGCATCGGGGAGTTGCCGCAGTTGTGCGAGAGGTCATATAGTCTGCATGGTGGCGAGTCGAGAGCTCGAGGGAGAGAGAGAATCCTTTTGCCACTTACGTACCTGAAACAGAGTAGAAAAGAGCAAATCTTAGGAGCGCTAGAAGATAGTGCTTTGCGAACTGTCTGTAAACGCCAAGGTATTTTAACGTCTGGATATATATTCATGCACGTGTGCAAGGGATGTGCAACTTTGCTTTTCATGGACTTGTATTATACGTGGACTTTACCGGTCCCGCTTTGGTACTTTGTAAAGGATCGTTTATGTTACACGGGAAGGGTAGAACATGAGGTGTTGAGTGCCCGGGACGGTCAGTTTCGCGCGAAATTATACCAGAGTTATAGACGCTTAAGGGAGTTGGGGGGGGGGTAAATTGTGTGGCGCTTTTCAAGCGAAACAAGGGCGTTCACCCGTACAAAGCGTAACAAAGCTGAGCTGTCATGATACCTATGCTTATGAGTAAAGTAGGTATGAACACGACGTGTAAAGGCAACAACAACGAGTCTCCATGGGTTCCTAGATGAGAATGGAGATCCTTTGGCGGTTTCTGTAGGAATTTTCTCTTGAAAACATTTAACATTCTTCACATATTTCAAACAAAAAAAAAAGGGGGTCTTTGCTTATTTTCTATCGGTCAAAAAATATTTTGTATAAAAATCCACAGATCGGAATATAAGGAAATATAAGTTTGATTTTTTTTGTTCGATTCTAATTTTAAAAATGTACTTACAATTTTCTATATTCAGATCTCGGAATTTTGTACAAAAAACGAAAACAGCGAATGCTCGTTAAAAAGAATGTTGTCAAATGATCGAAAATGTTGTTTTTTCTTAAACTGAAACTAAAGAATAAAGAATAGTAAATAGCATTAAAACTCTGAAACAAAGAGTCCTTCACTGCACTTGCATACTTGAGTGTCTTTTGTCTTATTGGCAATTCCTCGCGTCCAGAAAACCTGTACATACGAGATCTGTTGATTAGCATCGTCCATAAATCGGCATTTTTATACGACAATCTCGAACACAGCTTGTTATCTCTTGTTGGCATGATAAAGAATAAAGAGCAAAAAGAGATTTAAGCTCTCTGACGAGGTTGATACGCGAGATTGGGGATGGACACAACCGGTTGCATCACGTCTCCCTTGGTCGGAAGAGCGTATGAGAAAATATAAACAAACAAATGAGACAGTGGTGGGCATCTTACGAATTCCACGATCGCGCAACATGTTTTAGCCGAACGATGACGCACAGCTATGATATATAGCTATAACGAGTCTGTTTATATGCACACATATAACTGTAGTATACACCACTGGTAACATTCAGTATCTCTGGTGTGCTTCATACACACGTAGTAAACCGCCATATACAATACATACTACGATGTTTTATCGTGACACGTCGGGTGTATCATTGTATATGGCCGTGGCTCTCGAAATAATAGTACGAAACAACGCAGAGCCAAAGGAAGGGGGTAACGGAAAGAGAGAAAGAGAGAGAGAGAGAGAAAACGAGAAGAACGCACTCGCGCCCCGCGAGAAACCTTTTATACGACGTGCAGATTTATTGCGAACGTTGGATCGCGCGCGCGCGCACTCTCACATACACACACACACACACATACACACGTGCGCACACGTCGATGGAACGGAATGGCTGAAGAGAACGAGCAGCCAAACAGGGACAAGAGAGGATGCAGAGAGAAAGAAAACGAGAGAAAGTGAATGGAAAGAGAATGAGAGAAGCCTTTGTAATACGTTGATATTTAATGTTCCCCGCGCCGAAATAGTTTACGATCGACGTATTTATTAAACGGCCCTGTTTAAGGCATATAACGTTTCACTGGGCGGCGAACAAGCGAGCACAGCGCCCCGAGTATCTCGCTTAGCGAACTTGTAACTAACAAGCGGCAATTCGCGCGGGAGCTATACATACATATACGCACACACGTATATAAACTAAAAAGGGCCGAGGCTCAGCGGGAAAAGGGATGTAAATACCTCACGCATTTGCCGCTCGGTGGCGGCAAACTACTCTTTGTGGGATTCGCGAGGCTTAACGATATCGATGAGAAAGAGTTTGATTGGCTACAAAAGTCCGCAGGGAAGAAGTTGTTTTAACGTCTCCTTTATATGGAGTCTCGTATGAACCAGCTTTAGAGATTTCGCTGATTATGTATATTCGAACAACGGTACATGTGTTTACTTAGGTTCAAACGATTCGAGCTTTCGGAATATTTAATAATAATAAAGATTTTTGAAACAGTATCAAATATATCAGTAAGATTTTGTCATTTACGATTTTCTAAAATTAAATCGATAAAGTGACAATCAAAATTTATATGTTTTTGAAATTTACGACAACTTTGAAATAAACAACAACATACTCAACAAACATTTTAAAAAAACATGAGATGTTAAAATTATAAAATTTCTGGTGTTGATACGGAATGACCGAGTTTACATTACATTTTCGCAACTATTGTATTGTTGCAGTAAATATGGTAAATTGTTACTAAAATTTAATTTAACCTACGTTTAAAAATCCGTAAATTGTCGATTAAAAATTGTAAGAAATGTTGTACTTTCATTTCTTTTTTTATAAACATTTTTTTTATACGACATACCACCTCTCGATTCGAGCGTGGTATGGAGCCTCCCCACCACTTGGCTGTACGTAACGGTTACATACATTTATATTGTTTTTACGCTGTGCGCAGGCGCGTACAAAATGGTTGCTAATAAGAACCGTTAAAAAATGATTAAAAAAAAATAATAACATGAAAATCCAAACAAAAACGAATTGTCCGACATCTTCTGTGTAAAAAAAAAAATAGTAATCATAATGAATCGAAGCTTTATAAGAGGGACACTATTTTGAAGATTGAACTAATGTACAGATTTAGCATACATCGCACAACAACGAGCTTATATTTGCGGAATGCGAATGACGTATGGACCACCGTATGGTCATTAATTCGGAGAAGTGCGTATATACCTTTACCTATAGCGTATACGACTATGTCCCTTTCGTTTTGCACGGTGTCTGATATACGACCGAGCGAAATAAAGAAGTCGCGAGCCACAGCAAGGACGGAAAGGGTGGGAAGAGGGGAGGAAGAAGGGAGAGGGACGTAAGAGCCGCCCTAGGCAAAGCAGCGAGCGAAGAAGAGACTCAAGCTCGATCGTCGTCGTTGGTCGTCGTGTCGGGCGTTCCCCAACAGCGCACCTGCCGAGAAACTACGAACGGAGAGACACCGAACTTCTACAGAGTAGCTGCGAGAGAGAAACAGCGTGGACTTTGTTTTGCTATTGCGTTTTGCCCTTGTGCCGCGATAGATTCTCAGCTCCGAGATCAATTATTATTACCAGTCATAAATAAATATCACTGCCGGGCTTATAGGACGCTCTGCTGCGTTCGACGCCCAACCGTGTCTACACATATATGGCTATATAGTATACTACACTCTCAACGGAGCGAAGAGCGTCGCGCGTTCGAGCAAAAAAGAAAAAAGTTTCTTGTCTTTTCTTCGCGACTTTCTTTTCTCTCTCTCGCTCTCTCTCGGTCTCTTCTGGCTTGTCTCAATGTATAAACGGTGCGAGCTAGACTCTCCTAGCGGTCTCTTTGTGACGCAGACCGCAGGCAAGCTGCATCGGATGTCCGATGTATGTTCTGTAGCATCACGGAGATACAAGTTTCTCGTAGGTACTGAGCACAGTAGGTTTAGTAGTACAGGGCATATGGGATATTTAAGGTCAAGTCAAAGCAATTTGCATCTTTTAGAGAATTCATTGTATATACACTTTCTCGATTAAAACATTTATTTAATTAGAATTTGAGGAATTTGAGACGAGGAAAAAATCTGAAAAAATAATTAACGTGTTTTTAGATACAGAGAATATTTAGTTTAAATAATAATAATAATAATAATAATAATGGAAAAAAGTTAAATTAAAAAGAAAAAGAAAATTGGTAAGAAAACTATTTTTTAACAGATTCGATAGTGAATTTTTAAAATATGAATAAAAAATAAACTTATTGATTTATCAAAGATACCAGGAACATTGATTTTTAATAATAAAAATACCAAAATGTTTAATAATAAATCAGCGAAAAATGTAAGTGTTATAATGTTTATTTAATGCTATAGTTAACAATTATAAATATAGTAGCAAAATTTAAAAAATATTTAAACAGGTGCTATTTAGGTTCTGTTAATTTTTGTTTTTTTTTTTCATTTATCGAGTAAATCCAAATAAAAGCAAGGTGTGAAACAGAACGTTAGATATTCCCTTTTTTTCAAATGGCTAGTACTTAACTCGATTTTACTATCGTAAGAAAAGTTGGTAATGATTTAAAAAAAAAGATTATCCAGACTATAATTCCTCTCCGACACTCTTCACATTTACACGTTCAATTCTATGTTTAAAAAATAATAATTCGAGACCTCCGCAAAGATGAGCATATCATAAATATTTCTTTTTACGACTCATAAGCTATTTTGTTCTCACATTAATTTGCTCGTGCCACATAAACTACAGTTACGGCCACCTCCGGATAGGTGTAAAAATGTCACTTTATGACGAAAAATTTATTCCATAAATTTCAGAAGAATCAAAGAGAACTAATAAATAAATAGTATCAGAATTCAATTATTCTTTTATCCGAATTATTCATCTTCAATCATAAAAATCTACAGATTTTTTTTTAGGTACACTGTATGGTAATTATTAAGGAAAAAAAAGGATCAAATACGAGGGTCACGGGAGAGGTCAACGTGGGCTGGAATGGCCCATATGTTTCCCTTCCGTATAGCTGACTCGTGAGCCAGTTGACCACGGCTCTTTCGTCTCTTGTATATGCTCTGTAAGTACGGCTCTCGTATATACACAGAGAGTGCATAGTTCTCTGATACTACAAGCAGGCATATAGTCTTCCAAGAAAAGCTGCTGCTGCTGCTGCTGGTGATGCCTGCCGCGAAACCAGCGGAAGAGATGAGGCCCACGCACTCCTGTAACTCTCCGCTAGTAAGCTCAGCGCCGCTATTGCGTACGATACGAGTGTTGCTGCTGTTTCTCCTGTTCGAAAGTTAAACGTGGGAGCCCGACAAACGTTTCATACAAGAAGAAGGTATAAAAAAAAAAATTAAATAATAATAAAAACGGTGAATGACGGAGTGAAGAAAGAGCGAACGTGTGAGCAGAAAACACGGGGTTTTGCTTTTTGCCACTCGTCGCCTTTTTTTCTTTAAAATATATAGTCATTTCTTGTTGTTTACAAACCTATTGAAAGGCGTGCTTTTTCTCAATAGAATTATAGAAGCTGAAACAGCTTACACTGATTAATTAAAAATTACAACTTGTGGTTTACACGATGAAAAAAAAATTCTTGCAAAAACAAATGGTTATAATTATTAAACGGATCTTTTAATATAGCATAAAATAATGTATTATATATTTTTTTAAAACGGATTATACAAAAATATTAATTATTTACTTTTTCTGTAATACAGAAAATTAACAGAAAATTGACGACAGAATTTTTTGTTGGTCAAATTAACAAAGTTTCTGTTACAAAATTACACAATACACAAATATCATTTCAATTTTGTAATTTATGAAATGCCTCATAGGCGTTCTCATTTTCTGCGAAAACGCAGGTAGGATCGAGTTTTGAAATTCGTAGACTCGATTCTCTGTACCAAAGCTCGGTGTCTGTGGGATAGTATAAAAGTGCCAAACTGGTAGACGAAAGAAGTAAAAGTAGCGCTAGTAGCAAAACTCGAGAGTGAGAAAATCTTATGCCAGAGGCTATGTGCAAAAGTCGGAGCTGCTGGCTTCGCACCCTGGCACCAATATCGTTGCGAGAGTATCTCGGTAGCGTCAGAATTCTTTGCCGTATCGAGTGAAAACTGTACGAATGTACAGAAATAGATAGAATGCTAGAACGTGTGCCGCGTCAATGCTTTACGACTTGGGCGTCGCGACGAAACGACGACATTGGACGATCCGCAGCTCGCTGTATAAAATGTATGCTTTTGCTGCTTGTATACTATACAATACGCTCTATAATAGTATCTTTTTCTCCCTCCCTCTCTCGGGCTGGGTTTCCTACGGCGTTGCTATCGACGCGTTCACGTATAATATGTTCCTCGTGCGATATAACTGTAACACAACAGAGAACTCGCGACCGAGAAGACGACGGGGTCTGCGGGAGAGTCGACGGTGCGAGCGTTACGATCTCCGTTCGATTTCACTCTGCCTAATGGCAACAAATTGTCGTCTAGAGGCTATAACTCAGGACCCTCACAGTCCGACTACACACCTCTTTCTCACTCTTATCCCCGAGACGCGCAGTAATGTTCCACTGTGCCGCGTCATTGCTGCCCGCCAAACTGCCCCGACGATAGAAGAGCAAAAATAATAAAAACAAATAATGTAATGATATGTCGGACGTAAAAGTATATCGTGAAATTTTTTTAAGATTTCTTGGGTATACATTGTTGCACGGAATTTGCCTTTATTGAGACTCAAACTAACGAATTATCACTTTTGCAAACAATTGTTGAATTAATATAATTTATATACATCAGTTTATTTATACAATTTTTCTTTGACATTTTAATGAACTCACGAAGTGGACATCGATCAATAAACAAAGATAAAAATTGTAAATTTTGAATCGAGAGAAACGGCGAGCATCTTGACGGTGTAGCAATAACAGCGCAGGAGTCCGCATTGTTTCAGTTACGGTGAAAATGTTAAAACATCGAGAGCGATCTATCTTCGTTATATACGTTTGACTGCCAGGAGCGCGGGATTCGTGTACTGGCAGGAGAGAGCAAACTTTTGATTCCTGCTGGCTGTTGTTTTTCGCGTATCGACTAACGGGCCGTGTTGCTTCACGTGTAATTGGAGAACTCGCTCTCTGTACGTGTATATCGCCTCGCGCCCGCACACGCATTCCACGCCGCTTTTACCCGATAAAGTGTATAGGATATACCAGTATGCCCTCTGCGTACACTTTATTGAAAGCCCCGGAGAATTTCATTTAGGCTAGGGCTCGTTTGTCCGTACGGGCTTCACGCTTGTGAGGAAGGAACCAACGTCGAGTGCGATGCCTGATAGATGTGGAAATACCCGACGATATACAGAGAGCAATCCAATTCAGCTGTAGTATATGAAGCAGACGGCAAAATAATCGCAGTGCACAAATATTTTTTTTTTTTTCAAACGGTACGAGATTCCCGAAATAATAATTAAAATTCGAGATATTGAACATGGGGATAAATTGATATTGGTACTATTAAATAATATCTATATTTCATACATATCACATTGCTTCCTTTCATTTAGTAAGACAAAGTATAGGGGATTGAAAATTATTAGAAACTTAGGATCGTTTTTTTTTTCGAATTAATATGAATTAAGTCTTTTTTTTCGATATTCGCTAAATCATGAACATTCCATCTATTTTTACAAATACAGGTGAGATTTAAAGAAATCTTCTGTAGTTTAAACTTTATAAAAAATAAATTATTTCCTCTGCAGAGGCTTTCTACTAATGAAAATTTCGTGTTTATGTGAATTATTTGTTTTTATTTGCTGCCTTTTCTACCGTTTCTACAGAATTTGATGTTTTTGTCGAAAATGCAATGTTTTTTAGGTCCTTAATATTTTTCTCAGTTCTTGATTCCATGACAAAAAGCTCAAAAACTGTGAAATTATTATCTGTCCGCGACATTGGGAAACTCGTTGAAACCGTAGCGTGTTTAATCACCAGGAAAAACTCGTGGAAAAAAAGATGCTTGACCTCGAGAGTATCCGCGAGAGATGCAATTAGAGCATTCGTCGCGTTCGTTGGCCGCCTGTCGTCTGACAAGCGATCCCGCCGCGTGCGATCGTGGATCAAGGCGAGGCATCGGCAAGATCTGCCGCGTGAAACGAGCTACTCTCTGCGCCGATGCCCCGAGGATCATGGCCTCGGCCTCGGCGTGTGTATCACACGCCCATGGATTTCTCGTATCTTAACCTGACGTGAGAATTGAAATTCAAAGGATATCACTCGGCCACCGGTTTTCATCGACAGGAGGGCGCAAAGCCGAGCCTACCTACCGAAGACGAACGACTCGCACGCGGCGCGAATGAGCGACAGTGTGCGTACAAAGTAAATACACATAAATATATAGAATAAAGGTGTTGAATATGGACCATTAAATTACATCGGGCCTATATATTTTCTAATTCCAAAAGACAAAATTACACTTTGAACCATGCAATATCCGCCCAAATATGGATTTTACATGTATGAAATATTTTTATGTAGCTTTTTTTTTTATTAACGTCACCTTTTTTTTCTGGTTATAGGCGGCGAAAAATGATTACTTGAGGGGTCAAACTTTCAAATAGCTATTTATGATTTTCTCAAGTATTTTTACTTAGGCATTACCAATCAGTTGGTTGGTGTTATTGTGCTAATCAACCGAGATGATGGATCGCAATCGATTGATTACACAACTTCTGTGAAACTAACCAACAAAGATTGATTAATACACAATAAGTAGTCTATAGCATATCCTACCATGGTTGATATCTATCAATTCGGTGGTTCTCCCAACTGTCTTTTTTTCTCCGTGTATGAATTGAGAATCGAATAATAACGGGACATAAAAAGTCCTCAGGATACCTTGGCTATTATTTTAGCAAAGTATTAGCTGTAAAAGAAAGAACACTTAAAGTAGACTCTAAGACTCTAGATAACCATTTTTTAAACGTATTTACATTATTTACAGGGATCAAGAAATTTCATGATTTCTGTAAATAGTCTGGCATGTTTTGATCCCATGAAAAGTGAAGTTCAACATTTACATTACCTCTCGATTGTCATTACATGTCAACGTGTGAATTTTCAAAAAGGGTTCAGATCCCTTATTCGTGACCATCTCAACGCGCCGTGCCATATTCAACACCTTTACTATATATTGTTGAAGCCTCTAGTGTAGTATGAAATCGATCGTTGAAAATTTACGATTGCGTCTATAAAGAGCATAGCGCGTCGATCGGTGACGCCTCGATGGCGCGCGGCAGATCTCTCGTCGTAGCCGTCACCAAGATCGCGGTAAAACTAATAAATAATACATTTCTGATACGGGTGGTCGAGTGAGCGAGCCGATCGAGAGAGAACCGGCAAGAAAATGTCTCTCGCGCCGCCTTTGAAGAGAAGAGAGGAGAGGCTCGTAGAGAAAGCGCGACGACGAGGACGACGACGACGACAACAACAACAACGACGACGACGAGAAGAGTACGATGAGAGTAAAGGAGGAACGATGAGCGAACTTAGCTTGAGCTCACCAACGTGTATCAACTACGTATATGTATAACCGCTTCTATTCCGGAATGTCGGCATCCTCATTAAGCCGGTATAATGTCGGTATATCCTTAATACGAACGTACGTGCGGCTCACGCATAACTATATAGTGATATAAATGCTTATAGCGCATGTGTACCTTGCATAAAGCGTGTGTATGGCTACACGCAAGGCCATACGAGGGTTTTCTTCCAATGTGAGACCTTTTGCCACTATGTGCGTCGCCACGGTGACGTTCCACGGATGTATTTACGAAGCACCAAGGGCTGCCATGATTCGCCTCGACGACGACGAAGAGAGTAATACACTGGGCAGCGAGTAATATACACTATGGTACTCTGCGAATGCGTTTGGTTGAATGGGGTCTCTGTGTGTTGGCGCCACCGTGCGTTAAATTTCCCTGTGGTACGTGCTATTATTTGACGTTTGCTGGGTTTCTTGGCGTGTAAAAATAGTAGATAGTGAAGTACGTCATTGTGTTCATATTTTGCACAAGTCTTGGGCTATAAATGTACATTTTAGTCGTGTTCAAATATGGATAATGTATGAAGAAGGCCTTGAAGGTTTATTAGAATTTGCGAGTGTGCTATTAGTCTGGTAGTTGTGGGTTTTGAAATCAAAGAAAAGTGTAAAAATACAAGATTTATGCCACGTTTTGTCATATCTTTCCCATAGATCACAAAATAATCATCCCACAATAAAAATTGTTTAAAAAATCAATAGAACTCGCGTTTTGACATAACTTTTATTTTTTGGGATGTTCTGTCGAGGGTGTTTTGTAGTGGGATGTTTTTTTTTTACGGTTTGTCCTGGTTGTCCTTTCTCATACCTTGTATTTTTATGAACTTAACAAGACTCATGATTGTGCAAAACATGGTTTAATTCCGCATTCTTAATTACAAATTTGGGAATTTTTTTTCCAGGCTTTCGATTATCGAAATTTAATTGTGATGTAAAAAGGTCAGCACCTTATTATTACTGTTTACTTTTGAAATGTTACATTACTTTGAGTGCAATGTACTGAAGTTCCATTTGCACTTTATTTTAGATACGTAACATCCATTTCGTTTTTTTCAAATTTATAAATCATCAAATGTCTCTTCCTCATTGCGTTCTCCTTCTTCGGTAGATGAATCCAAGACTCCATCCTGCCTTCTTGTACTTCACACAAACGTCAGTGGGTATCCAGACAATTATCCGCACGACAATGAGCGAGTGCACGTAATTAATTAGGTCGACGATGCTCATTTTCTCGGTGAGGTCTCTGTGTACCAACGGCAACCACAGTAACCAGTCGGGAATAGAGACGCAAACACAAGTTCGCGGTAGTGTAGTAGCCGAAGACGAAGAAGAAGAAGAAGCCGCGGCGAAGTAGTAGAAGAAAGGCCGAGGGAGGTGAGGGGAGTCTAAAGGGAAGAGAACGTCGAGGAGTAGAAACACGACTATCGTGACAACAACGACGACAACGACAACGACAACGCTGAGAGAGTCGGAGAGAACGAGCGAAATGCCAAGGAGACCGGTCGTCGCAATCGTCGTCGTCGTCGTCGTATTCGTCGTCGTCGTCGTTTCGCCGTTCCTCTTCTCTCCCTTTGATCCAAGGATTTGCGGCTCTATTTTGCATTCCGTCTCGTCTACCACGTTGCCTGAGATTCTCTCGCGCACTTTGTCTCCCTTATACTCGCTTCCCTCTTTCCACTTCTTCTTTTACATGTACAGCATAAAATGCATTGTATTGTATACATGTAAGCAATACGAGAGAACGGGGCTAGTTGACACATTTTTTGCTTTTTGATATAAAAAAAAAATATGATTGATAACATTGTAGTAAAACCTACCAAATTTTTATCACAATCAGCTTAATGCTTGATGATAAATGTTCATTTGAATTTTCTTTATTTAAATTTTTATAAATTCTGATCATAAAACTTATGCATGGAATTGATATCTAAATTCACAATAAAAAATATAATTCTGGTAGCACTTTCAAGACTAGCAGGACAATATCACCTCTGAAGACTTTTCGTTTGTTTTTTAGTTCGCTTTTAAAATCTACATCTATTATTTACGAGTGACATATATTTATATTAAGTTTTGAGGGATCGTCTAGAACATAAGTGATGCATGCTTTAAAAATGTATCAACCACAATTAAATTTTTTTTTATAACTTCACTGAAAATACATTAGCACTATAAATGTGGTGCAACCGTTGATGTTTGCCCCTGACACAATTAGCCCCGGCCTCTTCCCTGCTGTACATATCAGTCTTTCTTCCCCGATCCTCTTTCTCTTCGCAAATCTTTCTTCCAGCTCTGTAAGCGGCCTCGCTTTAAAACGAATAAAATTAAGACGAGCAAAGAGGCAAAAGCTTGGGGTATTGTCAAGCAACCGCTAGGCCGAGCAATTAGCCCACGCCTTCTCCCTCGCGTACTTTTCATCTCGTCCCCTTTAGCCCTCCTGACGTTCTTCTTTTCCCGCCGCTATCACTCGAACCATTCCTCTTCGTTTATTCCGAAGTTTCTTGCTCTGTGCATTGCGCTGGAAAAGAGCGAGAGAAAGAAGGAGAGAATGATACACAGAGGAATGGTAGAAAGATGCCAAAGTCAAAGAGCGATCTTCGGTTTACCCGCGGGACGGCTTTGCTTTCACCTCACCCTTCTCTCTCTCTCAGCTCCTCATTCTATTCCTTTCCTTCGAGCTTCTCTCCGAGCCAAGAAGTCCGCGTTCTTTGCAGCCAATCGGACGGGTTACAAGGCTGCCTTCGTGTTGCCACAGCCGCCAGCACATCAACGCGAAATAGACTTGCTAACCGCGTGGTGTCTGCGACGCTTGACGAAATTAGCGACCACGCGGATCCTCGCAATTTTTGGCACGCGTCTACAAGCCCACCAGACGCACGTGCGACACCCGGCTATGTGGATTTTCGTCTTAACGCAAGTGTGTGTACGTGAAAACATACCAAATCAACGTGCGTGCATCGAATAATTACGTTCGGCACGATAATAGGGCTACGAAATTTCGTCAAAGCTTTTAGAGACAAATTTGAGAGGACCATCAACCGACCAAGCAATACATGTTATTTGCACATTTGCTTTTTTACGTGTACTTTTTTATTTAATGGAAGGTAAATTGTCTGGATGGATGATTAAGGCTATTTCTGGCAAAGAACGTAGTGAAATCGACACATTAACATTTTCGTACATTCAAGAATACTCTATATTTACTGTTGAGCCATTTTACAACTAAACAAGCAATTTTTTTAAATTGGGCTTTTAATTAACTGAACGAACAATAATCGCCGCGGGCGATTTACAAATTTTGTTTTTTTTTTCGATTGTTATACATTTTTTTAAACTTTAAAGTCTTTTTTACAAAAAATTGTATGTGTTAACCGATGTTAAAGTAACAAACAGATTTATTTATTTATTTAACTCCATTATTTTTTACCAAACACATCACTCCAATTTTACAGATTTATTTTTTTTATAGTTTTTCCCAACATTCCTGCTATTATTTTGTTTAGTCATTAATATAAATAATCAAGTAATCAATATTTACAAAAAAAAAATTAAAAACCTGAGATCGTTAAACTCTTAACTTTTACCACGTTTCTCTAATTTGCAAAATTACCGCTTAATTTTTAGGCTTGTCGCCCAGTAATGGGTTTAAGACGATTCCCCTCGAGCTTCGAGGGCATTTTCTAGTTGAACGAGAGAAACGGTTTCACGGTGTACTATCGCCAGACACTATCGCAGTTAAAAGGAGAGAGGGAACCAGCGTCTAATTAGAGGCGCGGGGTTCGTGCCAAAGTCAGCCAGCATGTCGGGATCAGAGGACGAGAGTTATAGTATATACGTCGAGAGCGGGCCAGTTAGTCACGCCTCTCGATCATCGACTGAATTTATCGGCGATGTGAGACGGGAAGGTTTGTGTGATACGTGTAAGGTTGGCGCACGTATGTATAATTCCGGCTGAAGTAGCAAGATGGAGTGAGTGAGAATCTTCGCTCGAGCTTGCAGAAGGATCCAAACGAGCAGAGAAACCAGCGAAGAGGTAGTAAACGACGCGTGTCTCTATATACTGGCGCCTCTCGTCTGCCTTGAGGTCGACGGGCGGAAATCCGAATAACCGAGCTGAGGTGTCGATGAAAACGACTCTACTCCGTAAATACGTATTATGTACGTATATATGGGACATTCCATATCAAGATTACTTAACTGGGACGATTTTTCGATTAAAAAAAAAATTTGTATTGTGAAATTCTCCACACAATTTTTTTTTGCCTTTTACCCTCTTCGATTGTTTTTAAAGACTTTTTTTTTACGTACAGTTGACTCTTAAGATAAACTACAATTTCATTTAAGAATTGATTTTTTAATACTTTTTTTTTATAGAAAATAAAATTTATTGTAAAACGCAGATATTTTTGGGAATTTTGGATTATGATTTTACAGATGCGTTTATTACATGCAAGTAAATTTATTTTCGCAAAGAAATTAATTTTTCAAAATATATTGACTTGAGTTAAATTTACGGAGTACACTTTTGGCCTGGAACAGTCCCTGTACGCTACAAAGGTGGAAAGATTGCAAGAGCTTCCCGAGTTGAATAACACGGAGCTTTTATGTAATAGTTTATATTAGTAAGTCTTGGGAATACAGAAATTTATAGTTAGGGGTGAGTGGAAAAATAGCTCGTAAAAATAAAAGACCCAAGAGAATCGCATTTCGCGGAGGGAAAATGGTAGCCAGAGAGTGCTCGTGTTACCAGAAGGGACAGAATTCATTTGTGACGCTTAAATTGCGTTTTAAAGTCGCTTTTCCTCGGCGTAGCCAGGAGAAGAGAAGCTCGCAGTAGCGAGAGAGAAATAGTGTGAGAGAGCAGCAGGAATAGAGAACAGTGAAGAATCTCGGCGTAGGATTTTATTCGGTTCGCCTCTGGCACTGGGCCAATCCACCAATAAAATTTCTCTTTATTCTCTTGCCGACAATGTGCCCCCCCGCCCAACCCTCGAGGACGTTTCTT
The DNA here is from genome assembly GCA_964016905.1 of Perithous albicinctus. Lineage (NCBI taxonomy): Eukaryota > Metazoa > Arthropoda > Insecta > Hymenoptera > Ichneumonidae > Perithous > Perithous albicinctus. The sequence continues at coordinate 18,013,762 of OZ024696.1, read as the reverse complement.
TTTCTCGTTGCCGCGCTTCGCAGCGCCCATCTCTTTTGGTTCGCTCTGTGAAAGGACTTCCTATTGGTGCACGCGACCGCGCCGCACATACAGCACGGAAAAACTCTCTCGCGGTGCATTTGCAGCACGTGTTAATCCTGTCGAGAGAGTTTATGTCTCGTGAGGAGATTATAAGTCACGGGAACAGACGTTTCCTGTACATCTTCGTTTTTTATCTTTCTTCCGGCAAACTTTTTCGCTCCGATTCCTCGTAATTGTTTAAAGAAAATCGATTCACTCTTAAATCTGAAAAAAAAAAAAAAACAGTGAACGTTTAGTATTTCGATGTTGCAGGAAATAAATGAACAAATTCCCAGGCCCGAATATGAAAAATTATTGGAAAAGTTTCGTTTTTTTTTAAATAAAAAAATTGTAAAAAAAATGGAATTCCTGCTGCAACTCTTTATATTTGGTAGTAGGAATTTTTAAATATAATCATAACACCGTCAAGTACAATTAAACGTATGAGATTTTTTTACTCATTTTTCGGAAAACATGTTCTGCACAGTTTTAAAGTGCGATATTCTCGAAACTGCATTAAAGATGTAGTTTCAATGCAAAGAATTTTGAAGAAATCAACTTTAAATTTTTACAGGAATCATATAACATTTCAATACACTAGTTATACCTAACCCAAATTTTCCAATATTTTGTTCTGTTTTTGTTCTAGCTCAGTCACCTGATGTTCGTTCGTATCTCACTCACTGACTAATGCGTTCAGCGCAGCACTTCTCCTGCGTTTCTCCTGGAATCTTGGCCCAAATGTCCTTAATTAAAATTTGGGACGTTTTTAAATAACCTTTAAGCGGAATTTAAAATAATAATGACAGGCTTGCAGTATTTGTTGTTCAGTGTCTTTGTGTGAGATTCTCATCTCTGATATCCTGGGGCGCGAGTATGCAGTCGTTGACGCCATTAGCGTGGCTCTTAAGTCCTCGTATGCCATTCTCGCTGTCGCAGTGCGAGTTAAAAACGCTCCGACCAAAAGCCCGCGAGTAAAAAGCTCTCGTGAGCACGGGCTCTTTTTCTCTGTTTGCTTTGCTGCTGTTTGGATCAGGCCTCGAATCTGTTGCGGTCTTTCGTTGTACCGCATTGCTTTTGCCGCAAGGGGTCTCGAACGCGAGATGAGACCCGAACAAGCGCGAAACTGTCTCCTCCCATTGGGGACCAAAACAAGTTAGCCGTGTGTTCCGGGCAGAAAGTGCGGATCGCGCGCGCGAACCTCGCGCGACAACCCGAAGAAACCGACTGCATTACTTAATGGCGTGCGTGCTCGGGCTGCCGTTTACCTCTCAGAGGATTCGGGGCAAAAAGGGCAATGGCGGTTTGCGCGGGTCCCAACAGCATCTTATGGGTCCTATGGGGTACGTGACTCCCCTGAAACGCGTCGACAAAAGTGCCTGATAATTACGTCACCGTGTGTTGGTACGTGTGTCTCACGATTTCTTCGGTTGTACTACGTATTCGGACTTGTCAGTCTTTACTGAAACTTATAGTGACGTATTCGCAATGATGCTCACAAACTGGGGAACTTGAAGCGGCTTGTCATGTCGGTTTCAAAGCAGAAAATGTGGTTTTACTTATAAACATTGTCATTATCTTAGTGTTACATCAGTTAACATGTCTTTAACAGGATCTTCTTTTAGCTAAAGAAGTAAAAGTATATGGAAGGAACGAAGTATATGGCTGATAAATGGTTGATCAATGATGTAAATGCGGGAATTCCAGTCTCTATCAGAGTGGGTATTCTATAAATTTAACTTTTCAATTTCGTTTCTGGGGTTTTTATTAGACAAGACGTAATAATGAAAGACCAGCTCTAATGCGGCTTAAATCTTACACGCTTAACGAGCTAACCAGATTCATCGGCAACATATCTAGACCCGATCTGACTGAAAGTCTAATCAGGCAAGAAGTAACAATGCCAAATCCGGATCAGACAGGAATTAAATCTTGAGAGTTCGATCAGGCAAGCCTGATATCTAAAAGAATCTTGGTGCAAAAAGTCAATCAGCCTGAATAAATTTCTACTCCGGAGGAAATTTATTCAGGCTAATCTCTGTGAGTTCATGAACTGGATTATCAACGGATAGCAGACAACGTTTTGTTGATTCTCGAAAATCTGAGAGGTTCCAGCGATTTTTCAAGTATCCCATCTGAGACTTCAACGAATCACAGTTTTACCTGAAGATCGTAAGGGTGAGAGAATGTCTTCGAAATCCATTGCCTCGCGCTGTCTTATCTCAGTCAATAAACTTCTAAAGCTATCGAAATGTACAGGTTCTTCAAGTTGAATTAAACTGGAAATGTGCTATTTTTATTCACATATTCCAAGGGGTCGCCGAGCATATAAAGCTATAGTGTTCTCCACGAGCGATCAATAAGTGGGATATTCCGTTTAGTATCGATGATAACGTTCTAGAAGGTTTACTATATTATACCATAGCCTATAGACAAACGAATTCCTTAGCACACGACACACTTTCATCCAAACCCATACAGCGCATGTCTGTCAGATTATTCTTAAGCTATCCGTATTATAGTGTAGTTTCCTTCGGTAAAGCACCCACGACTGGATCTAGAAATCTCGTGTTGGATAAAGCGAGAGAACTAGGGTCTCTCGCCTGGTTCTCGCCGCAAGGCTAACGACGAAAATTCGTTCGTTATCTTAATGGGATGGGTATATATATATATACATATATTCTGCTTCGTTCTTCTTCCACGCGCAACGTTCGTAGCCTCTTCTTTCATTCATCTTATGTACCACATACGTGTATAATACATCGACGTCGAGCTCTATACTTCTCTTTACTCCTCTTCGTAGCGGTTAATGGCGGATTTTACGGTTTGGCGACGGCTTTCTATAAATTAACCGGTTTTACGATCGAACGATATTCAATAATAATAACAACATTACTATCATTATGACTATTTTATGGATTTTCGTCAGGGCGTATTTACGATCGCCATTAATTCACGGTTGCTACTTCTCCCGAGCGACAGACCTAGTAGTATGTACTTATTATTCCTCGCAGATCACCGACGTTGTTGTGTCTCCCCTCATTCGTGAGATCCGAGCGTTGACAGCCGTAAAGCGATATTCACGTTCCATTGGCGGTGATCGTTGAATGATTTTTGAACATGGGTAAAGCACCGCTGAAATTACCGCGATTCGACAATTTTAGCTACACTGATATTGGCATTCACTCTGGCACTCACGCGAGTAAGTGTCTCAGCTCGAGATGCTGTACCAAATATCCAACAAGAAATGTCCTCGCTTTGACACATAATCATAACACGAATACTTAACGAAGAAACATTATTTTTTAAAAATAGTTATTTAAGCTGATAACAAGTTATTTTGAATGTCGTAATTTAGCAGAACATATATACCTAACAATTTTATCAGGCTTTAAAGAAAATACATTATGATCATTTGTAATTAATAAGTATTTAATTTTTTTACACATTGTGTTTTTGGAGCGATATAACATCCATTTTTTTGTTTAAATTGATCTAGTATAATAGTTTTATATTTATAGATTATGTGTATACGTGATTTCAATTATCCTTATGAAGTTCCCTACAACATTGTTATTATTAATAAATAAAATTGTTAGTATCAATAAAAATATATATAATAGGTTATTAAATTTTGAAATTATAAACTTAATAAACATTATTGTATGAAAATAGGGACATTATGAAGTGTTTCTTTTACACTGATTTCTTCAAATTACTTGTACACATAAAACAGATTTAGTTAAATGAACATCGTAAAGATGGCTTTTAAAATAATTAATATTCCCCCGACGGTATAAGTAAATTAAGCACAATTGAAAGTGTCAACAGTAGTTACATGTCTTTTGCATACATTCCTCAATCTCTCGCCACAATCCTCTAAGTCCACAAGCCAACTGGTTTCATTGCAATCATTTTAGCATGCGTGACAGAGTCTTCGCCACAGTATCGTGTGAATGGTGTACACAAATCTGCTTGGAATCGTGCAGTTAAATTTCAAATACCAACAGAACCGTGTGAGGCCTGTTGAGCGAGAATATAGCAATCTGATGTTCACGCGGGCACGCAACGTGTACATGCGAAAGCGCACGCTACGTATCCATAGGAGGTTCTTGAGGTTTCGCGCAGGGTTCCGGCAATGTGTTTCCGCACGCTCCAACTCTGCGTTTGCATGCAGGTGTCAGTACTGTTCAAGAGAGATCCACTCGTATACTCTCATACGGAGAGGCTGGGTTATAGTACCACTAAACCCAAAGCTTTCATGTGTAGCATACATATGAGGTATTCCATGTCAATATTTATTTATACGAGCCCTTCTTCATCAACTAGAATTTTTTTTTTTAAATTCACTGCAAGATATTCGACATATTTCTTGAGATAATGAAATTTTCGATTTTCTGTAAATTTCCACTTTTGCTTCCATTTTACTGAAAGTAACGAAAAATAATATTCCCACATGAAATTACACTTCAAAACAAAAAAACTTTTATATACTTATTTTTACGACACAGCTTATACCTTGAAGATACCAGAATTTTCATTTTTTTCCCCAGAAAATTTTAAACATGAGTCGTACAAAAATCGTATTTATAAAATAAATAAAAATTGTGTATGCCTAATTCACTTAGAGAAATAATAAAAAAAAAAATTAATCTATATCGAAGATGGTCCGTGATCAGTGTCAGTGAATTGGCATCGAATACCTTGTATATATCCTTGCAACTTGGATGCCTTTATACAACAGAACAGCACATAGTATGTATACCGAATAGATCCGCTATCTGGGGAAACGAAGCGACTCGCCGATACATCATTTGTCGCGTCGGTGCTCCGCGTCCTCGCGCTCCTGCCTCTGTGACTCAATTATCGGCATGCCGCCGGCTCTGGCAAAATGCAAGAGCACTGTACAATGTCCACAAACACACTAACACTTAGGCGTTTTGCATATATTCGTTTAGGTGACTGGTGGAGTATTCGAGCTGGCTGGCGAACGCGTGCGAAAGCGTTTACCGTGTCGTTTTCATAGTACTATATTGGGTATATGTATATGGTGTACGGCTATGCACGGTAATGGCCTAGTGTTAGAGAGGACAGAGAGCTAGTGCACGGGAAACGAGACTTGTCGAGTGCGCCGCGCCTGGACATGCAGTGATAAAAGCCACGCTGCTGCCAGACACCGGTAGCTACGGTACGAGTCGATGTCGCCGTCGTATAGTCACGCCGTTTTGGTACCTTCCGCTTTCATATAGGCGAGCGAGAGCGAGTCAAAAGCACCACATTGTGAGTGCATAGCGAGATCATTTTGTCGGGGCAAACCATATCGAACCGGTGGTCACCGCAGTGCATCCCGTGGTGACTCAAACGATTACGACACACCTCCGACGGTCTCGAGAAGACGTAATTATTATTATCCTAACGGCGAGCCATGTGCCCCCAAGTGCCGAAGCTTCACCCGGGGTATTATGGTTATTTAATCGGTCTCGCACACGCACACACACTAGCAGTCTGGCGAGAAGCTTTCCGCAATATCGTTGAAACAAACGGAGGTCGAGAACCTTCATTTTCATCCAATATTCGGTGCACTGATTTTTCGTCAGTTAAAAAGTATTGCGAGTCCATGAAATATAATTGGAACGGGTAAATGTTTTATTGATTCTGCTGAAAATTTATTGTTAGCCACTTCGAATTGCTGTGGATTCTGATGACATATATAATAAATATTGTCAGTAAATCTAATGACCAAAAGTTGCAGAGTAGAGCGTTGCTCCTCGCTTTCTGGCAGGACATTCGTTTTCAACAATTTACAAATAATTTTTTTTTTGTAGAATTAGAAGTAATAAAATGTTTTAAATTTAGAAATGTTTACTATTTAAATTAGTAGAGTAAAAAATGATCGAGTTTATAAAAATAATTATATTAAAACAAAAGTGACATTTTCTTTTGAAGGTTTGTCGAATTGACTTTTGTAATAGACACATTTACTTCTGTACAAATTATTATACCTTTTTTTGTAAAATTTTACGTTTAGCAAAAATGGTGTCAAATTACCAGAAAGTTTCAGTTCATTTGAGATTCTCAAACGTTCTGTTAAAACTACACAATTTTTAATATCGTCTTTTCTATGCAAAGCTTCCTCTATGAGAAATGAAATGTTAACCTTCCGCAGGCGCAACATTTTCAAACTGATCAGAACGAACATCATACCAGCAACAATTTCAGTATGTACATTTTTTTAGAAACTTGCACATTTTTTTCAATGTCCCTAACCACTTTTCTTTAACGTCCCATCTCTCAAACTGTGGGAACCTAACGATTGAAACGCGGCAACAGCAACAGCAGCAGCTTTCATCTCTCGCGTTCCGTTATTTTGCGAGAAGGATGGTGGATCTCCGATAACAGGTGGCACACACCGAGAGCTCGTACCACGGATCGTTAGGTGTAAAATCCTTTGACCTCCCGACGACAAGCTGTATAGATAGACGCACTCCAGCACACTTGTACCATAGATCATCGATCGTTGTGGATAAGCGTTGCAAGCTCTCTTGGGCCATCATTTTTCCAACATTCCGCTTGCCTCTTACAACCTCAAAGGCTTGTAGCGATTGTGGCTACGCGATTATGGGTCTGTATCATCCGCGTTAAATTACTCGTTGAAATGAATCTTAAAAAAAAAAATTGAAAAAAAAAAAATTAAATTAAAAACAAAATAAAACAACAAAAATGGAAGATAGGAAATCATCAGGCTCCATAAGTCTCGGTCTGACGTATCCCGCATGTCTGACATCGGGCAATTCATAATGTAACACATCCGACTTACATATATACGCTGTATCAAGTGGGTATGCAATTCTGCTATTTACATACTTATTACGAACGTGTCGAAAGGGGGTGCAAGAGCGTTGAAGCGTTATATAGGTGAGTTCGTGCGTGCGTGCAGTTCTGGTGGTAGCCACAGACATTGACTCTCGGACTGGCTGGCTTGGCTGGCGCGTGTTAATGTTAATGGTACCGGCAGCCTTGGCTGTCCTTCCACATTCTCCGATCCTGTACCGTTTTGCTGTATCGCGGTTAACAGGCAGGTAAGAAGCGAAGGATCGCGGGGTAATGGGACGAGGACGAGGAATGGGAGAGAAGTCTCCTTGTGATGTTTCTGCTGCTGCTGCTGCTGGGCGCTCTTCGAGGAGAAACGCGCGGGAGAACTGGACAGAGAGCGAATGCAGCAGCAGCAGTAGTCTTCGTCTCACCCGAGTAATCTACCGGAGGTCTCCAGAAGCGAGAGGGAGAAGAAGCTATAGTTGTACGGCGCTTGCGGGCAAGCCAGTCACTTTTTCTCAACTTAGCACATTTTTCAAAGCCTGTTGACAGCTACCCGGCGTTCTTACCCGTTCTCCTTCCTGCCGTGGCTGAACCACACCGCCGACTCGCCCGCGCTTCGCGATCACCGTAGTCTCGCCACCTCTACGATGAGAACAGAAACGTGAAGGTAGAAATTGGAGAAACAGGAGATGAGGATTTAACAACAATGTTATAAATGTTGTTGCCGTGACACTTCTGACTTTGAATTCTGACAAAGCTTTCATTTGTCTTTCATCTCCTCGTTTGTTTTATTAACTTTACTATTAGACTGTAGTCAGCCAAAGTTCATAAGATATTACCGTAGTTTAGTTGGCATCCACATATTTACTCAGTGAATGCAACTATGTCACAATTACCTCCGCTAATCCTATTTTCTTTATATTTTTATCCCAGTTTTGTCATCGCTTTTATTTCTTATTACTTCAAGTTACTACGTCCAATTCTCCTAGTTTGTAATACGTTGGATCTAACCTCAGTTAAAATATCAATCTTCCGTCTCTTTCTTTTCTCTCGATGCCTTATTTTCTTCTTTGCAGCATACACAGACGAATCCGCGGTAAATCACGTGGCGGCATGGATATAACTCGGTATGTGTGTCCGAAGGTGAATATACCAACCTGCAGTTCTATAAGCCTCAGCGTATAGTTACGGCGTAAGAGTGAGGGAGAACGATGTATTATAGTGCAGGAAGAGCCGGAGGTAAAGCAAGCCGAGGCAAAGCAGGAGCAGCAGTCATGCAGACTATCTCCGATCTGGCATAAATCAACTCAATGCTCGCTCTTAGAGTCTCGCGCGCCCTCCTCTAAGTCCATATTGCCTTCCTTCCTCACAACTACAAGTGATACTACCGCCCAACTACTATTATACTCCTACACTATACTCCTCTCGAACGCGAGATCTCCACCACTGTCTCGAAGCATAAACCCAGAGCTTCGAGTGAGGACTAGAAGCGCACTTACCAGTGAGCTCTAGCGTTATCCCTGGCGATCTGCCGATTATTAATTCAACTCCTGAGCGAGATAGAGCAGAACGGGATGCACCTTACCTCTATAGCTTAGAAGGGTAAACCCTCAAGACCCCGGACAGACTCCGACAGACCGCCCTGGCGTTCAGCACATAATCGCTCGACTTCCTGTCGCGGAATCTCGCGACGGGTGCAAGGAACGCTTTCCAAGATCTCGCCTTGGCTAACCGGCCACTATGTCCGACATAACGCATGGTGCTTCGGACGATTACCACAGTGGTTCTTTGGCTTCTCGCCTCGCATTCCGGAATTGTTGTACGTGCGAGCACTTTACACCTTTGCTGCAATAATCCCTTAAACTGTACAGTCTGACTGTGCGTAACTTATACCGCCGAAAATAGGGAAGAAATCCACCTTTTTTTCGTTAACCTAAGAGTTAACCTAAAAAAAAGTCCATGGCAAGATATTTTTTATTGATTATTCTATGAATTTAAGAAAGCTGCTGTAGATCTGCAATTTTGTGTAGCTATATGGTGCACCAGAATGCTATAGGCCGAAATGCAATTTTTTTGTCACTTCTGGTAGTTTTTGAATCAATCCAGTCAACTGATTTAAATAAAAATTGATATTTTTTATTATTTTAGATGACACATTGGCTATATCGAAATCTCAAATAACAACCTTGGTCAATATGTATAAGAGCAAGAGCATAGAAAAAATTGTGAGTGAACAACTTAACCTGAGTAGTTGGTTGTTATTCGGGATTCTACTATAGTAAAACTCATAGAGTACGAAAAATTTGTAAATAAATTGGTGAGAACCAAGTGCGAGGCTACACTAGAGTACCACCGTTCTCTTTTGCAGACTTTTGCACAGCCCTTTTCAAGAGATAGTCCGATGGGTACCTAAGCGAACGTGGGTACCACTCCACATTTCTCAAAGAGCCGGGCGTTCTCTTGCAATACGTACAGAATTGTGCAGTACTACAGTACAGTACATGACTATATAGTTTAAGTTCGCGTTGCTTTAGAGATCCTTCGTTCCTCGGCGCAGATCGGATAACGAGGCGTAACAAAGGAGTGTCGTATACACTGCAGTTGTGGGGGTTTATATCGTAGGTATACGTACGTATAGGGCCCCTTCTATACGATAGTACTGTGTACTCTCGAGAACCGCAGAATCGTACTCAAGGTACCCCCTTCGCTATCTCGGCTATCGTGAGCATTGCAACTGAGGGCTCGACAGACGCGCGCGTGGAAAAGTAGATCCTTCCGTTCGCATTCGCGGTTCGCGCGAATCCCAAGAGCTATAAATCTAACGAGCTCCAGGCTTTGGCGCTCAGGTCAGGCTGGCTGCGATGATTCATGATCACGCGTGTACTCTTAGGTGTCTGCCTCCAGGGAATTGTATCTACTACCTTTGCTCGGTGTGATTTTGATTTAAAAAGTGCACCGAGTGTGAAACCGGTGAAATATATGGGCTAAAAATACCTTCGAAATAATCTAGGTTTAAAATGGTTCAAAATCAAGTATTGGTTACAAGAAAAATTGTAACGATGTTCCGATTACTACATGAATTTATGCACATTACTTTAGGTGTTTATTATGTACGAATTCATAGAGGGCTATAATACGAATTTTTCGTTCGCGTGTTACAGCTTTGTAGAAAATAGAAAAGTGTAAAGTAAAAAGAACGCGGGAGTAAATCAGTCGGCTGTCGTTTGCATTTATCGATAGAATACACCAGGGGCATTGGGGAGTTTTATTCACTGCAGGGTTTGCCTTGAAGCCATCTCACCACGTTTCGTAGGATGCCAAAAAGCTGACTGAGGGGACAGATGAGAGTAAGGTACAAAGGAAGCTGAGAGTTAGACAGAGAGATGGATAACAAACGGTGAACGAAAAAAGGGGCCAGCTGTAGAACAGCCTAGCTGAATTTAAGCAAGTTTTTGCTGTTACGGAAGCCGAGGTTCTCCCTGTCAATGCAGATGATTGGTGCGCGTGAAAATGGAACGACACACGCTGCGCTCGAAAGAGACGAATTTCCATTTTCACACTTCCTTCCCAAAGTAGAGTCAGGTCGGAATATTGCAAACAAGTTGATCATTCTCAGGCTTTATAAAACTTGCCAACAAGATTCTCACAACGGAAGTGCTTAGCTAGGAGATTCACCAATAGTTCTGGTTAATCGTAGTAAAAATATAATTTGATTCGATGACTGTTCAGTTATTTCCTTTTACTGAAGTGATGTTTTCGTGATCGTTTAATATCCTTGAATAATACTTCTTTATAGTCAGTAAAAAGAGTACTTATTTTAACGTTTAATTATATAAAAATAACCAAAGAATGTTATTGTGTTCAATAAATAAATATCTGTCACAATTACTCGTGTTGACCCTATATTGGTAAGATCTTGAGAGTTGGCAACACTACCACTATAACGAGAGCTCAACAACACGATCAACTTGCAGATCTACTCGCATTTGTAACTGACCAACACGTCAGAGAATGATACATGGCGAAGATATATCCGCAAAGACCTAAAGCAGAAAGAGATACAAATTCAACCCGCTCGGATGCCAACGAAGCTACGTGAGAGGACCTTCACCGCGTCGTATCGTACCACAGATCGAAGCACAAGGAAATGCCAAGAGTTTCGTGAGGCATACAGTAGTATACCGTCTGATCTGGTCATCATACGTGGTCTGGTCAGGATTGCACCTTGACGTTCAGTCGATGAGGTCCCAAGTCTGGTTGGAATGGCTCCGCGAGGACTCCTTCGTCCAACACATAAGAGCCATAGTTTCGTTGGTCAGGATAGCTCGAGTATGTCCTCCGCAACGGCTAAACTGAGGTTCTTCGTCTGTTTTCAGCTATCTCTTACTTCTAACTCTACCCCATAGGGGCAAAAAGGAACGATGATCTTGGAATTCCGCCAGCTTTCGTTCCGTTCTCGCTTCAGTTCGTTCCACCTCGATCCTCTTTGGCCTCCGGCGAGATACAACGATGCAACGAAAGACTCGGTACTAGCCAGTCAACCTGGTCTCACTAGGAAAAGCGAGTTATCCCTATGACGACCATCACGTTTCCTAGTTGCTTCGGGGCATCGTAGCGGGTTGAGCGTTCTTGTTTCTTCGAGAGTCTGTCTTGTACAGTCTCTCTCTTATATTCATTATAACAAGGTGTAATTGATTATTTATATTTGTACATAACCAACGGGCAGTATATCTACTATAACTTGGTTGATACTAAATTGTATGATTTGCATACTAGAGACGTACCTACAGCTATGCAAGAGACTTGCTGTCATTTGTCTGCATTATAATCCCCAGACATATCATAGATTGTCAAGGCGCGTTATCCGCAACGTTGACTTTTTGGCGCACGTATGCATCGAAACAGGGCATCGAGCCAGAAATGAAAAGAATTCTCGTACCCTATTAAAAAGGCGAAACGTTTCTTCTCTGCTTTTCCGGCGCCTTGCATAATGTTCTGGTTCCACAGAACTCCTGATTTTCGGGCTGTAGACTCGTCTCAAACGGATTCTTCTATTCTTTAACTTTTATCCAACCACAAGAAATTTAACCATTAGAAATCCAACCACTATTAGTAATCCAACGCTTTACGAAAAATGAATCGCTCGAGAAGCCAAGAATTACTCTCGACAACCTTGTGATGAACTCATGGCGAGAGGCGTGTGTCTATATATATGATGCTATACATCTTAGCAATCTTATTTACCTACTCAGTTTAGTCGAGCTTCTGTTCTCGAGCGATCATTCTGCTTCTTCACCGCCCACCGTTTCGTTCACTCGCAGCCCACTTTATGCCGCAGCTTCCACCTCGTTACTCTTCCCACCTTTTTTCCTCCACTCTTCTTTCATTCTCTTCTTCGTTGGAACCTTCCAGCTGACTAACAAAACGACACACAGCATTGGGATTGCCGTTTAAGCGACGTGCCCCTTAATATGATTCTCGGAGATGGCGGCTGTCCAAACTCATTGATCGTAATACCAGGTCTCGGTTTCTCGGCGACCGCGACGACGAGGACATGGATGCGGCGTGACGAAAACTTTGCCTCTCTCGACGAAAGAGCTCCTCCATGCTTTGGTAATAAGTTCACAACTGAACGCTCCGAGCTCCCCTCAGAGTTCTTCAGAAACCTTGGAAAGCGAAAGTTTCGGTCACACTCATGGACCAGAGCCCCATCAGACTTTGCATCATAAATTATGTATTTTCGCCCATAATACACATTGGTGATATATCATTATGAAGAAAAAATAAATAAACGTGAAATGAGATGAAATAGCAGATGTATGATGACACGTGGAGAGAAATTTATGAGCAATATGGAGATGACAATTTATGCGTGTTCTGAAGGAGCAGGTATATCAAGAATATGAGGACTGGAATTCCTGTTTTCTTTTTTTTTTTTATTTCGCTTGAAACCATCCCAAGATCTCTTGGTATGGGTAGAAAAGGATGCGGATAAACCGCCTGAGGTACAGCGATGCGTGCAAAAGTCTCAGAGCAGTAAAGCTTTCCGTGACTTTCAGAGATAAAGAAATAGGAAAAAAGGTATGAGCTGCACTAACATGAGAAGAGGAAAAGAGTCATAAAAAGCACTTTCTCGTGCTGCTGATATGGCGAAATTGAAGATTCACATAGCTGGATAAAAATAAATCTTTGAAATGAAGTTGGGGAAGCTCTCTTGCAGATTTTTGTGCAACAAACGCCGCGCAGTTAGAAATATTACTTGAGATAAGTGGTATATAAAGTTTAGATTGTCAACAGTGAATGCATAAACATTGCTAATAGAAACAGATGATAAAAATACCTTGATTTTGACCTTTTTAACGTACATTAAAGTGAAATTCTGACAGACTGACATTCCTACATCAAGAATAACATTTTTGTAGTCTATAGAAAGAAATCTATAAAAAGTATAGTCATCATCTTTCTGAGGATAATAACAATTAACGTCACACTCAAGATGAAATTTAAAAAAACCATTAACTTACAAGTTTAAAGGTGAGTGAATGGAATCAGCTTTTGTTGTCATCGACACAAGGTTTTGGGGCGTGTAGCACCGAGTGAAATAACGCCTTCGCCACTAATAATACACTTTTGTCGAATGAATCTCACGTAACATAGTGTGGACCGTCCGACAGCCCTGAAAAGGTGCCGGATCGGTGCTCGCTTCCAATATCGTCCGTTCAGGTTATACGAAGGTAAAGAAGTGGACAGGGCGTCAATACCAATTAAATTAAACGCGCTCTGAAGTGCGTAATGTGCGAGCAAGTATAGGAAAGACTGCTTGAAGGAGAGAAAGACAAGGGAACGAAGGGAACAAGAGGACGGCTTAAATAAGAATCACGGTGTGCGGAGAACTCCGGCATCCAGCGCCAGACACCGCTTGAAGGAACTACAAAAAAATGAATAAGACTGGTATAAGTATACCCTCGGCGCAAAGGTGCAAACAGAAGAGAGCAAAAAAGTGATATAGAAAGAAGCAGAGACGGATAGATCGAAAAGAAGGCTGAGAATCGTTCACTATACAATCGCCTTCTCGCACAATCCAGACTCGAGCGGACTGTCAGTTCACACGTCCACGACTCGTTTTTGTGCTTGCTCGTCTCAGCTGTCAGTTCAATCTCGACTTTACCCACTTTACTTACCGCAACACGGAACACTGAATCTGATAATAGTCTTACACCTATTGTTATCTGTGTACTTTTCGTCGGCCTTCGTTTTAGAAGAACTTTAAGCTGAGCAGCTGAACAGCATTAGGTCAATATGGGCAATTACGCCTATTGAAGTTACACACATTTTTTTTTTTTTTTTTAGAAATTGTCAAAAGAATTTTTCTAACTCACAATACGATTTTACATTATTTTCAAAATAACGTTGGGTCTTAAAGTCGTGCTAGTGCTTGGGAATTCTATCAATTTCGTAAGCCACGTTTCTTGAGCTTCACGACAACATGAATTCGTTCGAACGAGAATAGAATTCGCGGCAATGTTTGGTTTGTGCCGCGTGGCTTTAGCTGATTCGGCTATACCAGAAAATCCAGACGACGGTGAATGCTCGTTATTTGCCCTCGCACCTCCCTAAAGCAGGTTTTCCCGCTGTCTCCGTGAAGTCAACTACGAATAGTTTTGTCATGGAATTGTCTGTCATTGCTGTCTGACCGAAGTGGGGAGTGACTACTTAGCCGCCACGCTGTCTCGAAGGCGCTTTTGCTACCTCGTTAACTTTATATTCTTGTTTGATTTTTCTGTCTTGCATGCGACCGCCGGTCCCTTTCGCCACGTATACTATATAATTCTCGCTGGTTGCTTTTCTGCTTTGAAGCCTTTTATACCCGAAATCACGAGGGCACGATTGGCCTGTACCGCGGAGGCTTCGGAGGCGTGAAACAATGGTGGCCCCATTAATTATTACCGTTCCAACACAACTCGGCGAGCGTATATCTGGACAACGTGTTATTTGGGCCATGCGTGATACGGCGTTATTATAAAACGCTATTAAGATGTACGATAATTACTGTACCCGTTGGTTCGCCGACCAACGAATATTCCGCGCAATTTTCGTAAATAATTATCGGCGAAGCGGATGCGGCACTGAGGGGAGAAACCGGCTAATAGTGATTTGGCGAATTGATATCAGAAATCGTGCGGTCAGGGAAAATTATATTCATAGCTGTATATAGGTACGTAGAAAAAAAAATTATTAAGTATGAAGAAGATCATCAAGACTAAGTATGGTCTCAATATGTAATCAGATAACCTGGTGGTTATCTGTATCCATATATGGTTATTTGCATTCTATACCAATTAGTAATTTAAATATAAATCTCAAATTTGCCAGACACTTTTGCAATGTTTCATTCATCTTTAAATGCTACATAATTGACGTGCGGCATTTTCCCATAAGACTCAGAAGCCATCATTTGATTCCATAATTTGTAATGAATATGGCATCAATGTCTTTCAACGTCAATATTGTACCTGTTGGGATTATGACGTTATTTCCCGATCAAACTTTGTGAATTCATTAACGTACCTCATTATTTTATGAAAATCGAGACTGTCTCTTTGATGCGAAGCAGACAGACTAAGACTAAGTCCGGTATAAATTGCCGAAGCAAGGTAGGGCTCTCCTTCTCAGTTTGAGCATTTTGGACAGGGAGGCTCACAGTTTGACGGATGTTTAATACCGAATAATTACGTTAATTGGCCTGGGTTCAGAATATTGCCTTGACGTACGTGGGTCTTTACTCTATGATATACTTCATAGAGCTATCGTTGCCTTTCTCAGTCAGGCTTTTGTCTCGTTGGTTTCTATAAAGCAAGCTTCGGTACAGCTGCTCTCCTACATCCAACAAAGCTCATTTGCACTTCAAAGTTCATGCACTACAACGCAATTTCAAGGAAGCAGGAAGCATAAGACGTTCCGGCTATAATTTTCTCTGAGTCGACTTATCGTTTCGTTCTCTCAGGGCCGCCTTTTCACACGAAGAGGGAGAGACGCCGGGAACACATGAAGAGGTCTTTGACGAATATCAGCGAGAGTGCAAGGCCAAATGGGAAAAGGCATTTTTATATAGGGGAGATAAAAACATTTTATCTCACCATATTTATCTTCCTCATAGAGGAAAATTTGTTTTCGTGAAATTTTTTTTTTTTAGTTTTTCATGTCAGCATACTCAGAATAGTCTAAAACGTCAAGAAAAGTGGTTTAGAAAAAGTGTCCGCGTGTGTATATCTGTGAGTGTGTGTGTGTGTGTGTGCCGCTCTCAACTTGTAGCATTTGGAATTTTTTTAACAATGTTAAAAGTCCGTCCCCGGCAAAATTCTAAATCTACATTACAGAAGACACTGAAAAACGTGTTTGGTGTAAATCACAACCCTTAATACCCGTGCGCTGGCAAGGGTGGGTCGATAGTGTATCGAACCACTCATGAATTGTAACATTACGAATTTTTTTAACAACGTTAAAAGTCCGTCCGGTATTACCCAGAAGACACGGGAGGTGGAAGGGCTGTCGAAGATCCAAGCTTTCTCTGCCACTGAGCAGCGGAGACATATTATAGTGAGATTCGTAGTTACAGTGTATAATACAGCGAGTGGATAGCATGGAGGACACAATGCCACAGCACAATGGTATACGAGTTACAGGTTCTCGCGCGACGGCCATTAGCAGCGGCTATTGTGTCCAACGAAGACAATGCTCGCGGACATCGCTTGTATTAATAACCCAAAACCAATATGCCGTAAACTGTGTGTGCTGACGTCGGTGGAACACCTCGAGGATCAGCCCGAGTTGTGTAGTAACATCGTCGGATCGTCGACATTCACTCAGCGACAGCAGCGGCAAGAACCCAACAGGCATCCCAGTAAAGGGGAACAATGGATGCATCCTACAAGAAAATCGGTATTAATCGAGAATTTAGCCATAGCGGATAGAGTGTCCCTGGGTGTCGAGAAGTTCACTTGCATAACTGCCCGATCAATTTAAGTCCATGATAACTTCTCAGCAAGCTCATCCGTAACTAAAACAACATTTCCCAAGTCTCGTGGATGAAGGTGACGAGATTTATTTCACGAAAATTAGTAGTGAACTTCTAATCTACACATTTGACTTTGAGCGACGTTCACTCGCATAAGCATCGCCGCCGAGAAAACGGGGGAGAGGTATGCATGCCACCCTAACTGGGAAGTACGATAGTCAGGTGCGTCATCGCAGAAGCAGCCGCAGTCTCTAAGTTTCTACGCTCCGGTAACTTGGAGAACAGAAACGACGAGTGAGATAGAAGACACAAACTATGTCGCCCGCAGAAACCGGCTATACTCTTGCGCATCCTGCTTCTAATAAGAGAACGTCGTAGATGACGAGAAAGAACGTCTTCTCTCGTTGCGAGAGGTAAAAGCATAATACCAACCATGTTGCTGAGGGAGCTACGTTGAAATTCGTTACACTCTATTTCAAGTGTTGCACTAGAAAACATCGAAATTCTTGTATTTCGTATTTAAATTGTGGAATCGATATTTCATTACACTCCTTTAGGCGCTTTAAAACAAAACTGTCACATGACAGCTCTATATCGTACCAATATATATTCATAATATTATAGAAATATTTTTGAAGCATAAGCAATATAGAAAATTCGTTATAGTACTTAAATAAAATACCTATTGATAGACCAGACTGCTAATAAAAAATCAGTAAAAAACATTCCAATATATTAGCATGTAAATTCTGTCAATATCAGAAGTTCAACGAACTTTGGTTTTAGAATTTATCGTGTCGTCGTCATGGATCACATCGAGAATAACCGTACTGCTAAATTTTATTTGTACGACGAAGTATCGGGTCTCGAATAGGAAAGCCATTTAATTTTAACACTTAAAAAAGATGTATTCTGAAGGTCTAATCGCAGTCATCAAGATTTGTCGCACGTGCAGTGTCCCGTAGATATAGTAAGTACTGCGTACTTGTCTATATCGGTTTCTCGGTTCGTCTCATTCCTCGGTTAGTGTGGATCGCGTATACCGCAGCGAACTCACGTTCTCCCAGAGCGATCGTAAGGACCTCTATCTACGATCCCAGGCGCGTTCGCCGCTCATAAAACGGACTGCACCGCTCAGGAATATAACCCATTGGCTGGATAGCACCTACGTAACGATTTCAGCACTTCCTCGCATTCCAACGTTTCCCACCTTCGCCTAGCTACTTTTTCTTCCTTCTCTTCTTATTCTTCTTCTTTCATGTTGTCTCTTTCTTTTGTTCCCTTAGGCTCTCGCTGCCAAGCGTTGCCCTTGTCTTCTTTCTCCCGTCAGCAATAATTTCTTTCTGGGAGCAAGAAGCGGCTTTTCTCGATACGTCGAACGCGCAGTGCGAGCCAACGAATGTACGAACGCGAACTACGATAGCCGTAGGACTTTACGAGAACGCGCATTTCGCACTTGAGACTCTTATCGTCTCTTCGTCGAATCCTCTTCCCCTATCGAGAACGCGTCTTGCAACATCGACGAGGCTCGGTTTGGACGCTTCAACGTAAGTCGATATATAACCCGAAATGACAGAGTATGCAAAAAAAGTCGCACCTCTCGTATTCACAGTAGTAGAATCCCTGCAGATCTAGGTACAATTTTCTCCGAATGAGCCTACAAGATACTGCTAAGTTACGACTGGAACATTCTTGGCAACCACCGGTATACTGCAATTTTCTCAAACGTTTGGTAGATCCTGTAAAGAAATATTAAAATGAAATTGCATTCGTCTCGACGTCTCCTAGTACCTGATTTCACTGGGCTATGTAATACGGTCGACAATCTTGGAAAATAATGTCATTTATAAGGTATTCTCTGTCAGTTCAGACACATTTTTCCGAAACCTCTTCAATATTTCTTATATTTAGTCGGAAGTTACTACTACTTGAGAGAACTGTAAATTTTGTACATATTGTAGACTTTTATAAAAAAGGCTTCTTATACTAAAATATATAGATTAATGTAAAGGTATTTTCCAAAATAATGCCAAAAAATTTTTAACAAATCTTTTTAATGTAACGATAACTGTATTTTTGTAGTAGATTATTTTTTAAATAACATGTTATTTTGCAATACCATCAGAATTTATAGCAATGGCTATATTTCAATTACTGCTAAGACTACGAGATCGAATATACGTGACACGTAGTTTCTATAACAAGCTGATACTGTTTCACATCGTCCTTCTCATTAGCATCTCTCAAAGACCAACCAATCCGTTTTCTGATGCGAAAGCCAACGAAGCAATGATCCCTCAACAGGAAATCCCTAGCTGGCACGAAATCCGTACCAGGATTAAGCAACGGGGCTGTGGCGGAAGCAAAGCAGCAAGCGCAGTTGCATCAGCATATACTGTGGTTGGAGCGTTCCAGAGCAAACGGTATTTGTCCAATTCGCACCCCCAAAGCATCCACATATATAGTACTACATAGGTTGTCGACTACGCGGAACTCTGGGGATGACCGTAGATTTAATACGTTCTGGGGGTAGCTTTGATGCAAGGAGGGGGATTCAGAGAAACCAGTAAGGGATCGTACCGTTGCCATCCGGTTTCGCCTCTGGAGCAACATAATTAACAATTACGCAAGATCTGTCAAACGGGCCACAAATTAGTGGACACTCTACGGCCTAATCTGCGATTACACAGCGAGAGTGAGATTCCTCCAACGTCCCTATTGGCGAACGGGCATTTCCAGTGCCCGTTATCGTCTCATCAGTGGGAACCGACAGTCGACCCTTCAAGCGGATAATAGGATCCATAAACGGCTTTTTATGACAAATCCCCATAGAAACCAGTTTTCGTAGATTTTTCGTATTTGCAGATGGGTATTTGGTTGATTAGACTGTGACTGTAAGTGGTGTACGTTTATAGCAAAAGGTGTCGAGAACGAGAAAAGTAAGCAGAGTGCAGAAGCATAGCATAAGAGGGAACAAAATGGCTCGTTGGCCTGCTGGTGAGTGTACAAGTGAGCCCCCGAGTGGAAACGGCGCCGTGTGAGAACCGAGGCTCGTGGTGATTTCCATAGTTATTCGAGATAGCCGTGGCAGAGAGAAGCCAAGCATCGTGTGCGCCAGGCAAACCGAGTGAAAGAGCGCGAGGAGATATTTTGCTCTCTTCCGACCGGCTACATATCCCCTATCATTTTGGTTCTCTCGCGCGCACGAACTCTTTTCTCCATTTCTCGCATGCATCCCCCTATTCTTGTCCGTGAACGGACGTTCAACGAGCGAGTCTTTTGCACCTCGGTAAACGTGAACAGTCCCGTCACCTCGAAAAACCTGACATATAGTCCTGTTGCTATTGTAGCAGTGATGGTCCTGAATGGAGATTTTTTACATGCCGGGGTCAGACTGATTGCAAGCTTTGGTGGATGTTATATGTCAGTCATGATTAGCCTAATTCACTAAGCTTGATCAGGTAAATCTTACTTATACTAGCAATGGCTCTAATGTAAAGTTAGACTTCCGGAATAAATTTGAAATGGTTAGCAGGAGCTTTGTAATATACAGCTAAAATGTCTTGATCATTTGTTTCAATTTTTCATACCGCCATTGAATAGATAAATCAATTATTTGGGAATGCTACTTCAAAAATGAGTGACGGTTGCGCAGACAGCCGATACTCGCAGACAGAAAAAAAGAATATTATGGTTATGTTTCTTTTTTGATAACATCCAAATCGTCTTTTCCATACTTCCACAATTTCTTTAAACCACCCATACCAAACTGTGACATCTCACTGATATTAACAATGGTATCGTGTGGCCGAGCTAGTAAAAAGTGCAACAGTGAACATGCTGGGTGGTGAATGGACTCCCTGGAGTCTTCCCGTTGTTTGCCTGGAGAAATTCTGACAGCCTCTGCATTTTGATGTTCTTTCGTATAACACATGACGATGAGGCCCACACTCAGCAGGTGGAAAGCAATTCTCTCATGAAACGCACGATAAGCTCAAAAAAACGAGGAACGCGATTGAAATGTTCTGTTCGCGTAATTCATTCACTTTTAGATGCAAAATAAGGCATCGGCGACGATCAGTAATTCAGTTGTTGGTCTGCCTCCGGGTGTTCTGGGGATCGAAAAGGGCGCGCTGCCTAAGGGCTAAAGGCTTTCACCAATTTGTGACCTGCAAGTATTTTCAATAAAGCCTGTACTTGACGTAATGGCGCGTGCGCGAGTCAGCTCACACAGTATCCATGTGTTGGAAAGGACTAGTTAGCGCTGAATACGCTTGATCGGGGGATCCGGAGCAGCTTTTATGCCGTGTGGGTACTTCGGCACGTGAAAATACGATGCGAAGAGAGTGTGCCCTGGGAATGGCCCGCTGCCAGGCAACAAAATCCTTTGCAAAACAACGTCGATGCTTTTCGCTTTACGTATATAGCATATGATAATAATGTTGCCTTTCGCATATAGCTGGGTTACCTCCCATTGCCCGGAAGGTGCATCGGGATTGCCGGGTTCTTCCAGGATATTGGGACCGTATTTAAGTGCTGTATTTTGTCGATGACGGGGAATTGAGTCCGCGTTCTGCCCCCGATCATTATTATTGATCGTACGATCGCATCATCGAAATTTTACTCCCCCGCAGCTGCGTTGCCGGAGAATTTCTCAGACTTTGGAAAAGCATATAATTTTTAGTATATAAACGGCGAAATCACCAAAGCTCAGAAAAACAGACGAGCAGCAACGGTGCGGAAAGGTTGTCTATAAAAATTAGTTGTGGATACGGCACACAGCACAGAACAAATGTTTCTGTAATTTTATTAGAATTGAAATTTTTACAACGTTGTAGTCGAATATTGCTGAACATTTCATTTCAAAGTTACAATTTCGACTTTGTGAAATGTTCTTGATAACGACAAAAATGGTATTAGTTTAAAAAATATTCTAAATCCATTTTTGTTGAGTGGGTGTGTCTTTCCATGGTATGAGATCATAGTGCACCTGAGGTATACGAGTAGCACGCACAAGTTGCAGGGAAGATTGTGATGCAATTCCTATACCCCCTTAAATTATGGGTAAAGCAGGAACTTATGGTGGTAAATATTTTGTAAACGATATTTACCGTACTTTACACATGTGAACCTTAAACCTGAGTACGTGTTGCCTCTGAACGAAAGATAATAAGCAAAAAAAGAGGACCATGGAGAGTGATCGAGAAAAATGCGTGAACGAATAAGAAGAGTACGCGCGAACTCTAAGAAAATCGGTGCACCGTTCGTTCAGCCAGAGAAGGAGTGAGAGACCGAAGAGCTTTTGCCTGCGCCGTACCTTCGAACATTCGCCAAGACGATGGATAGATAAATAGAAAGAGAAACACGGGTTCAGTGAAGAGTAAACGGACGGTTGTAAAAGGAACGTACGGCCGCAGGAGGGCAAAAGGGTCCGGCAGATGCAGGATACTTGCGGTGCAAAAGTTGCAACTATACCCTGCGAAGAAACGGAGGTGCCGTGCACGGCCCACGCAAACCGGCCCCTGCCGAGCAGCACGGATGCGCGACTCTCTGGCCCCCGGGGCCTAATGGGGCAGACTCGACGCCTTGGATCTCTGCAAAGTAAGCCTATATACTGCAGAACGTATATATATACCAAAGGTTACACACATGCTACGCATCTCTACCATCTTCGATTCGTAATACCCTCGCGTTTACGAGTAAATGTTATATTGGCATGATGCGCTTGGCGTAGGCTATACTGTTAAGAGATGGAGAGAGAAAAGGGACTGCACGACTATGGAACGGGGAAACGGTGTACTCTTGGGCCACCTCACCCCTGGGATAAGCGCCTCCAGGACTCGCATCGCTTTCGATCATCATATTCCTTCGCTGTGAATTATTGGCTTCGACACACGTATCGGGTGTTCGATGGAGAAGCGATTTTTAAACCATTTTTAACTTCAGATGATGAAAAGGGCGAAGAAAGTAAGGTAAATTGTAAAAGATTAGCGAGGACCCATTCACCTGGTATTGATTATTTTGGGTTTGAAGCATCCTGAGTCTGAGATTCGATTCAGACATAGACACAAGTAGGGTCACCATAGGTAAATGAGATGGATATTGAACGCAACATTACGTTTCATATTTATTCGCTGTTTCTAACGATCATGTCTTAATAATTAGCACCTGCAAGGAATTGAAATCTTAATTAAATATTGATCAATGATACTGGCATGAAGTACAACTTTGCAATTTTGTGCCACAATTACATCGATTGGCCCTAGATTATGTAAGTAATAAAAGTAGCCTGTATCCTCCCAATGTGAAATCACACTGTTTATTTATTCCAGATCGCATATCAGAGTTATCGATAACAATCTACGTGCCAGATTGGCAAAATTGTGAAAAAACGTTATTGTTGAAGGAAAAAAATAGGACAGCCGTTCATATCCAGCACGTTTTCCAATCCCGCAAGGACTTCGTCTCTCTTGCGTCTTGCAATGTAGGAAAGGCGTCCGTGATAATCCTTACTCATCGCACGTTCTACCTGCATTCCCGTGGGTCAACTCTAGCAATCAGTCTTTGGCACGCGGGTTGGTTGGTTCGGTTTCACTTGATGGATACGCTCACGCTCTACCCATACTGACGTAGATCGCATTGGGGAATGACGATAGCTACTTTCTCATGAGGGTATGCAATTTCGAAGTTCGACGCAATAAATACGAAACGAACGAGTATATGACAACCATAGAGTAGTCAAGAATACATACCAGTATAGTTCTAGTATAGTTTCAAGTGTCAGGAAGGGTTGCGAGTTTATTAAGGTACGCCAACCATCAGTAAGGCATGGCGTCATTGCACGTTTTACTGCTGACGATGTGTAGAAACAGCTAAAGCATATACCCTCTCAACAGTTTGCTATTGTACATCCGAGAAACTACGTAGAGTGTTATACTGCAGCTCGTAGATTGCGGACAGTGATGCGTCCACAAATTTCTGGCGTGTCGCCGCGTTCTTGCGGGGCTTTGCCTGCATCATGATGGAGAGAGGTAGCATTGCCTTGCCGCATGTATTACGGCCATCGAGGACCTCGCCGAGTCGGCGTACTGGACCTTTAACGCAGGCATTTATGCTCTCGACTCAATTTCTGCGGGTCTGCAGCCTCTGTCAAGTTCTCTGGCTATGGATAAGGTGAACACACCCGGTGTATACGACTTTGCTGGTGCCCGCGTGTTGGTCACGCCGACAGCCATGCACTTACGCGCCTCATAGACACGTCTCTATCACCAGCTCCTGCTGAGAGAAGAGTATCATGACCAAATTACCCCGTCAACGGTATACGCATAGTGGGACTCATGTCGTCCGCGACCAGGAGTCCGATTTCATTGCTTATGGAATAACCAGTCTATGCTTCAGGACAGTTATATTGATCGGCGTACGGATAGGTTTCAAGGAAGTATCAAAGAAGTCTTGAAATTGACATGAGTCAAGAAAATGTATATATTGCATATTGGTAAAAGGTAAAAAATCATGTCTATCTTGAATATTCCTATCTCGCCCGTGTAGCTGGTAATTGAGAGTCACTTGGATGCTCACGAACTTCCGAAGCAAAGGAATTCCGTGGTCGATCTGGTCTCAACCGCTTCTTGACTTGCCAACCGAGCTGGCGTGCGCAACCATCGCGAGGAGAAGAGGAAGGGCAGTGTATTTATGTTGCAACGATGAAATAAGGCGAGCCATATCGTTCTATCCTCGTCTGGCAAAGGCACCCGTGATGCCACCCAGGAGATGGCCCAGGGATGAAACCAATTTTCGACTGGGCCCTATATAAATCAGATCTCGTTACAATCTCCGGAGCCGTGCTATGTCTTAGGTAGGTATACACTGTTGCAATAAGGTTGCCTTATCCCTCTTCCCACTTGTTCCCACTTAGATTCACCAGTGGCCAAGTCAATACGACCAGCAGCTTCGAACGCCCTGTTAAACCGAGTTTAAAGAGACACCCCAGCCACCGTCTCAATATTTATTACAGACACACTCTAATGGAACATTTTAAATGCATGGAATACGACCGCTTGAGTGTAAAAGACGATCACAAGAGGTAGATCTAAACCAAGGTCTTCTAAAATGCATGGATTGTCTGGATTTACGCCACTAATGAACTCACTAACAAATGGTTAGACTTCAGAGAACGACTCCTGCCCAAGGAAAATCAAATTCGATCGAGACGACAGGATGCAGGATTCCGGAAATCCCGCAGATCTGGGAAATTCATTCGATCGATAAATTCGCTTCATTGGAACGGAATCATTATTGTCCAATCCAGACAGGATAGAAAGAGACGAGAGTGAAGTACATTGTGCAGTTCTTGATCGCGTATAGTAGCCGGCTACCGTAGAGTCGGGCATCTATTAACTCTAGCGGATGAAAGTGAAATACACTCTGGTCACACGATGGTTGATCATGCTAGTGACTGGTCTATTAACCGCATCGGTTCAAGAGAATTGTAGCCGTGACAGTATCAAAACATCGGTACTCGTCAAAGCTTGCCAATCTCTGAACCGTTTACCTTAGGCTCTTTCTCTCTCTATGCCTTTGGTACTCTCTGCTACTGGGATTCCAGTCGGTTATAGTATTGACCCGGTTCCAACTTCGCTGCTTGCTTGGTTCGTCGAAGTGAATCGAAGCGTTCAACTTCTACCGGCTGCAAGCTCGCACTAGCTGTGCTTGCACGTCTCCCTCACTCGGATTAAGCATTTGCGCTTCACGGATCACGGACCTTTGCAATAGAGGGAAAGCACTCACTCCGGCTATATTCTACAGATCTCTTGGGGGGTAAGAAAAGGAATTGAAGCTTTAAGAAGAGGACACGAGTTCCCTGTTTCTTAAAAATCGTTATGTCCCAAATTTCAATATCTCATAAGTTTAATTTAAAATATAGACAACCTGTAAACATTTCTGTATCTACTGAACACTATACTGAACTAGCCATTTGAATTGTACATATCAGCATCACAAAAAGGGCTATGAATTTTCCTGCCGAAATATTACGTCAGTATTTATTGTTCTCAACGCGTAGTTCATCAAGATTCATTAATTTTAAAACTTGTTATACATGCCGCCCTTTGTAGGATGAGCATACAATATCTGCCATCGTAACGTTCCAATATTCACTGACGTCAGTTGCACAGTCTCTCTTTTTCTAATAAAAATAAAATGTACTCTGCGGGAAACGAAGTGGATAGCACGACGGAAGCGTATAGCATGTCACACGCCAGTGGGTCCCCGAATGACGTCTTATGTACCGCCACAGCTCGCCGTTATCCGGTGTGCTCGTACGTCCTTCGGGTTCGGGATAAGTTGTTGGTTCGGTGCGACGGTATAAGACGTTGCTGTTGGTCGTGGCGGTTGGGCACGTTCTACTTAGTATCTATCCTGGTTAAGTGAGTAACTAACTAATCACCCGTACCACATGCCATATATATATCGTACATACATATATATATATATATATATATATATCCATCTACGTATTATATACTATAAACGCTTCGTTCCGTCTCGTTTCTTCTTACTTCGATCAGGCTTATTTGAGAGCAGCAGCTTTGATAGTCTTATGTATATATATATATATATATATATGTATATAGCAGCCACACTGGAGAAGCGAGTGGGGTACGTTCCGTCCTCCGATTAATCTCCGCTAATACCTACTCGGTACCGCCGACACCAGCCTTCCTTTAACCGACTTTGCCTCGGTTCAGCCTTCCCTTCCTCTCCACGTTCACTTGCTCACTCCCATCCGCAATCTCCGTCGTAGCTACATCCCCGCCCAAAGATAATTTAACCTCCGGCTATGTCTCTTCTTTAGCCGGAGCGCGTCTATCGGTTAGTTATACCAGCTCGTCGTCGCTCTATCGTGCCGGTTGAGGAAAACGAGAAGTGAGAGAGAGAGAGAGAGAGAGAGAGAGAGAGAGAGAGAGAGAGAGAGAGAGAGAGAGAGAGAGAGAGAGAGAGAGAGAGAGAGAGAGAGAGAGAGAGAGAGAGAGAGAGAGAGAGAGAGAGAGAGAGAGAGAGAGAGAGAGAGAGAGTGAGAGATAGATGGTGACGATATAGCTGCTGGATGACTACCTTTCGGCATGAGAGTTCATCTCGCTGCGGCTACCATCGCCACGCCGGTCGAGCCGAGCCAAGCGGAAATGTCCCCAGCAAGAGAGAGAGTGAGAGAGACTGTCTCTGTGATGTAATAAACGTTTCGGTACGATCCACCGGAGCGAAGGAGGACCAGGCGTATAGATTCTTCGAATTAAATTACCGTGAACGATGCGGTTATTAGAAAGATAGCACTCACGTTAATAATTGTTAGAGTTAATCGAAAAGACGATGGATGGGAATGGTTAGCCGTAGAAAAATGAGAAATCCACATCGCACCGAATATGACAGAAATATTGCAGATTTGATTTTTTCTCTCGGTATTTCATTATATTTGAAATATTTTCGCGACTTTGTGATCTAATATTGTAAGACATTTAATTGTAAAGTTATGATTTCATATTGAAAAGTATTGCGGTTTTGAAAAGTACGGTTGGGTATTTGGTGTTTTTATCATGGTATTAAATGAAAAATGCTCCAATGCATTATAATAATATTGTGTAGAGTACGATCGTGAACTCCAATGTGTATTCTGCCCGCGAGTTTTTCTGAATAATCACACGCTCGCTCTCAGTGCATTGATGAGATGACGGTTCGTTGAGCCCAGCCGGAAGCGCTGACTCGGCTCGTGGGTTATTACAATTCCTCGAATTCACGATCACACCTGGCACCTGTGAACTCGTCTCGTACGCCAGTCTACACAGGGCTATACAAACCATTCTACAATCTAAAACTCTCATAGAAATTTCGGAACCGCGGCAAAGGCTGAAGGGATATTTCCAGCTGGTGTGCTCTGTAGCTGGCATACCCGAAGAACTGACGAAGGAGAGAGGAAGAACTACTTGAAACCGATAATAGACGCTCGAATGCAGTCGATTCGCTTGTACAAATATTTGTTGGGTTCAAAGAGGGGAAAAAAGGTAAGAACGCCGCTCACTCGCTTGTGACAGTAAACTTAGGAAGGACCGCCGGGCGTAAAGTTTGTCCAAGAGACATACAAAAAAAAGAAAGAAAAAAAAAAAAAACGTGTGCGTGTGCCCAAAAGACACGAAAGACTTAAGTAAAAGTCAATCATTTTCTGGCTGAAATGACGCACGAAAAATGTTCCGGAAATTTATACAAAAAATTGTGAACCGAGTATTACAAAAAACATAATCTGTATTTTTATTTCTCATTTTCCTAGTTTTGGAATAATTACGGCATCTATAAAATTGATATTCTGTTAATTCGAGATGCGTGGTTAACTGATGTAATTACTTATGGTAATTATAGTAAAAGTTTTGTTACCTCAACCGGAATAATATTTTGAACATTCATAAAACAGATGATGCGTAAAACCGTATTTCTTTTTAATGAATATATTTATTAGTTATTTAATTAATTTCTAATTTCTATAGCATGTTTTTCGACGTGATGTACGTATTAAAAAAATTAGAATGTATTTTCCGGAAGAATTGTACGGTGCACAATGTACCGATGACACACGATGTGTGAACAATTTGTAATTATTAACCATAAATATAATTAAAGTGGAAACCAAACGAAACAAAATTTCAAGCTGGCAACAAAAATTGTTATACGTAAAGTCGTATCCACCTTTTTTTTATTACACACGTTTATCAGTTCTCATATTTTATTAATTTATAATTTTATTGCATAGTGTGTGTTATTCGGTATTTTGTGATATCTGCGAATAAAAAAAAACTGCAACGCTATGTTCTCCAGATATTTTCACACGTTTCACGCTACTCCCATGTTTCCCATACGCTGCGCCTAATATACATATATATACACGCGACAGTTAATTTCGTTAGTATATACAATCGATTCACGCATGATTCTGCAAACATAATTCGATTGCGTATATATACATACACGTAAATGAACGTGTATACATATATCTTTCTCGCTTTGTACGGTTTAACGAACCAGCCCCAGCAGTCATAGTCGTCGCAGTGCGCGGCACCGCGGTGATTCATTTTATTGAGCCTGCGGCATTTGTTTATTTTCCGACAGAGAGACAGAGAGAGAGCATTAGGTACGATGCGTGATAGGAGTGAGCGAGACGATACTGCAAGCAGCCGCCAGCGGACGCGACCACCGGCGAGTATTTAATTAGCTATGGACCCATTTACGCCACGATCGCGGGCACGATCATGTAAAGCGAGCGTTGCACCCTCTGTGAGAGTGACTGAGAGAAAAAGAGACAGAGAGAGAGAGAGAGAGAGAAATCGTACACGGCGCACTGTGAGTTCGATGCTTCGGGTCCGCGCGCGCGAAATATTAATTGGGAAGTAATGTCGACGGTGGGAATTTGCGATAATGGCGAAGCGGACGGTCAGGCGAGAGGAAAAGAGCGAGAAAGACACTGGGAGAGGCGCTCCAGTGCCCGGGTGTCAGTGCAAGTGACCGTAAGTGTGCGTGCGTGAGCGTGTTTGTGAACGGAAAATAAAAAGGAAACGCCCCGTGGTTCACTTGGTTTATTAAGTGCGATGGGCAAGTATACAGGGGATTCCGTGCAAAACCAATGCATTCCTTTGTCGACCCTTTGTATTATATTTTTTTTAAAGTCTACTTCACGTTGATTTGTTTTACCGATATTTTTATGCTTCGTATGAAATTCATAATTTTTAATTTGGTTTTTAGACTCAATTACACGAAGTTACAGACATTTGGCATTGTAAAAGTCTTTTGCTTTCTTGTAGATGGATTATTTGATGGCAAAATAAAAATTCCAATCTATACTAAGATTTCGTACGCAAGTGAAGCAGTGGAAACACGTTATCTATTTCAATTTTCGTGAAAATGAGAATAATTCGATTTTTCTTCAAGCTGTTACACTGAAGTTTGTCGAAAATATGGAAGAACTGCCTTCTCATATACACAACTTTTTTTTTTATGATACCCTGCATCCTTTCAGTTCGTCGTGCACACACCTTCCTCTATATGCGGGACCAAATATTGATTAATTTTTTTTTAAGAAACGGTATGAAGTACAATAATGAGGACGCGATTTTACTTTGCAACTTTTTTCATTTATCCCTCTAAATTTATATTCCTAAGAATTTCACATAAAAATCATTTTAAAAAATCATCTATGATATTAAAAACTCTTGCTCAAAGTTTCGTTGGAGAAAAATTTCGTCAAGTAGACATAGAACGCTCCATATGTAAAAGTTTTTGCGTACAGTGTATAATACTATGGTACTGAAAATGTATTGTGATATAGTGTACAGTATACTATAGTGTAATTTATACCCACGCCTCGATTCTCCTGTGACTCGTTAGCAGTTAACAATAACATTAGTTATTTTTATCATATCTCTCCTCCTCCTCAGGTTTCTCATTCCTCTCGTATGCCCAAACTATACACTATGTATATAACTGTTGGTACATTGTATGTACATACATATACGTGTAATATATATATATACGTATACTCCAGTGTGGCCTTTATTCGGCAAGAAACACGTTTTGGTACTCGAGCCAGGAGATAGCACGAGATAGCCAGACTATGTTCCTCGAACTCCTATATCGCTCGGTCACGATATTTCCTCACCTCAACCATTGCTGCTACAGGGTGGCTTCAGTGCCTGAACCCTAGAAAGAGCTCGAACGCGACAGTGAAAAGATCGCTGCTAAAAAAAAAAAAAAAAAAAAAATCAAGTACTCGGATTATTCGCAAAAGGTGGGAAATATCAAGACAATATATTTCTTCAGATAAGATTTCACTCGATGTTCGAGCTAATTCGCTCGAAACATACAACTATTAAATTCAATTTTCGTCGAATTAAAAGTAAATTATGGAGACAATTTTGAGGAAGATTGTAAGTAGTTTTTTTTTCTCTCTCTCTCTCTCTCTCTCGTTGATTGAATAATTTTATTTCGATGGTTTTATTTTTTGAGCACCGGTCAACGCACCTTGTTCGGCTGTGGCACGATGTCCTAAACGAGATCGCGCTCGAGACCAGCGCTCATCCAGCAGGGTCTGCTCGCCCGACCGACCAGTCGATCGCCTTGCACAGGAAACGAGTGTACCTACGCGTCGACCTTATCGTACACCTCGTTGACAACCTCTCAATTATAATTTAATCCACCAGGCCCTCCCCGAATGAGATTTTCTTCTCGTTTTTTATCCTTTCTTTTATTTTTTTTATTTTTTATTTTTTTAATCCCTCGGAGTTTATTCAAATTCGCTGATAAAGACGCGAAACGAGGATGAGGACTGATCGAGTCGAGGTGCCAAATCGTTTAATGGGACAAGCCGTTAATACGTGACATGTGTTACGCGCCCTTTATTTTTCTTACTCTCTTGGTTTCCCTTTTATATACAGAACCAGTTATGTACTACTCAACCCCGCCTATCGAAAATTATTGGTGTGCTGGTTAGGTTCTACCTGGCAAAAGAACATCGACAGAGAACAGCTATTGGTTCTTTGCCTAAAGGAAAATATATGAATCGTCATTGTTAAAAAAAAACGCACAAATAGAATTGTTGTCTTATTCTTTGTGATTTTATTTAATTTTTCTCCTCGTAGAATGTAAAAATGTTCGAATTCCTCTGATTTTTTTTTACATTTTTTAAGCAGCTTATTAAAAGTCAAATTTATAATATTAATTCGATCTTGACACTGATCAATTAATTCGATCTAGAAAATATCGAATACGTTTTTTAGCCTGAAACCGCTTGTGCTCCCTGAAACAAGATCATTGATTCGATTCCATCGAAATTTGAAGCGGTAATGAAATTGTAATCGGCCCTCTTCGAAAAAAAATAAATAAAAAATAACAATTATTCCGAGATCATTTCAATATATCGTGTCCTCTCGGATAATTGCTCGGTGTGGCCAAGTATGGTTACATATTGGATACGTGAATTTAACTTATTTGCAAGCTAACCCGAAAAAGCGCAACGTCCATTACACGTGTTACGGCGTTTATTGCGTTACAGAAGAGTCGAACGGGGTCCGTGAAGCCAGTGATAATATAGGCAGCGTACTTTTGAGACTGGCAGTGCATTTACATAACATAAAACACACGTAAGAAACACGACGGTTGCGGCGAGCGGGGCGTGTGCAATCGGTGAGCGCTCTTGCACTCGTATACCCGAAGTGAATGCGTTCACGCGCGTGTATATAGGCAACGATATACGTGTACATATATATTGGACTGTGGTATGTATAAACCAAAGCGGATAGAGAGAATGGAAGAGGGAAAGAGCGAGAGGTACAGATCTGTACGTGCCTTATGTGTCGTATATCGCGAGCGCGCGCGAGCGAATCTCTTGAACGCGCCCGGTTCACCAGTCATAAATATCGTATTTATTGGGTTTGTAATTATCGGTAATTAACATGGCCGGCTACACAAGAGCGACAAGGCAGAAAGGACCTTCCCCGTCGTGTCGTCTCTTTCATTTGCGGTCGAGCGAACGAGCGAATTCTTATTACCGTGTCAGGGAAGGGGAGTCTCGTTACCGACGAGCAACTGCATCTGTTTTGCATACGCGCACGCGTCTTAATACTTGGCGCCAATGTACGCACCTCGATCGCGACGAGAAACGTGGACGAAATAACGTCGTGCGTGACTCACATGCATGCATGCATGCTGGGGAATCGAAATCGATTCCGAATCGAACTTGCCCGCAGGTCTTAATTGCTTTTTTTTTATCGCTGCTACGAGAACTATTACGTGCTAAGTCTTCGATATTATTACAGGTACTAGAGCTCCATGGGGTGTACTGACTTTCTTTTTCTTCAGTGATGAAAAAAATGTGGCGAATTAAGTACTGTCGTGAGAGAGATTTTTTTGGAACATTCACATTTGGAAATGGAATGTGATGTACTTCGGCGAATGACAGCCTCAATGATAAGTGATTTTTTTTTATTTTTACGAAATAATAATCGTTTTTTTCTTTTCATAATACTTGTTCAAAAATTAATATCGCAACAGAAAAGTGTTGATTTGACCATATTTTTCTACTATTTCAAATTTTTTTTTTTTTCATAAAATACAAGCAATTTTTTGTAAACATTATTAGCTTAAGACTTATGAAAACTTATACCAACACAAAGTAATTTTACGGTACAGTGTGCAAAACTGTGATTTAAAAATTATTTTACTTGCATTGAAAATGTTGAAATTAATTATTTTATTCCTTATTGTTCCATTTAATTTTTTACCCTTACGTAAATGCTTGAACAAACAAAAAATCTCCGGCATTTCTCGATTCTTCTTTGAAAACTCTTTATCAATGATGTGTAGAAATAATTATTACGTGCTAATTTGTTGTAATTAAGGCTACGATAGCCCCGCAATGTACACGGAATTTTTTTTTTCAGTTAGGAAACAAAAATGCAGTATTAAATACTACCATGCGAGATATTTGCGGTCACATGTTTATTCACATTTGGATAATTCAGGCGGCACAGAGGTACGTAATTCACTTGCCATTCGTTAAAAATTCTGTCGTAATTAGGGTATTGCGGCAGGACGATGTAGTGAACGATATTATACAGGATTTTCTGTATTGGAATTGGACGTATGTTGCATATTGCAAACAATGCCTTGTAAATAATCAAGAGAATTTTATGGTTGCCCAATCACTACGGCCCGTATGTAGATTTCGGGTTTTTAAAAATAGTTTCGTGGCTACAGAAAATTTTAATTTTTTTAATTGTCCATTTTTATCGTGTATTTTATTTAACCAGAATTACCATTTTTTAAAATTAACGAAATTATTTTTCTGAATAAAACATTGCAATATC
Source organism: Perithous albicinctus (assembly GCA_964016905.1). Classification (NCBI taxonomy): domain Eukaryota; kingdom Metazoa; phylum Arthropoda; class Insecta; order Hymenoptera; family Ichneumonidae; genus Perithous; species Perithous albicinctus. The sequence goes on along the minus strand of OZ024696.1, from coordinate 17,979,973 downwards.
ACATTATTTAATATATTGATGATAACTGGTCTTTCTTGAAATAGAAAGAAAAATCTGCCATTGAGAAACATTCGCCACTATGAGAAAAAGTGACTAAATTGGCAGAGAATATTTCATATTAAGAAATAAGTCAAATTTACATAAAATAAAGACTTGTGTTAAAAAACGAGTGAAACGCAGTAAAGCATAGAATATCTTTCGTATATTATGCTGAAAATCAAGATGAAATCACTGTGGCAATGTAGGCAGACGAGTTTATTCCAGCATTTATAGATAGAGCTTAAGCGAAGGAAGCCCCGCTTTCATTGACAAAGTGGGTGAAAGGGTTGGCACAGGCTTTACTTCGGTGTATACGTAAAAGTGAACGACCGACAGATGAAGAGGAACAGAGAAGCGTTGCCAGCAAAAGAGAGAGAGAACAGAGAAAATGGGGATGACGTTGAGGGGGGGGGGGGGGGGGCGGCTTTCCGTACTTCCACCCACTTTCATCCCCATCTACTTCTTCGTCTCGTTCCATTTCACCCCCCATCAGGCCAGGGCGAAAGGCGGACAGGCAGAAATTCATGTTAGGCGTTTGCATTTATTATTAATACGCTCAGCGGCCTGTCACCGACGGGGCTGCTGTCAGCTACCGGGTTCTAGGCAGCGCAAGAGCGCTTCGTCCACCCCTTTTCAGACGCCCGAGCGTCGGCCTCTCAGGGGGTTGCGCTGTCGCCTCGTCGTCGTTGTCGTTGTCGTCGTCGTCGTCGTCGTCGTTGCGACGTCCTTCCAACTCCTTCCCTCTCTTCCTACCAGACGTTTCCCACCGCCTTTCCTCATTCCGCGTGCACCGACACGCGCTCTCACAAACTTACCCCTCCGCTCCCCACCCCCTTGACGATCGATCGACCGGTCGTTTAATTATTTAACCTGAAAGCTCCTGCTAAGAACTAGCTACGTCGCTGGTGAATTCTCTCGTGCTGTACCTTCATCTCACGCCCGCGATTGTGACACGTCTCGCCTGATCCTTCTCAGTGGCTAATGTCCTTGGCTTTGTGTCTTTCTGTTACCCTTGCACATACAACTTTTTGCCTAACACAGTGCATGAATAACTGGCTTAACTCATTGGACGGCAGAGGTTCGGATAGTAAAAACAAATAGCTGCATAGAATCTTGTACATTGCCTCCTGATTTTTTGTTCAGACTGCAATACATTCTGACAGTTTCATTCACATGTACATAATAATGCCGCTTATAAATAGAGCGCATCACAGGATTCCTCGTGAATTCGTACTATTTCGGCAATTTTTGTAATAGCAGGAATTCGCGATCGCGATACTTGACGTAAGTGAATAAATTACGTTTTTTTCCCGACTGCCTGTTGAGGGGGATAATCGTATCAATTAGAAATTGATAGTATTTGTGAAACACCTCTGGCCTTCCTCTTCTTTGGAAATCTCGTGGATGCATGGGATTTCTGAGACCTTCTGGAATTCCTTACTTGTAACCTTCTTTCGTTCAATATTCTGCTGTAAGCATTCCACAGTGGATTTCACCAACAAAATCAAAAGTTGAGTAAAATAATTACAGAAATTTTATTCCATATCAATATTCGTACGTTCCTGATTTAAAAACCAAATATTATAATACATTTATTAACATTATTATTACTAGTAAGAATAATTATACCTTTGAATATTTTGAAAGATAATTGTTGATAATTAATACGATAATATTTCCGGATCAAATATTACTTTCAATATATCTATTGTAACATTTTATACCGCCTGCGGTTATTTGACAAATGCGTTGAAATCGATATGCGACGTTTTATGAGGTTTACTCAGAACGGTGCAAAAACGCGAGTCAGAGACGAAGGTCGTTTATTGGTATTTCGTGTAACCAAGATACATGGCAGGTTGGATGGGTGGCGGTGTGCGCCGTGAGGGCAAATGGTCGAGTATAGGAGAACCGTCTGTCGTTCACCTGGGGAAAGTCTACCGCGCTTGTTTGCTAAAATAATAACGCCGGAGACACGGAGTGAGACTTGGGATATATACCGAAGTGAGTGAAGGAGAAAAGGGTCGGAGCTGAAATTCGATAATCCCATTAAACTGACGCCAGGCCAAACATTCGGCAAACTCACTTACCGTGTCCAATACAGCACGTGCTATATACCGCACTACACACACTGCATAGAATATTATACTAGCCATGGAGTAACGTCACGTGAATTCGACGTATGGCACTGTTGACTTAAAACGATAAATATCGAAAGAAAAGGGAGAAGGAAGAAAGAAAGATGAGGAAGAGGGTTGGAAGGCAGAACAAACCGGGGTTAATTCGAACACATCGTTTATAATTTTTTTTTTTTAATTTAACTGCGTACGTCGGGTTAAGAACAACGCCATTTTTTTGTTTGATTCTTAAGCCACATAATCTGCAAACTTTGATTGATATTTTTTTAAATGTTTGAAAATGTACATATATGTAATGGATGTTTTTATTTGTGAATTGGTATAAAAAAATTCAATATTAAAAAGTACATGACTATTAAAAATTACAGACAAAATCGGTTCTTGACCTGGAACGCCTAGCATTTTAGTCGCTCATGGTAATAAATTCAGTAAAACTTGTAAATTAGTACATTATTGCCGTGTTTTAAGTGGAATTGGTCTTTAGTCGGCCCTGACTCAATTAACCCCGGTCTCTCAAACATAAGACAGCAGGTTCGAACGTCTAACCAATCGCCCTAATGCCTCAGCACTACCTTGTGTGCTTCTTCTGCATTATACAGTGACAAGAGGTTTCCACGACGCGTCCACCCTCATGTCTTCCCTCGATTTTCTCCGCGTCTTTTCACGTCCCCCAAGAAACCGTGAGAAGAAGGACAAAAAAAAAAGCGCACATCGACCGTACGTGATCTTTGGCTCGACGAGGTCGTAAATCATACTACACAACCCCTCTACTACGTTGATGCCCTCTCCCGAGGCACGAGGGCGCATATAAGCGCCGTTTGATGCGGTCGATAGATTCCAGACTCTTTTTCACAGCTCGTGCCAAATGCCACCTCTATCGGCTTCTCTACCCCTCTATGGAGCAGAACTCCCACTTCCGCAATCACATAAAAAGTTCTTAGACGTATAAGAAAAACATTTTCTACCACTCAAGAATTTCCACAACGATTACGTAATTTGATGTCAAATTTCCTATGATTTTTGTTACCTGTTAAATAATTTAAGGAAATGAAAAGATTCTGTCCAACTTGCAGCATTTGTTTATTATTAAATTATTTAAATTTAATAGATTTGAATGATCTCTGTGAAAAAATAACTTTTTTGCACAGAGACGTTAAAAAAAGCAATAAAAAAAAGAATGATTCGTTATTGTCACTAAAACAATGATTTTTGTGAATTTAAAAAATTAATTTTTATGGTGATACCTTTTTTTTTACGTTTTTACACTTTTATATGTTTTCGTAAAAATGTGGCAGGATATTCTGCAAAAATAACGAGTATTGAATTATTTAGGGAAAAAATAAACAAATGGAGCGAGTTCCAATGTAGACGTTTGCAACTCTGAACCGACAAGGCACTAAAAGTTGAATATTCTTGATACAAACTTTCTAGTCTGAAGAGCAGACCACCCGTTTAAACAGTGATTGTGTCTAGGATAGTTTATTTTATGACTTTTTAATGACACTTCCTTCATTCCAGCCGCGGTAAAATTAGCATTAATGGGATTTTGGAGAACTTGATCAAGATTATTGATACATTATTACTCATTCTATAAAAAAAGTCTCTCTAATCCATTGAATTTGAAACGTATAGTAGGGTCTTCCAAATTAATTATTAGAAAGTTGGGCTGAATCACAATCCCCTTTAAATACAGAAGAGAAACATTTCTTTCCAGAATTGCATATGTTCACCATTTACAATGATATTTCCATTTTCATCCACATCTGTGCGCAATTAGCGAAATATTTTAAAAACTGATTTTATGATAAAAAAAAAATCACTGTATCAACCTCCTCTTAACGAGGTTTTTATGAAATTCGATAAACATTACTGATAACCATCAGATTGTCTAGACAGAATTTCGCCAATGCTCATTGGCGATTTTTCAATAATTATCTGGCAATTTGGCTGAATGGTATTCCCATTTAAAATACAGTAGCAAAACAAACAAATCTCGGAACCGTTATTTTAAACCAGTTTGGGGATTAAAATGTTTTAACATTTTCATCCTCAACCTCGATTCAAACATGGGTAAAATGTTATCCTCGTCTCGGTTGTTCGACGCATAGTCGATATCTGCGTTTGACATTTCCATTCTAATACGCATCTGATATAAACCAGTGGCAGTAGTTTGGCATACGTATCTCGTGCAGAGCCTATATGGTACAGGTATATGGGGCATTCCACCTGGTTTTGACCTGGACTTGACCCTTGACCTTTCCGATTGGCTCAGCAATTTTTTATATGACTGACATAACTCTGAAAAAAAATCTGAAAATCATGTGTCGTATACAATTTTCTAGCTGTCGCAAAGTTACTATTTTTCCTAACTTTTTAATTTTTTTTGTTGTCGATAAGAGGCTGTAAAAAATAGAAGTAATCGACGGCCCACTTCGGCGCGATTACCAAAAATTTTTATTTTCCAAAAAAGGTTTTTCAGAATCTTTTCAGATTTTTAAAATGTGTCGTTCGATAATTAAAAAAAAAATCGTAGACAATTAAAAATGTGTAAACATTTTTTTTAATTAGTGCTTTTTAGTGTTATGTGAATCATATAAAAAATTGCGGACCCAATCGGAAGGGTAAGATCCAGGTTGAAACCAGATAGAATGCCCCATATATACGCTCATGATGAAATGTCGAACAACGCTAGTTCTCGATCCTAGGTTAATGGAGCTACGGGCTACGTTAAATTTCACCCCAACGGAACAGACACACACACAAACTCTAAGCACTGTATAGTGTTTTCAACCGTGCATTCGGTATCGCTGGAAAATTGAAGCATCATGGAAGACAACTAGGCTGGCAGTTTGACTGCCTCTGCGCGACCTTACATCCGTTCTTTTGTCTAGGTACGAGTTTGCTTTACCCCTCACGTCTGACCGCTTGCGACTTCGACTTCCCTCCATGGAACTCATTTGCGTCCTCGAGTTTCCAGACTGTCATCCATTTTAATCATCCGTCTCGGACCATTTGTATTTTTTACACGAGCGTATATAGTCGAGTATATGACGCGTTTCACATCACATTCATCTGCTATTTTTGTATAGAACCAAATCAACGGTTATTGATAAAACTGTAAGACTGGCTATAATTTTTTCCCACAGTTTCTTTGAGATAAAAATTCGGCGGTTCTAATTGGTTTGAGATTTTTAAATTAATTTATTAAATCAATTGGACTCGATATTTGTAAGTATTCATAATTACGAGCATTTGATTAAAAAAAGAAACTGATGGAGCTGATTTTTTATAAAAAATATATTTTAAAGATATTAACATTTATGTTGAAAAAAAGTAATCAAGTGATTTCTTTTTATTTATTTGAGAATAAATTTGTTTTTTTTTTTTTTTTTTCAAATCTGCTCCTTCGGTTCTTACATAATATTATCTTGTTTCATAATCAACCGAATTTAGAAAAATATCAGACTTTACATTGAGCTGAAATTAGTTATACTGCAAAAAATCAATATTTACAGCTTCACGAAACCCCCATTTTGTTGAAAAAATGTTCAACTTATTTTTTGTTAATAATCTGTATAAAACCATAAATTAAACATAATACAGAATACAAATTATCTGACTTTTCATTGTACAAACTCCTTTTTTTTAAATGTATTTTTCTACCCTCCATCCCCTTTAATGAAACAAAAATCTTAGTGACTGCCAATGAAAATAATTCAACCTTCCTGTAGAAAAATATCCTTGAAACTGTTTGCATGTTTTCAAACCCAAATATTCAAATCCGAGACAATTATTAAACATTTCACACCTCTCTGGTCTCCTTTAAATAAATTTAAAAATTTAAGATATTGCCAAATATGTGTACTTAGAATGTCTTATATATAATTTACAGGTACATGAGTGAGTCGCTCATTTGATGAAAGCCTGCGTTCCAAGTTGCCAACATACCGCATCGAACGTTTTGTATATCGGATCCGTAGAGTAAAGCTGACGGGTCCAACGCGATGTCTGCCGAGAATTTTGTAGGGTAGAAGTAGCAGCAAGGTGATCAGCTTCACCGTGATAAGCCGATATATAACACGCCATGTTGGTACACCGAGAGCTCAGAAGAGAATGGCATTGTATGTGTGAAGTTTGCCCGAGGCAAGAGAGATCTCCTTACGCCTCGTTAGCTTCTTGTTTCGTGTATCTCGAACGTAGCTATACGGGTGTATAACACCATGTATATATGGTGTATGCACTGCATACAGTGCAGCTGTAATATCTCGGTGCGCGCCAGCAGTCTTGGACTCTCTCTCACTGAATGCAATAGATTTTAATGGTGCCCTTTCGCTTCGACTCATCCCCTGGATCCCTTATCTAATCTCACTCCAAGTCGACTGTATAGTATACGCCGAGTGTAATAATGCTAATTGCTCGACAATTTAGCGAGGTTTTGATGATACCTAGTACAATGTTGTGACATTAGCTGGTACTTTCATTTTATTACGTTTCATTAACTTTAGTGTAAATATTATTATGCAATTTATTTATATAATTCTTCTCTGCTACCTCGTTTCGAAAATAGTAGCTTTCACTTAATATTTGTTAATAATACTAATTGACGATTTTTTAAATGGATTAGTCTTTTTCTGTTCATGGCAAAAATATTACAAGTGTGGCACTGTATTTGATACATTTTTTTTTAACATATCTTAAGCATATTGTTGAGTCCGTTATTATTGTTATTACTTAAGAGAAGGACAGTAATTTTTTGTATAACGTGTACAATAAGAGATTGATACAAGTTTTAACATATAAATGGATATCGAGCTAAAAATAATATCAACACGTGAAATGACAAAACTATTGCGGCCAAAGCTGTTGCCGATATTCCCCGTTGATGGCAGCACGTCCCAGCACGTCAACTGCAGAACATTTTACATTACAAAGAGTGGGGATAGCTGGCGCGTTGTGGCGCAGAATCGCAGCCGTGCTCAGCTGCTGCATTACTGCAAGAGCCCTTTTCTTTGCCGCGTGTTCGACAACTCTGGCATTAGAGCGGCGTTCATCGAGCCGTTCGCAACTCCGGAGCTCTTCACGACTGACATTTTGCGAGACTTTGGTCATTTTTTTTTAACGCACATACAGTTTTAATTTTTTTTTGTCAATCATAAATTACATTAGTGTCTGCTTCATTTACGTACTCCAGGGTAAGATAAAACTACCTTTAACATACCCGTTGTCATCCTCACAATTTTTACCTCAAGAAAAAATAGTTCTAGCTTAAATTCCCTTTGAACTTTTCCTATAGCCAGAATGTTTTTTTTTTTTTAGAAAGTACTTAAAGTAGACATGGACAAGAATAGATAAAAATAAGATCGCATTGTTGTAATAAGTGGAATATTTATTGGTAATATTTGTTTAATTTAAAATTTCTTGCTAAGCATTTTTAGAGTATGGGTGGATTTCTCTTTACCGGTAAAATGTGTATAAAAATGTGTACAATTTATTTGTCACACCAAAGTGTCGACCATAATTTTTTTTTTACATGTTATATACGGGTATTTCAATAACGAAGGCATATTACACGATATATCGCGTCGTATAAGAAATTTCATTTGATGCAAACTAAAAATGTCCATATAAACCGTATTTCACATGGCTACTTTTTTATCTAAGCACTGAGAGAAAAATTTAGTATTAATAAAACTATAAATTAGAAGGCTGGAAAATCTTAACTATATCTTATAATTTACCATAGGTAATTATTGTTCAGATGAATAAAAATTCATTGAACTGAGGTATGATGATTAATTTTGGCTTCATCATATAGAGGAAGCGTTGTAAAGAATAAAAATAAAAAATTCTCTGATGTATGAACTCTTTGTTGGATTCTCACCAAATTCAGTATTAAATAACGACACATTCAATTAAAGTTTTATGCAAAATTTTCTATCAGTCGCTTGGATCGTTTTTCATTTACAGCGTTTATCAAAAAATTACGAAATTGCAAATTTCTATAAAACGTTGTCTGTTTTATAGATTTTTCTTAAATTCGGTATCAAACATTGACACACTCTATTCCAATTGTATGCAAACTTTTAGATCAGTTACTTGAACCGTTCTCGAGTTGTAGCATTTAAAAAAAAAAAAAAAAAAAACATTACGTAGATTCCAAAACTCCATTAAATCCGAACTACTTTTCCGATTTCTGCCAAATTCAATACCAAACAACATTAAATGTAAATATGAAAAACTTTTTAACAAAATTTAGTAATTTTTACGAAAGTTAGAGCGACACACACACATACACGGATATTCTAACATGAAAATCGCGAAAAAAAAGGTTTTCATGAAAACAACTGGACTATAAACATCAGTGTAAGTCGTTCGTATGTATATAATAGAACACTCCATATAAGCATTATACACGGAGCTTCGGAAGCCATTCCCAGTCATGGGAATTAATTTAACTGGCGATTAGCTTTTGTGTCGGGATGAGTTCTCCGTTAAGTGATGAGTGTGTCGGAGCAGAGAGAGATAGAGCTAAAAAGAGAAGGAGAAAGGTAGCTAGATATAGAGCGAGAACACGGGGTCTTGTTTCTGGGCACCGTTAGCAGAGCGCAAGGTAGAGGAAAGGGGTGGGGTTTCGTCGCGGTTCGCGCGAGCAGGGTTTCCCTGTGCGGCCTCGATGGGGTCGGGGTTGTCGGGGCGGGGTGCAGGGGGGGGGGGGGGGGGAGGGCGAGCTTAGTACAAGTGAGCTCGTAGCATGCGAACTACCGGAAGCCGGACGAACTAGCTCGCGCGCGGTTCGACTTGCACGCGAGCAACATTCGTCCCAACCCTTTTTCCCATACCACCCCCACAACCCCTGCCCCCATCTTCAGCCACCATCTTCCACCCTCTCAGCTCGATCGTTTCTTCGAGCTCGTTTATTTTCTTTCGTTTCTTTCTTTCGCGTTCGTTCTTCGAGGCAATACCTCTGCTCTGCACTATGCTCTCTGCAACGCTCCTGCTCCCGGTTTCTTCATTCATTCGTTCCACGTCTCAGTTATGTGAGTAATGAATCGTCCGGGCACTCGGAGTCGCGCGCGGAACAAGAGCACACGCTCGATCGGTTTTACACAGTGTAGTGTATGTGTGTATACGTATATATATATGTATGCTATTGCTAAGATGTACCAGGCCAACTTACCGAAGCTCACCGGTAATCGGCTAGCCTATATTTTTCTTTCGAGCACGTAATTACGCTTGGACGACTACTACTCAAGTAGCATGTTTTATTTTCCTTCACACCGATCGATCGAGAAACACAAACGTCAGTAACGTATATATATATATATGTATATAAATTTATCTGTAACGTGTATCTGCACGGTAAAAAAAATTCTTTATGTGTAACTGGTAAAGGAAAAAATGGTATGCTGAAATTTTGCGTGTTAAATTTAATATAATCTAATGTTGATTTGTATACTAAATTTAGCATATCAATTTCAGCAGAAAAACTTTCTACCGAAATATGTTAATTTTGCAAATATCTTTAACAGTATGCATGTTTTATATATACAGAATGAATTTTCATGACGTTTGGATACAGATGTAATACAGCCACAAAAATAGAATTAATACGTTAATGCAGGATCTGAAAAAAGAAAATGGTGTTTTAATAAAAAATCTAAAAACTTGAGTTGCAAATTTTCAAGTCACATTGTTTCAGACTCATATGAAATTGGAATAAAAATTATAAAGTATGTTTTTTCTTCCACATATAGATTAATTAATCAGTAGATCTCGGAAATCAAATGAGAAAAAAAAATTATTTTGCACCTTTTTCCTTTATAAAATCAACATGCCGCGAGTATTTCAGCTACACGAGACACTGAGGTTCCGCAACGAGAGGTATCTCGCTCACATCTCGCCGCCCACGGCAACCATTATTCTTCTTTTCGATAAATTGGACGGCGGCGAGTTTGACTGAAGCGCGAAGGAAGCCCGAGGGGGTTTTCATGCGGGTCTCGAGGGTGAGGGTGACACCTGTGCGCAGCCCAGTTCTCGCTCCCTGTGCCACTTGTACTTCTCTTTTTCTTGTATTCCACGATAACTCTCTCGCACACGTAGTACAGATTCCGCGGCGGTATTTCGTTGAGTGAATTCAGATGAAAGAGAGAGAGAGAGAGAAAAAGAAAAAAGAGGTAAGAAGCCGGAAATAATAACGCAAACGGTGGATGTAATTGAGGCGAGATAGGCGGGCGAGCGTTTGAGCGACGATGAAGCGCTACGATAATTCATCGCTAAGTATCCAATCTTCGAGGGAAAAGGAAGAAGGAGAGACGAAAGGTAGAGGAAGAAAGAAACGGAGAGAGAGAGAGAGAGAGAGTAAAATTCCTTCTCGTCGTTCATCTATTTCCTCTCCTTATATAGAGCTCTCTCTGCTCTTCGTATTAGTATGGAAGAAAAATAAATTTCTGGAAGGAAGTCCATTAACTCGTCGACTATTTCCGAAGTCATTACAGTTGTGAATGAATCTCGCCTGTGCTGCAGCAGTACCACCGTCTTCTGGGTCCTTCCAATGGTGCCAAGAAGGGTTGGGGTTTTCGGTTATATACGGAGGGCTAGCTTTCATTCGATTCAAGTATAGTAGTGCCACATCCACACCGTCCGCCCGGCGCAGTATGCTGGATACCCGGCGCTTAGCTAGATGGCATGCTATGTAGTACTATACGTTTCGTGAATTATTGATACGGCGAGCAAATTGAAAATCGATAGGCGTTCTCTCGCTCGTTCGTTCCGGCTTATCTCTAACTCTATCTCATTTCGTAATCCCAAATCACGGAACTAACACAGATAAACGACGGCGGCTGGCCACGCTTACCAAGCCACGTTCACTGAACTTGGGTATACATGGGGCTGCAGCCAACAATACGAGGGAGATCAAGATAACTTTTATTAATTCGCATCGAAGAGATTTTGCAAGACATTATTATGACTAGAATCTTATGAAGACACTTTTTTGTTTGTTTGTAAGAAAAATTGTTTAACCAACTCTGTGTCCTTGATAGAAAATTTATAATACACGGTTATTGTTTGTCTGAAACGAGTGTACTCGCCCCTTAAGGATATATTTTACACACTCATACCCGAAACTTTAATATGATTGGAATTTGAGTGCTTTTCGACGAGACAAAAATCTAAACAAAAGTACCGGGAACATTCGTTGTAAATAATAGTAATTGCAAAAATACTAATAAGTCCGTAGAAAAACTTGTTTAATAAATACTATAGGAACTTTATCTTGAAAAAATATGAAATGATTTTTTTGATTTTTCTGAACGCATATTATTTTTAAAAATAATTTTCTTGCAACTGAGAAATTTTCGTATTCGAAATTTTTTTTTCGTCAGTTTTAATCAAATGGTTCGTTCAATTATTTTGAAACTATATATGTGCAGTTAGGAATCTTTTCACGAATACATAAAAAAAATCGCAAGTTTTCAATCATCAAAGAAAAAAATGACATTTAGCTGAAAATAATTTTTTAAATATATACATTTGGGCAAAACATTCATTTTATTTTTTAAAAATGTAAGTTTTGAGTCAGCAACCCGGAAGTGGGGTCGAGGGTCGATCTAACCAGATTGACTAACCTGCCCTCGATTTTTTTTTATCAGAGAAATATTATTTTGAATTAATTGAATAATTATAAAATTCAATTCAGTCAATCATCAAAGATCATAAGTTTTACCAAAGGATAAATATTCTCGTTTAATATTTAATGCATTCGTGATTTAGATCTTCATAAAGACATTTTTAACGAACGTTAATATTTTTTTTATTCAGATTTGTTTCCTCACTCCAGCAACATGTATTTTACAGTCGATTTTGTTTCATCTTATTTGTTCATTTGTCATTATTCAATCGCCCAAGGCTGTGGCGTATTAAAAAGAGAGTTGTCGACGAAATAGGAACAGATATGATGAATGTCTCTTGAAATAAAATTTGCGCTCAAGGCCAGACTTTTCAACGACGTTTTCAGAGTATACAGCGGGATAGCTGTCGACGCTTTCGACCATTATCGATCTTCTGGCTTCGTCTCGCTCGCCGTTTCTGCCTTTTTCGCTTCGCGACTCAGGCATTTCTAATAGCATCGATTTGTAACATTCATCTTCGAATGCCCGATCACATTAGACTCTATCTCCCTCTATTTCTTTCTCTCTCAGCTGTCGCTACTCTCTGGACGTCAGCTCGGCTGTACGGTGGCAGCGGAAGCTCGCGGATCGCTTACATTTTTCAACAAGACATTTGTCCTGCCGAGCCAGACAGCTCCCTTCAGTCCATTCCCCTTTCGCTACGATTCAGTTCAGATTTGTAAAACGAAAGAGGACTCTTTTTGCCTTTCACATATAACTGACTGGTTAAAAAAGGCTCGTAGAAAGCTTTTCTACCCTTTTAACGTTTCGCATTAGCTTTGTGTCATATGACAGAGACAACTCTCGAGCGGACATTTCGATTACATCTGTAACTCACGTCATATGAATAGTTTTTATAAAGCTGTTCTGCAAATGTTGTTATTAAATACACAGAGAATAACGGATTTTCAATTTCGGGAGTAATTCATATTGTATTCTGTCAAGATTTATAAGACAAAGGATAATTGAATGTAAAAAATTGCGTTCCTAAAAACTATGCTTTGAGCCAACGTTTTATAACTGCTCATTGCAGATCGACGTTGTGGTGAATCATTTTTGAAACATAAGGCTAAATATGGTAATAAGAAATGTAAAGTAATAAAAAAATGACAAACAGTCGAATTTCATTAGGAACGAATTCTATATTTCTATTTAATCAAAAACATATATATTTAGGTGTGCAAAGTGGATTTATCAAAAGTGCCAATTTTAAACTATTTTAATACAAAAAAGTGTCTAAGCAAAATATGATTTTTTCATGTTTTGGCACATTGAAAAAAAACACCATTAACATTAAAATCTTAAAAATAATTTTCCTTATCCAAATACAATTTCTTCTATGGATAAGCACAATTGATTGTGCATCCAAGCTTTGATATTCGTGTATTTTATGACAGATCAGAAAATGATGAGTATAGTTTATGTAGCTTTCATAGATCTCTACAACGTAATATGTAATTATGGTGTGACGGAGCACGTCGAGACTCGACTAGTGTGTTTGATGGACGGGAATCGTTCTCTGCCAATTGCAGTCATTGCTGACCCCCAGCTCGATTACCGACAGACAACTAATACCTATAGCTGTAAGGTATATTATACCGCGAGCAAGCCGAGCCGCGAGTTAAACTAGTCTCATTCTGTTTGTGTTATATGTAGGAAGCTCGGGTTTTGAACCTAACGGCCGTACAACGTGCTCCACGTTGACCCCATGATTAATGAATTTAGGTTGCCTGCTCGACAATGCTCACGGTACGTACTACGTATAGATGCGCGTGTACAGATACCACGTCGGGATATCTGTTAACCGCGGGCTTGCAGGTCCAGGAAAATTACAGGTTTTATAGCGGTGTACTTGCTGTGTACCTGTATAGATCAAGTCTATAGCGCACATGTCCGAATTTACATTCGAAATTACAATTTGAAGAGCAATGTCACCTAAAACAGGATTCCAACATTATAAATAAAAATAGCAGGGCCTTTGGCGAAATAAAAATTCATCACTGTTTTAAGATAATAAAATTTGTAAAACAAAAATATTAGGACATTTGTAAAAGCAAAATTGACAATTATTTTTATTCTTATCAAGAAACAAAAAAATTATGGACGTTTCTGGAGAACATCTTTTTTTCTTCAATGTACAAAAAAATTATCTTCCGTTTTCACACTGCAAGAGATGATATTTTTGTTGATGAATAAAAATACAAAGATCAGAAAAATATTGCCTCTTGCAATACAATGGTTTTTGCCTTTCTATGACATACCTCAACAACGAAGTGAACCCGAACTTCGACTACACTGTAATAAACGTCATGTCACATGTCAAATTATTTCAAACGTTGGCGTAACGAGTGAACTTCAGTTCCGTGTACCGATCGGAATGCTAGATCGTAAAAGGATTGCCATCAATCGTAGCTGACGCAGCTAATCAGTGAAATTACAACCAGCGCAAGATAAAGCGAAAAAAAAAGGTCAAATACTTTTCATTCTATTCTGGCGTCGTAACTTACATTACAAATGGTGGACTGTATTGCGCTGGTTATGTGAAAAAATGACGAATCATTCGAGGTTTCGTTTATACGTCGAATCCAAGATGATGACGCACGAAATAAAAAGCTAAGAAACCATTTGTAGCCGTATATTCTTATTCGTGCATGAAAACATTATAACTACATATACATGTAACTAACGGGTTCACTGACACGTTCAAGTTCGACGACACCTTAATGTTCGTTGATTAATAAATAAAAAAAAAGCAAAAAAAAAAGCGAGTAAGAAAGGTAAAACTGACGTTCCCACTCGTGCCTCATTGTCGAGAATATTTCGCGCTTGAGGCGTCACGTCCTCTTGACCGGATTTCATTCTCGCACATTGCCCGAGTGCGCGCGATTCAGCAGCGAACGAACCGCACCGCACCTCGATCCACACAAGCGGCCAGGAGGCACACAGGCGGATCGCCGAGGCGAAATTACAGCGCGGACCAAACGACGAGCGAGCTGTTCTCGCCTAATACCCTCGGGTATGACCCAACTGCCGGTGCCGACGCGCGGTCCTCCTGGCATGAATAATTTCGCCGACCTTTCATTAAGCGTTGCCGTGTGCCCGCGAGAGAGAATGAAAGAGACAGAGAGACCGGTCGCGCTCGCACGAGAGCGGCTCTTGGCGACCTCGTCGATCCTCGTTAGACGCCGTTTAACGCTAGCACACTATAGTACCTGTACATTCCATACTTTGTAGTCGTAGTCTCTCTCGTCAAGAAACGTATTTCTGACACGCTTTGACTCGAACCATCAGGAAATTATATGTAACAGTTTCACTTATCTACTGCAGGTAAGCACGTAATGCCCTGAGATGCGAGACGTGACTTGGAGTCTCGAGCACTTAGGAAAATCATTTTCAATATACGGGCTTCGTGAGGTCTGCTAAGGTTCATCTTGGGGTTCATCTTTATTTTTTAAACTCCTTCGCACATGTGAAAAATTACTAGGTTACGTTGGAGGTGATTGGAAAGTTTCAAGAAATGATCTTCAGTACATTGAGCTAGATCTTGAGGTATTAGCCTTCCTGAACAAATATCTTGTTAAGCTGGAATAAGATTCACATTAGACAATTTTGATCAAACAAGATATAACAATGTCATGTGGGGCCTGGATCTAACTTAAATCTAGAAAGTCAGATCAGGCGGAAGTAACGATGTCATATTGATTGTAATCCTGTTAACCTGATCAGGGAAGACGAATCTTAGACGTTCATCAGACACATTCTAAAAACACCACTAGAAAAGTTAAGAACTTAGAGTCCACAGGTTCAATAGAAGTTAAACTAGAAAGCTTCGAACCTATTACGCACCAAAGCTGTAATTTTCAAATCATTCTCAATAAGTATGAGACAGTATTTCCTCCTTTTATAGATCTAGTAAAATGTAATGAAATATATAACTAATTGCTGGAGCGAAGTTAGTCGCGTCTAATCGTCGATTAGTCGGTGCAAAAAAAAGCAATGTTCTCCTATCGACTCCTAATTTGCGTTATATTATACAGAAATTTGATGACATACAAGCGGGCAATTGTCCATCCGAGAGATTTCGAATGCGGAAACTGGGATACAGAAATTTACCAAGTCAGCTGG
This sequence comes from Perithous albicinctus, assembly GCA_964016905.1. NCBI lineage: Eukaryota > Metazoa > Arthropoda > Insecta > Hymenoptera > Ichneumonidae > Perithous > Perithous albicinctus. Next base: position 17,964,003 of record OZ024696.1, on the reverse strand, counting down.
CACGGTTGCTCGGGCTCTCAACGCAACAATTAATTTCCGGGACAGTCGTGTTAACGATATTAGTTTTTAGAGTGGAAGCCTTCACGCGTTCGCTTTCCGGGAGTTATGATAATTAGCAAAGGGCATCAGAGGCGGATTGGACTCGTGGCCGCAACTCCCGGTCGTGCCATTTCCTCCCTATTTCTATCCCGCTGCATTGGGAGCTTGGGCTGCCCAGAGAGATTATATACACACTTGCTTCGCAAATCCTCAGTGTGAAAAGTGCAGCACGTTTCTCTGCTGAAGTTGTGACTTGTTTACTTTGGCAGTCTCCAGAGAGACGTCAGCGATGATTAAAAAAAAAGAAAAATGTTATAATTGAAAGAATGGAATTGAGTATAATCACTTGGATAATTAAAATAGGAGGAGACTGTAGAGGTTATTTGCACAATTCCGCTACTCACAAATCCACAGTTAGAAGCACTTGTCCTGTCGTGCCAAGTTGATCGTACTTACCTGAAGCAAAGAAACAGTACATTCAGTCATTAAAACAATGTTTCCAACACTACTTGATTCCAGGAAACTGTCTATCTCGATACACCATCCAATTAATAATTCACACCGAGTTTCTACCATTCAAGAGAAAACTCCTCTGTCAGTCGTATAAGTAACGATCGATAGTTTAGAAACCTCATAGTAGGCAAGGAGAGGAGTAAATTATTCGCGTTCCCAAGGGTCTAAATGATAGACCAGTAAAACGAGTAGGACGGGGGAAGAGGGGAGGGGTCAAAACAATCGTGGTAATGTCGGAAGAAGTACGTGGAGGCAAAAGGGTGTCCTTGGGTTGTTTCCCCCGAGAGACACAAGAGGGAAATAAGGGAGGAATCGTTCCTCTTAGCTTTTCTCTCACTCCCACTTGAAGACTTCCTTAGCATTCACTCTTCCCCCCGACGTCCAAGTCAGCTGTCTGCCTTCCCACATAGATTATCCTCGGTGAATTCTGTTCCTCGGCACCTTAGACTCCCTTACCTCGAGCGCTTCAAACCAGCAGTAGCAGCAGTAGCACGACTCGGCGACTTCTAGTCGTACTATGTGCTACTACCGGATATATACTATAGCGTCGGTGACGCAGACTGCTGTCAGGAAGTCGCAGTAAATTGTCGACGAGATATATATTCTCTACTCTCCAGAGCTTATCCCGGTTGGGACCCTCTATCGTCTTCGCTACCTCCGCTATCTCACCTGATTCTCCTTCTATCTATACTATATCGGTTAAATCGCAAATCACAGACACCACTGCATACGTTCTGCTTGCATCAATTCTATGTATATATATATATATATATTTGTATGGGGTATTCCACGGTTAATCGACAGAGTTGTGACCCTCATTTATTTTTTTTCCTTTCGGGATGCTGTAGGACAGTATAAAAAATTACTCGACATTTTTTTGCCGATTTGTTTGAAATTTTTACGGTAAATTCTTTGTTCAAAAACAAAATGCTTGAGATTATTCCGAAAATGAGCGTGAGCCTAAGAAAAAAGTTAAAAAATAAATGATCATAAAAACAAATTTTTGAAAAAATATGGAAGAAGTTCTAGAGTACTTTTTTCATATTTTGCCTTACAACATCCCAAAAGGGGAAAAATTAGGGTTTGCAACCCTGTCGATAAGTCGTGGAATACCCCGTATATATTCTCATCGAAATTATACTGGCTAAATTCCCGGATGTTCGTGCGCGCACAAAGACGCTTCAGTGGATTCTCCGGGGCTGATGCCGTTTCATACGCTTCTACAAGTCTCGCTACACAATCGTCGAGCGAAGTAATCTCATCGATATAGCATACATATCGCGCGATAATCGGCCAAGTTAGTCTGGAAGTCTGGTTTATGCGCCGCGGCCGATCGTATCTCACTCCCAATTTACCTGCTTTCCTTCGACTTCTAGTTTGCTATGGCTTTATTGAACGTATACATAAACTGAGCAAGCCGTCTAACTATTTCATTCGAATAATTTCATTAGAGCTCCGACTTCTTGTACTTTAAGTCTTCAAGATGTTAGAGGTCGATGGTCTATTCAAATCATTTGAACAACCGATCTTCGATAAGATATTGCATTAGGACCAGCGTCTGATAATTGGGTGAACCTTAATGAGATTATATGGTTTTGCACATTGGATTAGAACAAAATGATTCCACTTACTTGTTCTAAACCTTGTGTTAGTTCGGTTTAGACCAGCAACATGATGTCACAATTATTCGATATGTAGAGTGTTATCGGTATAATTACGAATACAATCAGATTTCGCTCTTTCAAAGCTAAGATACATTTTTTAAGTTCTGTTATCTGTTCTTTTTCGACTACTAGTTCGGTTACTGCATTATTGGGAGAGTATATAAGCTGAAGCAACTATGTATCTATTTCAATTGAATAATTTCTTTAGAGACCCGCCTTTTTATACTTTAGTATTCATGATGTTAGATGTGAATAGATCTTTCCAATCATTTAAAATTAAATAATAGGATTTTTGTCCCCTTTTGTATGCTCTAAAACTGGCTTTAGTTCAGTTATCGATACAAATGATGTTTACTAATAAGACACCTTTTTTTCCGTACGAGGATACAAGTGGAACTCGTGTCGGCACTTCTAAAGCTCGAAAAAATTAGCATCAATTTGCGTTGAAAGCTACTGGTACAGAAATAGCTGATGTAGTTGAGGAACGGTTTTTCCCAGCGTCCTCGGAATCCGTGACACCACGGACTCGAATGGAGTGCACCAGCGCGGTAAATATGTATAAACCGCGGGAGAAGTTTTTCGAAAGAGAGAAGGAGAGAGACAGAGAGACGGGCGGGAATGGAGGTCAAGTATCTGTGAATGTAAATGGAACGAAAGATTTAAACGTAATACGGGTATAAGCCAACGGGCAAGCTTTTCTTTTTCTCTCATTCTCTCTCATAGCCGGGGCACGTCTTTTTCAGTACGGAAATCCTTGAAGCACCGCGAGACTCCGGCCTGCCGCCTTCGCCTCAAGAAAAGGGGGTTAAGAACTGCGGACAGGAGCGGCTAGGGGTCGTCTCGTGGCTGGAGCTGTTATTTAAGAAAGTAGCAGCCGACCCACCCATCCCACCTTTCTCACTCGTCTCTCATTCCAGAAGTTACAAATTGGACTATACCTACACTTAAAGCCCGCCCCGATTAAGGATCCTTCACTGAAGCCATCCAGGCGCACTTTTTTTCGTTGCCTTCGACCCATTCCATTCCTCACTTACTCGGTCCTATGCTTCGTCCTATCTCTCTTTCGCGATTCCGATATTCTACCCGGCTAGACAGTTGCACGAAGACGAAGTGAGGTAAGAAGAGACAGGCGGGGAACTTCATCGCGTTTTCATCGCATTCAGAATAAAAACTTCTGGTCCTTCAAGTTTCTCATTCTCATTGGCAAAAGAATAGATACAGTTTTGTCCGGCTGTCTATATCTATTTATAGAGTTGAAGCTTTCCTCCCGTTGTTCTACTGCATCCACGTTGAGTTTGTTCCGCGAAGTGATTAAGAATAAAGTGTTCTACGAATCGAAAATAATTACGTCTTCTGGTCTTTCTCTGGCTGTTGCTTGAAGAGACGATAATTATAGACTCTTGTTTTATGTTGTATGCAGACCCGACGACAAAATTTTATTTTATTTCTGATCCAAGGTTAAGCAGATATAATAGACATTTAAACAACTTGGCAGACAAGCATTGACAGAGTCATTTTTATTATTATAGTGCATTTTTTTGTCTTAAACATCTAGCAAAGCATTATTGGTAACGTCTGTAAAATTGTGGATGTTCTCTTTGAGAACACTTGCTTCAATACCCGTGTTTTAAATCACCCTAAGAAGCCAATTTCCTTGGATTGAAGAATGTATTTACCGCTGGAGATTGGCAGACTTCCCTTTATCCTCGTTACGTGACCTCGAGGTTATTTACTGGTCCTACATATACGTGAGTGGTTGTGCGTGTGTGCACGCCCTCCAAATTAGATAACTCGGTTCTATCCTGCTTTGAGGGTTCGGAGGGCATCGCGTCGAAACCAGTGAACGATAAAGACACGTTTTCCATGTCGGGATGAAGGGCCACGAAGGGCCACGCGCCCTTATTCTGTCGACGCGACGACTCCCGTTGCGACGCGACCGGCGAGCTGTGCGCAGTCAGACGACGAATTTTCTACAGACATGCTCTCGCCTATAGAATGTTTTCCCCGTTTGCGCGAACCAACCACATTCACCCCTCCCGATCTGTACGGAAAATTGTACGTGGCTTCGAAGGACCCAACAATTTTACCGAGATCCCCGTAATCTCTCGAAATCTTGTATTACTATCAGTACAATCATTGACTGCTCTGTGGCTTGAAAAAAAAAATCACAGAAACATGTATCGCGTACTTTACTCATGTAGATACAACGATGTCAACATTATTGTGAAATCACCGAAGAGAAAATTTCCTTCAACATGCAATGAACTGGAATTTCTTAAATTGGAGTGATGGTTCTTTAGTGACGGTAAAATAAAAAGGACCATGTTTCTCGATGGAGAGATAATAATGTAAAGAAGTACAGATCATATCACAAAATACAATTCATTTATTTTCTGTATTCTTAGTTGATATGAAAATAACTAACATAATAATATATTGCAAAATGTGGTTGTATTCTCTCCTTTCTCCCAAGCTTTCATTTCTCATATCATCCAGCTACTGCTATGCGCTGCTAGAGTATACGTTAGTCGCGTCTGGATAAAACGCTTGAGTGCTACGGCTCCTGGTGCACGGTGCTTCTGTTACGTTCTTGCTCTTAGGGGGCGGCGGTTGAGCGAGAACATCCTAGAGAAGCTCGAGAGCGAACGTCATTAGCCGCGGTCGAGACGCCTCCGCTGTTTACACTCCAAATACGAGAGCGTGCCATTTGCATCGCTTTACATAACCGATGTTTTTAAAATAAAGCGTTCTACGGGTTGGTGTGTGGTTGGGCGGGCTGGGTGGCGGGGTGGGGGGTAGAAGGGCCAAACGCCAGATCCCGGAACGCTGATGCGCTTGAATCCGAATCGCGGCTTCGCGAGTGAGGAGGCGCAAGGTAAAATGAGAACGAGGGCTGTGGAATGAAGCTGAGTTTGGGGTGGGAGGGGAATGAAGCTGCGGCGAAAATACGAGGATGAAGGTACCGGTGTACCTGCTAGCTCCCTCTCTTTCTCACTCGCAGCAGACTCCTCTCGTTATCAAGCTGTTTACAGGGAATGATTATTGTTTACACGGAGCACCATGGGGTGAGAGAGACGAGAGGAGCAGAAAGCAAGTGGAGCAGCGCGCTGAGTATTCCTATGCCAATGAGATAAAATGTCCATGCGCATCCAATGAAGATTTATATATCATAATATATATCATGCGAATAGACGGAGCTTTTTACTCAGTTGTGAAAACTGAACTCCAAGTACGAGCAATTCAATACTCTACGTGTGAATCGGAATTTCATGGAATCAGCGTGTCGAGCTTACATTCTAGACGGCGATTGAAAGCACATGTAATGTCTAACGTAATGACAGCCCTTTGAATGTTATTGGATTGACCCAGTATGACTTTCCTAGTTATATGACGCCGGGAATTGACACTTTCTTGGTTATGATGAATTTAGGGTCATTGTGTATGTGGCTTAGCTCTATGTAGAGTTGATGGACATACCGAATTTAGCGAATGTGGACCTATTACAGAATGTACATCGTGCTAAAAACGAATAGAACATGTGATAGTTCGGGGAGACACATGATATGACCACGGTGATAAAAACTCTTTTTGTTATCCGGCCCAATTCCGTCCAGGCTTTAAAGCGAGAAATGGAACTACGAAGCGTTGATGGCATGTAGATCAAGAATGAGCAGGACGCGATAGATCTAGACTTGGGTAGAAGGAAGACGATCAGAAAACTGACATATTCTGCTAGAATGGTGCGAGCCGTTCTGGTTTTCGGTAGGAAAGAGAGAGAAAGAGAGTGAGAGAGAGATAAAGAGTAAAGGCACTTGGCATGCCGGGACGGAAAGGGTGGTTTCCTGCGGGGAATCGGAAAAAGACGAGCTCCCCTAACGTGAAGAGAAAGGGATCTGGGAAACGAGCTCGGCGAGGCGAGACGGGACGAGGAAAACGGGTTCAACCAATTTGCAAGGATAACAGCCAGCCTCACTACCCTCTTTTTCCTCTATTTCAACCTCCCGTTTCTGCAGAAAACGTTAGACGTGTAACGGCACGTCGACCGTGCAAGCTGCTGGGTTTGGAATCATGGAAGGACGGATGAGGGTAGAAGCGATAGAAGAAAGAAGGTAACATTGTCCGTGACTATCTTTGTACCTTGTGAATAACGATTGCTGATGCTACTAAAGTTACATCGGTATCAACCCGTTGGATTCATGAGTGAAGAATTTTTATTTTACTGAACGCGTTACAGTTGCCGGCATACCATTAATTAAACTCTAGTACTGAGTGAAATGTAAATTTTTGCCAGTTAACTTTCAGTGAATACAGTTAGTTCAAATTTCACGATCGTTTTATTTCCACAAAATTAAAATCCTTGTGAAGTTTGCGCATTATACCTACGTTCAGTTAATTCCACTAATTGTTTTAACGTTCAGCGGCATAGTGGCAAAGAAATACTTTTCAGAAGCTGATAGTTCACTTTCGTGAACTTACACGACATCCCATCGTAAGCCGGTCAACTTTACTGTATATAACTGGTACACGGTAGTCCGAGAGAAAGGAGAGGATGGAAGAGGTACAGAAATCGAGCACCAGGATAAAGAGTGAAAAGTGGGAAGGGTAGGCGGACTATGAGTTAGGAGGCGCTGTCCGAGGGGTTTGTAAAAAAGAAATATAAGAGACACACGATCGGGCTACGGTGGCAGCCGTGAGTGAGATCCAGGATGACGGAAACTACTACGAGGGATGAACCAAAATGGGGTGGAGGAAGTAAGAGAAAGATAGAAAGAGCGATGGATATACCTGATCAGATCGGATCGAGTAGGATCGGATCAGATCAGATACCACGCGGCCGTGCGCGGAAAGGTTTGGGTGGTGGCAGCCCACGTTGGTGGTAACCGGGTGGCTGCGGTAAGCGCAGAACCGTGTCGCGGATAAAGTGGTGCCCGTCACTGTCTGTCAACAGCCCTCGTCGCGGTATATCTCTTTCTTGTTTCCTCCACTCATCCTCCGTATACATCGTTGCAGCAGCACCATAGGGTCCTCTATACCAACAGTACGTATATAACTACACCATTCTGATCCCCTTTTTCCTGGTCCCCTTCTCTAGCTAGTGCTTTTTGTCGTCTCGTGCATGTATATGTACATTTTGGAGGTAGACACCAGCTACGTCAGTTGACAGGTAGTTGGCCATTATGAACCTGGTTACCAGTGATCGGCTACACTTACGGAATTATTGTGTCAAAAGTCTTAGAGGCGAAATGTTAATAAAATCTAAATAATACTAAAAGCCAACATTCCCTACGGTGTTGTTGTTCACTTTTATTATTTAAAAACTATGTTTATATATTTATACATTTCAATGATTCTTGACGCTCCACTAACTCATCGTCTCAATGTTCTTTCTTAATTATTAAATTCTATTTCATAATTAACATGGCAAGAGTACCGTGCACTGTCCTGAGCATCTGCATGGTGTGAACGTAATTCCTACTTGCGTTGCACTATGCATAGCAACGAGAAATAGACGACCTGAAACCCTGAGGGCTTGCGGAAGGTGAGAACAGTACATTACCCTCGTGCTCAGCCGAGTCCCTTTCTTTTGTACTACCCTTATTCTAATCCTCACCCTCGCCCTCTGCTTTCTCACTTGGCTGTAGTGTACTTCCCCCCCTTTGCCTCTTACTCTCACCCTCATCTCTATTTCACTTCTGCTGCTTTCCTTCATTCTAATCCACAGCAGTGGAGCTTCTCCAGTTCTCAGAAAGATGTAAAACGAGAGAAGAGGGTATGGTATACATTGTATATACGAGCCAAGTAAAACCGCCGATTCAAAAACTTTACGGCAACTTACGAAATCGAGAAAATATACGGGCGATCACCCTCGCGGTTGGCAGACTCTCCCTGGTTTTGGAGGGAGCCAGAAGATGTTACCCCCGTTCAGACCGCAATATTTTTCTATTTAGGGAAAAGTGGAAGACACGATAAAAAAAAGCAGGCGAAAGAACGTCAAGTGAGAAGAAAGATGAGCCACGAACCGACCCTCTCAATAGAAGTACACCTTATAAATTATAAAGCATGAACATCCTCTCCATGCAACGACTTTTGTGTAACTTATATTTTTTCAATGAATAATTGGGCATTTTTTAGGCTACTAAAAGTTATTAGGACTGAAGAATAGAACATTATATAAATTGAAGAATGACGACTGTGTGAATGTTACACACAGTTTGAGTTAAGTGGGAATAAAGAAGGGGAGACATCTTCATCATTGGATTGCTTGGTTCTTGAAGGTTTTGTGATTCTTTGAAAAGACAAAGCCAACGTCAGCAAAGGGACGGAAAGCGAAAGAATCATTACATTCTATGTAGAACGCACACAGTCTACCTTTGCAAATGGGGTAAGTGACTATTGTTGACACGGTAAATAAGTAAGAGCTGCTTGAAAAATCATACCAAGAAAATGTATTGAAAGAAAAATCTCTGTATGAAACGACGAAAGCTTCTATTTCGCCAATACTTCTTTAATATCTATTCATTAAGGTAGTCAATTAATCAAGTTCAAACAAATTTTCGAATCGGATATATCTTAACGTTTTCTACCAGGATTGAATCGGGATTTCTGTTGAATATTTTGATAAAACAAGACAGCTGTTAATATGGCGGTATGAAGCTCGGTGACAGGTTATGAAAACGCAGATTCTTGATAACATGATAAATGACAAGTCCTTCTTTAATGGATTACGAGTAGTTGAACACTCTGGAGCAAGAGACTTGATTAATAAGTTTTAACTTTGGTTCGCACTACGATGAGCGGTGCACCGCAAGAGAAACGCCAGAAACAAATTAAGCGAAGTTTTGGGTTTGAAGAAGGGTGGAAAGGGTGTTTTGGCCTCCGGAGCTGTGACTCGCTTTCTCCTTCTGTGTAGACGTCTCTCTTTTCCGCAACGAGGAAAACAACTACACCCTCGGGAATCCTTTGACTGTGCGCTTCCCTCTTGGCTCGCACCCTTGCAAATTCTGTCTTTGGTACATTCATTTCCGTCAGCTATGTCATGGTGACGTGTATTAACTGTGCAGAAACTTAACATCGACTTGGATAACATTGTCGTCGGTCTCAATTCTACGTCGTAGTACTTTAGACTGTCTCAAATGTCAACGAATGGAATAGGTTTGATGAAGATAATCTTCCTCTCTAATACTTACGTAATGTGTTTCTTAACCACGAACATATTGGGTAAAACGTCAATACGCCGATACCCTAACACAACTTCCTTCTTAATATAATTTCTAATAACTCTGACTAGTGTTTCCCTCGAAAACTCTACGACCTCCGAAGTCACGACTGTAGCCGGCCCTTTGGGATTTTCCCATAACTGCATTTTCCGGCCAGCTATTTTCTTCCAGCCGAGCTATGAACTACAGCATACACATAATCCTTGTTTTCATCTTGCTTTGCAGTACGCCGCAGCAGCTTTTCCATACTCTCAGGGGTGTCCTATCCCTGGTGGATTGGATCGTCATCCCTGCATCTCGTCACTAAATTTCTTCCATGATGTTGTTTTATTTTCAGGGGATTTCACAGCATGGCTAGAAATTTATTCGTGGTTGATCGGTCAACACAGCGGGGTAGTGTCCTTCGTTCACGATACTGAAAGCTTTTGCGCGGACGAAAGCCTGAAGGGACCAAAACCTGGACTGTGAGTTCAACGCGAAGGAGCTTAGAAATAAAGACCCTCCCTGCGGAGAGTCTCTGCTCCAGTTTTTGGATTACGTTCGGATTTTGTTTGTCTAATGTATTGTATAGATAAGGATAATACGTGAATTGAAATTTCCAACAGAGCTTTACCGCTGGAAAGCAAAACACGAGTATATATTTTCTCCTGTTTGCTTCGAGAGCGAGAACGTTGCTGACACAATGCATGGATACACCTTGTATTCCTGTATATGTCGTGATTTCCTGAGAAACGCGTAAAGTCCCCGGGGCACTATCGTTTGACCGTTGCAATTCCATATATCCTGATCCCGGAACTGTTCGTAACTCGCTCGGTCGCTCGTTGGCCAGGTCAGCCAAGCAACCAACACGTACTAGACCAGACACGTTGAACACGATTCGCAGTGTGCATCTCACTCCCAAGGGTGCAACTAGCACCAAATTGAAACTGGACTTTGCATAGGTCGTAGGATTAACGCTTTCCTGGATACCTGCGAACTCAGACACTATCACCATATACTACAAGTATTTTCCCAATGTACCTTTTTTATTTTAGTCATCCCACGTGACGATAACTTAATTCGCAATGAATGTGGATTGGTGTATGGGTAAGATATTGATGTGTTAGACATTGTAAGTACGGAACTTGTGGCTTCTAGTATTGACTTTAATACAAATTACGTTGGTCAAAGAGTATGAATTTCGGTAGCAGTAATGAATACATCTGTATTAAATGTCATGGGCGGTGCACAGGTGCAATGAATCGCAATGAGGTAACTCCCAAGTCTCGTGCAGGCCAGTTGTAACTATCTAAGTTGAAATGGCTCGATGTTTTGCATGCGAGAAGCAAAACTATGAATGCATTTGCCACTAGGTATTTTCGCTACTACGAATGCAAAGCGTTCATCATTAAGACGTCAAGGGAAGGAATAGATAGTGTGACCGATGTATCCATAATTATTGTAGAACGTCGATAAGCCGATTGATTGACTTAAAAAAATGTCTGCCTTTTTAGAATTTGTACGGATCGCGGTTCTAATTGACGCTATATATTAGTTATCTGACGGTATGAATGATGATTCATGTCAGTTTGGTTTATGTGGAATTATTAAATCGTAACGTAAGACCAACGCTTTTCTGGAAGTCTCAGCATTGACTGTATTCGTATTAAACTCTCCATGATTCGGATTTTTATTCCAGTTCAAGTTCACAAATCTGTCATTCCGCATTCTTGAAGCACCAACGCCATAACTTCAGACCCATCTTGGCATGCAATTCACCAACAGGCACTTTGCTCTTCCTCAAGGTATATGCGTCATCAGGGGGAAAACAGTATCATCTGAATACTTGATTTCTTAGAAGCGCAAGACCGTCGAAATACCTACCGTACGAAACGTTCTCTACGCAAAGATGCATTACTCGCTCGTTGAATTTCTACTCTAAAATAAGATCCTGTCAGTCCACGAGAACCAGACGTAGTCGTACAGCATTAGTAGCTAAAAAGTGCGTCTTGAGTGGTCGATAAATTATTCTGACTCAGACTATGTCATGCCCATTAGTAACCCTAAACACAAACCCCATAAACATAAAACTCATGAACTTTCTTCCCCTACCTTAGACACTTTAATCCAGTTGCTCGCCGCGTTGCGTCTGTTTCCGTCTCAATTCTCTTTATTGCGTACATACTACATTAGTTTCGAAGGAAGAAAAAAAGATGCAAGGGTGGAGAGAATCAGCGGGACAAGATCACGAGGCAATAGGACCCCGTTTGGTTCTCCGGCAGAACAGTTCTAATGGCCCACGGGTCCATGGGTCATTTAATCAAGTGTGTGCCGTACATGAACGAGCCCTATAGGAGAGTAGTCGATAGCTTTGCGGCCACGGTGCCTTTAGCTGGGGGTTGGACTATGGCCCGCCCGTGAACATGTGATTCAGAGGTTCAACCTAGAAGGGGGTGACGGTGAGGGGTGTGGTTTAAACGAGAAGGCGCAGATATAGAAGGAAAACGAGATGCGAACTAGAGAATGGCGTATATAGCATACCGGCTACCGGAAGGAGGGTTTCGCCACTGACGTCGTCGTACCGCGCGTCGCACCCTGAATTATATGACGACTCGTTGCCCGAGTGGTTGTAACTTGAATTCGAACGATTTATCGGCGCTGTTACTCTGTCGCCGCCAGACGGGACTCTCGCCTCCGCGTACGGAACCACCGCGTACGCTCGCGCTGTGTTCATCCAACGGGAACAACCCCCTAAAAGCGATTACAGGGGCTGCTAGGTTTGCTGGGCTGCTATCCCGGACTGCGCACGTCTTCCAACATCGACGAACGGGCGAACTAGGGGAATCTCTATAGCAGTACCTATGTCGAATCCCTGATGCTTTTAAGCTCGATCGCAAACGCCTGGATAACTTGGAATCCTTCAGCCATAACGACAAACTCATGGAAGTTCATGGATTCATCTGATATCTATTCACCGGATATCCGGGTCTTACCCCTCAAACGATGATAGCAAGAGAAAGCAAGATAAAACCTGTGAATATCTATATGCAAACAATTCCTTGAGCATTAGATTTTGGTGAATCCAAACATAATTTGGTACAAGATTTCATATATGCAGTTGCAGCTCAATTTTTTTCATGTTTTTAGATAATACGGAACGAAAAATCAGAGAAAAAAATGTGAATATATTATTGTCTCGACTTCACCGTGCAATATTTAAAAAAATTTCTGCGCTCCTTTTGAAGTCGGGAGGATAAGACATTTATCGATCGAAGGCATCGGACCAAGCTCTAAAGGAAGTGCAGGCTCTGTAAAAAGATATAAAAAAGAGTAACAAGAGAAAGTAAAAGAACAGATTTACATCGCGAATCGAATGACACGGTATTGCGCCACCCCGGCGTGTCTTTTAAATCGGGGTTAACGAGAGTAACCCGGCAACGAGAAGGAACAGAAGAGCAGAGAGGAGAGGCGAGTGACTCCCTTTGAGAGGAAAGGAACGGAATCCCGATTTCAAGCGCGCACAGAGCAACTTGTGCCGCGGCACAAGTTCGTTCGCGCTTTTCCATTTACCGCGGATGCGATAACCGTTAGAGCTCTCGCGCTTTCTCACCAGCATCTCGCGAGAAGACACTATAACGTCGAGTGGTATACGTACTTTTGCTTCTCGCGCAAGAGCATGAAGAAAAGCCTAGAGACGAGCCAATCCGTGGCAAGGAATAAATTTAATCCCAAAGTGGATTTATCTACCCTTCACTCTCGCCAAGCAGAACCGTCGATAAGATTAAACTGAGCCTCTTGCATCACTAAACTATACACATAAACACAGATACACGAATACGTACAATAGATGAATGTATAAAAGTCAAGATTATCCTAGAGTGCGATCAGTATTTCAATCGATAAACGAACTGGAGCAAGTATAGGTGATTTCTGGAAGAAAACGAGAATGATATAGCACTTCATTTATCGGTCGTTTGGCAAAATCTTATATTGTCTTCCGACAATAGGTTTTTTTTTATACGATTCTTAAAGATTTTATATACAGCTAATTGTCATTACAAATCAAATGTTTTATTACATTTAAATAGAAAAAAATGATTACACGAAAAAAGTAATGTACTGGAATGGTATGTTGAACGGAAAAGGAGTTAATAATTTAGCCTATGACTATCGATTATTCAAGGATTGAGTCAGCTCGAGCTTTTGACGTAACTCGGAGGCGCAAGTGAGTCAAAAATTCACCTCGACCATCGTCTAGAGAGAACTCGGCGCAGAAACGATGGGGTAGCTTTGTCGAGGTTCGAGCACACACGGGAATCCGGAATGCGGTTTAGTTCTTCTCTCTACATTCGGTACAGAGTATATATAAGGCGTGTCTAGTCTTATTTTTACCCGGAGGCTAGCTCTCCTTTCGATTTACTTTTGCTTTTGTTCGTGGCCGCCTACCGGCTCGTACGTCCAGCAAAGAAAGCCGAGAGATGCATGCATTCCGATGTTACCTCTGAGCTTGCCGGACGCTGAGGTCGCCGGACCTTTTGCAGTCTCGGCGCGTCTTTTTCCCGTATGCCAACTATACATATATCTATATATCGTAAGCTCGCGCCGACGGTAGTACACCCCCACGAGACTCAGAGACGCCGCCACCCCATCCCTACTATTTCTAGACAGACGCGGACGTGAAAAGCTTGGAATCCTTCCGAGAAGTCAGTCTTTTTTTTCAATCCGATTCAAATCGTATATTCGTGTATACATGGCATTGAAATGAGAGGAGTTCTCTATGCTACTGTAAGTACATTAAAGCTTCTCTACTTTTTTGTTTGTAATCAGCCAGTATTGGGGTTTTTACTAAAACTGTTTCCCGAACTGAATTTTTGTCAGGCTAAAATAAAACACATATCAGGCTTTATCTAAAATTCTATCAGGCTCACGTCGAGCTTGCTCAGGTACACGCCTTACCGATACCTGAAATGGTCATAACGTACGATGAGGAGCCAGAATAAATATCTGCTCGGGAATCGAATGTTCGTCTTAACTAATTGATTGGTTTTGTGTCAGCTTATTTTTTATTACCTCTGTGGGACGAATATATTGAGCGACGTTAATGAGGTCGTTATCGTTAATGCAATCTTTGCAGACTTCTCCAATGTCTCGATTGGAACTTGAAGCTATTTTCCTATCATACCACAAACTAACAACGGAATATACCGGTGCTACTGGGCGGAGAGCCGTGAATCGAGGCCAAGAAGGAAAGCCGAGAACTGGCCGCAACGCGAAGGAGAAACGTTATTACCAGTAGCGTTAATGGAATGTAGTCTCGTACTAGCGGGGTGAAGCGTGCCAACGATTTTGGTTATCCACTTCTCTCGTTGACACCGAAACACCCAGCAATTGTGGTAAACGTCCGGGCGACGCGCATCGAGTGAAGCTACAGTGGCGAGAAAAGGAAGAAATAAATGAAGAGAGGTCCTCTTGACCTCGGCAGAGAATGATAATATGATATTGCGAACAATGCTGTAACGCAGGATAGCACGCCGGGATTATAACGCGCACGCCAAGCGTTTCGTCTCACTCACCCTCTCGGATCCTCTGCAGGCTATAATGAGGTGCGTGCCGGTCCCGTAGCTGGGCACGAGAGATAGCGGACGGTTGCTCACTTAATTGGCCTGCCGTCAACCCCTTTTGGAGCCGCACACAATCACCCCTATGTCCTACTGCTTCACTCCACACACTCGGCTTCGATAAATCCTACGATGGCTTAGGCTATATATGGCAATGGCGATATCTTTTTTCTTTTTTTTTTCTTTAGAAAGGGATTATCTTTGAATCGTCATAATAACTATAATTGTTTATTTAAGAGTTCGTAGACAAACAAAAGTGAACAAAAAGTGAACCAAATACGAGACGCCATCAGACGAAATCAATAATTCGAACATAAGCAATGAGAAATAAAATAGGATTGTTGTGAGCAACGAATGAGGGAGTACGATGCTCAGCTTTAAATTTAAATAATGACAAAGTAAACACTGCAATTGTTTTAAGTGATCAATGAGTTTTGCATCTCAGTACCATCAGAACTTGGCTTAGTTATGAAAGTAACAAATAATTGATTTCACGAATCAAATTTCCTTGTTAGATTATTCTTCAATAATGGCAATAATCTATGATTGTAATCTTATATCCAATCGATTGATTATTCCTTAACAATTTGAATGCGAGTTTTCGTAATTAATTTTAGGTAGCTTCGATGCAGTAAATAAAAAACGCAGCTGACTTAATCAATCTTCTTTTCGTGCACTTATCAACAAAATATTTCTGATCAATAAAGCAGACACATCCCTTGAAAGCAATAGTAACTTATTTCACTGGCGAGAAATCAGGAATCCAACGCTTAGATCTACAGAAAAATGTCGAAAGAACGTTCGCCCTATGTGTTTCACTATGTCCACTCACACCCTTACGAAGGGTCGAGAACGCGAGAGCGCGGAAAAGCCAGTGATCGACGTGTAATGAAAGAGAACGCTAATTACCAAGGGTGTGCGACACTGTGCGGAGGCATGTTATCCGACGTCCCGTTCGAGGCTGTTCGACACAGAACCGTGTGCTGCTGGCTTTGGCTCGTTGCAGGGAGGGTGTATGAAAAAAAAAAAATTGTCGCAAACCTTTATCTCGAGGGTGGCGTTGCCCGGCCGCGCGGATTCGCCCACGCCATAAAGAATTTCGCTCGCGCGTCACGTTGTGGCCGCGCGCGCGAAATTCTTTATGGGGCTTTAATTAAAAATATTAATAATGGCGCACCGGCGCGCTGCGGGAGGATCGCGTCCGGCGGCGCGTTCTTTCTCTCTCATTTTCTCTCTCTCTCTCTCTCTCTCTATCCCCCTCAGGGGTGTGTGTTGCGTGCCGGGAACTCACGGGATAGCACGGTATACTCTGCTATACAAACGGACAACAAACGCGAGCGACCCTCTCTGGCTCTCTGGCTAGACAACAATGGAGTGCGTATGCGGATGCTGTTGTGTCGGTGGTGTAGAGGTCATGAGGATTGTAGCTGTAGTCGAAAAAAATCATTTACGAATATCAAACGATATTTTTCTCATTAACCTGGATGCGACATGTTGTCAAAACAAAAAACACACAACCATGTATACACTGCAATATACGCATGCATGCACAATTGCACCCACGCTATATTCTAACGGGATATGTTGTGATGGTTCATTTTCGCGTATTCTATTTCTTTTTTCTGTTGGTTGATTTTATAATTAAAACTCTTTCATTGAACGATCGCGAATAATTTTTCATTTTTTCAACTCACTTGAAAACGTGCATTCGAAGAATGGTTTAACGAAATCTTGCCGTAATACGACAGAAAGTATATATATCAAATATTGTAGATCTGCAATTTTCTACACCTATATAGTGAATTAAACCAGTCAATGGATTTTAGTTATCGAAGTCTTGTTTTATTTGTGATAGTACTTTCTCGTCATAATTTTTGTGCTTTATCGAATTTCAGCATGTAAATTAGGGTATATGTGAAATATGAAAAATATAATTGAAATACAAAACATCGACAATATCACTTAATGGTTACTATGTGTTAAAAATAACAATTATTCATGCTATTGGCACTGAGATGTGGCGTTAAATTTTCACCCTAGAGGACTCGATACTTACGGCGCGTATAGAGAACGGTATATAAATATATAGTAACTTATACAAAAGCACGTCGCGGTTTTACGAATAACAATACGGCCATTCCTGTTTTGTTATTTACTCGAAAATATGAAATTATTATGAACCTGGTACGATTAGTCGTCACGTACGTTGAATGTGGCAAGGAGAGGGGATGGGGGGGGGGGGTGGTATACGCCTGTATGTATATAGACGAGGGAGCAGTGAACACTCGGCACAAGCAAAGCAGACAGGAAATTCCATGTGCGTGTACACACAGCGTATGATGCAACAAATAAAAAATTACGAGAACAATGCGCCCTGGCGGACTCGTGTATCGCGTATATATAGTAGGCGGTGAATGTACCCGCGTATGGAAATCGAGGTAGAGACCACAGAGAAAGAGAGGGGCTCCAAGCAAATGATGCTGTTCGCGTATGCATACGAGTCGCACAATTCATAAATCAACGTTGGCACGCGCGTTGTTCCGATAGTAGGATATAGGTATACCATTGAGAACATATATGTGTAGGTTAAAAGAAAAAGTACTAGCGAGAGGTACTCGTCGCGTGCGATATAGCGCGGCTCTCTTTCAATGCAGATTAATCTCCGTTATAAGCACATGTTGTATTATCGCCGCGCTCACGGATTTTTTTTTCATTTTTTTTTTTTTTTTTATTATTGATATGGGCGGTCGCGATCAAGAGTTTGCCAAACAGAGCCGGGAGAAGAAGAACGGTCGAAAGGGAAATCAATCATTAATGGAGCTTTCAACAGTATCATTTAATCGTGACTACGAGAATGAGGATGAATACGAGGACCTAGACGGGGTGATGAGGAAGATGCGGAAGAGAACCACGGACGTTATACCACATTCAATTGTCCCACGTAGAAGATTAATCGACAGGGGGTGGCACAAGAATAGGTAAAGGATGGTGGCGCTCTCGTTTCTCAACGGTTTTCGGTGTGACGATAGTTCGCCCCAGCTCGACCAGCCAACAGGAGAACTCACGGAGCGAAAAGGGATGAGAGTCAGTGCGACAATGGCACACTCGCTTCATTTCACCGAAGGGACACCAGACTAATTAGACTGGGGGTCTTCGAGTGTGGTTCGAGCTTCAGCGAATGAAAGCGTCCATAGACATGTATAGTATGCCGTCTACTAATAATGTTGATATACTGAAGATACCGTCTACAAAATGAAAAAATGGCAGAGGTCATATATCATGAATCGAGATCATCATCGTTTCCCATTCCTGTTGGTTTGGCAGAAGCGAACCCTATGACTAAGTACCTGTTTGTGTTAATCAATGATTTCGTCGATCTTATCAAGTACATCGTAATAACGTTTTTAACTCATTTTTTGTTTTTTTTTTTAAACCCAAGCTTCTTTCTTTATAAGTGCGTGTATACACGTATGAGTCGTATAGTTTCTGCAATCTTGCACGATTAAGAACGCCGAGAGCGGCAAGGCTTGGAAAATCATGTCGAGAGAACACTGATAGCGGAAAGTATACCGATGCGAGTAATCCCGAGATGCTCCGCACGTACACGTTCAACGAGAGGTTCTGAAGGGTCCTAAGGGGCTTGCGGTATGAGGGCTTGAGATCCTTCACAAGGATCCTCTCGTCGGTCCCTGATCCCTGACAGAATCGGAAAGCGTCGACGACGGAACGGATGAAGAGGGAAGAATTGGAGAATGATAACGAGTGATGTTCGCAAACCAAAGTTACTATTGAGGCTAGATAAAATCGTCGCCAGTTCAAATCGAAGGGACGATGTGATTGGAATGCCCGGTATATCTCATATGAATACCTCATACTTTCGTATATCAAAGTTAAGCTGCGATCGTCCACTCGACAATTGAACCAATG
Source organism: Perithous albicinctus (assembly GCA_964016905.1). Lineage (NCBI taxonomy): Eukaryota > Metazoa > Arthropoda > Insecta > Hymenoptera > Ichneumonidae > Perithous > Perithous albicinctus. The sequence goes on along the minus strand of OZ024696.1, from coordinate 17,945,046 downwards.
TGAACGGCTTCCCTCAATAAATGGCATTAAGAGAGGCTATTCGCGTGCGGTGGTACGCTCGTAATCGTGGTGGTCTTGGTCTTGGTGCATCCCGATTTCCGGCTCTCGGTGCGGTTCTTGAAATCCGGTCAGGAAGCTTCTGCCTCAGGACGTGTAACGTACGCTACCAACCAAAGAGATAGGAGAACGCCGGCATTGCACATTGCCGAGACGGCTTGTGGTAACGAGAGATGACTCTGCGAAATTGGCCTGGCGTCGTCACCACCCACCTTCATGACTACCTCACCGACACTGCGACCAGAGAGATGCTCAGACCTAGTAGCACTAGCAGTAGGAGTAGCAGCAGCATTCGGCTGTTAAGTTTGCAGGCTAGTCGCGTTCCACTCTCGAAGGCAGAGAGAGGTCGAGTGGGTATACCCCACAGCCCGAGGCCTCGGGAACCACTGGTGGCTTTAATACGGATCTTGGTCTACGTGCAACTATATACGTATAAGGATTCTCGGCCCTAGGTGATCACCCGGCCGAAACGATGCTCGCCGGGACGAATGAGATAAAACCGGAGAAGGCAACATAGTTTTAACGGAAGACACATGACGATACATTTATTTTTAGACGGTTTCGTGACATTTCTTGTAAACGGCAAGCCTGCAAACGTTGGAAGTAGTTTATCAAACGTCCAAGGACAAATAAATTAGACTAAACAGACGAGGCAACAAGACAACTTAAAAATCATCATCCCATTGCTTCTATCAATTTCTACACGGTTAACCTCAATAACAATACTCGATATTCGTGTCGAACTGATGCTGTATATCTAATCGGGTTGAACTGGGGTTGCTGCCCTTGACAATTTGAATTTAACATTGACCTTGCTAATAGTGTATAACATTTTAATAAATCCATGTCCGTATTCATCTCCCTCATAACCCACCATTATGTAAACTTCAAAACGTTCATTTCCTCGACCACAGAATACGCAACTACAAAAATATGTGCACTTCATCGGAAATCTACGTGCCACGTTGCAAGAACGCAGAAAAAAAAGGAACCTAAAGTCTCATGGTTGCACAAGCTTTTGTGGTGAGCGAGAGAGCTTTACCGGAAGAGTCCGGTATACTAGCCTCGGTATATGCGGAGGGCGAAAGAGAAGGCTAGAGGGTTGGCTTACTTACGGGAGAATGTGTGCTTTCACCGTCTAGCTTCATACCAGTTTACGTACGGTTATAACGGTACTATAGGAGCCAGAGCTTGGGAGAGAGTAGAGCCCGTGCACATAACGCATTAATACGTTTCAGAACGCATGCAACGTAGACCGGAGTGAGCCACACGGACTCTATTAAACGCGAGCGGTGATAGCGCAGGGCAAACTTTATTCGCCAAATATAACGTTTGCACGATGTAACGACTTCCTACGATTTACAGACTGGGCTCCGGGGCTCTCTGGCTTAGTTGTCCTGCTGGTAAGTTACGCTGTTGCAAACAGTCCGCTCTCTTGTCTTCATTCTCTATCGCCTTATAATACCTGCACAAGGTAAGTATAGTAGCTTTTGCAGACGTGGGCGTTTTAGCATGCCTTCTAAAAAATATGGACCGTTTCCTCGCTTGTCTGCCGCCACAACGGGTGGGCCTACAATTCTTGCAAGGGCCAAATGTGAAGTGCGTGTAGGTAAAAACGCTGCGAAGGTTCGAGCGAGCAGGCGTAAAAAGTTTTACAATGAGAGCAAGAGGGCCCGGAAAGTGCTTACGCATTTGACCGTTAAAGGCAACGCTTTCAGTCCTCCCTCTTCCTTTTTTTTTTGCTCCTCTCTTCTTTTGCACCGTGCTCCGTTCCTTCACTCCGGTGTCTGCCCTCTTTCGGCATTCTGCTCGTTCGGACTATTGAGGGCTTCCCCTCGCACCGCGCTCGCTTCCGCATTGCGTAAAAATTCATTTTACGATTCTCCCACGCTCGCTCCTGTATATTTAAATATACACACGTATAGCGGGCGAGTTGCTCGATGGTTCACGGATCTTACGTTGGTTTCTCGTCATACTTGTCAGTTCCCAGCGATTACTCGGTTCAGACGGGTTTCGGTACTTTAGTGAAAATGATCGCTCGTTTTCGTCTACCCGTATGAATTTGATGGTTTTCGAGTAAAAATGTATAATTTTGTTAGTGAATGGCTTCGGGGTTTTTGCACGGAGCATCTTTTGCTTGAGAAGACGCGCTCTCGCTCCTCTTATTTTTTCTTCTTTTTTCCCCTTTTTTACTTTGCATTGTCTGACAGAGCGCGAAATAAACTCGCGGGCTCGTACCGTTTATTACACCATTGGGGATACGACTTGAATGATATGGCACGTGCTTCGATTGTTACGAAGCTGAGAATGGAGGACAGATGGAAGTGGCAGAGAAACGGGAGTCCAGAGAGAAATACCTTCATTGCGAAGACGTACGTACGTACGGTTTATTGATAGTAAATATATACATATATTTTTTTTCTCGTTCGAATAGGCAACGAGAGAACTCATTTTAGATATCGTAATTTTCACGTATATGTGCTGGCATAAACATTTGCCTGTTGTCCGATTCAGTGACTTAACGATCCAACTAATTTGCCAACTGGCGTTCAATTATCTCGTTTCACATGAAGAGCTCGAAGTGAGCTCATTAGCAGTAAACTTCGTGGAAGATCGAGGCGCGCACTTCATGCAGGATAAACTAGCAACAGCATATGTTGTAGTAGCATCAACTGTGAGAAAAGCTTTTCGTCAGACTAGTAGAATCTTTTTCATTTAATTTGGCTCAGCAAGACAATAACGTATAAGGACCTGCATTTTCACAATTTGTGGCCAACATTGGGATGATCCATTAAAAGAGTAATGAGGCTATTAACGTCTGCCTGAGCATAGAAGCAACCTCGATGAACATTTCACGAGAAGATAGAAGGCGATCCATTATTTCTTGATATCTTGAAAGCTGTTCTAATGCTAGTGATTTCATGAATATAATATTTTTTTCATCGCATCATCCGACCGTTTTCATCGGAACATTTGAAACAATGGTATTATTAATTAAATATAAGATTTTCGTTTATTCTTATACTGATGGATACTCGATTAATAAAGTGCCTATTAACGAGGAGTATTTTTGTATATATACGAATAAATATTTACATCTCATTATTGTGCCAATATTAATCTGGGAAAATGTAAATAAAATGTGGTGACCCGTATATGAGAGTCTTGTCACGTCATACTGTTGGTCGTCGAGCAAAGTATGTGTTCTTCTTGTGAAATACTATCGCGTCTCTCGTTTCAGGATTTTTTTTGTGCTTTGGTAAATGTAATTTATTTAATGATAATATTTCCGAAAATAATCGGGAAAGTATCAAAATCAATACTCAACACTAGTGGGATGTTTAATAAATACTCTTCAGCAGCAAAAAACTTCGCTTTAATACGAGCAAACGTAGCTTTTTACGTAGCATATTTTTCATCTTGTTTTGCGCATGTTCCATTGTACATTGGATGCTCAGTCTGCAATTCGAACTTCGTTATACATATTCCATAGAATTCTCGACAAGCTGTTTTTCGTACCAAATAACAAAAAAAAAGTTTTTTCCTCGTAATTAACTCGTTTTCTATTGTATCCCAGTGACAATATAATGGAATAGGAAATAACGAAACTAGTTAATATTTTCGACAGGATTCCAAACGACTCTGCTCGTATTTTATTTCTAGTTTTCTGTTGTGCTACTCTCAATTACAATTATTCCGCTGAAGTCAAATTTTCCATACAGCGAAAAGTTTCTCTTACGAACGAAACATATTTTATTAGCGCATACGCGGAATTGTATCGCGTCGCTCGACGAATTTTAAAGCTCGACGTTTCAAAAAATATTCGCGAATGACATGTGGGGTGTGAAACCCACTCTCGTCTGGCTCCATTCGCTGGTATAGTCCGACTCCACTGGACCCGGCAACGAAGACGCGCGTCCGATGGATGTAGGGAAAAGGGATATGAATGGATTATGGAGACGCGTTGAGCCCCGAGGATTTACGTTTGCGTCCGCTTGCTTATACATAAACGGACTTGGGAGCCCTACTGTCATCCTCTGGACAGACTTTAGTCGCAAACTGATGCCCGTGTTTAGCACACGCTCGGAGAAAGCTTAAACGTCCCCGGATTTTGGGATACAAAATAAAATAACGCTTTACTGAATGACCTTGAAATTGTCTGCATCTGCAAAAAATGTACTTTAGCAAGGTGTAGCGCCTAAACTATTAACTTGGGGAAAAAAAGTCTGGGGACTTTTTCGAAGAACAGTCTAAAATTTTTTTTGAAAAAATCCGTTGAAAGATAAATGAAAAAGGAAAAGAAAAGTCCCCAGACTTTTTTTCTTATGTTAATAGTTTAGGCGCTACACCTTGCAAAAGTACATTTTTTGCAGTTGCAGAAAATTTCAAGGTCATCTTTACTGATATATCGATCTCACGGAGTCTCTTTAATATTTGTATAATGCATAAATACAAAACCTAGGGCTTTTAGAAACTCAACAAGAGAAATAGGATTTTGACGTTAACAAGTTTTAAACGAATTGTACATATCAACTCCACACAGAGGAAAGTGAGTGTGCACAACTCATTCTTTTCTTATTTTACATTCGATTAATAATGTATCAATACTAAAGTATCATAAGTTGACAATAAACCTCTCCAACAGGGTCTTTGTACAAACTCCAATTCTGATTTGCTTCACTACGTTATTTTTTTTCCATTTTCGGTTAGCTTTCAGTTCCGTAGTAAAGCCGGTACCTCTCTTATTTTGCTCGCAAAGTAAGGCTGAGGCTGAGGGTGGCACGAGACTTTATCATATATTTTTGCGCAGCATGTATGAGCGTGCAAGCGAGAGGAAAGAGCGTTAGAAACAAAAGCATTCACGTCCTGTCAAGCTCGGAGCGTTGGTTGCACCCACTTCGCCGCCACCTCCTCGTCCCATCGTGCTATTATCATAATTTTATTCAGAGGCGAAAAATCAGTCGCACAGTCCCGGTGACGGCGCCACCCGTGAGCCTTACTTCGTCAACGTCTCACTATATATTTTCGTCGCTCTATTCACAATCGCGAATCGTTCATCTATTGTTCGTAATATTCGGGCTCGAAACTACCTTTCTCAGATGTGCGCATCTTTCGTCTATAATTTCGACCCGGCCAAGGACGCCACTGAATTATTTTCTCACGAGAGACCTTAAATCCCCTGCAATGTAGTCAAAATAATACACTTCATTTTAATTGAATAGAAAATACAACTGAATCATATGATTTCATTCCGCTTCAATTAATTCCACACTCTTTGTCCATAACCTCTAGCATTTGCAAATCCAGGTTATGTTAATATAATATGTTATTTCAATTGCTATTACAGTATTTGTTGGACAAATATTGATAACCACGGTCATGACTAGGGGGACATTAATTATTAGGTACTGATTGTGTAAACAAATTATACGGATGACAGGCAAGCATCGATATATGAAATCAGTTCCCGTAAGTGAGACATTTATTTTACCGGCAGAAAAAAAGGTGTGACGCTAATTTATTTTTCAAGCTTTTAATTGTATACCTAAAAATAGAAGTTATGCTTAAATAAATGGCAGTAAATCCTCATTCTGAACACAATTGTTAATACGCGTGCTATAGTGACTGACAATCAGCATCGAAGGATCTGTGGAATTCCCACAACACAACCTCAGGTCAGTTTTGAGGTCAAATTCACTAGCCTGATCCTTAGTGACCTATCGTCACTGCATCAATTTCCCTGTTCGCAGCAATATCATCTCCACTGCACATCGTACATCTCCATCGTCGCCTCCACGTCGATGCTTCTCGTCTAACCAGCGGCAGTCCCGAATCTTCATTAATCAGCGCTTCATGATTTTCCTCGATATCGATTTCAGTCGAGCAACGAGAGTTGCAGGACCGTGCCCATCGGATTATACCGCATTAACGGAGGCGACCTCCGTCGGTCGGCTGGTAGGGCAAAGTCGTTGGTCCTTCTCCGTTCTCTCGCTCTCCCACCAACCCAACCAGTAATTAACTCTGTAATTGATCGGTCTTAATTATCACGAAATTTTATTACGACGCGGGTTAATATAGCCTTAATAAGCCAGCGGCGAGTCACGGATCACGGATCGGATTTCATCCCTCGGCAAACTTCATTGAGACATGAGACCCTCTCTCATCTGCTTTACGAATGGTCCATTTCACGAGGCAGATTAGTTTGCCCAGATGCAGAAGTGGCACCAGCCAAAGGAACTTCATTTATTTTTCTTTATAAAAGAAAGTTGCTGTCTGACCTGATCCATGATTTTTGACCCCATTTTCCCAATTCAACCACGAGGTATTCCATGAAAATTCGCCAACTTCTGACTCTGACACATTTCGATGTGATCAATTATTATTTATTCACCTGAGTTAAAAGATTTCTTGTCAATTTTGTTACGGCATTTTTAAAATAAATTTAACATTGAAATATTTCTAATACCAGCCTAAAAAAAGTTTAAATTTCTGAAGTCACGCAAAAATGGCATGAAACAAGAAAGCTGGGCATACTCCATTCGCTCAGGCGAATAAATAATAAAAATAATGAACCATAGCAAATAGTGTCAAGATTGGAAGCTAGAGTATTGGTATGGAATAACTTATATCTAACTAGGCAAACTGAGTTTTGGTTGTTGGGATTACGATGAAAGCCGAAAATATTTAGTAATTTTCTACAAGCCTAGCAGTAATGATATTCGTTTAGTTCTATTCTCCCTATGGTCAGCGCTATCCCAATAGAATCCCCGGTATTAACACACACACACATAAACATCACTGGCAATTCGTGTGTACCACGAACTTGCCGCACTAACAATTATTTGTGTTTGAACAACCGTTTCCAATATACGTGGGAGCTTGATTACTAATCGAATGAGGCTTTCGTCGAATGTTGCATTCGTAGAGCACACTTGATAGGAAATTCAAGCCCCGTTTCATCAATAGAGCATGGTAACCAGTGCGGAGAATAGCGGTATTGCAAGGCTTACAGCTGATTTGGATAAAACACACCGATATACGGATAATAAATAATAGAGTTACCAAAAGTCGAGGGGGGTGGCACTGATATTTCCATTATACCCGAAATATCCCGTTAGTGGATGATGATAAACCTCCTCGGCTAACCAAAAACGTTCTCTCTTCCGTTTACGAAGATTTGGTTGTAATTTATTCCTGATATGATATTAATCACAGAAAATGCATTGTAATATTCATTGACCGTGACCTTACACGTATATTCATTGGCTCCAGAATACATTAGTCATTAGTAATTAGCACATATGTATCCTATTCTCTACATTTTACGTCAACGTATTTCTCAATGATTTTTATTTTTATATAAATATTCTTACAGATGTGGCTTAAAAAAAAAACGATAAAAAATGTGTCTCATGAATTCTTGACGTAAACTGATTATGTGTTATTTTTCTGTAAATTCATTGTTATACATTTTTTGTGTACTTTATGCAGAAATCGTTAGATTCAAATTCACTTAAGTTTGTAGAATCTTAAAAATGTTTGTACTCGATTGAGGTAACTGTTCAATCGAAGCTATCGTAATAATGTTTTAGATTGGAAGTAATAGAATCACTATTGAAAGTGACAGTGAATTTAGTACACCTATTCACAAAGGCTTAGTTCAGAATGCCAAAATGGTAAATCACCAAAGGGTGGTCAGCAATTGTATTGCCTGCTGATTCCGGTAAATCCGACTAACCAATGAGGCTCTAATAGACATCCCCATTATCGCTGAATATCCGCTGTAAAGTCCCAGACATGAAATATAGGAAACTCGAATCAACCGATAATTATCCCAGTTAATAAATCGTTACTTTTGTGCTGACGAAAAATGTAAATATAGGAAATTTCGTGTGTTCGGCACATCGAGATACAGACTGAACAGGCGGAGCGTCCGATATTTAGTGGGTAGTAAGGTGGGACGAGACAAGGGTTGTCGGCCTTACTTGACGCCGGAACAACCCCAAAGGAAGGGATCCAGAGTCGAGTATATAACTAACGCGATTCCAATTATTTCCTCTAGTGGATAATGGCCGGATAGTTGGCAGTTAGAGCGAGAACGTTACTCCCTACGTCGGCTGATTAATTGAAAGGTAAACTCACCGGTTTGGCCATGGCCAGACTTGCAAGAGAGCTCAACGTACACTATGGGTCTACAACGAGGGATCTCTGGCTGCCTGGTTGGGATGAGCATCAGACGAACGAAGAGAGTGATCCCATCTGTGAGCTAGAAAGGTTGCGGGACGCGCATGAGGAGATTGAGGAAAAGGGTAGAACCGCATCGAGGCAAGTGAAGAGAAACGTTGTCGACCGCGGAGGCTGTGAAGGATGGTCTATGAGGGATCGCTCTCGCTGAATAAGGGTTGAAAGTAACTGACGTACAACCACTACCGAAGAGTCTCCGTGAATGGTCCGCAGTTCGATGGAGCACTTACCTGGAAATAGAAATGAGACAGTTCGTTAGCTAAACTAATCAAGATTGGCGGAATTTGTTCTCGTTCGTCTGAACGAATAAGAAATGCATTTATATCTGGAATCATGAAGACTTTGGTGATGGTGGTGTTAGATTTCATATAGATTTTGATTTAGGCGGCACTTCACGAAATCCCACATCAAAATATTCCCGAATACAAAAATTATTCTATAAAAATATCGCGTTTCAGAATATTTAGCACAAATATTATGGATAGCTTGATGGTTATTGTCATTCATATGTGAAAGTGTGTAAGAGGCATATTCCATAACATCACGATAAAGGTCTCAAATTTTCCAGATTTTTGTTACGCTTCGGATCTGAGATATGATTTTATTCTTTTTATATAGATTTAGAAACTTACAGTTTTTGAAATCTGAAAAAATGTCCCTCAAATGAACTCAATTTTAGGTTGAGAACAATTTGTATATCAGCAATCGTCTGCCATAAATGTCTTTAAAAAATGGTAAATAATTTTGAATTTTTTAATTTCGTGCAACAACATAAAAAACATGATTATGTGTAATACTATTATTTGTAGCAAGGATTAAAAATCTCGATGAGGAGCTCGACAACAAAATTAAATATTTTTTTTTCACCACTGTAATGACACATGCATTAATTCAATAATTTTTATTGTCAATAAAAACTCACGTGTATTAATATCAAATAAATGCCTGTGGTAATAATTAATTTAATATGATTTATGTAATTGTAATCATCGTTCAGTAGTGATAATTGTAAGCCTCAGCATTATTATTTAATTTATTTTCAGCTACTGTAGCAATTATTAGCAATAATTTTCGTTCAAATCATCTGAGGATTGCATTCGAATGAAAATTGCCTGGCTATATATAACATATCTTCGAAGACTATCAGAAAGTTACGAAGTCCAGAATTGGACTCTATCTTTTCGTTGCTTATACGAGATCCTCGCACAGCAAACGCGATTCCCTCTAGTTAAACGTTAATTGCCCAGGATGCAAATTGACGGTTACGCCTCCTGCAGACCGGCTAAAATGGCTACCCGCCGGTCTGTCCGCTCTCGATCGTTTCCAACCTTCCTGTTCGTATCATCTCCACACACACACACACAGGTTTGCCTCTCGCGAATCTCGAACACGAGAGACTGATATTCACTTCTGACTGATATGTTGAGCTCGTCGGCAATCGTTACGAACGAAAAATCCAATTTCGAACGAGTGCCTGCTGTATTCTGAAAATAACTACGTTATTCCTCTACGATTTAAATACTTTTCTTTTTTTTTTTACAACCCCACTATCGAACCAAATATAATAGAAAAAATTTAAATTGAGGGGCTTCAATCATAGAGATACGTTTTTTACTGTGAAAGATGCGAACACAATTTTAACACATGATCGACCAGGCGTACTGGATACGCCAAAAGCATCTTTGTACTCATGTGTTCGATCGATCTAGTTTCAACTTGGATTAATAAAGTTTGGCTGTTATCAAAACAATCAAGCAAACAAGCTGTAATTGTATTTCGAGCAATCAACTCCAGGGTCTCGAAATTTATTCCTGAAAAACTCGTGCACGGTGTTTTTAGATATATTTTTAAGAGTCTAAATTTTTTGAGACGAATATGTATTCGGAAAAATCCACTTTTTCTCTTATTTCAAATACTATAAAAATCGAACTTTTTACTCACTGTCTTATCAATTTTCTTCTGATTTTCAATTGGCCTGGTAAAATCGATAGGCGAAGGTACATAGAGAAAAAATATCCCTGTAAATTCCCAAAAGCTTTGTATATTCTGCTGAGATAACAGCTAAAACATTTACATTTATTCATGAATTTATTATAAACGTTGAAACACGACCAAATTTTTTTTATATTTGCAAACCTCCTTAGACTCCTTAAAAATTATTAAGAAAATAATATTTCTAACAGTAAAATATAAAGCTCTTTCAGATATTAAGATTCTTCTAAAACTGTCGATAAAATACCGACACTCGTATATCATGCATGCGTACGCGATCTGGTGCCACATCTCGCAATTTCTCCGTCCATCGTGCCTGTATCACGAGCCACTCGAAGCATCACGATCCATCTAACGCGGAGTGGCCAAATTAATCGAGTTTCGATCCTGTATCGGGCGCTCTTCTCCACCAGCGTAAATTGGAAACTACCCTCAGGAAGTAGTTTCGCATAATTTGGATGGGAAAACGAATCTCGGGAGTGGAAAACGCGCGGCCTGAACCGAGTTAGCTGTGGACTCCGCAACGTATATCAGCATCAATGTAATTTCTATCTCGGTACTTATATATATATATATATATATATATATATATATATATGTATATAATCACTATATGCATACACTGCGTATAGTCGTACTGTGCATCACTACATACAGTTACAGTGATTCACTTCTGTACCAGCTATTACATACTATAGAGTCTACTATTGCAGCACAATGTACAATTGAACCATTGATCCGTTGGGATTGACTAGTCATTGCTTTTGGTGTGTATCTCATATACTATTTCGAATCAAGAATCATTACGTGGGTATGTGGATAGTACGTAGGTGTTCATGTAACGATGATAGTAATAATAATTTTCACCTGCAAATTTCCGCTTTACTTTGTTTTTATGATGCATTTTAACACGTGATAAAGTAATTAAAATCGATCAGTCAACAATTGACAGCTTTTTAATGTTTGGCAATTAACGTTGTTTTGCTCCAACTGGTTGTTATTACGATTTAGTAGATTTATTAAAGACTTAGTTCATTATACTTAAAAAACTGATTATTTTTTTTATGGCAGATAAATTTAGTCGCATGCTCTACAATAAATATAATTTTTTTTAGTATCAACACATTTAAAAAATGTTATTCAGGTATCCATAAATATATTCTCATTTATTTTAATACAAGTTTCCTTTTGAAACTGTGTATAAAAAATCTTCGAAATTTGTATAAAATATTTCTCAACAAATATTTCGTAACAATTGACAATTTCATCAGACTCTCATCCACATACAAAAAACTGTTTGTCTATTTACGCCTCGTACGATTTCCTACGCTCGCTGATGAAATGCAATTTACGAATATAAAAGTAAAAAAATAAAAAATATTTTTAATTGACGCAGTCATTACGGGGTCACCGATCCCTCGGCTTGGTGACTGCGGCATTCGTTCTCGCTCGACACCTCCAGCACGACGATCGAACAGAGTCGAGTTTCTCGTTTTCATTCGTTGTGGAAACGAGCGTGGGAGGTTATGTTCGTATGGATACTCAAATTGTATATATGCGCGTGTGTGAGATTGTGTGCAGGTGGAGGGGCTCTATATGCGGTCATGTAGAACGCGCGAAGCTGGTACAGCAGCCCATAAACCAGGGGTATACGCGATCGAGGTGAAGCTTCGCAGTGAAGAGAAGCATATGTGGGAGAGAGGTGCGCATGCATACCCTAGACCGAAGAGTCGAGAGTATCTGGAGGGTGTGAAAGAGAGAACAGGAAACTTGCGAAAGGCGCGAGAGATGTGGGATATAAAGTAGTGAGAAAGATAGAAGTACGCGACCCCGACAAAACTGAAATGCATACGTGCCTCGATTGTTTTTTTTTCCCCTCCGCATCGTGTGCAACCCCCTCATGTCTGACTCACGTCTCGTTGGTGTAACGTATGTACAGGGTCTTCAAAAAGTTCCGTAGTTACCAAGATGCCAAATAGCATTGAACAGACGATATTTTATCTTTGACACTTTTGCTCTTCAGCATCGAACGCCATTTTTTTTTTTTTGGAACAATAATATTTGCATGGAATTTGGAGACCATAAATGCGATCAAATCGGTTTCACTCAAATGATCATTTTTTATTACTGGAGTTCGGGGACCAAAAATGACGCAGAAATGGTTCTAATTAAATCATTAATTTATATTTCTTTGACACTTTTACTCTTCAACATCAAACGCAAATTCTTTTTGGACTAATAATATCTACATGGAATTTGAACGCCGTAAATGTGATAAAATTGGTTTGATTCGAATCATCATTTTTTGTATTTTTCAAGTCTATATTGATTTGATTGTAGAAAATGTTGTTAATATATTTTGAATGCGAAAAATAATGTCAAATTGGTTGTAATCAAATCATTAATTCATATTTTTTTTAGTACAGCGAGATATAATTATTGTAAATTTTGGTTTTAAAGTATTATAACGATTTATTATCCGATTAAACAAATGATTCTTTTTACATTTTCTGGATCTATTGTGATATGAATATGGAAAATTTTGTTTCAGGTTTTTTATGACACTTCCCGCACTGTCGGAATTTCAGTTTGAGGGTGTCGCTTCAGAAATATATAGCGTAGGTGCTCGTTAACGTCGTGACTCTTGGGTGAGAGAGAAGCGTGCCCGATGCTGTATAATATACAGCACGGAGGACTAACCGTGTGTAACACAAACAGAGGGGCTGAGAAAGTATAAACGAAGAAAAAAAAAAAAAGAAAACTAAAGAGAGATGAAGAGGAGTCGGGTGTATTATTTTCCGGTACTTCGAGAAATCGCGTGTACTACCGTAACTTATTATGCACGGTTGTAAAACTATCGCGAGTTGAGGGATGCATAAGTCACACACTCGTGTGCATGCGCACGATTCACGTCTCGTACAAGTTTACGATCGTGAGGGTGTGCCCATGACGAACGCCTGCCTTGCGACTCTCGCGTTCTGATGAATACAAAAAAAAAGTAGTTAAGGACTCTGCCAATTATGTTTGGCACATGGCTTTCTCGTTTGTTGGACTATTCTAAGCAAAATGAATGAAAAAAATACTGTACATTTCATTAATAGTCTTAGTTTTTACAGCGATTTCATATTTTCACTCGTTAAGGGGAGACTTATGAAATGTTCACCCTTGTGAAACAATTTTCCCCGAATTTCTACATCCTTTTTATGTTTTTTTTGTACTTAGTATTTCTGTAAATCTTAAAGTGAAGCAATACTACTTTTGAAAAAAAAAAAAAAATGTTTTATGAAAATGGACTTTTCATATTTAATTCCTTCTTAAAATGATATTTAGATATTATTGACAAAATTGAAGATGATATCTTAGTTGACATTTCGGTAGGAAAAAGAAAAATGCTTCTGGAATGAAATTGGCGATTTACAGAATTGTTGGGTCAGTTTGTCAGTTAACGATCCCAAGGACTACCTTAAAGTGAAGAGTAAGGCCGTAGGGTAAGACGCGAATGAGCGAGACTGAAAAAGAAACAGAAATAAAAAAGAAAAACTTTAGCGGGTCTTTCTCGAGTGCGCGTACGGGGGGCGGGTGTCGATTTGGCACCGAGATCGAGCGCAGGTCGGCACTTTGGCCTGCGCTCGCGCGATCTCAACGGCGGTCAGGAACCAGTTTAACGATTTCTCATTATCCACTTACGGGGAATCGTTTCTGTAAGTGGTTCTCTTGGGCCCGGGAGGACCCGTGTCTCGAACGGCGTGCTTGGTTAGCGATAGTCCTGGTGAAACAAACCCGTGTGAAGAAGAGAAGAAGAGGGCGCTGGGGCAAAGCATGCTGGAGCTTTGCGTGCCGGGTCAAACGCACTGTACATAACGTACATTACGGTACGCCGAGCAAAATACACGTACACACAAGACCCCGAAAGTGGTATGAACTCGAAGGTGCGAACGTAAGTAATAATTTCACCTCGAGTTTTCTTGCCAGCTCTCGCTCGTGCGCTACGTATATAGCACGTTGCAACTCAGATCCTGTCAATTTCATCGAATCGCGTTCAGAGAGATTGTACCAGTTACCGACTATAACCTACTTATTGATTGGAATACGAAATATGTACTTTTGTGAAATTGCTTCCGGGTTAATGAACTTTTATTAAATTCGAGTTGTAAGCATCGGATTACTTTCGAATCCACTTAACTTGTTTATTAATTTTATAAATAACGTGATATTAATTTTTCTTTTTAATTTCCTATCATATTGGTAATAAAGTAGATAAAGGTGTTATTTTTAAAAAAAGAGCATTTTCCATAATCGATTATTTAAACACACCATGAAAGTCGTGGTAGTGCGACATTATTTTTGGCATAATTCATTTTCTATTACATTTCTTTTCATGATATTTTTAACGAAACTATGTGAAAAAAAAAAACAAATTCTGGGTGGAAAATGATATTACTTTTTTCTAGGGACATTATTTTGTTGAACTGTCAACAATTTGGGAGACACTGTAATATACAATTCTTTTTAATTCCCACAAGACCTAACGGTGTGATTCCGAAACATAGACCTTCCTTGTTAGTTTACTAATTCTGTAACATGGTGCGGATATTACTTTCGCCCACCCTAAACGAGCCCAATTTTGGGAGTAACCCGCACCGGGTTGAGATAGAGTGGCCATGGAGTAGAACATCAAGAGCGTAGACGTATTGCAATCGAGACTGGAATTGTAGCAGCAGCGGGAACCTCGCTTCCAGACTTACTAATCCACATCCAATTGGTTTTAGTGGTTTCAATTATGCTAATGAGGCGGCACACCGACGACTTAAACACGACCGGCAACGATCGCACTTGAATTCCAGCAAATCAGCATTCAGTCTGTACGGACATAAGAAGAAGGAAGAAAGACTGTAAAGCTGAGTTTAGTTTAGCTTAGTTTCCACTTCATTCTGAATCTTCCTAACAGAATGAGGCTATCCAATACAGATTCTAATCACGTAGTAAAATTGTTTGGGAAAAAAATTGTCCCTTAAAACACAATCGATATTTTTGATTAAAATATATATTGCGAAAAGAGACACGGGCATTAATACGACACAGGACTGTTTAATAAAATGTTTAATTAGTGCAATACATTTTTTTTGTTCGTTTCCTCATCAGTCGTATTCAAAGCAAAATATTCTGTTGGCTAAAAATATATTTGACAACTCGTGTGCCGCCGGATTTTAGTTGAACCAAGTAATCTGTTTTAGCAGTGCATTCAATTTCTATAAAATAGAAATGATAACATTGTATTTCACTGATGACCCTATAATATTACAGACAAAAACACTCCGTAGTGAGGTCTGAATGAAGAGTAACGAAGATGGGGATAGACAGAGCGATAGAAATTTTAAAAAAGGAGTATGAGAGGTGAGAAGGCGAGAGAAACGAAGAAGCTGAATAGAGAAAAGAATACGCACCACTGGCTACGGGTGCTGTAGGTTTAATGTATATATATATGTATATATTGAATATAAATATATATATACACGTATGTGCGTACGGTGTACGGTTTGAGAGTGCGGTAGCATATAGGAGAAATTCACACCCCGTTGGCACTCTCAGGGGGTCGAGGAATATACGAGAGCATTGAGCACCAGCAGCAACAGAGGAAGTGGCAAGAAGGGTGATGGCAGAAGCGGAGGAGGAAGCACGGATGCATGAGGGTGCAGAGCACGGGTCTATTGGTGG
This sequence comes from Perithous albicinctus, assembly GCA_964016905.1. Taxonomy (NCBI): domain Eukaryota; kingdom Metazoa; phylum Arthropoda; class Insecta; order Hymenoptera; family Ichneumonidae; genus Perithous; species Perithous albicinctus. Next base: position 17,929,038 of record OZ024696.1, on the reverse strand, counting down.
GTCTGCCAATTTACACGCGTTTTGTTCTCCCTGTGACAAAAGGTGTAAGCGAAAGGTGGATAGGTGGGAGGGAGTGAGGGTGACATACAGCGCGCACAAAGGTTGAGCGAACGCCGGAGGAGAGCGAGACAGGCGGGAGGGGTGGCTTCGAAGCTATGGTTAACGCAACGTGTTTCTGAGTCTATATGACAGAGAAAGAGAGACATGAAAACACTATAACGACAAGAAAGAGGAAAAGACAAAAAAGCTTATGGAGGTCGAAAGTGGGAAAAAAAAGAGGACGAAAAATTATAGTGCTTAGAAAGAGTCGGCGTCGTTATAATTGCAATAGTATTTTTGTTTTGTTCAATTAACTTTGATACAGTATGCCGAAAAATTGGTTTTCGATAAAAAAAAGTCTACAGACAGACGTAAGAAAATCTGTGCTTGGTAATTCAAGGTAGGAAGAGCATTGAATCAAGACGGAAATCTTAGATACATAATGACCTAAAATTTCGACAAATTGACAAGAACTTTGAGCGTATGATGTAATAACTAATAACAATATTTTCATTTTGTCGCAATGAACTATCTCGCGATGAATAAAAAAATTAATTTTGAAGAACAAGTATGGAGTCAGAGACGAAAAAACCTTGTCGGTCTGCAGTACGAGATAGGAAAGGCATCAAATTAAGTTGAAAACGAAAAAAAGCCTCTTGGATACATAATACGCTTAAATTTCAACAAGTTGCCGAGAACTCTGAGCGGATGAAATAAGTACGTCTAAAGGAAGCAGTAGCACCAAGCGAACACGGATGAGCGAAGGTTGAGGCCAATCTGAAATGATATCAGCAATTGCGATGCACGCCATTCAACGATGCAGACGTATCCGTATATCCACACACACACACCCGTGCTAGTTTGCTAGATGCAACTGAGAAAAGCATCAGGTCCGGGAGTACTGCCGGCTGATGCTGCGAGAGTTCAAACTCGTTCGACTCGTTTTCCCCGAGAGTTTCATTACCGCCGCCGTCACGAATCGGAATGAATTGAATTTCCCTCGATATCGAACTCGATCGATCACGGACTTTCAGCGCTATACGGTTCACGTTATCCGCAGAGCAAAGTCCTGCAGGACAGAACCGTCTTCGTGCTCATGGAAATCTTCGCAGTGGAAAACTTATTTGATTCGCTTCTTTTTCACAAAAATATTCTACGCTGTCGTGGTTCTTATCACAGAACACCAAGCTGAATTTCAGGGTTGGATCGTAGGTGAGGCTTCATCCCCTTGTCGTTGAAAGACAAATCACGAGAGCGGAGCAAAGCTTCTTGCACTCTCGTAGCAAATTACTATCGATAAAAATCGGAAGCGAACTTAAAAGAGAACCAAGAGGAATAAAAGGATTAGAATGCGAGGAAACGTAAGAAGACAAGGTTCTTGTTTTAGAAATCAAAATTTAAAACACACCAGTTTAGTGCAGTGCACGAAATCCTCATCCTGGAAGACCAATCTTCCTAGAGTGAGGGGAATTTGAGATATTTTTCAGTGGCCCTTTGCCATTTTGTAGAATTACCCGTCTTTTTATATGGTTCGACTTTTACGACACTGCGATTGCATGCCGTGACGCGCTTCGTACGAAGCTACAAACCATTTCGCAGTCATATAAATGCTATTCCAGCTATGGGCGTCCCCTGTGTCTTCCATGTGCAGCTATTACCAGCGAAGATTTCGTCTGATCAAAATGTTAAAATCTTCAGACGGAATCTGTTGCTCACAACGAAAGTGAATGATGATGACACACGTTTTTTTTTGCTGATGTTTTTTTAAAATGTTTATCTTCGCTTCCTATTTGGAGAATCATTGCAGTAAAATGTCTATGACTTATAAAGCCAAAGTCTTGGATCTTGGGATGCGGAATTGAACGTTTGTTTTGTGTGCTGCACAGTCGGTCAATTTTCTTAGAAATATCTACCACTCCAACTATCTTGCCGACTGATGGTGGCAATATGGGCTCACGAGAAATCACGCGAACATCTTCATCGAAGTTTCCGGAGTGCATCTGGAGTTATCCATAACTAATGTGAATCGCCAGGTAACTACCGATGCGAGTAGAGAGCTATGGAACAAGTACTAGCTTTAGAACATCCGTAATTAGATGGTAACAGTTGGCAGGGTGTTAACAAGGCAGAACTTGGGAAAGTTCTAACTATAATGAGACACATCGTTGCATGATCACTGAAATTGAAAATAGTTCATGCGAATCATTATTCTTGAATTATGCTTACGACGATTCATGAATCATTTGTTGATTTTCATCTTAATAACACTTTCTATCTTAATATTAATTGTGTTTATTTGTAAATACAAATCTAACATCACTTTTGCTCCTACTGTTATAATGTCGCCAACTAGTTTAAACATCCCTCATACGAACCCAGGCGATTGCCCTCTCTTATATGCAAGCCAAAATACAATTCTCCGTCGGTGAATATGCTTATTAAAAAGTACATTCGGAGTTCACTAGGTGAAGCCACAATTAAGCAGTAAAGTGAAGTGAAAGTGCGTGGGGTACTCTCTGGAGTAGTTGAGTTTGAGTCCCTGTGAAGAGCGAGACAAAGAACAAGGAAAATTGCGAACGGATGAAGGCTAAAGGAAGAGAAAGCACCTATTCTCTAGCAGCAATTCCAACTCGTGCTACTTCACGAAAGGAGTCAGTGAAGCTACTTAGCTCGGGTCTTATGGCGCAGAGAGTTAGTAAGAGTTCTCTCTCTCTAACTCTACGTGGCAGGACCAAGAAACGGAAGCTCGTTGTCGCCGTCGTCGGGTTGACGTGTTCAAAGTGAAAGCAGCCCTCGGAAGAGCTGGGTATGACGCATGGAAATTTCTCTACCGCTGAATTATGTGAAATATATTAACGTGAACCTTGGTTGCAGTTCTGCGTTTAACGTTATTCGTGCTTTTCTGATTCACTTTCATTTTAGTAAATAATTAATTAAATAAATAATAACAACAAGAATAATAACGACAATTCCACAAACTCCGTACTAACACTTGGCTGTATCCCAGTTATTGCATTGGTGCATGGCTAGTCGTTTTATTTAATTATAAAACAAATTTTTACCGAAAATTAATTTTCGACCCTTTGATACATCATAAATGTAATAAAATGTTTGTTTTACTTGGTTTATTTTTTAATCCATAAGTCAACTGCTATTTAATTTTTATTTACAGATACCTGATGAGATACCGTGAGAGATGGCGTCGGGTTATCTTGAGAAACGGAAACCTTCAGACGACTTCTATTTCAACGTCTATTGGCGTCTGCTGGAAACTGGTGCTTTGGGTGTGTATAAGGGAAGTAGCTTTTTACCGTAGAGTGCGAAACAAGAAGCGAACCGAGTCGAGATATTGGCTCTCGGAGGACTGCAGTCCATGCAACGACGACGAAGAAACGCCACTCTGCTCTTCTACTCTCTCTACTACATCTATACAGTTCAGCACTGGTATAGCACCGACGGGAGTCACTTCTGTGGTTTTTATTTATTTCCATCCAGCTCGGTGTCCTCTCAACCTCCATCGTATCCTATCCTTTCACCTGCTCAGCCTGGCAATTTTTACAGCTCGGTCGTCGTCATTGCCGTCTCTATTTCTTCCTCCACCTTCTTTCGCGCTACTATACGGTCTCCTTTATGATATGGTATTACTACTGGAACAGTCTCCACAACGGGGTTCTCATATTTTCATTGTACCACGAGTTATTGCAAAGTTTATATTGACATTTCATTCTAAAATATAACTGATTGAATTTTTAGATGGTGAACACATAGCTGCTTGATTAGTGAGGTAAACTGTAGGAGTGAAATTATACTGTAGGTATAAAATCAATAATTTTCATCCATAATTTATTATTCCCCGAAATTAACTGGACAGTCTGTTAGACAGACAACCTAATTAAAACCCGAGCAGACATTTATTTAGGCGGCCTGAATGGTACATTTAGACCATTTCAGATATCAATTATCCGAATCTACGACAGATTTACGACCGATTTGAACCAATTCAACACGCGTTAAAAATTTCCACCCGAATCAATTACAAGTAAATTATATAAACATCGTTTAAATTTATAAGTTTCGGACTATTTCACGTTTCTAGCTCAATCCCCTGCTCCACATTCAGACCATATAATTTCCCCAATTAAGTAAAACGAAATTTTTCAACCAACCTAATCGTAACCGTATTATTTTCCATTTATAAAATATCATACAATACCGAAATAACTTAACCTTACAGTTGATTCGACATACCCAACGATACCTGAACCCCTCACCTCGCTGATACCACACAAAAATCTATAAATTAAACACGAGGAATAGTTAAAAACAGATTAACCTCGGTTATGTTAGCGGTTTACCTATATACCTCAAAACTCGTGACCCAGCTGCCAATGAGTGTCGATAATCGTTGAGAAATGTCAGAGTCTTCACCTTTTTCACCTCTATATCGGCGTACACAGTCGTGACGATCGAGAGTATACTTCCAGCAATGCTGAAACTAAAAATTGGAAATACCTACACATGCCGAACGTAACTATGGCAACGTAGCCGCGGGAGTCGAGCGTAGTTGTAGACCCCCTTCTATGTAGTAACGATAGTAGTGGTACACTAGAATGCCGGAGTACCGTATACGTTCACAAGTATGTACAATATATACGAGCTATCGTATCGCGCTAGTGGCTATGGTGGGTTATAAGGGATGCTCGAGGGGGGCTTGGAAAACCAAAAGGACAGGAGGAGGAGGAGGAGGGGAGGAGGAGTGAGAGATATAGCTCCCAGCGAGGGGGTGGGTTGAGGGACTCGCCAGCAGAGTATTAAGTTTATGGGTGCATTGCGGTGGTCCCGGAGTCGCGGGGCTGGCTTGGCGTCCGAGTAGGGGATGCTTGGCATGAGAGTCACGCGTCCCGACAATTATTTCACCCTCTCTGCTCTCATGCCCGGAGTATAACACGGTTCGCCTTGCCGTTCCTTATTGGTGAACGTTGGAGGGCCAGGCATAAGAGAACCCGTACTCGCGTCGTATAGGAGAGGAAAGGGGGACGTACGACGGAGTGAACAGTAGTACTACAGTTCCAGGGTATATAAGGGGGACGGGCATCGCGTTCGGTGCAGAAGGAAGCCCAACGCGACCTTAACGGTTGCCAGCCCCACTAATCTTAGCGCACCTGGCTCTATGGGTGCATTACCGCACGACGATCGTCATAATTATTCCATAACTCAGCAGCCACGGGGACCGAAGGAGGAGGCTTACAAGTGCGAGAAACACACGCCCCCTTTATACTCCTTGAAGTACCAACGTTTCGTACTCTACGACTAGTAGTACTAACGTAGTTCAGGAATCCGTAACCTGCTACCTTGTACTGTGGGGAAGTTCTCACTCGAGCTCTCGATTACACCCCGCGGCTAAATCCCCAACACCATATCTGGATGTATGAGTTAATGTACAGCTTTTGTACAGTACATATATTATGCGCTTGGAGTATTTCATGATAAACCGAACAACACAAAATCGTGAGCCTCTCTAACTGTCATAATCTTTGTGGTAAATACTTGTTGATCGGTACAAAAGTATCAGTTTTTTTTATAGATTTGTATCGGCTGACATAATGTTTAAAGAAAGGATTTCTAATATATACCAGTATTTAAATCTCGGTAAAACCTAATTAAGTCAGGCCAGGAAATTTAAAAAATTGTAATTTCAATAACTTCTGTATTCTATATTTAAAAATGATAATATTTTTTATAAACGAAAAGTCTTCTTTTTATTCTTTCGTAAACACAGTTGTTCAGTTATTATTGGCTCCGCTTATTTCGTGTGACTTTCCATTCCAAGCAAAATAAGACCTCACGGAGTAAAATTTTAACTGAAAACCATTTTTTATATTTTTATTTTTATACACCCAACCGAAAAAAACTTTACAACAGAGATTGATATTTAATTAAGTGCAAAGTGCGCGATTAAAAATATCTCAACTAATTTTTAATGGTTCTTGGCTCTCCAAGCAACATTCAGAAAATGTATAAATCCGTTTCGAGCACACGCTCAACTGGATTGACCCACTTCCCATAAAGCGACTCATAGGTAATGAGAACTTTTGAAGAGGGTCAGGGATTTTGGTTGTTTAATTAGACGTGGAATGTCTAATATACTGTAGTTAACCGCGGTAGAATATCGCGTGAAACTTTTAGCGATCGGTCTGTCTTGCCTCATGAACGTCCCTCTCGTGGAGAAAGTCACGTATCAGCAGGGTGGTTGTGGCGCAGTGGATTGCGGGTACCACGATGTTTTATATAGAGGGCATGCGGTGCACGTTCGTATAGCGAAGGATAATTCGTCGGGAATTAGCGTTAGACGATAGAGAAAGGAGGCTGGAAAACCGAGGAAGAGGTCGCGCGAGAACGAGAATTTCTAGTATAAAAGCTTTCGCCCCCGGTAGCCTCGGAGATGAGAGAGGGATTTAATGGTGTAAGTATATAGCTATAGGATACACGAGATAGTACGGTTCAGCGTTCATCGGTGAACTGTGCAGTGCATCGTTCTGGTGGACTGGACTTCTCCGTACTATATGTATAGATATATATACTATATATTCCTATATGTATACTCATGGTGGACGCCCGCGCACTCTCTTGCTCTAGAGCTACTCGGCCATGGCTCGGCTGAACGCCGACGGGGGCCAATAAAAAGCCGGCTAAATCACCCTCTGGGAATCTAAATTATCTTCGCATGGAACGCGGGTACTTTGAGGGAGATGCTGCTGGAGAGAGACAGGGAGAGAGAGAAAGAGAGAGAGTGAGGGAGAGAGCGCGAGAGTACACGAATGAACGGTACCGAGACCCTGTGGAATTTATCGAACGCTAACCACCGCGGACAACATTCCGCGCCGAAAGTATTCCGTAACGCCCGACACGACCCTGAAGCGCTGTCTCGATTCTATGGTGCCGGTGATGCTGATGCTGCTGCGCCTGGTCGTATCGTAGCGCCCTAGAGTCATGAAGGAAAAGACAATTTAATAAGAATCTAAATGTGTTGGGCTCCTGGAAGATAAAAGATTTGAAAATTCATGGTTTTGTGAGACGTTGATAAAACTCGCACAAAGTAGAATAGGGGTTAAAAAAAAGTATCGCCGGATTATTCAATTTCAATCTAGAAGTAATTGTTTTCGACCGAAAATCTGGACTTTTCGGCACTTAGCGCACTGGTCGGACACATATTGTGAGGAACATTTAACAAACGTATAAAGTAAATATTTTTCGATAACATAATTTTTTTTCCAAAAATATAAATATGTAGTAATCTCAGAGCGTTGCACTCAGAACAGGTATACTGTCAGCAACATCAAGAAAAAAATTGAAAAAAAATACTACGACCGCCAAATCATATAACTCTTGCGACAGGGCTAATGGAAAAAATAATATGGACATTTTTCGGCTCTGGCTTTTTTTTCGCACAGTTCACCTTGTGGTGAGAGGCAGTACGCCATACTCTCGGCAATTATTCAAGTAGAATTATAAAAACAAATAGGTGCGGTTTGAGGGAGAGTATCTGGTGGTTGAGGTGAGCCAGGCGAGAGAGCTGAGTGGGTGGTGGATAGGATGGTACTAGGTGAAGGGGTGTTGGGGCAGGTCTGATTCAGTGCTGGATGCTAGCCGCAGCAACTACACACCTCTACTCTGGCCACGTTGTTTCGTTCACATAAATATGAATGCGCCCGCGGCACTCATTAAGTCGCTCTACCTTCATTTATCCACCCCGGGGCTATACTCTCGAGCTACCCTGCGCGTGTCTCGGCCGTTGCTGCCAACCTTTCCTCCTGATGGCTCTTCTTTTTCACTTTCCTTTATTTATTTTTTTTTCTCGCTTTCTTTATATCCATGAAAATCTCGCTTCTTACGAAACAACAGTTTTTTTTTTTTTTTTTTTCTAAACGACGGAGAGTTTTCTTCAGTCGTAACTTCGACGCCCATCCGCGCTTGAAATTCAACCGAATTTCTCGTAAAAACACTGAGCTAAATTCTTCCCTCTTCTTGGTTTAGCGTCTCATATAGATGCTGCGAAGATCAGAGACATCCTGATGAATATTTAGTCCCTCAATCCGTGCACCCTCAGGGCTCTTCGTGTCGTCTTCTACCGTAGATATCACCATCTTCTTGCAGTTAACACGTAACCTACCCTGCCATATCAGCTCGTCTTTCCCCAACTGGTTTCATGACCCGTGATAAATCATGAAACATAATCTCGGTCTCTCAAATTACGCATTCCAAGACGATTGCGAGAGAGGTCTTGCATATCACGAAGAGCACCGCCGCGGGTATTAAAGGAGAACGTTCTCTACGGCTTGGCAGGTAAATATTTGTATTAACAAGTGCACACTCGGAGAACATATCTTGACTGCGACAAAATTGGATTCCGTGTTGTACTTGCTCTTATGGAGATGATGCCCTCCTCGTAAAAGAGCATCTTATAAAAATATTAGTAACATGATATTTGCCGGAATTTATGGTGTTGATTCATCTAAAAAATAAAAAACCTTTTTAATCTTGGCTGCAATCTTAATTATAAATTATTACAGTATCGAATATATCTTCGTCGTGCAATTAAGTAATCTGAAGTGCTTCAAATCAATCAAATATTCGATAAAAGAAGGTAAAAGAACGGTTCCAAAGCAGAATATTGCACATTGCTTCCTCATTGATCTCTATTTTACAAAAACTCACCTTTATGAATATGAAGCAATGTGCAACTTTGTATCCTTGGTTGAAAATCGTTGGAAGAAAATTGAAGTTTCCAAAAAGTAATTTTTTTTGTGTAAGTTCATTCTGGACAAATCGACAACAAAATGTACATTTTTCTTTTATCAAGTCAAATCTCCTTGTATTAGGACGGAAAACTAAGAACCTTTCTGACTTTGTTTTTTATAATTGTTCGTTAAAGTGTAATAGACGTCTGACTGCGAGTAAATGTATTAATATTAGACGATTCGAAAAAAATGTCATATTACTTTTTACTTCATTGTTCTGGTTGAAAAACTCGAGTGCATTTGCAATTCATGTTCTACAGCACCTGCTCGTAATACAGTTCGGTTGCGTTCTATTCGAGTCGAAGCATATATATAGACCAAAAGCGCGAGATGTCTAGATCTCGTGTGCTACGATCACGACGTATGATTGGAAAAGTTTTTATATAATGTCGTGGCGTGCGTCCGTCTGTCCATTCGCTGGTTCATTCGTTCGTTCATCGTCCCTCGTAGTAGTTCTATATAGTCATCGGACAATCCTCGGAGTAGTACCTCTGGAGCATCCGTGAACCTTTCTCAGCCTGGAACATTTCGTGAGAACGCGTTCGCGAAAAATTTCCTACTTTTCACGAGCATGACGAGAACGACGACGCCTAGCGACTTTATCCATAATCTTTCAACGCTCTGACAAAGTTTTCCGAAGCTTTGGAGTGGGACTCCACTAACTTCTTCCCAAGTTCATCCTGGCCTCTTGGAGTTAGTCGAGAGGGTCGATCGCATCTTCGATATTTGCCATCAACATTAAATACGTACTTGCCATTTCTTTTTCCACAGTCGTTTTTAAGTAACTTTATCCAATCTACAGAGTTAATTGTGTTGATTAAGCCAAATGGATAACATCAATTCATGGATAACATTATTGTAGTTATTTAAGCTGCCTATATATACATAAAGTCATCTAACGAAATTACGATGAACATGATACCATTCAGACAATCTGCCGTTATATACATAACATTCTTTTCAAAGGGTTTTCCAGTCTCAAACGTAGCTTTCATCAGCTCATTGTTTCCCGAAGTTACCCCTCGTCGCGTCAGTGATAATAGAATTCTTTGGCGAACGTGAAATAAGAAACGCGGAGTGACGCAAAGAGAAAGATGAACTAACTGTGAAAGAGAAGATTCAGAGAAAGATGACGAGTATATATGGGTTGTAGAAGTTGAAAGGTCGCTGATAGGGAAGCGAAAGAAACCGGAGTCTCTGAGAGCCCAGGCACAAGGGCGAAAAGGATTCATGGAGTGGGTGGAAAATTGAAAAGAAAAGAGTGGAAGTCGCGGCTCCAACACCACCGTTAAAGAGTAAGCGGAAAGAAAGAAAGAACGAGTGAAAGGAGATAGGACAAAAAAAAATAAAGGAGCTACGACGCCGAATAAAACATGGACAAGGGCTGGTCCCGCTCTCGATCAGGCGGTTAATGAAAAATAGCGACACCCTCTATGCCGCCAGTGGAATGAGAATACCAAAGAGGGATGAAAACAAGCGAGACGGTTGCAAGGTTGCAAGTGAGAAACAGCCGTGCCCGGCACTCCTGCTGGGAGTTGGATTGCTTGCTCTACGCTTTCGCTTGATTCGCTCACTTCGGTGTACCAGGTTTTGCGTGATTCCATTGCTCTCGCTGTGTAGGGAGAGAGAGAAGGCAGCTCACCGAGAGAGTTTCCGTCTGGATTCACGCTGCGATGTCATATTACAACGCCCCGTCGTGCTGTGCTACTGCTTCTGCGCCCCGGGACCAAAGGAATGAAGAGCTCTATGTGGGGTTGAAAGCTCTCTGTCCATTCTCGTTCGCGCGCTGCCGTTTCCCTCTGCTATAGAGGAGTCCGGGGTTAGCTGTATCAGGACCAAATACAATCAATCCTTGTTGAAATCTTGGCGGTTGTGTTTAACGTCTTGGCTCCAAGAAACTAAAATTATATCGCTAATCAACTTTTAGTGGAGTTGTCAACATGAGCGACTCAAATTCTAAGACTTCCGCGAAAAGAACCAATTCTTACTTTGAAAAGTAAAATTTTCCAGCGAGATGACAATTTTCATCTTAATTATCCGTCGTTCCTGAGTTTATGCTTTAGCATATCTGACATAATTCGTATGTGATGATTGCGCGACGAGACCATAAAATGTAGTTTTCTTCAACAAGGGAAATTCGGATCAGGTTATGTTAACTTCTAATTATTTGCTTGTTCCAGGTAGCGCTGATTGAGTGACGGAATAAGAAATTACAGATTTTGCAGCTTAAGAATCAGACCATGATATCCGCCAATTTTTTGTTTTTAATTCAATAGAAAAAAGTGACCCAACTAGCCCTGGTCTCCCGTATAGCACGATCCTTTCGGCCACTCGCGCACTTCTGGTTCCCTTTCCTCTTTCACCCTCAACATACCCCGTGCAAACGCATAACTACCCTTTTCACTCTTTCGTTTTCCATCCCTCAACGTTTCTCTTTCCGAGCTTTTTCTCTATCGTTCATCCTCTCCACCTCCTGTTTTCCCGACTTTTATCTTGCCGTCAGGGCTCTGTTATCGTTCCCTTTTCGCGCCGCGCACCGCTTTTATGAACTTTACTCGCTGCTATAGGTATATAAGCGATGAGGATAAAAAAATCCCCCTTTCAAAATTGTATATTTTGCAGCCTCTCCTGGGTTGTGGAACAATGGCGACGACACGAGCAAAGGGATCAGCTTGCGCATGTGCAAGTTTTCATTGTACGCAATCATTCTGATTTACTTTTTCTGATCAGTTTTCGAATTTTGTGGGAGAACGAATGACACGTGAGCAGAAACGTATCGAGCAGCAACTACCACACGTTAGGACTGGAGAACCATGAGTTCATTGGGAAGGTAATGGAGCCTGGGGAAATACTGGTTGCTCGAACGGTAAGATAAATCAGCGTTGGTGGATCGCTATGTTGTCGGAGTTATAGGCAGGACGCAAGTAGGACCCATGATTTATCGTCGCCATGCTGTTTCCATCCAAAAATCCATTATACATATATTACGAACGCGTAACGAGACGAGACGATGAATTTAAAAGAGTCACAAGAATTCGGAGAACATTAAAAAAGTGTTTGACATTTTATTCTGCTGACTTTGTAGACTTAGAATGAGTTTCTTTTTACTGGCACTCATAATTCGTTAATTAATTTATCCATTATGCATTAGAGTGATGTCATATAGTATTTCGTCGTTCGGAAACTTTTTTTTTGGACTGGCCTGCCGCGTAGCGTTCTTTTCCATCTTGATAACCGAGTTCAGGTGGGAAAAAAAGTCTCAGGGAAGATTTTCAACTTTGGCGAAAAAAAATCTCGTTTAACGAAACGGTATCCGAGGCTATCTTTCAGCGAGAGTAGCGAAGTAAAGAGGACGGCTCAGAAAGTTTTTCGCCGTATGAAGGAGAGTTGCTAACTCATCTTTGGGTGAGCGTTTCCTGCTGAAAATATGTAGGATCATACTATATTGCGCGTGTGTCTGTATATACATATATCGCACGTATAAAACTGTTATATAACCGTACCAAAAGCTTCGCACGCTTATCCACAGTCGCCCAAAGTTCTCCCAGGGTGTTATATGCATTCACGCTTGAAATATTGCACTCACTCGAATTTTTTGAAATGGCTCTTTCGATAGATAGTGCATCCGATGGCTATGACCCACTCGTGACTGCATTCACGCGCGTGTCAATCGTTCACTATCGCTCTTTTCTAACGCTTAGTGAATCGAAAAAAAGCGCCAAAGAGGCACTTGTTGATACTACAAAAGGTAACAGGCATTTTTGCGACAAAATTCGCGTTTAACATTTTTCGATTTTCTAAATCATCAACGATAAAATAACTCCTCTTAAGTCCAATTATTTTCACTTTTCGTGCTATTGCGTCAAATTATAACGAGTTTGTATTATTTAATGACAAAAACGCTTTCGGGATCACGTACTCGCTCTCGCCTCGGTATCGATTGCCCGTTCAACCATTGCCCATTATTTACCGATTGGCAATAGCGCGACGGTCGACACGCTCACACACGTTAAAACCAAAAGTTTTAATTAAAATCTGAAAATTTACGAACGAGCTTTGGGATGGTTATGCCGGCCGATTCTCGTGGCCGATCGAATATGATTTCGCGATTGTCTGTTATCGTATGACCACTGCTTCGGTGTGAATATATGCATGTTTAGAGGATATAGCGTATGAGTACAGAGAGCGTGACCGATATAGCTAAAATACAGATATCGATTCATACATTCTCATGAAAATAGCGGCGTACGAACGTTGACGCAGTGAGAGGCGCTTCGATTACCAATGAAAATGTACACTCGATAGTTCAATTTGGTATTTTCGCTTTCGGCGACGACACAAAATGCGCGTCGTTCGGTCTCGTTACGGCGTTTCAGTGAACCGGTGTAGTTAGAGCATCGAGCAGCTTCGTTTTTCACCTACTGAACGAGAGGGACAACGAGATAGTGCAGGATGAGAATTTGAAATTTTGCATGCGATAATGTAGCTACCAGAGCAAGTGCATCAGCCAGCATTATGGGATATGTTCTACGCAACAGTGCATGGCACCATGGGTGGGGACAACAATCGCGTGATAACGCTGAAAGTTCAATTTACCCAGATTTATCGCTTCCCGAACGCACTCGGTTAATGTAACTGAATTGATCTCTCCTCGGTCACGTTTATTATTTACTTATTGCACGATTTACAATGCCTGACCTATGCGCGCTGCATTGTGTCTGCTACCGAAGCTGCTATAATATTGTATAGAGAGTGTTGAAATTATCAATGTCATTGGCTACACCACAGAAGCTGTGTGACTGATTTTCAAACGAGAGATTGTTTTATTCATTTCTGTGTGTGATTATGTTTCTGATAATTGAACATGTTCCGATGCAATCCAAGCGAGACCTTACAGATATTTATATACTCGAAAATGAAGGGGGTTGAAAAAGGCAGAAATTATATAACTTCAGAAAAATTCGAATTTTATTCCGTTGAAAGTTTATATTTTTATCCAGTTTAATAATATTTTATACGGTGTCGTATGAACATGATTCCAGTATAATTTTTCCAAGGATTTCTTAGGGCACGTGAAATAATGATTTAAAGGATAACTTTGAAGGGAATCTGCATTTTGAGACGAGGTAACTAAGAAAACGACACTAAGTATCACTAAGATGGCTAATAACTTATGAGTTTTATCCTTTAAATTCCAAAGTAACTGAACAGATTCCAGTATTTTTTATAAAGCTGGAAATTCAATACGCGCACTTTCGATCCATTTTAATCCTTTTAAATTCAAGGTGCTTCAAATTTCTTAAAACTGCACTGTTTCTTAGATAAAACTTTTCATATGCTACCGCAAATTATTCTTGTTTCCCGACCTCCTTGATATAGAATGTTCCAGTTTCGGTGTTCCTTTGTTGGATCTAATTCTCGTGCAAAATCACGGGTATATATAAAACATACGCGATTCGTTCATCGTCGAAGCGAGGCCCAAGTGCGCGGTAATGGTCATACGGCGAGGATGGAAACTCGAGCGCACAATGGAGGTAGTAACTGGGTGACCAACTTGAAACTCGAAAGATTACGGCAAGTTTCGAAGCAGAGAGCGGGGGTGTTGGAGGGTATAGAGACAAGCAATGGGAAGAGGAGAATACAGGCGCGGTAAAGCGGTATATATATTCCCTCGAATTGGGAGGACCAAGCTGCTCATAAATTGTCCAGATATAACTTCCTTACGCTTGCGGACCAGCCGGCCGATTGTTCTAGAGGCGCATAGACGCATTTATAGCTAGAGTAATCATATCTTTGTTCACGCCTGTCCCTATTCGTCATTCTCACCAAAGTCTCTATCTAGAAACCGAATAAAATTCACCAGGCGAAGTGAAATTCATTCGTGAACTCGTCATTGCGAGCTCAGCGTAAATTAAATCTACCACTTGGTTAACTGCCTTTCGCACACACACATGCACACACATCACTAAAAGCTAGTGGAATACATGAAGTTGGCCAACTCACGGATTTACCAACAGTTCGCACAGCTACTCTCTGTGATGTTCACAGTGTCCAACTGTAGACCTGAGCGCAGAGACAAGCAAAGGGCTCAGGAGTTTGGTAAAATTACGGAAAACAACGTTTCGACTCTCGTTGTCCCATGTAGAATCCCATTTGCCTCACCTATTTTGCAGATTTCCGGGTACGTGTCTCACCGAATTAAGGGAACGAGCGGCTACTGGTCACCACTCACGGCACAGGTCACGGCTAACTCGTTGATGTGATTTTCTCTCTCGCTGTTTTCGTATCCGCTTTCTCGTTTCCTATCTCGTTTTCTCACGCTTCACCACAGCGGCTACATGCACCTACGCATTAGAGCGTAAATTCTATTAAGGTGTCGTATTTGAACATTGGCACAATTTTTGTAAAATTACGAGGTGAATTTTTAATCAATGGTCAAGTGTTTGAAGTGCGTTCAGGAATACTTCTCAAAAAGATATTATGAGGGATGGACTTAAAGGGCTCGATCTCTTTTTAATCATGATAATTGTGACACAAAGTCACTAAGTTGAACTTCATGCCAGTGTTCGTATTATGCTTTCAGAAAGAAAGACACATCAGTATATAAGTAGAGTTTGCTTCTCGATCGATCACCGAATTTCCACGAGTGGTGCTATTCCATCTATAGCTGTCTCCGAATTTCTTGCTCCTGGATATTTGGGGTTGAGACGGTGACTGCTTGAAACCGAGATTTCCCCAGCGTCGGAATGCTCCAAGGAAAGCAACGCCCACTTTCTTCTTGCTCCATCAAACACACACATACACACACAAACAGACAAAATCGTCATCTGCAGGCTAGACAATGGGGGATGAATGAAAAACAATAATGGCTCACGGGCATCGATGGATAGCAAAAACGTTGGGATTCAAGCTCTTGCCTTGCGATTTCCAGACCATCAATCTATCACTAAGATAAGGAAACCCTCGATTCCACCATCGTATTAACGTGTTGACGTCGAAGTTTTTTCGCACTGGAAATGCGAAGCCGGAAGAAACGAATATAGACATTACGTCCGATGAACTCAGTTCTTTTCAGCAAAAAAAAAGGAATTAAGGGTGCTTGACGGTAGTACTTCCCATTACAGGCAGAACTCTGTATTATTGTTAATATTGATAAGAACCGCAAGTTAATTATAAAAATATTAACAAGTTCTTCTTGTAATAGAAAACACTGCCGTCAACTTAATAAGTAAGTAAAGAAAAGGTGAATGTAAAAACAATTTTAGCATTTTTGCGGATACCGGATACCCGATTGGCTATTTAAAATATTACTTATATTAACTAACTAGTTGCAGAATCTTTTCGGAATATCTCAATGGTTACACGATCGAGTGTTTGAGCATTCGCGCATTCGGAAACGATTTAATTCAGAGACTATTTCTGCAAGACTGAACGGCAAAGCTATTATTTATTCTTCAATTCGTGAGCGACTACGACGATCGCTGCCACAGTGGTGACAAAAATTTTCAATTTATTCCTCGATGAGATCTATGCTGAGAGGCTGTAAAAAGAAAAACCCCAAAGGGAAGTAACCCCAAAACCTGTTCAATTTCCTACCGGCTTCAGTTCCTTGTCGTACCGCTAGCAGGTCGGCGCCCCTGCCACTCTAAATTAAATCGAGAATATCAGACACGTTTTATTTAATCAGTTAGAACGTCGTCGAAACCACTCACTATCTCTCTCTCTCTCTCTCACACACACTTCCTATATCCACGGTGGGGATCGTTCTGCACACAATTTCCGAGGTAATACTGGGGGCGTTCGGGCCCATACTCCACAGTTACCAGGAGCTACACTATACTACGATCGACCCGTTAATCGCGACGAAATTACTGTCGCTCGGGCGTTAGACACCCAGACGCGTTGAATTTACAAGGGTGACGTTCCGTAAAATTGGTGAACGACGAACGAAGACATCGGGCGAAGATACAAGTTTTCTACGATTCGCCCGACCGGAACGATCGGTCTCTCTTTTTTTCCACCGTCTTTTTGCTCAACGAATCAGTGTCGACTCGGGCTTCCCGGCTGTCGTGTTGCATTGTCACTAAAAGATATAATTTCGAACGAAACTAGACGACAATCAGGCGAAACGGTAATAGGAGTCTTCTGAATGACTTTGGCAAAAATGTAATGAACGTCTTGTTAAAACAAACACTATAAAAGGCGACAAGTATATTTTCATTGAACAAACGATTGGAGTTGACATGCAACTTAAAATGCATCACTGTAATACATTTTTATTAACTTTGCCATTTATTTATTTAAACTCAACTTGTATTGGATTGAATATTTTTTCTTTTTTTTTTAAATTCAATCTAAGAGTAAAAGCAATTACAGCATTAAAAAGTATAGGCGTATAACTGTATATATTATTATCAAGATAAAATAATTAAAATTAACGAATGAAGAAAAGCTCGAAGTAAAAGGCTCTTCATCTCCATCACTTTGTGATATCTTTTATACAGTGTTTACTCTAGGCAGATCTTTAACTAAGACGGTAGTAAGTACGGTCGAGGAGCTTACAAAAGAAAATATTACCAGTAATATTACGGAAGAAAGAGGGAACATCGTCACGTACCAATTACAAGGAAAGGGTAGAGCACGAGAAGCATGATTTGAATATTAGAGAAAAAGAGAAAGAGAGAGAGGGGGGGGGGGGGGGTTTCGTGAACAAAACTGCGAAGGGCCTGCAAGGCCAGCGTCTTTGAACTCCGATATGACGCAAAAGATAGAAAGCAACATCGTTCGACACAGCACAAGCAAGGCATCGCAAAGCAGGCATCTTTTAAACGCCGAGATTCTTATCTACGGATTTAATATTAACAGGATTCCTTTTGATATAGCTTTAAGGCGGTGTTGAAGAGAGTTTCCTCATCGGGTTTCCGCTCATCGAGACGCGAAGGGAATGACGCGCGCCCGGAACGCCCTCTCGTTTCCTTACCTCGGAAAAGTGAGACGGTGTAGCGGTACTCTTCCGCCTGCAAAATAAAATATTAGGTGACGTACTTTTTCTTTGACGAAGTGAACGGTCCCCAAGGTTCAGCCCTTTGAACGACTAATCGTATAAACGCTTCAGTTTATATTCATCCCACCGAGACACTCGCATATCCTTCAAGTAACTTGGAAAAAGAGATACACAGAAATGATAATGAAACGAAAAATATTGAAGGTCGTATTTTGGCGTAATTTAATTAATTTTATATAAAAGAATTTTTGCTTTAATTGAAAATTATTTTTTTTGTTAAATATAGTAGGTGGAAAACTTTTGTCTCATATTAAACAACTAGACCAGTTTCAAGTTCTATTCAGTGCCGAGATATTTCAAATCTTATCTGGAAGCCTCGTAGCATCGCCAGATTTTTAATGGTTCGTATCGAATCGTCTGGCACTCATTGCCCAGCCACACTTCCGAAAGTGCAAACTACCCTCTCCAGACTGGGTGGGGTAGTGGTCTCGACTGAAGATTGTAAAACGCGCCCGAATACTCGTCTAGCTGCTGCACATAAATAGCAAGGAATACGGTCGAGACCACAAAACCCGTACTTATTTCGTGAAACGTGATATTTACGAGTTTGTGCACCCGGTACGTCGGTGAAAGAGGCTACTACTTGACTGTTAAATCGTGCTGCGATTCACTATTATCATCAGTGCTTGGAATTACTTCATCACTCCTTCAACAGAAGTAATGTTTACGAACAAAACATTCTTACATTACTTGTAGAATGTGCTACACTTATTTTGTTTGTTAAATATATCACAAAAAAAAATTATGCGTTCCAAATATAGCAAATTGTGGAAGGAATTTCGTTGATACAATATTATTTTTTTAAATATTTTATTCCATAAACAAAAAAAATTCTCAGATTTCTAATTTTCAGATCTGAGGATATTTGTACACGATTGAAACACTGTTAGAAAATATCTACTGCAATCTACTTTTTGCCGCACATCGGAAAATCACCCCTCAAATATTTTTTTGTGCCTATAGGATTAATACTATGTAAAAAAAATCCAAATTCAGTAATTGATTACGTAATATAATAGGGTACCTCCAACAAAAAGAAAAGAGGAAAAAGCGTGGAATTTTTCATTATGGAAAGCTTCCTTTATAATAGTCGCGTCAGTTTCGCGGGAGTGCGCATAATCATTATCATGATCGCGTGAGAGACCTTCATTTGTATATCCTTTTTCGCAGCGGTACAAAGTTGGAACGAGTGTTATTTATCATCGTCAAGCTTTCACCCTGGGTCTTCACCCCCGTCCTCCTTGTGCCAGAAAGGCCAAGGCATTCGCGCGCCCGCCAGAGAGAGACCCGCCGATATAATATATCGATCGCATTACTCAGGAGCTATATGCAGCTATACAGCTTTTGTGCGTATACACATAAATACACACACTTGACGATATCCCGTCACGTTCCCAGCAGTCTGTAGACTTGTTATACATTTTTCTTTTTTGGTGGTATTAGGAGCAGGTGTCGTAGCTCCCAGGGACACAAGGAGAGTGTTATTAGTGACGAAAACTCTTGAAGGGAGAAGAAAAAGCCACAACACGTCATCGTTCATAGAAACACGGAAACATTAGCATGATAAAATTCGTGAATCGTAATCGAGATATGAAAATAAATATTAAAAAAATGCTTCGACGTTAACGAAAACAGGATCAAGCTCTTAGCACTTCTCTTCTACATAACTGTAAACGAAAACTTCTCACAAGGGATGAGAGAGTCTAGAGAAATGCCCGGGATAAATCGTGAGTATACAAGAGACTCACTCTATATGTATGTATATATACATACTATACATGTATAGTGTAACGCGGCGCTTTAATATTTCACGCGAAGCTTAAGGTGGTTATAAGCGACCTTGCATTGCTGCATCCGCAATGAGGCAAGCTGCTTTCTCGTTGGAGGATGAGCGTAAATGCAGCCACGGTTAGAAGACGTGGTAAAAGCGAGATGGTATAACCGACTGAGAGAGGTGCGGTTCTAGCCTAAGAGAACGAGCTACTGCACACTCGATGCGTTCGGGGTGCTCTCCTATTTTCATTTCCGCGGTAGTCAGCTGCGCAAAGGGTGCGAGAGACGGCTGGGAGGAAGTAAGATGAAGGCGAGAACGGAGACTAGCGGTATAAGCGGAAATGGAAGTGGAAAGGCTGCGGGGTTAAATCCCCCACAGCCACCGCAGCTGAAGCACATATCTGGTAGGAAGTGAGAGAAACTATATCGACGATGTTATATTGAAATTTTATCTGCACACCGTGCGGGAATTCTAACATCGGATGACGCTGATGTCGGTTAACTTGGTTGGGTTGGGTGACCTTTCACTGAAGACAGTTCAAGTTATCGTTGATGCATTCATACAAATTATGCTTCCGCGATGACTATTTGGAATAGTTGGTACAGTTGTTGTTATCCAACCAACGATATGGATTCGGCGCATTTCTGGAATGAATTTTTACCCGCAATGATTAATGGGAACAAGTGGTACAGTTGCACTTTTTGGAGCAGTAACGTGGACACTGAGTGAAGAAGAGACGGAGACCAGAGGATTGCGGATAACCAGTCATCAGTCGTGTCCTAATCGACGAATGACCAGACCATCTACGCCATGTCAATTAGTGCCCTGCGAAAGATCCCAGAGAGAACCTATCGACAACAATGTTGGCCTCTTCGGAATGCGGTCCACCCGTAAACCTCTACCTCACGTTTCGAATCGTCATTTAGGTTACGTGCTGCGGCTATCACGATGAGGCTATCGCGACAGAGACTGAGAGCTATTCGCACGCCCTCATCACGTTCGATCGTTTCTATCTCACTCCAAAAGTCGATTTCCCGCTCACCTTCAATGTGCCGCAAACGATGTTGCACGACCTACAATGCTGACGTCATATGTCGGTAGGACGATACCACATCATGACAGGATTACGTACTCCTTCGTTTCTTCCTTTGTAGTGTGTAAAAAGTACTAGTTTACCGTGTAAAGAAACAAACAAATCTGTAACATCAATTGTGAAATCACAGATATGAGGCATTTGTAGTTACTTAGATGGTAATGGCAAGATCTACTTGATCTTTATGGTGTCAAGAACACCTTTTCCAATATAATCGCCCAATGGAAAATTATTTCCAGCCATTAATTATCCCCAACAGTATTGTCATTTTTGTAAGTTTTTAGTGGATTCTCTGATTTCAATTCAATCTAACGATAATCCAAACGTTCAACAATGCTCAAATAGCCGTTTAGAACATACGGAGTCCTTGACTGTGCTTCTTATTGCATTTTAAATTGGTTTTCGTCGTATGTGTGGAGTGCAATAGCTCTGTTCTCTATTTTCTGGTCTGATGCTGATGCCTACGAAAGCCACACGATTTCTCACTGCAGCGCTTCGCTCTCTGTGATACTGCGCCACTCGCCATTCTCCGCCCTCCCACTCTGTCGCGTATTTACGGCGATAATAACTCTCGCCATGAGCAGAGCAACCGGCGAAGTGGCTACCACCGATAAAACTACCTAATATACACTGCATGGGAAGTCATGCTGTGGATCGTCCTTTCTATAGTATATAGTAAACCATAACGCTTGAAGCTTTATACTGCACACACACTCATATATATGTGCTACTACCGGAAGAATGGAAGACCGTCAACGAGAAAGAGGAAAGGACATGAAATTTTTCGAGCGTAGGATAACGGTGCTTTGTCGTTGAGGCTACGAAAGCCTCTCGACTGAATATCCTTTGCCTGGATTTTTATTCTAGTTTCTCTGCGTTAGGTATCAGAATCTGTCTGTCTGCATCAATAAATACCGAATTGTTGTTCTCCAAGTTACTTTTCTAATAGTAATTGATCCAAATCTAATGTAACTTTTTTATCATTTGTGATGGCGTTTGACAAAATCTGAATCTCATGATTTCTACAACCAAATCTTCGTGATTTAGCCAACATATGATACCGGAAATGGTACGTTATGCTTAAACACGTCGAGAAAAAAGAGATAGAATGCGTACACAGGTTAAACCGTACGGTCCCAACTGTGGCATAAACATATTTCCAGCGCGTGACCGAGTTAGCATGGGTTATCCGGTGGTCCATTGGTCAGTCGTGTCTATAGCTGCTGACCAAAGCGGGCAACCGACAGAGCGCACCAGCAGCGAACGTACCGGCATCGAGGCAGAAAAGGTACAGCAATGTGGCCCACACGTTGCACCCCCTCAGTGTAAAATAGTGCCTGGCCACGATCCAACCTCGTACGTTACTTCCGTTTATACGTATAACGTACCTGCCAACCTCCTTTTGCGAGCGAACGAGCACCGGCTCCCTCTTCTTATGCTATATATCTTGAACGCGGTCGCTCGAGTTTTCTCTTTCCAGCTACGTTACCAGGCTACGTTTGGACTTCGCGACGACCCACACGTCCTCGTCACGCTACGTCTCGCTACCGAGACCCAACCCCGTTATCAGAGAGATTGCACTCGCGCCAAAAATGTCATCCACGGGATCTCCGAGAGACCTGGACTGGATGGATCTATGGGATAGGTCGGCTCGATCGTTTTAAACGCTGAACAAAAGAAATTTATTCTGGCAACCACAACGCTTACGGATTTAATAGATTGATAGCATTTTATTTCTGTCATATTTGTGAATTTATTTACAGCTTTTACTCTTTTCTTTCAAATCATTGATCCAACACCGTTTCAATTATCTCTATCTTTACAAACATAATATATAAAAAGATAGAAATATTTAAAATATAAACTTTGCAGTGTGATTTTTTTTCTATGAACCAAACATTTATCGTACTATTTTTATTTTCTTTCTTTAGTTGACAATAACGACTACGTTTGAATTCAGAAAAAAAACTGTAATTTAATGCAATGTAGCGTAAAATTGGAAATTTTACTTACGCCTCAAATTGTGGTAATTCTTTGAATTCTATCTGGATTTTCATACTCGCGCTTTCATATTTGCAAAGAGAGTATCTGGTGTTCTTCTCATACCAACTTTACTGTAGCTACAGCTTATGTTCATTCTGAATCTCTATCCCCGGCTTCGCTATACTCTCGTTCCCTCGGTGCCAGCAAAAACTGCGATAAACTAGAACTTAGTACCCTCGAGTAAGTCCATAGTACTAATTACTCACTCGTGTATGTATGCGCTGGATAAGCGGCTGCGTCCACCTGCCATTAAAACTACTGGCAAGTGGAACGATATTGGGTTACTTGCGATTTGTACATGTATATATTTTTTTCAACTGCCCTTCTTTTTTCGTTTTTTTTTCTGCGCAAGTAGTCGTCGTTCGTGTCAGAAGTAAGGGCTTTTCGCTCGTTACACAATTTAGCAAATTGCAAGGGCGTAACGAAAAAATAATAAAGGGCTACGCTTACGCAATCTGCAGTCAAAATGGGTAAACATGTTCCCTGACGAATTTTAATCAGTGACGGTAACTGGCTCGTTTTTTTTCCGCTATTTCTCTTATTTTTACAGCTTTATCTCAGAGTATCTCTCGACGTGTACATTTCTAACTCTATCCCTCTTTCTCTTACTTCTTTATTTCATGGCGCGTTACAGATTCGTTACGTCGTCGGGCAACAAGCCCAGACGAAATGCGGTGTATCCTCAACGGTAGCTTTAACGAGGTCCAATTTACGTCAAGGGCTGTTACAACGGAGTGCGCGTCTCTGTATTCGGCCCTCGAAAACTCTCTCGGGCATGTATATAGACTCTTGTTTAAACAAAGCGATGTGTGATACAGAAATTTCGAGGGCCGATGTATGTGGAACAATTCAGACCAAGTCGTGGATGAACCCTATACAGAACTTAACACTATGAAGTACACGATTGATGCTGTAGCGTATTCAACACATTTACCGGTGTTAAGCTTGCTGATTTTTTTTTAAATTCTGAAAATGTAATATTTTTGTTCTGACCTACAATACACGAATAAGAAAATAATAAATAAAAAAAACGAGGATAACAATAAAGTCGTTTTGGCCACAAATACATCTTATATGTACTTCCATAAACGTGAGATAATTTCTCTTCTACTCTACTTGAAATCTATCCTTAATACGGCGATAAAACGTAGCGCATTGTACCTGATCGAATTTGAAATTGCGTTATTTAGACGCGGCACGTCGAGTGCATTAACATCCGCAATCGGTATAATATTTAGTGAGGCTCCGAGAACCGCATATCGGCTGCATTCAAACGTGGCTGCCGGACTCTCTGCGGCCAACAAAGACCAGCAGCCGAACGTCCTGCTAGTGACGTTTATCATATTTTATTACCTTTGCCCGCAAGCGCGTCATTGTTCGTTCGTCTGTTTAGTTTCCGGTTATTATATTTGGTGGACGCGCCTCCCTATTGCCCACCCGACTGGCCATTACACACCACTCGGCAGCAGCAGCAGCAGCAGCAGCAGCAACAACCGACGAAGCCAATGAAGTGGAGTTACGACTTTTCTGTCTGACGATCCCAACTGCACTGACCCGTTAGCGAATCACTGGATGCGTTGTTTTTGTTTTACATTCGGTTCCATTCTAACCAGCCAGTCGAAGATGATCATTTAAAACGTTTTTTAATCTCGAAGTTCGTTAATAGTCAATTTATCGATCAATTTATTATAATAAGGTTGTTAAGCCTAAGAGAATTCGACTTTTTCTAGCAATCTAGTTTTGAAAGGATGATGAATAAATTCTCAATAAAAGTTTTATTGATCTACTTACGGATAATGTCAGAATAAAATAAGATACGAAAATCGATGATTGATTGGAGATTTTTTCCATTTTAAGTCGAAAAAATGAAGCACAAGTTTATCAGCTTTTTGCATGAAGAACTTGAGGAACTTGAAATTGCTGTAATCAAAGTTTGTAGCTGAGATTTAATAAAACTTGATTGACAAGAAAAAAAAAAGCAATTTTCTTTATTACAAAAGTCTATTCTGGTTTTAGGGAATGAGGAGAGGTGGCTGGTTGTGAAATTCCGTTATACTTCATGTGGTGCTTCTGTGGAGTAAGGTAAGAACTTCTTTTGCTCTCTGGTTACCGGCTTCTTGGCGTTTCTTTAAGCGGCACGTGCTCCAAATAGGACTATGACGAAGACGAGGAGGTGAGACCCTGAAGAACGAGAAGAGCTACCTTTAGCCTAGCTACCTAGAGCTTTTCTCGTGAATGAGAGAGACGGAGTAACGGGTGAGTGTTTTCCGGTTTGATTAAAATCAGAAATGATTTATTCCAGGGGCCAACGAGCCTTCTCCCTGCCTCACCATCCCCGGACGACTCTCTCCAGTGGCACTGCCTCGACTTCCCGTTCTATCACGGTAAACGCGCACGACCCCCGGGCATACATTCACCGTCTCCATCTTCATTTTAAACTGGAAGCTCGATTTTAATCTCGATATCGAATATAAGCTCTGGGATTTAAGCAAAATACTTCAGCACACGTAATTCACAAACATTCCTACATGACACTTCGCCACTTCTTCGATGATTATCAATATATGATAATATGTACATTAGGAGCATTTAGTTTGAACTTCATATAAAAAAAGTACGGAAGAAACTGTCACAAAAAAAATATTATCTCTTTTGCCCTGTTATAAAATTCTTTATTATTTTTATGCCAAGAGGAAGAAAAATATGAAAGAACAGTTAAGTACAGACATTATGTAAATTGACTTAACCAAAAAATAAAACTTGAAAAGTAGATGGTATTCAACTTTGAAACGTGAGTGACGATTTATTTAGCTTGGCATAGCAACACAACAAGTGATATAATCTGGAAATCGTGACGCGA
The DNA here is from genome assembly GCA_964016905.1 of Perithous albicinctus. Classification (NCBI taxonomy): domain Eukaryota; kingdom Metazoa; phylum Arthropoda; class Insecta; order Hymenoptera; family Ichneumonidae; genus Perithous; species Perithous albicinctus. The sequence continues at coordinate 17,903,367 of OZ024696.1, read as the reverse complement.
CTAACAAAGTGCAAATGTCTCGAGAAGTCGTTACCTCACAGAATGGAGTGTTGTACTTTTGCACCCGGTTTATAACTATGAAAGCGTATTATGAACTGAGAAATAACTAGGTCTCCGTAGAGTGGATGATTAGGCCAAGAATGGAAGTGTATGTCGTGCATGCATACACAGTGCTAATGGGGGGCGGTTAGTAATTGCAGCTATTAGCGCGAGAGATACCCGTGTAACGCGAGGGACGTCCCTGCCTAGCGTACATGTTACCTCTCTTGAATAATCGATGATAAGTGTACACCACGTCTTCCTGATGTTATAAGCAGCTATAATAATCCACTTCGTAGTCTCAGGATACCATACCCAATAGTCTCATCGCCACATATTTTGTCAGACTGGTATCCGCATAGTCATTATCGCCTAGCTTTAAAAAAAAAAAAAAAAAAATAAGAACGCTTTTCACGGAGACTGAAAAGATGTTTAACAAAAGAAGTTCCAAAATATTTATTTTGTGTCAACTACATTCATAGTTTCTACCCATTATTATAGAAAAAATATTTGATTATATGTATTTTAAAATAAATATTGTCTAAAGTCACGGAGTGGCTAAACTATTGGAACCGTTATAATCGCAGAATGCCTGAAGTCCTGAGGTTCCTAAAGACACGTATTTATGTAGAACATACAGTTCTTTTTTTATTTTTGTAAAATGAAATTGCAAAAATCTTTATGCGCAAAATCCATAATTCTAGATTCGTTTTAACTGTACTCGTTAATTTAATGAACGTTTTTACCTTAACGTGCTCAGTAGGATTTTGTATTCGCAAGTTTCCCAGATGCTCATGGGATATTGTTAGACAGAAGAGGGGCAAAAATGGTATCGTTGTTCCCTTGCAGAACAATGGAAGGGGAAGGAGGGTGTTTCTGCGAGGTTACAAGACCATGATATCCTTAACAAGGTCCGTGTTTAGACCGTCTGGTCTCGCTTTCACTCGATCCCACCGAGGTTAGCCCACTACAGAGCGTTATCCCTGTTACGAACGAATCCTATGTTAATTATTTTTACGCGCTCATTTCGTACGAGCATTAAGTACCTTTTTTGGAAATACGGATACGTGAACAGGTAAAGTTCTCGTGGTTAACATGTGAGAAGTCTGGATCCTTTCGAGGTCAAACGTGTGCACTCTCGACCTTTTGTAAATTCTCAAAAAGGTCATCTACAATACACACACATTCGATCAGCTTTTATATTTTTAATTGTATGTTGAACAAAAGATGAAAAATTCATCTGAATTTGAGGGAATTACTAAGCAGAGTAACGTGTTTATGAGGTACTTTTATTCTCCGCTTATCCTTTAAATGTTCGTATTTGCAATTACTATTTTAGAATCTTTTTTCGAAAAGAAAAGTTCGTTTCCCGAAAATTCGATTTTTAGGTTTTTGCGCTAAAGCAAATCCTAATCAAATCAATTTTAAAAATATTGAAATTGTATATTTCAAGATAAAAAAGTTTTATTTATTTATTTATTTATATTATTTTCAAGATACAGCCAGAAGGTACAAGCATTAAAAAATATCTAACACAAAGTTTTTAAAAAGCGTAAGATATTCAGAAGTGCCTTAAAGAATCTAAAAAAAAATTAAGCAAAAATTTATTACTCACCTGGGTGCACTCACCCAGGTGAGAAATAAATTTAAAAAATGAACCATATCGAAGTGACGAGAAACGGTAGCTGGTAAATTAGTATAGACCTTCTCTTATACGAATTAAGTTTTATGAATATTACTATTACGAAAAAAAAGTGATATCTCTTAATCGAATTTTGTACTTCAAAGTAAATCACAAGATCTCAAAGTCAATATAACTGGCAGAAACGGGTGGAAAGTCAATCTTCTGAGATATCAGCTGCGTGTGTTTAATGAGTTATAGTTTTCTCGTTTTCCTCGTTTATGACTTTGAATATTCAAGTTCTGTTATGTATGTGCCACGTTAGAGCTCTATGTACATATAGATATAAACCTACACCATGTTTCCTTTGAGTACTGCGTATCTATTCGCCTTTGAAGAAGTTAGTCGATCCTTTTGCAGACTCCATCGTGCTTTCCGCAACCACCTGCCCTCAGACCCTCGTCTTTTTCGCTCATTCTGCCTCGTTTCTCCCTTCATCGTTTCCTCCCTCTTTCCTATGCCCTCCCCCCGCCTCTTTCCACTCACTCTCATCCAGGACTCCCGACCTCAGATCGGCTATTGGAAAAATTTTCACCAGCGGAGAAACGTCGAGCCGATTTCCGGTGCTACATTCTCGCTCCTCTTGCTTCCCTTTTCCTCCACTTTTATCGAAGGGATGTTGGACAATTTTTCCATTTTTATAGCAATCAAGGTACGAAGCTTAAGCGAAAAATTGAACTCAGCTATACCACCCGACGTTCTTTCACTGCAAGTCATACCAACGGAATTCTTGATCCTTGTCATACTATATACAATCAAACATTTCCTTGCACTATTCTGGGTTGATGGAAAACTGGCGAAAACCATTGCTACGGATAATATATTTCTTTCACTCGAAAATAGAGGTCTCGCGAAGTGTCCTATAGTAAGACACATTTGCTGTCACTTGAGATCTGTTTTTGTATTGTTTTTTTTTTTCACTTTGCAAATAAAAATATTTATTTAATTTTGGAATCATCTAAAGAAACGATAGAGAAAACATTTTTTTATTGACATTTCTACGGATTAAAAAAGAAGTTTATATGAAAACCCCACAACAAATTATATACTAGTTACTGTAAATCTGTAATTTGGTAATCGAAGGAAATGTGGTAAAATGGTTACATGAATAAAAACTTTTAAAAAATGATTGAACTAAAACGTGTTCAAATTTATACGCCGAGATTCTCTGTAACACTGGAAACATTTGTAAAAAAATCCGTGCTCAACTTTGTAAAAACTGTTTTCCGAGTTCTGTCCGCTCGTGTATTTTTTCGCTATCTCTATAAATATTTCTGTTATTACTGCCGTGAAGAAGAAGTGTCTTGTCTAAAGATTTCTGCAAATTTTCAGCGACTTTGCGTACCAAGATGTGGAAAATAATTAAAAAAAAAAGAATGTCATTGCAATAATGCGAAAAGAGAGCGAAATGTAAAAGGGGAAGAAGTTAACTCGTGGAAAAACTGGAACTCCTCTCGGGCTCGCGCCGCGTAACGTAACGAGTTTTTTCCCCGCCCTTTCTTTCTGTCTCTGTCACGCTCTTACCGCCCTCTGTGTCTCACTTCAAATTCCTCTCGTTTATCAGGTGTATTTTAATACATTAAACTTGACGACGACGAGAAGAGAGACAAGTACAAAGCGGATGAGTGCGTTCGAACAAGGATGTATACCTCGTGGACAAGAAAAAAAAGCCACGCATCACAACCCAGAAGGCATCCAGGACAAAAGTTTTGCGCTCGATGACAAAAATGTTAAGAGCCTCCAGAATTCGCTTGTCTCCACTTTACCCATAGCGATGAGCAGGGAAAAGGGCGACGAGAATTTCGAATCATCGAATTCTTGGGACATTACACGATAGGCCTTCGGATCTTCCAGCTATATTGTGTGAGTGAAGTATGTTGGCACGCATATATTCACTAAATACCATAGGTGACAATACGTTTACGATTATCAGATTTTCAACAAACTCGAAATTTCCGAACTCTATCGCTGTTTGTTTATTTATGTAATAAATAACGTAATATTTTATCCTGAAATATTATTAATGAAACATATAAATATTGTTGTGAGAATGAAAAAAAAATGAAATATCAACTGTATGAAGTGTGTGTGTGTTTTTTTCCACCAGCATATGTATGAATCAACTAAAGATAAACCCACGCTCAGACAATGCCACCAAACCAATGCAATTTACTATGAAAGAATAATAAAATATGAAGGAAATAAAATATTGTGAAATTGCAGTATTTGGTCAGTAATTTTTTTTTTATCGAATTTTTTATATTAATTTTTATGGAAAAACCATTTATTGTCTTCAATAAAATGTTCATACATTTTTTTCATTAATACAGTTAGATATTCTGAAAATATTGAAAAAAAGCAAATTATTGATAGAATTTTTAAAGAACGAATATCATGAGAACAAACTTAATGGGATGTTCACAGCGTTCACATCAAACTGATAACTTCATACTAAAGTCAAACGCATAACACTCCTACTTTTTTTTCAGTCATGTGTTAAAAAATTGTGCATAGTTCGCCAAAAGATTGATAACCAATAACTGACAGAGTGCCAATGACTGTAACATGTTACTGGTGCAGCAGAAGAACATAACCCACCGGACTGACGAGTTTTTCTTGCATGATGTCCTGGCGATACGTAATTTTGTTCGTCGAATGCGTAACAGTGTTCAACGCATATTTCGAATTCGTCGTGCTACACGCGAACCTCTTATGCCTCGATGCTTCGTTGTAGCAAAGCGGAACCCCGCGAAGCCTGACTGTGGCGACATGACCACGGATGTTTTCAAACGACTACGAGGCGGTCCAAATACTTACGAACACGTATCACCAGGTCCATATACTGGCTCGCAGCCCTTGTACGCATACTCGTAAAAGTACGATCAGCGAGGTCCACGATACGTGTTCTATATTATATGGCGTACCGCCGTAGCGTTAATTATTTTGTGCTTCTCTCTTACTCCTGTTTTAATTATGACCAATTAAACGATCGGCATAGTTGCGGCTCACCACACGTGGGATCCACGTGCCCAAAATGGGATTCCTCATCGAAACGATCGCGTGATGTATAAATACTCTTGCAGACGAATCGACGAAACAATTAAAAAAAAAAAAAAACATGACACTAAAATTTCATGGATATCTCTTAAATTTTTTTTTTTTGTAGTCGAACACAATGAAATTCATAATTACCGTTCCGTCGTTATAGCACATTGCTTCTCAAAGTACTCTCTACCAATTTCCAATTTGTCATCGTTGGAGAGTAAAAACATTAATGGGTATATATTTTTACAATGTCTTTATTTGAATTTTAATTTAGGTTCTCATCAATGTTTAAATATTCAGGAAATAGATTTCTGTAAAATATAACTAGTTATCAATGAAAACATTTTCTTTGTATTAGAATATTAAACGAGTTAAAAATAACCTCAACATTCATATTTCTTTTTTCGTAATGTTTATGCCATTTTAAATTACACAACATACAAAAAAAAAACGTTTCCTTGCGGAAGGAAATTAATATGCATAAATTCCAATGGCTCGTGCTCTGTTTTGATCTTAACATGTCTATAGAGAGCTGCAGGAAATTCATTTCAAATTTATGATATTCTCGGTATAAATTGCATTAATTTCTTTCGATAAGTTGTTTTCATTGATTATATTATTTAGTCGGAGTTCGCAGCTGTATATCTCGTAGTGTTACGGGAAGTATTCAAGGAATAAAGTTTTTTTCATCTCGAGTCCATGCGAGTGAGTGTTATTCATTAACGCATTGTCCGAAATGGAGATAGCGTATACGTTTATGCGGAGAATTATAAGGGCGAGACCTGTTCGTCCTCCGTCCTCGTCGTTGGACCTGAACCGGTTCGAAAGCCTGTTGTAGTTCGTCTTGCTGACGTATTCCTTCGTCTCTGTCACATAACGAGAAACGCATTTATTAGTCAATTAATTAACGATCCGTGGGATCGATGACATTCGTACCCTTCGTACGATTTAATTTATTTCGCAACATCCTCGCAAACGTGAAATAGCAGGATTCAGCCAAGAATAACAATAGTCACAAGTCCTGCAGTTGAAAATGTCTTACAACTTTGGCTCCCACAGAAATAATATATTTGAATTGGGGTGGTCCGCTAAAATTTTTTATTTCTTTTAGAAAACGTGTTAGAAAATGTTTTAGAAAATGAAAAAAAATTAGGGGTTTGCCGCGGTCATTAAGTGGTGAAAAAATTCATCCCCTAAACACTTTTTTTTTGTTCAACACCCTTTAATTATCTGTATCTCAAGAAAATAATGAACTCAACATTGTATTAGATTAAAAAGAAAATGCATTCAAGGAATATTTCGACGAAATTATCGCTTACAATTAAAAAAAAACAAAAAACAGACTGAAAAATGGAAATGGTTTTAAAAAAAAATACATCCATAGAATCTCAACGATATTCATAGCCGGTGAAGATGCCCGACACCGAAGCCACCCGAAACATATTCCAGGAGCAAGTTTTTCGTATACGTCCGGATAATTTTCGCTGATCGTACACAGTCCATTCCGGAGACGAGAAGTACAAGTATAGTGAAGAGAAAAGAAGAGCAATAACAGGAATCGAGGGCGACACATCGAGTCGATGGAAAAAGATGGAACGACGGACGATCGAAGGGGATTTTATTGCTAATGCAATCGTCGGTCACCGGGCGTATCGACCGGAGAAAACGAATGAACGTGGGCGCCCGGCGTGACGCGAGTGTCGAGTACCAACAGTCGTACACACTGTGGATTCGGTTGCATTGGCAAAAGCAAAATGTCAGAGTGCCCACCAAAGCTCCTCTCTTCTGCTTCTGTTCTTCTCGTGGCCGAGTGCGGAACTTTCGTGCCGGAGCCTCGCAGGAATTGCACACTGCAGTTTTATGCAAGCATTGATCGTTAATCAATCACCCGGCGCGTTTTCGGCCAATGGCGATACCTTGTATCGATGCCGTCTGTGTCGCTCGAGTGATCCCTCGACTGATGGCGAAATGGTCGGATCGTCCAGTTGTGCCGCGACTGTGAGAAAGATAGAAAGAGGTGAAAAGTACGAATGAAGGAAGAGGATCGCTATATACTACTGTACGAGTGTCGGCGGAGATATACAGAACGGAGGAGACACTCGGTTTACGAGAGTGCGTGAGTATTTCGCAGGAGGAATGGCTATGTGCCCGGGCGCTCAAGAAAGGGATAGAGAGGCTACCCCGATAAATATTGTTTTTGTCGGGAGAGCCATCGTGAAGCTTGCTTCTCTTCTCTATCTCGGTCTTTCTCTCATCTCGTAGCTTCTATGTGGTCGATACCCGTTTCCAAGTATCCTGTCGAAGGAAAAACTGCCACCCAACCCCTTTGCTTCCCACCCCTTGAAAACAGCACTCGAGGAGCTTCCTATCTCAAAGTCCTTATATACACTAACAAGGAAGACACAAACACTCAGACAGGATGGTATTGGTAGTCTTTTTGTCGTTGCTTTGGGTACGACGATCGATCGGTTTTCTCGTGGATCTTGCTGGGTGAGTGAGGATCTTGGCGAAATTAGTGTCGATGGCGATGCAGTTGTTTTTGTTCGATGTACTGGGATGGGCAATGGGGTGCCGAATATAGTTACTGAGATTATTTTGGTTTAGTATAGAAAACGTGAAAATCTGCATTTTTCGAAATTTTAACTAGCTGTCAATTTATGGGGTTTATTTAGTTGTATGGGAATCTTTAAGTAAGTTTTTTTTTATATGGGTTATTCTTTATAGAAACGACACACTTGTTGATCTCATAGTTGTAATTCTTTGCTTAAACTTTAAAACCTTTTCGCATCCAAATAAAAATTTTCTCATCTTCTTACAAAAGTAGCAAGTTTTGACAAAAAATATATCTAATCAATACCGATATAAGTTTAGAGTCTCGTTAATTCGCGTACGATAATTTTCTCTTTTTACCGTAAGGATAAAAAAATATTGGGTATTTTTGTTCATCAAATGTCGTCTTTACTTAGCACTATCTAAAAATTGTTGTTTTTCGTCCCTTACATTGATATCGCTGGTTTATCGCAGAATCTCGGATAGAATCTCAGAAAGAAATTAATGTCTATAGGATATACCCACAATTTTTATTACATGCATAACGCGAGTTAACAATAGAACGATAAACCTAGTTCCCGAGATTTCTTCTTTTTTTCCGTCGCTAACTGGTCTGTCTTGTCGTCGTTGTACATTTTATCAGAGATGGGGGGAACGACGTCGAAGTTACGAGAGTGAGTTCAGGTCGCTACGAAGAGGAGCCTCAGCGGCAACGAGTCTTTGACGTTGCTGGCCAAGTACCAAGCGCAGCAGGAAGAAGATCCTTGTGGAAGAGGAAGCTGGAGTATACCTTGCTATTACTCCGGCAGTATACGTCCTATAGGTTGAAGGCATTCCGCTGGTCCTCTCGAAGGATTTAGCGCTGGTGCTATATAGTCAGGGTTTAACGATTGCATTAATATAGAGCAACGTGAATGAGGCTCTTCTGCCGCGTTCTCGCTTCCCGGTGGGCCATCTACTATGGTCTTCCTTGATAGAAGAAGCATCATAGACAGAGAAGACGCGCAAAAGATGCCAAGTTTTACAGGGCCCTTATGCTCAACTTAATTACTTACTGCTTTGTCGGACTGTAGTATCGATATAACAGTAGTGGAGTGAAAGGTAGTAGCAGCATAGAGAGGCTTAAGCCAATAAGAGCCGCTTACTCACCTGGAACAGAAAAAACAAGAGGAAGGGTTAGCTTAATTGATTTAACGTATGTGTGCAAAAAAGTGAGTGTGTTCGTTGGATGGTGAGGGGGTCCTCTGTAGAAGAGTTAACGCACTGGTCGAGCCTCCAACATACACGTGGACCCCGACTGCCGGGCAAGGGATTAATCCCAGCTTTGGCGACGTTGCGCGAAAAATAGATTAAAAAAAGGTAACTAGAGACCGAAATGTAGGTAGTAGAGGTATCCGGATAGTGGTAGCAGTTGAATCCACTGGGGCACAGGGACTCCAGTTATTTCAGGGGTAACAGGACCAGCGAGGACAGAGTCGAATGGATTACAAGGGGTTTACGCAGGGATGGAACAAATTTGATTTAAAACATTAAAGAGAGAACTTCCGTTAAACGCAGTTTTCTCATAGCAATACCTCGTGATTGGACTAGTGCGACAGTCGGTACAATCACCGTGTTACCTCATCGATAATTCGCACTATACGCTCATGCCGTTAACTCTGACGAATGCGAATATCATCTGCTGCGATAACACGCTGATGACTATGGATATGCAGAATAAATTCGCGTTAGCCTCTCGTTCTGCGTGCTTGGGATCCGCCATGTGGATAGGATTGTGTGTGCGTATGCAAAGATAGGTATCAGGTGTGCTCATGTGTATTACCTGGTACGACAGTACAGATGTTCCATCAACGTCGGTTTAATGGCGACGATATTAACAGCTGGATGGGCTAGTACCGAATGATGGAGTCATATCCTAGCGTAATATAGGCGTACACGCGTCTCTATATGTAAGCTTAAAACTGTGGTGCGTGTATGATGATACCCGGGCAGTCTCCGTTTCGGAATAACGAGAGGAGTGCTTTGGTATTAGCGAACCTGACTGTATAGATAGTAACCAGCGAGAAAGTAAAGAGACACTGTAATCTGGAAGCTGGTCGTATCAATCTCGACCGTGAAACTCCACAAGATTGCAGCTGAGCTCGTTGAGCCAGGAGCGCGTTAAATATATTTTATGGGGGGTTGCGCGCTCACGCCCTGCAGGGAGGAGAATTGAAGTACTGTGCGCGCTCCTGCCGACTGATCCTGTCTGCATATCGCATATCCCGAATGGTAAAGCCATTGTCGTTGTCGATCTGGAGCATCGGGAAGAGGACGCAGCTGGGTATACATTCAAGGAATACCTATAGTCCTAAAGCGTTTTACTACTCCATTGGGATACATCGCGTGAAGATTGTGGAAGTTCGAGATTCGAATTTGAATCAGAAATCTTGGGTATCTGCTTGTCGAGTGACATTTCAGATGACTATATTGCGCTTCGACTATTCAGCTGTAGGTGTAGTATAAAAACTGTCCATGAAGACACATCAATTTGATTGAAATCTATAGTAAACAGCTAATTCGATGAGTTTATAGTCGACATTTTTCTGGAATAAAGAATGTAATGTATCAACGTCACTCTAAAGCTTGTTGACAATTTTACTCTTTTCATGTCTTTGGAAACAAATGAAATGGCTCAGATTCGTTATGTTTCATCATTACTACTATACTCGTTGTTCGGCTATCCGATCTTTACAGCCGTTCGGTTGCATTCAATGAATACTACGAACCATGGAATAGTTTGAAAAGTAGTTATACCCGTTCGACAATCATCGCCCGAACCAAGCCCTCGTTTCGTACCTCGTTATGACGAGGTACTCAGTGTTTCGAAAATCCGGATGATCCGACCTCTCTAATGGCCACCATCAACAACAGCAAAATCATCGAAATATACATACAGAGGAGTCAAGAGTTAACAGCATTATTCCGGTTTGCCTTAATTGACGAACGTGTAGTGGGGCCACCCTATCTCTCGCTAATTTGTCTATTGACAAAGGCCGACAGTACCGCAATATCGATGCGGCTAGCTGTTTTCCAGATTGCCTGCAATATTTCATCAGATTTGAATGGGTGAGCTAACGCAGACTCACAACCGTTAAAAATTATATATTCTCAGTCATTGGCTTTTCTACTTTATTTGTCTGTGTTTTTTTATCCCCTGAAATTCTGTTGTTCGGTGTCTCGTACCGTTCGTTTTGGTATCCATTCCCTCTCCGGTATCACTGTACACCATTAGTCTCTCGGTCTTTCCTTTCTCACCAGCAGCTACCTTTTTTTTCGCTTCGGCCTTTAATCCCCTCGCCCTCATAGCTCTGCCTCTTCGAATCACCCTCGCACCGCGAAACCGTATTGTTCCACCATAATAAGGTATTTTAATTGGTGGTTGTTATTATGTTCGGCTCGCAAGGATAGCGCACGCGCGCACTCTGAATAACAAACCGCCCTGCAACTTCGAATACCCGAGTTCTGTGTGGCGAGTAGGTGTACACTGATTCGCGGTGGCCACGAGAGCCGTGGAGTTCGGAGTGCGTTGCATAGCTCGAGGCAAAGGACAGTACCAGGGGACCGGACAACTCGCGAGACTGACCGAGGGTCAACCAGATACCGGTATTTCGAAGTTAGCAGCGTATATTCCGCAGTCTCGGCCACACTCGATTAATTGCACTTCGGTTGAGATTTATTGAGTACAGAGTCACGTACCCTGGAAACGGTATTTCGTGGACAGCATCCACGTACTTCATTTTTGTTTCTTCGTTTGTTTCCTTTTGTTTCTCGTTTAGAACTGTTTTTAATGACATTTCGAATCGATTACTAATTGCTTGACAAATTCTGGAGGAAAGGAGATCTCGATTGGAATTTGGGGTTTCGTGTCACCTAAAAAAGCGGATGAGAAGATATATTTATATTCATGATTCTATGGCTTTTAAGAAACTTGCATTAAAACCTTATAAAGTAAATAACAAGTAATGTAAATCTGCAAGTTTATATAGCTACATAGTGCATCAGAATGCTGTCGGATGAAATAGTGCGCCTTTTTATATGTAAGCTTCAATTAGTTACTTTTTATAGTTCTTTTATAGATCGTGATTAAATACTTCAATTCCGGTTAAACGAATCTTAGAATAGACAATTTAATTAAAAATGCCTTAATTACAAGAAGTGCTCTATAAATATAACTAATGAAGTATACTTTTTAATTAAACGGGAAGTTTGTAGGACAGTTCTGATGAATATCAGTATTGAACAGTGTGTGAGGCGAGTTTGTAAATACCGGAAGCTTTCAGAGGGGCAGTTGGAAGACCGCGAGAACTTTCGAAAATGAAGTTCGAAAGCTACAGAGGGCAGTTTTAGAGATGGGGGGAGGGGGTGGACAAAGAGTTGAGGGAATGGAGGATATATACAGTCCCGGGCGCATGTTTGAGTATCCATTAACGGCTTTGGGTTGGCTGCTTGTCAGTCGATAAAAGTTCTCCTGTCTCTCTCTCACTTACTCGTTCTTACACTATTATAGGCTAGTAGGTATTATGTACTCCACTGCTACTATCATCACAACTCAAAAGGGTGAAGCTTCCGCCACTCTTCCTCACTCTTCTCCTTCTTGACGCTATACGCGAAGCTCTTCCTGTTATCGACAAATCAGGACATACGTAAGCGTCTATTGCTACGCAATTTGTTCGACAAAACGTAAAAAATAGCTCAAATAACAAAATCCTGCTGGATAATTTTATCCAGAACTAAGAGCATCGTAAAATGGAGCGCACTTTCCATCGAATTCTCCATTTTGTGGACACTACTTTGTACATACTTCCAAACAACACTCCTACTAATTCGTAGTAAATTAGGGTTGTCATGGGTAATTATTATTTTTGTGTTTATTTTTTTTCACTGTATAGAAAGACAGAACAATTATTTCTTTTATTAACGATAAGAAAATAGAAGAATCAATAATGTCATTATCGTCTAATTATTATCAATATGACAACTTTATCACTGAATATAAAAATCTGGCATAAAGGAATTTGGAATTTTGGGTCACAATTGCGTTGACAGTATGCCATAGCTTGGAGTTAAAGTCGCCAATAAAAAATGTATTAATGAATAGAAAAAGTGTATTTGTTGAATTTCGACAGACTATTATAGACTATTATACAAAGTAAATTTAAATACGATTGCTGAGGTAAATGACCGCAAGGTGTCCAATAGTATGTGCTATAGAAGGAACATGTAGTAATTAGTGGTCAGTGACCAGCAATCGCCGCTGCTGCATCGGCTGGTCATCCTTTCCCTGGAGTCGTTGGAGAGTTCGGTCACTTTGATCTTTTAAACGACCATTATAGCCCACTTATTAGGAACACACAGCTATGTGTCCTTGGCTAGGAGGCGAGTGGAACGCGTACCTTTTCTCCTATCGACAGACATAATTTTGTTAACAGAAATCGATATCTATGAGACAGATATGTGCCACTTCTGATAATAACATCCTGTGCTCTCAGTTTACAAAATATATATTGCAGCAGCCGTGCGATCAGAAACTGAAATAGTTTTCACATGATGCACGTAACAAGATCTTTTATTAATCACCAAATCGCTTCAGAACCGAATTTGAATTTTTATTTTTATTTTTATTTTACAAATAAGTAATAAAAATTGCACGGATCTTTTGTTTTTCAGTACATCAGTATTATTCCGCATGAATAATTAGTAAAAATAAACCATATACAATGCCGGAATTCCATCATAATACGTAAAACTCGAGGGAGAATATTTTTAGTCGTTTAATTTGCATGGACAATTAATGAGATTGGGTGATTGAACGAATAAATCCAGGAATAAGATGGAACATCAACAGAATATGCATATCTCCAATGAGCTCAAGCTTAACAAGTGCATACTTAAAAATTCCTTTGTTCCAGACTCCGGTATTCGGTAGAAATTCAATATTCTATGACAATGAAAATTATACTGAAATTAAACTAGCTTTGAGGAAACATTCTTGTTAATAATGTCGATGGCTGGATTCCGCAAAGGGATAACACTTTCCTTGTTACCTTCACTTACGCGAAACTGAATTTCACGAGGTTGTTAATCAACTTTGGAAACTATGTTTGGGAAATATGTCATGCCGTTAAAGGTTTGCCGAATATTTGGTGTAAAGTTTTATTCTTCAATATTTTTGTGACAATTTATTTCACTTTTTAGAATATTTTTAACACTGTATCAATACAAGTTGTACATGTCTATATATATATATAATAACGCGTCTGCAAAACGTACGATTGTTTCGCTTTCAAACTCGGCTGACGAGTGCACAGATATATATATATATTTTTTTTTTGCCGAATGATATATCATATAACCAACTTTGGATGAGGGTGAGTGGCGCCTCTCTGGCTTTCGTCGTTCGTCATGGAAACGGTGCGGCGGGTTATAAATAATTATGAAATATTGGCTGCCGGTCACACCTCTCGCTGGTTCACACCTTTTTTTCAACTTCTGCATCCCCACCATACTCTCATCTCCATCCTGTTATCCCTCTTTTCGTGCCATCGTCGCGGTCGTAGTGTTGGTGCTCTAGCTTTTTTTTTCACGCGCTGATGAGCTAGCGAAAGATAAACGTATTAAATTGTTACAAAATGGAGGATATACTCGCCAAGCGTGAAATATAATGGAGGGGACAGGCAGTATGTCACCCGTTTAACGACCAACACGCCAAGTGCATTACCGATCTTCCGTCGGTAAACGAATACGACAGATTTTATCGTGAACAGCATAGATGGAACGGTGACTACTTCACCAAATTCCAATAAATAGATACACCATGGAATATTGTTCATATTATTGGAATATTGTCCGTATAATTAATACGGAAAAATCGAATTTGACGTGATAAAAAGGTAGGAGAGGAAAATGTGAACGACAATGGGGTCACGCTACCATTTGCCGCCAATTAATAGACTTTGGGCTGCTGGCCTGATATAATCGAAGCTCGATGCAACACGTCATCCACGATGAGCTGAGAGTGATCCTCCAACGAAAATTCGGAAAAATTATATTATCCGCTTACCAAGCCGGATAGTACGTGACCTGTAAGCCTGAAAAATGATTGATCTTTTTTTTTTGCGTGAAAGGATTGATTTCGGAAAGACTTTTTTTTTGTTTTTGCTTTCTTGTGGAGGAAGTTTTAGTTTTATGGCAAATTGCTTTTCAAAATTTTCATTTCAGAATAATTAAAACATAAAAATGTGTATTGAGACTATTTTTGGTGGCAAATTTCTTAATACCTCAAAGTTAAGATTATAGAAAAATTGTCTCTTCAAAGGCAAAAAATAAACGTTATAAAATATTCACAAAGCACAACAACATTTTGAAAATGTTACAGAAGTATGCCTGTCAAATTTGATATCGACGCTAGAATAATTTGAAAACTGTTTGCAATATTGTTGAAATATTGTTATCTCAAAACCTTGCACATGTTATATAGTATATCAGTAAAAATTCACAAAACTTTCTTTATAAGAAACTCAAAATTGGGTAACGTACTTTTCTTACAGGAAAGGATTGATTATCCCGAGAATTTTTACTTTTTTAAAATCTTCTAATTTTCCTGACCGATAGTCCAATAATCTCTGATGCGGCAAAGCCCAGTACATAAATAGTACAGGATATACACAGTAGAGAGTTGAAGCGGATGAGACTCGAACCTCTGGTCTGGACAAGCTAAAAAATATTAGTGACGTTGGCCCCCGGAGTGGAGGTAACCGGGGATCAAGATGGAAACGCGAAATCGGCAGACCAGACAGCGTGGCCGACGAGATCCGCGATGCAATCAATCTCCCGTTTAAAAATCACGAAATAAACTGGCACGACTCTAGCTCCCTCTCGCTCTCGTGTCCTCCGTGGCTCTCGGAGAGCGATATTGGTTTTCGATTTTTTTCCCAACGCCAGCAGCAGTAGCAGCAGCAGCAACAGCAGCACCAACGGCACGGAGTAGGTAGTAGCAGTAGCTGGTCGAGAGCGTCCTTTTCCCAGGGAACCACTTTAGCGAACGGCCTGGTACGACGGCACTGATGCGCCAGTTTCCGGCGAATCGGCTACGTCGGCCGAAATTGACGGATGCGATGTAATACAGTTGGATAGATAAAATCGCTCTTGGTACGTGTACCTAGGTACCTACTACGTGATGTATACTACGCAGTACGTTATATTGCTGTCGCTGTTGCAGGCCGCTTGACGTTTTTAAAGCTATTTTTTTTACCGAATAAATGAAAAACAAAGGAAGGAGGTACGAGAGGACGACGATAATTAACTAATCTCGTGCCACGAGATTGAAAAATCCCTTGCCATGTGAAACATACGCGGAGCATGGTTGAGAATGTTCAACAAGTAACAGAAAAAAACGATGAGGGCCTATTATGAAAAAGCGACTACACAACTGAACGACAACAAGGTGTTTCGTGTACTTGACGTTTTTGTTGATTGGTAAATGGTAACGATACAGTTTGTTGTTTGTGGGGTGGCCTTTTCGATTATGCACGTATAACGGAGGCCCGGGCCGTTTGTTCTCTACGCTGATGGTCAATGTCGCCAACTACAGATGCGTACACCCGGTTGGTTGTACCAGGACGATATGGAGGGAGTATGCGTTATAACGTGGCAGACTATTATCGGATCCATTATCGGAATATTGGCCGAGCTTTACGAACCTCCACGTTCGCCGAATCTCAGATAAAATGTTGCCAGGAGAATCGCCCCGTTCAAACATGAACTCTATTACGTCATGTTTCTAAAATTGAAATTAAATTACCTATCTACATAGATACTATTACGACCTAAAACATTGATTAGATTCATATTTTAAATCCATGAACTGGACTTTTTGTTTCCTATTCCATTAGTTCATATCTTATGTTCATTATTCAAGTTAGGATTTAACGACACGTATTATGTAACAAAGGCTAATACAAAAAATACAATTATATAACAAGACATAATTCCCCCATAACGCCAGGAATTGTTAAATTACGCCATCGGGGAAATCGCTTAATAGCTGTTCTAATAATCCAAGCGCAGATTAGTATATCTATGCTGTAGCGTGGTAATTCTAATCACTTCGGCTGCTATAGCTCACACCCTAAGCAATATTTTCCTCACCCTTTTCCTATTCCTTTTCTTGATGGAAAGAGTAAAAGGCGCACAGGGATCTGCGACGATGTTGTGGTAAAGGAAGAGACACGGAGTAGCAACCTACGAGCGTGGGTATATAGGGCGCGCGCGGCAAGGGCTGTTCTAAACACATTAACGAGTAATCTTGTTGTCCCTACCGGCTGGCACCCCTATCTCACCGACACACTTTACCCCCCTTTTATCCCTGTTCCTGTATCCCGACCCACCCGCGTAACACGCCGTTCTCGCTTATCACTCTATCATTAACTCGTTATCCCTGCGGCGCCCAGAGAGACTACTCTTTCTCATCGCGCGACCATCTCCATCGTCTCCGTCTGGCATAGCGCTTATCCTCCCTCCCTCGACTAAATTGGACGACGACGTGTCTGAAAAGGTTTTCAGAGGGGGTGAAATAGGAACGTACGACGAGGTTCAAGGAATCTCCGTGTCACTGCGATGTTTGATTAATTCCCCGTAATGATTTCGGTGTTTAGCGCCAGCGATACTAATCTTACGCTTTGTTTATAAGATCCAAGATGAAAAAAAAAACAGAAATCCTGACCGCTTACGCGTCCATTTATTACTGAAATGTCTTGGGCATACGATTAAAAGACGGTATTTTTCTGAACTAAAACTCATCCGTCTCAATAGCCTGACACTTGAAGACGAGATAAATCTCTCTTAAAAGAACGATGAATACCACGGCAATGAGAACCCTGTGGGTCTGGACGCGATTATAGTCAGTTCTTGGTGATTTCCATATAAAAAAAAGCTCGAGAGGACGGTGGAAAAGCTCGAAGGCTTTATACTCCACTCTCTGTAATTGGGCAATTTTCGGCACTTAACAACCAATTCATTATCATCGTCGGTAGATCTTTCAGTCGGGGGTCGTCAACACCCTGACGTAAAAAGAAGGCATTTTTTTATAGTATAATCTGTTCGTCAGGTCGATAGGACCGGAGATTTTTCGCTTGCACTTCTTCTTCCTTTACCTTCCATTCTCCCTATTTCCGGCGCTTTTAAAAATGCTTGCGGCTAATTAAAATGATTTGGTATGTAGTTAATCCGCGGTATATAGCGACGAGTAAGGGGACCCTGAGCAGGGCGAGCGCTTATCCGCGGTACAGTTTCTACCCAAAACGTTTGCCTCCGGTTATGCACTGGGCTATAAGCTGCTGCTCCGTGGTGAGAGTGACTAATGGTGCCTCTAATTCTGACTAATTGCTTCGAGAGCGCGCAGTGGCCTTCACAAAATACGCATTATATATATATATATATATATATATATAAATACAGTTGTCTCATCGGGGCTTCGATACCGTTCCACTATCCCGACGAATGAGCGCGCACAGTCGATACTTACAATTAGTGGAAACGCAGCCACGCCATACAACCCACCGCGGGCACCCCTTTGGAATCGGCCGAAACTCCTTTGTGACGCGACCTATAATCTCCTTGATCGTTATACCTCGCTTGATGGCGCTCTCTATCCTTTTGCCAATGTTCCCCGCAATCCCGACTGCCGAAGGGTTCTTGCAGGCTGATTTTCCAGCCAGCCGTGATTCGAACTGCGCCGTGGAAACCCTGTACTCTTCACGTGGGCTTAGTAATACATTTAAAACAGGTACTCAACGAGAACTCGGTCCAGTATTGACTGTCAACCATCTCTCATAGAGAGAATGTAATCGATGGAACCTGAGGGGGATTTGGAGACAGACTCTAAAACCGTATATCTATCCGGTACTGTATTAAAGTAGGTCTTATGATGAACAACATGTGAGGTATACAAGCAGAAATTTATTCAGGCTGCTTGATGTTACATCAAGGCTATTTCAGGTTTCAGTAATGAATGAGAGATCTGAGTGAACGGCCTGATCAGGACAGCGCTATTTAATCCGGGTCTAGGCCCGAGACTGCATCTTCCTAATCAGACACGTTAGATTTGCAGCAAATCTGGGCCGGAAATAACGTAGCTCCTAAAACGAAAATGATGTAATGAAGAGTACGTACGAATGAGGTCCTCTTCGGTCTATTGGAAAATTGAATTTAACAAGGCATACATTTCGATATATCCATAACCAAAGTTGGATTACTTGAGTCTTATATCACGAGTGGTTTTCAAATCGGATAAAAAATGAATGTAGCGAGTGTACGAACAACTCGTATATTCGTCTTTGTGGAAAACCGCCCGTTGGCACTTTAGCATTCTTCACGCTGTGTAGCTGAGATACGTCCTAGTGTATTATTGCACGACGCTCTTCGTCGTCCCATTAGTGGCATTGGAGTCTCTCCGACGAAACTACCTAGGCGGTATGTGTGCGAAGCAAGCGTATTGCGGTTACAGCATGGTATGGAGTCAGTTGCCGGTTAAGTAAGCGGCGGCGGCGGTAGCAGCAGAAGCATGCGACCTCCCAGTGATACAGAGATACAGCTGGTGTGTGGATGCTACCGCTCGTACGTTAGCCTAGTTACCTTGAGCAGCCAACTCACTCGCATACCGCATACATCCGCGTATACTCGGAGTGTACCCCTCAGTGACGCGCTAGATATGCGCTCATGCTTCTCGTATAGTTGCAGTACACCCTTGATGAGGGTAATTCCTGATTTGTACCGTAACCGTTTATACAGAATTTCTCTGGAATTTATGCTATGCATATATCCACCGTAGATCGGGGTCTCGATGAACTGGGTTATTTATTCTACAACTCTAGAATGCAACTTCCTCACGTTTGTTTCTAATGGCGTAGTGTCAAAACATGCGCAAATTATTATAGAGGATTATAGACTCAGCTTTCCGCATCGTATATTCACATTCCCGTGAAAATTGGGGGATACATTATCCATTCTGTATAGACTTGTCGACTATATTTCCTGATATACGAGCGAAAACTCGTAGCTCAGGGCATGCTCCCTGCCCCAACTTTCGCAATATGGAACACGCTGATGAGGATTGTTGCATTAAGGCGATTCGAGCGAAGAGCCGAAGTACACCACGGGTTTGCGTTACCGTGATTATACACCATCGGATGTTTAGAGTCTACAGTATCGTATATCCCGTTTGTTAGTTTCCCGCTTTCTGAGTATCCTCTCGGGACACAGGTACTATCCTTCTAACCATATACACGCGACGTTGGCCCATCCAATAAACGTACGTACACGTGACCGGGGGCGCTAGAGTGAAAGTGATCCCCCTTCGGGTATACGGAAACTCCGTTGGACTAAGAAAATCTGATGTTTGATCCATACAACGAGACTTCATCGATAATGCTATGCTGTTTTTGAACTGAAATCATATTGTAATATTACAGATTGTCGGTGTTCATTTTACTTTCTAACTTGTATATTTCAGGTTATTTTAGGCTGAAAATTTATGTCGAATTGGAGTTTGCAGAAAAAATCAATGGAAGGTTTAGCGAATTTTTTGGGATAGTTAAGCGGGTTATTGATTTGTAATGATAATCTATTGCTTGATTGTATGAAATGCTTAAGGTGGTTTCGAAAGTGTACCCAATAGTGATGTACGGAAATTTCAAAAAATTGTTTCTACAGGTAATTTATTTTGAAACATGCACTCAATAGGAATAGGTATTGATGACGTGGATGGAAGGTCGTCTCTTTGCCATCGATAGCCGTATGGATGGAGGATGCGTGAGTGAGGGTCTTGGTACGAGGTCGGGCTTTGAAAGTCAGTGTGAAGGAAATACACATACTGTACGAACGAGAGAAGCTCTGAAATCGAATATGAGGTGCGAGGGTTAAGCCAAGCTAAGGAAGGGTACACAGTATCCCCTGCGTTATATGGTAGAAGGGAATGGCTTCACTTTTTCTCGTGGTTTGTCGTTAAAGCCGAGCCCTTGTAACACGCGTACGCTTAGAGAACCTGGAAGATTGATATACCATTGTGACATGAAGTGCGTGAAATACTAACTAGATTGAGTTGAATATTCTATCCGAAGTATAGCAAAACCCACTTTTCCTTCAGGAAATAGAGGATTGTAGCCATTCGAACTTGAGTAAACGTGAATGCGAGGTGATTCCGTTGATGTAAACAACAGTATTGTCAACGAGTGTTTTCGACTTGTCTCTCCATGAAGGCAACATGAAAGGAAACAAGTAAAGCACTATTTTTGTTTCGGTCAGACTTCTTTTAGTCGCTTTGCCGGTGAACGTCCCGGTAAGCTGCGCTCCAGCCAAGCTTTGACGGTTGCCATGACAACACACTTTGGTCTTCTCTCTCGACTAGAATTGAAAAACGAATTCGGAAAGAAATATAGCAGCAGATGGGGTTTTAACGAAAAGGATATTTCCATTGAATGTCGGATTTTTATGATATTTCAAAGGAGTTTAATAGATCAAAGTATACCAAAAGGAAAAGAGTACGTATTCCACATCAAAATAAACATTATCGTACCACTATTCGTGGGTGAAATGTGGTAGTCCTTTTGATGCGTAAAATAAGCAGTCAAATAGCATTATTATCATGTACAGTAATACTTTTGAAACTCACAGTATTACCTCCTTTTGAAAGTTTATAATACAAGCTATCTCCCAACTCAGTGCGCATCCTTCCGATACTGCGACTTTTATCAACTCGTTACTAGATCTCCCAGGTGTTTCGAACCTATTTGCAATTCCAGCATACAAAGCTAGGCTATCCCCATCCATTTCACTTCGACTCTCGAACTGCACTTTCTTCCCTGATTCAAGCATCGACTTTCGTCTCTACTTCCTCTACTGTACTCGATTTCTAGTTGTTTTTCCGAAGGAAATAGCTTTCGTTTTCCCGTAATGTTCGAACAGCAAGAAACTTAAGTTCTCTGTACAATGTTGAAGCATTCGTACTACTGCCGCTTCTATATCGACCAGCCCGCCATTGTGTTTCTTTTTAGTAGTAGTATTTTAATGGCGAAAAAAATCACATTTGGAAAACGTTTCTAGACTTTCATGAAATTCTTTTCGTTTTCGTATTTCTCAAAAATACGGAAGAAATACAAGTCCAATTATTTTTAAAGTTTAAAAAATAGTGACTTGCATGTGCTACCATTTTCTTTCAGTCCTTCCACAAAGCTTCCTTTATGATTCAAACAAAAATGATCAGTGGATATTGTCATAGACGGGACTGTGTAGATAACTGTCTGAAAGAATCATGAAACAACATGTAAGAATGTATTTTCCAAATTTTCTGGTAACATCAGATGTATGTACGTATTTTTGTTCGTCTCCGTTGGCCGCTACCGGATAAGTATAGAGAGACGCGGTGTCTCCCTCTTTCTTCTTCGCTTCCATCTCACTTTCCCCTACAATGCACTTCGCGATGCAGGGTTGCACCGGGGTGCAGTGCCACCGTTACTGCAACCGCCATCCAGTCATCCAACGAGCCAACCAACCAGCTAGCCAGCCAGCCTAACCACCCCGCGTCAGTCTAGACACTCTCCTACTCTACTGCACCCTCTGAGCTCGCGTTTGCCTCTGCACCTCGCCTCTTCGTAACCCGCCCTCGCGCTACCCACCGTCCCCAATCTCACTCCACCTTTTTCAACCCTCTCCCCATCGTCAGTTTGCGCTCTGCTTCGACTCTCACCTTCAGCCCTTTGACACTACTGTATACTGTATATGAGTGAGACAGCTATGGTGAGAACGTTAGCGAAAACGTCCACGTGTTGTGTTAGTTTCACCTACACATGCTGCACCTTCACTCATCTATACAGTCTATCGTGCATCCACGTGGACTGTGAAACACTGTGAAAGTCCTTCGCACACAAACTGGTCGCTGCAATTCTGCACCACACATTCTCAACCACGATCCAGCCATGGTGCATTCTTCACAAGTATGAGTTTCTCTTTATATATTGGGCGTTTCATACCAACACGACCATTTGTTTGCTGACCATTTTCTATATTATTATTATTATTAAAATATATACGTATAATCTTGATTTTTATCGGAATTTGCTTTCAAAATATGTACTTTTATAAACTTATTAAGCATACAATTCCAACTTCCATTGCATATCGCATTATCAAACAACATCTGCAAGATTATAAGAAAAAGAATTCATTTGTCTGAAATTATATGTATATTAGAATATGAAATAATGAGATGTAACAGATAATAACCTTGAAACTTTTTGTTCGTCGAGTTGGCGTGAACTAACCCATATGTATGGGTCTTTATACCCATGCACATTTTCTACAGACGGTATAGCGCTCATGAAATACAGCTGTTGAAGTCACACATCAAGAAGCATCGTCGCATCGTCGCATCGTAAGTTGTAGCTTCCGCCTTCGGGCGTCCCACCAAGGGGAATGAGGATGAAAAAGATGAAAAAAAAAAAAAAAAAAAAAATATGAGGAGAAAATAGGGAGCGAGCTAGGTGGAGCGCGAGAAGGGATGCTGCGATCCAGCGACGAGGGATTGTAGTCGTCTCGCACTCTTCCGTGCATTCCCGCTTCTATTGCCAGTATGGGTTGATGCTTCTGGCTAGGTGGAGCACGACCACGCCTGCTGTTTAACCCTTCCCTAGTGTACCCTACGATATGCATACTGCACACCTCGCCCTCGTCTCTGTATATTCATTCGCGTCTACCTCTTCTATCCGTTCGTTTGTGCTTTATAACTTGCTTCTTCCCTTTCGTTTATTCATCATGATCGTTGCTGTTGCAATTAGTTCTATCAAAGTTATTTCTTCCTTTTCCATAATTCAAAATGCCTTTATATATAATGAGACACGATTCTATGATCATGTTCATAATCTATTATTATTAGGGATAAAATGGATAATTGTGACAGAAGATTTATATCTATTAAACGCAACATTATGTTCCATTATTTTGTTTCATTCATACCAGGAAGGAATTACAGAAATGTAAGTAACGGATCATAGACATTGGCATGAAATTTAGCTTTGCGATTTTGGGCCACAATTGATCCCTTCGAATTTTGAAACGGTAAAGGCAATCAAGAGACAGTCAGAATTAAATATTAAATCAAAGGCAAGTTCCGAGATGTACGACAAAGTTGAAATTTTATTTTTAATTATAAGGATTTCCTCCGCTCACGAAACTAATGAGAGCCCGAAGTTCTCGTTGGAAACATACAGGCTACATGAGAATATAACCTAAGTTTGGAAACGACCTGGGACGTCGAGCTACGTAGTCAATCCGTTGCTAAGGGGTAGTAAGACACAGAGGGTGCTAGGTGCTCCGAGAGGGGAAGGGGTTGATGCGAGGGAGTTGAACTCGACGGCACCGATGAGGAGTGACGCTCGGTGTCGCTGCCGACGTGGCATTTGCAGCCGGTGCTTAATTATTGAAGAGAGTTGCTTGGCATCTTGGGCGCTATCGCTACACATTTCTACCTGAAACAATTATACATGGGCTCTATAATGTGAAACTTGACGTGAGCAGACTATACATATCACACTAACCTCGTAATCCACGTGTGAAATTTTTAAGTATTTTGTGGATCATTTTTAATCACTGTTGCTGTTTAGGTTAATCAACTATTAGCAGACTTTTAAAACGATAATTTTAGCTAACCTCTTGCCGATGAGAATATGATAGAAAATTATATTGAAACAGAAACAATTATTTACAATTCTGTTATGTCTGGATCAATTAATGTGAATGCAATAAAAGCTAAAATTTTAGAAGGTTACCTCTCTAGCAACTCATCAGTACCAAGATAAAAGATATTTTGTAGAGTTCTGTTTTGCCTCGATAAAAATATGAGTAAAAACAACCGAAATATCGAGGTTCGAGTCTGGATACATGTCTACAGTTTTGATGAAACATCACAGAGCGCCGGGTGAACGAAACGGAGAGACAAGGATAGGCAAAATCGGTGAGCTCTCTGGGTCTTTGGCCGTTATCTACTCGATGCAGTGGAATTTTCACTGGTGGCCAGCCCCACCGTCGAATTGGGCGAGATGAACTGGAAAAAAGCAGCAGCCAGGCAATAATCGTGATCGAATTCGCGAGTATGGCATACCAAGCGTTTAAAATTGAATCGAAAAACGGAACGGGGGAATATAAAAAAAAATTGCTACCCGATAATACGATTTTCATAGTTTTCCGTGAACACAGTAAAACATCGGGTTGATACGATAGTTTACGTTTTGAATTCACAGAATCTCGGTTCATAATTGTTTTTGCTGAGTTCATGGTTGTCCCGCGGTGACTGGGAGCTGCGTGGTATGTTGAAATTTTAGAAATCCACCGAGAATATGTGCTATCTGGATAGAGATACGAGTTTTGCACGCGTTCCTCGCGTGCCAAGCATTATAATACGCTGTGTAATGCGCAAAATGAGATACAATAGACACGTCACGAATTTGTACGCTGTTTCGTGTAAATATTGGAAGTACAGTAATACAGCAACACTGTAAAGCCTGACAACACGAATTACTCAACCCACGATATACTGCGCACCATCCTTCTATTCTTAGCATTTATACTGCTCGCGGGGGTTAAATGTAGTAATTACGTGATAACTGTAGACTCCCCGAAAACCTCGTCCGCACCCTCGCACTGTCATCACATCGGTTAAGACTGCACGCAAGCTTTCGTACCATTGATGTTACCTTCGTGCGTGAAACTGATAAGCTGCGCAGGAATAATACAACGCATGCAACGAAACAAAAAATTGCAAAACGTTTTAGGCATTGACACTGAATGGTCCTATTACGGGGGTGGCTACACTCATTATAAACAAAAAAAAACGGCTTGTTGAAGATCGTTGAAGATCCATTTTTTTCAATATTTTCCATTTTTTAAAAATGAATCTCCTACAATTTTTTTATGTACGGCGTTGGTGATTTTTATGCATGATATGAAAATCGTTACGAAGAATTAGGGGAGCTACTATTTGAAAAATACTTTTCAGGGGTGTAGAAAGGTTTCAATATAACAAAAAAATCGAGCATCCACTGATAAATTCAGATTTTATTAAATTTACTCATTAAGTTTGTACCCTTGTATTACTGATCTAGGAACATTTTTTTATGGATCTATCTATTTTATAATATAAATACTCTTTCATTCAAATTCAAATGTTGATTTGCAAATTTCAAACAAATATTAAAACGCAATCCAATTTTTGAAATCTCAATCCTTCCTACAATAAGTCCGTGTGATTATAGGTGTCAATATCGATCAGTTGCTTGCGATGTTATTTTAATCCAATCACGACTGCGTCAACGAATTGCAAAAATGTAATGAAACATCGTATGACACGTAGTTGAAAGAAGGTTTTATTCTGATTAAACTGAGATACGGCGCAATGTACAGTCATTCGAATCGAAACTCCGTTAATCGTTGTGCAATGTAGCCGGAAAAGCGTAAGGTAGAGCGGAGAAGCGTTAGCAAAGGAAATTAACCCGCACTGACCGGGTTTTTCGTTTGCATTACCTCATACTCTTCTCGGTATATCCTTCCTGTTCTCGTTCTTCTTCTCCCTTTCCCACTCTCATCCCCTGGGAGAAACTTTTCATCCAACGGTTTTTCTCCCTTTCAACCGCCCTCTCCAACCCTTGATCACGATCCTTCTGGCGCGACCGCGCGGGAGTTTACCACCGTACCCCGTGCTCTCCTATCAGCCACACTGCGTTCTCGCGCAAGCTACGCTCCATCGCTGTCGTCCACCGAGCTCGTTCACTCTAGCACACCGGCCGATTACTATACCTATCACCCTATCGCAATCGCTCTTTGCACGTCCAGCATTATTCTGGAAAAACTCTGCCCCCTGGGACATTGGACTTGTGGGTGAACGCTTGGAAAGGGTTGACCTGGGGTACGATGAGAAGGATATCACTTTTGCTCCACCGAAAGCTGATTCAGCGAGTTCAACATTTTCTCCATTTCTTCTCGCCATCCGTGCCAGAAACAGATCAGCCCAACATCACAATCCACGTACATCTGATATACTTTAGATCAGATTATTCCAGAGTCGAAGTAATAGTGTTGACATCAAATGTGTAAACCCAAAAAGTTATCTATCGATAACGGTTTGTAACTCGGGACACTTATGACAGAAGCCCGTATAAACAAACTATGACCATACTTAATGCTGGACGGACAAATGATGGATTCAGGGTTATGACGAATAAGGAAATTCCATGGAAAAATATGACGCTTCCATAGAAACGCCACGTAAATATTATATTCTTAGCATAGTAAGTGTAAGCATGCGTCTCGGCTGTTTCACTTTCTAAAGTTTCAAGCTTTTTCTTCCATATAAGCTGAACAGTTTCTAACGAGAAACATTTTTTTTAACTCCTGAAATTTGTTATCGAATAAAATCTACGTGTTCTCGCTAATTTTCGATATCACTGGACACGAATTATACGAGCATACCGGCTGATCCTCAAAACACCGCAGGAGACGAGAGCCTATCGTCCGTCCGTTTAGCGTGGCCACCGTGAACATTACCTAATCTACTTTATGGTCTCGCTTGGTGCCCTGCTCGACATGATAAGTTCGCGGCAGCGATCTCGGTATATAGTGTTGCGTATATATTGTACACGTTATACACACTAGATTTTCTATGAGTTATGAGCGGGCGTGCGTAAACCGCGTTATCGTTCACCGTAATTAAAGCGTCGCTTTACTAAAGAGTGAATCACGATAAATCAAGACTCGGGCTCACCGTCGACGCCGTGGACACGACCCGTAACGGCGAACCCTGTCGACTGATTTTCATCCAAGAGTTTGCATTACATGCGCCGACTAACCAACTCCATAATTACGTTATCATCCGTGTAACGCACTCTCTTAACGAATTGTAATTTGCTACGATAAGGAGGAATTACCCGTTCGCGATAAGACGATACATGCAAGATTTTCCTGATTGTCTCGGCTGCTGGCTCTCTGCGGTCGGTTAATTATTTTTCTCCTACGTTTTTGCCCGCATAACTTTTCATTTTTAGTTATCTTATCGTTAAAAATTGGCCTGTTTTAATAATTTTCAAATTACATAGAGGGCACTACTAAGGTTCTTTATAAGCGTCCATACAAATTTGTGGTAATTTATGGATAGGAAACCTATGAAAGCCAGAACTGTATGGGCCATTATTTAAACAAACATCATATTCGTGGATCTCATAGTTTCCAACCAAATGGTACTTTTATGATTGTTTTTTTTTCAGATTTTTTATCTTATTTTAAAAAAAAAATTTAAATTTATTCTGTAACATTAAAATAGACGAAAAGAATATATTCATTTATGAAAAAGTCTCAGCTTTGTAATAAACATATTTCCGACATAATTGAACTCATGAAAGCAATTAAAATCTAAAAAAAAAAAAGATGTGTATTTTAAGTGCAGTGCATGTAAAAAATAGTACGCTTCCTAGCAGATTGTACACATAATAGACATACACACGTTTTTACACACATAGGAAAACTAACTGTGAAACCACGAGTTGGACTTACACATTTACTTAATTTAAATGTGGCTACGTCACATCTATATTTTATTAAACTGCCATATCCTTGGGTCCCATGACAATAAATTGAAATACATAACATGGTTACCCTAACATATTCTGGAGTTGTGAACCTATTCAAGACCATGAGGGCCACGAGTTTATTTAAAGAATTACCTATATGTATCATTTATATAAAACTGGCAATGCTTTCGTTTCTTTTTATACATTGCTCCAACGACACGAAGCTTGCAGGAAGTACGTAGCTACACGTAGCATCTACGTGTAGAACAAGAAGACAGCGGATCATCCCGGTTAGATTTACTCAAACGATATCAGAAGCTACCAGAGTAAGGAGTACACCAGCTGTAGCGAGCGTTCGGTTCCTTGTGGTAGATCGTGCCCGAGTAGAATATCTCTCTGCGGATGTCCCCGAGCGCCTAATCTCAAAGTGGTGTCATTTATCTCGGGCCAGGAAGGAACAGACGAGTATATGTAATAGATATATACACGGATATATTGCGGAAAAGCTGCGGTGATGCGTGGATATATGTAGTATGTGTGGTGAGGACGTGGTATACGTATGTATTCCCCCAAGTGTACAAGGACTTTCGTGATATATCCGTGGAAAGCTAGAACATGGAGAGGAGGTGGCAGAGGGTTGCGAAGAGGGACAGAAATGGAGGTCGTGTCAACATCAAGAGAGAGTTCCCAACCTCCCGGAGGACATTCGTCGACTACGCGTTCTCGTCCTCATTCTCGAAACATGCTATCCTTCTGCTTAGAATTCTTCGTACCTAGATACCGGCGATTCTTAGAATCTGCTGAATACTCCATCCACTTTATCCTACTCTACGTGAGCAAGGATTCTCATGTACGGGAATCGGTGATCACAGACTGATGTCTTTTTTTCAAAGATCCAGTATTTCTTTTCGAAGGTGCAGTATGCACGTGGAGAAAAATAATTCGTAGATACATCTAACTGCATGGTTGTTGAGACAATTTATTTAGTTGCGATCATCAACTAATCGGTTAGTCTACTTTGCCAGTTGGTTGACTTATCAACTGATTAGTTGGACTAACCAATCTATTGGCAGACAAATAAATTCGTTTTTAGGCAAACGAATTAGTTGGTCAAAAATCTAATTGGAGCATTCGACTAATCAGTGGGTTTGATGCAGCAGTTGATCAGTTTGTTTACCAGCAAACTCGCAAGCTATTCAGATGAAACAGACAAGTCAGGCCAGCTCATGACATAGTTGTTGCAGCCAAGCAGTTTTCCTAACCATTTTTCTTCGTTCAGCGAAAGGGAAATTAACTTGTCCAATAAATTTTTCGTCGGATGTTTCAGACGACTTTTACATTGTGATTAATCATTCACTTTCCAAGATTAAAACTTTTACTTGCGAAATGGGAATGTACACGCGACGTGCTCAACGCGTTAATGTTGACTAAAAATGAAAAGAAATGAAAAGAAAAAGAAAAATGAAAAGAGTGCATCAAGCGGATCAGTCCGGCTGATCCGAATGTCGGTAGCCGCGTCCTGTCGGCCGTGAAATTTCGAGCGTAGCAACAGTAGGAGCAGCAGCCTCAAACTCGCCGGTAGGCCTTCGTCGTCTTATTTGTCTTCGTATAGACCGTCGTTCAGCGGTTGGCGTTGTGGCGGCTGAAAATACTTGGTAGCACGACTGGTAACCCGAGGCGTCACCCGGAACCCAAGTCCGTAGAGGTAGAAGGCCCCAAGTGTCTATACCCCGCGGTACGGAGGTCCAGCGACGAGATGAAACCCTATCCTCTGCATCAGCTCACTCTTAAGAGAGGCTTCTACCTCTTCGCTGCGTCTCACTATTCGCTCATTGCAGCAACTTCGCAAAGAAGACATGCGAAATGGAGGCGACAAGCCCAAGGGAACATAATGATCCGGGCAAGCTAGAAAAATAGTCTTCGTACGTTAATAAACTACAGGAAAATGATACGCAACATTTTGTTTTAGACGAAAAAATAGCTTGTAACTGAGATGGCTGTTCGTATTTTTTTAATGGTAGTGCTTTTAAGTTATTCTTACTGACTAAACGAAAACTTAACGATACCGTGCTTCAAGATTATAATAAAAATTATATGTAAAAAGGATTCAAGGTAGAACTTTTCACAATGCTTCCTCATTATTTTCGAGTTCTTACAAAGCTACCTCTATGAGAAAGTGTATTGATTAATTTTGGCTTTCTTATAGAGGAAACTTTGTAAAAAAAAACTCTCTGAAATATGAACAAAGATTTCTCTATGAGGAAGCAGAAAGAATCTGTAATATCATAGTTTGTCCAAAAATTCATTTTCTAAAAATGTATACCAGATTTTTACAAAGATGTGCAGGTAAAATGTCGAGAAAACCAGATTATTCCAGCTTTGAAAAAAAATTGTTTTCGAAATTAGATTTTATTTTTTTTTTTAATTAATATTTGCTTGCCGAAAATTCAAGATTTTATGTCTACAAGGGTAGTAACTACAATAACTACTACTGAATGAAGTTGAGGGTTTAAGATCGTGAATTAAAAGACAGGATGATTAATATTAAGCTAATTCATAATTTTTAAATTGTCATGGATAAGAGTTTGTAATTTCTTCGTATTTTTCTTGCTGTAAATGTACCCTTACTTCTTTTTCGTTCGCTGCACTTGTTCAGATTTTTCGCTTCGCTCGAAAAATTATAAAGCGCCTTATACGACTATACGTGGAATCTGAAGGAGCGTCGAAGACGAAGATGGGGGGTGGGTTGAGACACAGGCGTGACGGTAGATATTCACGCGTCATAAAGCAGTGGAACGGAGCTTCGTTTCTCTCCGCAACTTATACTTCTCCCAAGTATTATACCTACATCGTACTATGGCCACTATACACCCTGTTATAATATGCTTCTAGGCTGCTACTTCTTCTGCCTTCCACTTCTTCACAATCCGCCAAGAATATAATAGCCATAGAAACGAACGAGAGTGGAAAGTGCTTCGAAATTTCCCTGATATATCCCGTCAGGGAAAATCTTCTTCTTGATTTTTTTTCCAATCCTGTTGTTCTTTCTCAAAGTTTTATTTAGCACAGCTATCTTTAAGAACAATAAATAGTTTGAAAGTCGTTGAAAACCGTTTTACATGTGTTAAAAAAAAAGAAATGAAATGATGTTGTTACAAATTATTAACTTGCGTATATAAAAAAAATGGAGTGTCTTTCTTGTTGAAGAATGAAAAGAAAAATATTGTTTTTTTATTCACACGATGTACCCAGTTATTTTTTTCTTTATTTATTTATTTTTTTTTTTACAAATTTCAAAATAAAAAAGTAAACCATCCAACCCTGGTCTCCATCTATGTAGCCTGTCTCGCCCACCTCCGTGGCCGCGAGTCGATTGATTTTCCACACGAGCTTCTCTCACGCGGTCGGGGGTCTCTCAACGAGCCAATCGGAATAAGTGATGATGTACTACACGCTATAGTTCTGATGTTCCTGTCTCTATCTATCGTTCTCTTTCCCTTTCTCGCACTCTCATGTTCCTGTTCTGCACCCTCGCGTCATATACACGTACTACATATAATAGCCTGAACCCTCTTCACGGTTCGAGCGACGCAAACAAAACCAACTGCAGCCGGATAGATCGGCGCATCCGCTTAAAGAGTAGGTGTAAAATCACCTCATGTGGCTTCGTATACATATATATATATATATGTATATATATCAACTATGCGTCTGTATACAATCATAGTACGTGCGTTGCATGCCAATGCAACGTTCAGCCTGTGCTGGTTGTGCGCGAGCATTATCAGATCGGGACGGGCCTGTTTCAGCGGGGGCTTGTTATCATCGTGCGAAATTCATCACGCGAGCCTTGGCATAGAGCACTTTCACCTCCTCTCTTCCTATGTCGTAGAGGTCCGAGGGTGAAGAATTAAAGTCAGATTTTTAACGATGCAATCGTATCCAGGAAGCACTTGTACACTCAGGGCTAACCTATCTAGATTTTTCGATCAGACTGATAACAAAATCGCTCGTTCGCTAGGTATTCAAATAGCGGTATATGCATATCGGAGGTGTGAAACCGGAATGTCTATGCAATGTGTGTCCATGACGAAAGATTTAAATTAATCAACGTTGAAGGAGGTTGAAGCGCTAAAAAAAAAAAATGTTATCATTTTTATTGCGATTTACTGATTAATGGACTGCGATGTAGGATGATTATTTCTATTTCAACTTACGTTCATAACGGTTTATAAAAAAAAATTAATTGATTAATGGTAACTTTTGAAGACGTATATTTTTGTCAACTTTTTTTACATGATAATTTTATTTTTTTTTAAAAGATGCTTTACGAATTGAGCGTCTAAGTATTGGTTAATTAGAAATGTTTATCAATTACAGTCGTTTGTTTATAACGATTCTATTTGATTGCGTAAAAAATAGGCTGTTATTTTTTATCAACTAAAGCTATCAAATATTTGGATAGTTAATTTTGTTGTTTTTGTTTCGAAAAACAGATAACGGGGTTGTCTACTTTAACGTCGGATAGAGAAGAACAGGTAGCGGCCGGTGGACAGATCGAAGCATCTGTTACGGTTCGAAAGAGCGACCAGTCGGAGGGAAATCGGTGATCGAGGTAGCGAACTGTGATTGACCAAGCTAGAGTCACTGCGCGCGTATACTTTGACTCCTCTCCTCTGTGTGTTGTTCAGAAGCAGTGGTTGTGTGAATCAGACGCACTGCGAATTACATTGCATCACCTGCGGCGTGATAGTTTCAGCATTGTATATGCAGATATATATACTATATATGTATTGGATGCAAACTCTCGCACATAGCCGGCCTACTCTCTGTAGCCTCTGCTATACTCCTGCGCTGTGCGGATATAGATTTTGTCTGGGATTATTAGATGTTCGATTTGCCTTCCGATAATTACTCCTCGAATTTCCGTTCCCGCGACTCCGCCCACACCCTAGTGATAATCGATAAACCCGGGAGCGAGAGTACCGCGGTAGCGGCGGTAGCACGCGCGATGAGGCCTAGCTAAACGTCGAATCTTGATGTCCATCGGTTTGGCTTACTCTCTCGTTATTGTTGTGCCAAAGCCTCATTGTGAAACTAACGGGGATTTTAGTACAATTTGAATATGCGAGGTACTTTGCAGCTGAAGTTGTACTGTAGAACGGATAAAAAAAGAGCTATCTTTTAGACTTTATTGTACATCACTATGCAAAATTACGAAAGAATGATGTAGAGGATTACTCGTAGATATTAAAATTTCAAAAATAGCCGTTTTCGGGTATTTCAAAACTGATGCTAAAATCTTCATTGTGTATGTTTTATGCGATTATTAAACATTTTTGTCGAACCATTAGCCTACGCGATATTTATTCTATTATCGGAAAATTAGTGTAATAATATTCGCTTCCCATAATCTTCTTTTGTACTGTTAAATTTTAATGTATTTTGTTCGAGGTTGGATTCTTCGCCCTATTTGCGTTCACCAACCGCTTACGTAAATCCGGAAGAATTTGCGATAGTAATAATAATAATTATTTATTTTAAATACTGAAATATTTGTATGTCGTGTTGTTCATCGAGTTTTGCATACATTTTCACTTAAAAACGTATCACTGTGAACCTAGGAAATATTAACGCTTCGCCCACAGATATTGCGAGATTTATTAGAGAGTAAAAAAATCTAGGTAGATTTTAATTTAAAAAAAATCAATGTGTTAATTTTACTAGATTTCTGTAAATAAAATCGATGAGACTGAATTTATTTTTAAATAAAGTAGCGTGAATATCCCGATGAACGACCCGATCTACGAATATTCCAATATTTAAAAAAATAAATTTGTCTTCACATATGAGCTCTTGATAAGTGTGGAGGAGCGAGAAAAGGGATGAAGAGCAGAATGCGCCAATATTAAAAAAGTAAAAAAAAACGCAATATTGCAATAATATTGACACCAGTTTTTCGACATTTAAAAATCGCAAAAACCTGAGGTTTAACAAATATTTTTGTTTGGTCACACTAAACATACACTCCAAAGCATGTATCGAAATTTCAATATCGATGAGGCAGTGGTGAAAAATAACATCGGTCCTTAGCTTCTGCGTAAGCTATTTTTATGGAGAAACATTTTTGATGGGTTTATTTTTCTATTGAAAATGCGAAATTTCTCGACGGTTCTTTTTCCAAGAATGGCATATCGACGTAACTTTATCCCTCAAACGTGCTATCTCATATGTAAACCAATTCAGATTTGATATTCCCTAAGTTACCCCGTTTCGCTAGCGAGAAAAACACTCATGGACTCGCCATCTCGCGGCGACGAGTGAAATTAGGTCCCGTACCAAAGAGCTCAACTGCCTGACACATACCTTCGCATTCATATACGTTTTATATCCGAAAATTGCATCTGCAAATAAAAATTCGTATGTGCATATTTTCTTGTAAATCGTCAAGCAGTAAAATTGGATAAAGTCTGAGTGAAACGGCGTCATTTCTTTTGAGGAGGAAGGGAGGAAGTAGAGGAGGGATGCGGCGGAACCCGACGCCGGAGTCATCGATGTGCCGACGGGACAAAATGGGCTGACTGGTGGGGTGGGTGCTAGTATACGTCGCGCGCGAACTCTTGCAGTATACATGTACACACATAAGTTCTGCATTGACGTAGGTTCCTCTGCATTCGTGTACAATCCAGCCTCCCTCATACACGTCAAACTGTACTGTGATGATGCACGTGTATACAGCGTGTACTCACTGTGCATTCGCACGTTTCTGAGGGTTGCTGCTGCTGCTGCTGCAGCTGGAGCTCTTTGCATGTGCATGCGAGTTCACTCCCCTCGTCGGGAGCGGCCTCGCGCCGCGGCACTTGATGTCGTCCGCCTCCGTCGTCGCGCGACACCAGTGGATGTCAATGACTCGGATGACTTCGCGTATGCAACGTCCTCTCACTCGCTTTCACTCTCTGACCTGCCTGTCTGTCGTTCTTGTGCTCTCGCTTTCGCTTCCAACGACGAAATAGAGAGAGATGGAGAGAAAGTCGACAAGACCCGCGCCCCGACGACACGGTGTGGGGTGAAAAATCGATGCTGCTGCTGCTGCAACCAACCCCGCTCACTACCGAGGTAGAGGACGTCGATGACGACGAAACACCTTTTACCCCGAGACTGCAGCGGATTCATGCCGATACCCCCGAAACCCCGTTTTACTATATTTTGTTTACGGTTTTATCGACACTGTCGAGCCACAACTACTTGATGTCAACATAGTCGTTGGTTTAAATGATGTTTGTTATATAAAATCGGTGTATTCGTAAATCGGTGCTGAATCTTGTAAACGATTTAAGGGGACGAGGGTTGTTTGGAATTACTTAAGTTTTAAATGTATTGTGCATATTCAAATATTGTTTATAACATTTCTTCCCTATTGGTTTTTTTGTGCAAGAAAACAAATTATTATTGACAATAGTGGACGAAAAATGTAGAATTGAGACAATGTCGTGGTTGAGGCTGAAAAAAAATCAATGTTTCTCCGAGATGACGGAAGAGAGAGTAACTGGCCGGCCTAGAAGATTCTGTCGGGTTGGATAATTTGCGCGGTATAACGCGAACGCTAACTTGATTACGCGTTATCGCTTCGAGAGTTGCCGTAGTTGCCAGTACTGGAGGCGATATTGGCGAGAGAGAGCAACTGAGCATAGTAGTAGAAGGATCTGATTGTGAAGAGAGAGAGAGAACACTAAACTCAGACGTATTCGATGTCGTCGAGTCCACGGTCGACGAAACGAATCCCCGATTGCGATCTAGATTTACGGCTGATCCTACGAAATTCCGCCGTTGGCATTGGCGACGAGGCCGAGACACTAAGAGAAGGATTTCCGATTAATTCCTTTAGGGGGGAAAAGCCTCGAGGATTTTAGTACTGTTAGGAATTCAATGACTTTTATCCAATTTTTCTGAGATAATATTAACGTTTTCATCAACAACCCAATTTTTCCTTCCATTACTCTGTTTCTTGGATTTATTCATTTCTTAGCACCGCATTGTCCTAAAAACAGTAATTTCAAAGAAATTTTTCGAATAAAAAAAATTATTTTCAGAGTGTATTGAAGTTTAATGTTCACGAGCCTATAAAAAAAAGTGTTCTAAGTAGAATCTCGGACATGACTTTCTCATTATTTTCCATTCTTCATGTTCCGTAAGGAAGGATGTGCAGAAATGGAAGATAATAAGAAAGCAGTGTATAAGTTTCTACTTTGAATCTTTTTTAAAAAATGGTGGAGCTGTAGTTTAACAATCTTTTCGTGGTTGAGAAATTATAAATTCGAAGTTCTAAACATGATTTTCGAATATTTTGGTATATTCTAAACACACATCAAAAATATAATCTCAAAAAAAAATGCATTTCCACCTAAACAGATTTTCGTTTATTAGAAAGCTAAATGGATGAGGTTGTATTGTTATTGTTGTTAAATAGATAAATGGAGGTGATCAATACAATAGGAGGCTACGAGATACACTATTAATTTATGTAATTGGGTAAAAAAAAGACAGAAACGCAGACTGGTTGACAACCCTCTTCTTGCGATCTCGCACAGAGTACCCGAGCTGGTACGTCTGCGCTTTCTCTACATTCTCATCAACCCTCTGGCTCCCTCGTTAACCCTCGCGTGCGCGCGAGTTTGCAACGCACCTCCACGGTTACACATACCTTCACCGACGAACGTCTAAGTGCACCCGTTGCTCGACTGCAACGCTCGCGATATAGTGCGATTTCCTTAACTTGGGAGCTTTTTCCGTCTGTCCAACTTTACGACGTGTTTGGATAACGAATTGCGAGTATTAAATTAAAACTTACCAGACTCTGGGGAGAATTTCTGGATTTTCACGGTCGTCAATGTGACCGTTATTGATCTATAATGTTTCCGAGTACTCACCTGAAACAGAAAATTATAAGAATTTAAAAAAATTATTATTTGCATTCGGAGACTGGAGGTATTTTTCTTTTAATTAAAGTTTTTATATATATGTATTTTCTGCAATCTGAAAGGAAAACTCGACATAATATTCTATCTCGTCACGAATATCTACGCGAGAAGAACTTTTATAATTAAAGAAGTGCGAAGAAAGTTTATCGTTGGATGTGTAACTACAATTTACGTTCAGCACTTCTGTTGGCAATGATGTCGAGAGACAGTAATCGAGGTTGCATACAAATTTATACATGTTTTTATATGGCGTAAAATATATTATTTTTATATGATTTTGAGAATTTTTCTAGGTTTTCGCTCGTTTTCCGTAACTTTAATAATATCGCATCGGACTGCACTCACTCCTTTTTAAAAAATATTGATTCAATTTAATAATAATGTCGAAGCAATATAAATTAACGGCCTTGATAACCATACCAGAGTTTTTCAGCAAACTTTTCACGCTATTTAAAATTTCTACTGTATCAGAATTCTTTCGAAAATAATAATTAGTTTTGTAAAACAAATCGTTGTACAGTTGCTCTCTTTTTTGTTAATTTGGACAAAGAAAAAATGCCACTTCAGATACGCGATCATTCACGCTATTATATTTATATGTCTATATTTCAAACGTATATTTCTATAACATTGCACAATAATTTGGCGCTATGTGGGTGGAAGTTAAATTTTTTTTTTAAAGTTACCTAATTGCAGCAATCTTTATACTTGCAGTCTAAGCAAATAGAAACAAGCAAGGCAGACGGAGAATTCTATATCTAACTAAAATTTCGCTGCAGATGACGGAACGGCAATTAACAATTACGTAAGATTAGGATGAAGTTTCGTAGATATCAGTTTGCTACTCTAGTCGTCTCTCCTACCTCGTCCTAACGCGGCGGTTAGCCCGATGCATTGCACAGACCTCGGATATAGCCAGAGCCCGCTAGCAACGGCGTAATGCAACGTAATACAATGCTAACGTGGCTTTTAATTATCCGGTCCGATTACGGGAGCCATTTCTAAACGCCACTGTCCCAGTTTCTATTATAGACCCCCCCCCTCCCCCCAACCACCGTCATTTCACCCTCGCTCTCACTCCACCACGTACTTCTACCTCTTCTACTTGAATTTCACCTCGACTCGCGGTACCATTTAGTTCTACACGACGATTCCACCGCTGTATACGACCCCGCTGTTACCAAACTTTATACATTTCCGTGACTCGAGACGATTTTGGCGCTGAGGTAAGTATATTTTCCCTTGTGCTGCTGCTTCTGACGCTTCTATTGCTTCAGCTCTCGTTTTCGAGCAGCTTCTCCAGAACCACCTCTAAATGAATATGCTAAAAAAATTAACATTTTTTTTAGGTAAAATGTATCACTATTTACGAGGCCTAGAGATTTGTAAATAAATATTAGTTTTTTAAATATTTAACAAAATATTTAAAAAAAAAACCACTCGAGTTAAAATCTCTTTCGCAATATAACTACCTTAATAACTTGACATTTGACGCTTTTCGAAGAGAAGTAAGTGACGAAGTATATATCCGTCAAGGGAGCATACTGCTGTATTTATCATTTTCGCAGCATTAACGCCGTTTAATTTGCAGCTACATACCGCCTAATACAGTATTCGCGTATGGCTTTCGAGAACTGTAGAGCGCGAATTAACAAAAAAATAAAAGTAGTAGAACGAGCAACGACGAGAGGGCTGTCAGAAAAAGTAACGTGCAAACGTCATGCGGTGCCCAAGCTAACATCTATCACTCGCCTATTTAGCACTGAAACAGCCTGCAAATGCTATTCGCAATTTGCTTGATGGAAAGCTTCCCTTCCAACCTTCCCCGCAATCTAACCCCTTTTTCTACACCCCCACCGCCCCTTCCCACGATCTCACAGGGCGTTACGTCATCCACTGATGGCTTGAGCTATATTTTCCTGCTATTTCCAACGCTCGACCAGCTGTGGACAGATATGATCTTCTCGCTAAAAAAGCTCACTCCATTAGTCTATTGTCGACTAATCAGTTTATGCAATTTCTAAATTAAGCGAGACAATCGAAATGTGATTATTGTTACGACCTCATTTTTTCTTCTTTATATGAGAGTATGACGTAGATAATTAAACCTGGTACTTATTCTGTTTTATGCTTTACTGCAAATATTTTTATAATCAGTAAATTTATTGTAGAATTCAGATTGTCAATCCTAATATTGACAATTAATGCTTTACTTAATATGCTAAAGAGACAGATTCAAACACTTTTATTTTTATTTTGACATTGTATTTTTCTTCTCGTTTTCATAAGTTTTCGTCAGGAAATCTATGCAGCAAACCAGCAACTAAACTGACAGGGAAAAAATATAATTTCCGTATACTTTTATACACTTTCCAGTGAAACAATTTATTAACGTCCATGGAGGTCACACTTATTTTAATCTACATAAGTTAGTTTCGTAGACACGTTTTATTAAACATTGCTTGTTTAGTTGGAAAATGACTCAACAGTTATATATGGATTATCCTTCAATCGAATAATGTATCAAAATATTATCCTCATATTAATCATTCTGCAGAAGTTTTTTTTCGCGGATCACGATGGTTACGAGGATTGAAGGTGTCATTGGAATGCGAGAGTCAAAGGAACATCAAGGGTGACACTCAGGAGGGGTGTTTCCACGATAATCCATGCCTCATATCTCAACGCCTGGTTGACAAGCATTCACGTCGCTCGACGCCTACTCCCCTGCCGTAGACCTTCGATATAATGAACGACATTCACCGCGACAAACGCCTGGCGTCTAATGCAGGAACCGCGTACCTCCTTTGGACAGCTATTACGAGATATCCAAGCTACGGGGGTTCCCCCAAATTCCACATTACTATATAGAACGGACACGACGCACCGTTCTGTCATCATGAATACAACACTTACCTCTAATTCAGGTACGCATAGTATCCCTGTCATGAAAATCTGTTTGCTGTACATGCATTTGATATTTGTATAGGTATTGATTTCAATAGAAATCAGTTATATCATCGTAAGACAAACCCTTCAAAATAATTAGAGTTTTCAAGCTCTTAACAGAATGAATCATTTAGATTCTCATTCACATTATATAAATCACGTAACACAATTCATTTTGTTACTTAAAAGTTTGTAGTTAAAAAGAGTTGTAGCAAGTATGCAAATAACTATTGGTTTTTTCATTCCGGTGAAAGTTTTGAACTCTCATGAAAGGGAAAATTTGTTGTTATTAGGAAGGTAAAAATAGGTCATATGAAAGAAAGTTTTAAACGTAAAATTATTATAGGTGTTATCGGACTTGGAAAGTTGAGATTAATATGAGAAAAGCTCTTGGAGCACTCGTGATAATTAGATTCATCGAGACAAACAGGTGAAGCTAAAGTCTCGTCGTCGCAACATAATATTCTTGTTGATAACACCGTTATCAACGCGTACCTATGGTCACTATTGTACAGCCACTCCCCGCGCACGTAGAGTCTCTCTCGTTACATTATGTCGAGTGCTCTATGACTTTCCGGAAACTTACTAATTAGTAGGTGTGGTTGGCCACCTACTGGTAGAGGCGCACGAGACGAAACAAGAAGACGCGGTTGAACTTTACTTCCGTTGTAATCCATGTTGGTGGATGTCGCACCAACCGAACCACAATAAGCTGCAAATCTGATTCATGATATTACGCAGACCTACTATTTAAAACTATGTCAGGCGAGGGCACACGAAAAAGAATCTTTCCAGACAAGTTGCCATTGTAATTATACAGTCTGCACATTATTGTAACATTAAGATCTCGTAACATATACCAGGTCTGTCAACATTTGTAAAATATTATTATCAATGGAATATTAAAAACAAACAAAACCTTGACTTCATTTTGATGCTTACAATGAGAGGTTATCTTGCTGGCCGGTTGGCATTTTACAATTTTGAGTTAATGCCGATTTTTTCCAAAACGACTTTGACACTTTCTACGTAACAGCCAAATTTATTGTGCTTAAGTTGGCAATTCAGGTGAGACGATTATGCGTGCTCTAGCGGGGAATGTCGGCAATTTATCGATTCCAAATACCGACCGCGTTGTTATCGACCAGCCAAGAATTTGAATCTTCTGCGATTCTTTCGAATTTCGATCTATGATTAGGAGTGTGCATGTAATACATTAAATATAAATTCGAAATATAAAATAAAATTAACATTACAATTTTTTCTAAAATATATTGGTTGACTGACCTACCTTTCAGAAGAATTCAGAATGCACATCGTACTACAAAATCTTGATTATATGTTTCTCGTGGAATTGTGTGCCTTAACAAGGAAGATACAGAAAGGCAGTTTGTAGCTCCGTGCGCGTATATATATATACTTACGTACGTATTATGAAGGTTAACGGTTGCAACAGAGAATTAATATTGTCACGTTCGGTTGATAAATAGTTTTGGTTAAAGTTGCGAAGCGAGCGCGGGTGAAAGCCAGCAAGCTTGCTCTCACAGAGGCTTGCGCCTCCGGAACGTCATGGACATTGTGTTAACAATGCCCCTTCCTGTTGGCCGTAGAACCCGAGGCACTCTATAGTGTTTCTCCGACGTATAGTGAGCCCTTGCTTCCTGGCTGCCTACTCGAAATTTCTTGAATACCAGCCGCGTTATTGGTTTTTGGACGTTCGAGTATCCGACACAACTGTATGCTTGTCTAGGACTCTCGACATAGCAAGACAAAGCTATTTCATGAACTAGAAACAAAAAAATTATACCTCATCTATATACACTGCGAAACAAAAATAATTAAATAAGAGAAAATGGTTTTTTTTTTTTAATAAAATTGTAGTACTGTTTCGAGAATACATTTATCGAAACAATAACATAACCAATAGCATAAAATAATCGTTGAGTCATTTAAATATATTTTCAAGTTTCTGACAATATTTTATAAATCTCGAATTTAGTGAATTTCGTTCATCTAATAATACTACTTTGAAATAAATAGATATTTATTTTTGTGAAAGAAAAATGACCCAACAAATAATTTAACAAAATTAATAAATTATTTGATGGCAAACATTAGAAAAAGAAACTGTTTGCTTTAAACCATTAAAATTCTTAATAGATTTTAGTTTTTTTTTCCACTCGGTATATCCGTACAATGGTTCTTAAGAATAACTGAGCAGATAGTATTTTTGCATCAACGTTGTAAAATATATAAGAAGAACTTTAGATGGCGTCGTTGCGTAAGCGGAACCGACCTATTACTCCTGAATATTGTAATTAATTACAATTCATCTCTCAAGCTTTATCCGCATTTTACAACGCACTGAAAACTGCTTTTCTCTCTCGTTCTTTCTGTCTACTTATGGGCTCCGGTAGTGTTTACTTTCATGACGGAAGAGAATATAATCTCAAGCTCGATAAATTCTTATTCAGAAAATTTCTTTAACGGGAAATGAAAAGTCTTCGTATACAAACTCATGACGAAGCACGAGCGTTATAATACGGGCTTGCCATAAAGCGTTGAAAATATGGTATATAATGTATAATAGTCAATTGCGGTGACTACGACGAAATTAATTGCATTCTTGATAATTAATTGACAACTCTTTTGCATCGGTTGTTCCATTTTGCTTTTGTCAATTTTGTAGATGAGCGAGAATCAGGTCGCTCACGTCAAAAAAATATGTGTATAAATATATGTATACTAAGTTTATCCAAAATTTCAATGGGAGTAGAGTCGCTAGGGGGAGCTTGTGTCGTTGGTATGGTTTTACGTATGGCTGAACCGTGAAACCAACATTGGCGTTCCCGTCAGCCGAGCACACACACACACACACACACACAATTGAGCCAGGGGATTTCATTCGTTTGTTCGACGCAGCCCACGAGGCCATTAAATTAATCCTGAGCAACAGATACCTCGGATACGAACTACCGGATGTACACCGAGAATTGCGTAATCAAGTTATCGAACTCTCCCCCTCAGAGGTTTTACGGCCAAGGAAAATCATGATGCTCGAATCTGTGCGTCACGTTTCTCCGATCATTAACGTTTAACACTTTTGTTTCTTTTTCCCTCACTATTAAGATAAACCAACTCGTGTTACATTTATTTAGTTATATTTTATTAAGAGGGAGAAGCTTAACCGATTACACGCAAAGAAGCCTCTATCGGTAAAATCAGCGGTATCAAAAATCTCAGACGGGTTTGAATGGTGTGACGATTTAAATATTTCATATTACAGACAATTTTCGATAACTAATTTCTTGATTCGTGCAACTGAAGCTTGTAGAAAATATAGCAAAATTGCTACTTCGAAAGTTTAAGGGAAGTTGCAAAGCCAAATCTTGAACATTGCTTTCTCGTATTTTTTAGTCCGCAACACGCAAAGCTGCGGGAACTGAATATGACAAAATCAAAATGAAGCAATATATTTCCTCATAGACTGTGATTACTGTGGGCTAAAAAAAAGGAAGCAAGTTTCTTTTTTCTTATAGATTTTTCATTCCAGTACAGTGGAAGCCAAAGTCAAATACTCACCCGTTGACATGTTCTGTTGTAGACATCGTGCACACGTTCGAAAGAGCATGGAGTGTATGCATAGCAGCAGTGTACATGACGCGGTCAATTGCATTTTGAGATACACGGGTATAGCGGAAGGTACCCCGTGGCTTAGTCGTTTTCCAGTGAAATATGCCATTAGCCGAGATCTATAGCTGAGTTTGCGGCGGTGAAGCCGCTACGGAATTTCGGGAGCTAGAACCGGTGATATAGAATTGAATCGTATAGCTTGGCTACTAGTATGTACAGAAACGCGCCAGCTTTTCCAACGTCATAGAGTCGATCGGCTCGCTCGGCTTGCACTCCTGATTCGCCTTTATACATCGTACACTGTACTATCCTTGCAATTGCCATTTTCGTCGGCCTTCGCTATTCGATGAAAGCTATTGCTGAGGTCGATAAATCGAATTTTCGAATCCACATGTCAACGACAGAGCATATATCTAATTAGGTTATTGGGAACATGTAATAGAAGACTTCGAGCCAACCCAATAAACATAAGTGGATAAAAAGACGATGAATCGCTGCTCGAAAAAAAGGTTTTTTTATGCTTCCTAGATCTCAAAACATTTTTTTATATACTTCAGTAATTGGGAAATACGAGTAACTGAGTTGCAATTGAAAATAAATTACAATTCAGCATAATAACGATCAAAAAATGAAATAATAATATTACCTGTTTTAATATTTATCAATACCGATTTAATGATCTAGTTTAAGCGCGGTTTATGATTTCCAGTATAAAAACTTTGAATTTCAATTTCATAGACCTAGTGATATTCAAAATCTGTCAATAATCTAACAGGAGCATGCATTATACTAATTAAATAGATTTTCATTAAATTTCAGGAAACGTGTATGGAAATGCTTGTCAATCGGCTTTTCGGTTCCATATCGGAAATTAAACAGTAACCCTGACCCCATTAATAATATTGGAAGCGATCGAAGTTCCGACGAGGGAAAAACGGATTTGTGTGCAAGTGCGGGAGTGCAAAAACGAATGTCGGAAAGATGAGATAAGAGAGGAAGCGAAAAC
Source organism: Perithous albicinctus (assembly GCA_964016905.1). Classification (NCBI taxonomy): domain Eukaryota; kingdom Metazoa; phylum Arthropoda; class Insecta; order Hymenoptera; family Ichneumonidae; genus Perithous; species Perithous albicinctus. The sequence continues at coordinate 17,858,838 of OZ024696.1, read as the reverse complement.
AAAAAAGCGCTAAAGTAATACGACTATTGTCAGAGAACAGAGAGACGCGAGGTGACGTTAACAAAGGCCGGGCGAACGACAATGAGTGCTTATTACGAGGGTGGCGTCGCTTCTTACAGCGTGCTTAAGCCGTTTTATGCTTTAATACGGACAATTTATAATCGACATAGTGTGGTGACAGGCATGGGTTAGACGATGAAAGACAAAGATAGAAAGGGAACGGCGAAAGAAAAGAGGAAGGAAAGTAATGGCAAACGCGCGAATAAAAGTCTCTCACTGGCGACGAATGTATAATATCGTCACGATAAGAAGAACTACTACGACACGAACACGAAACCAAAAGAATGAGCCTCCACTTGAGTACAACGAGTGCACAAGTTATATCCATTCTTTCCTTCAACTTTACACTGCGTTTTAAATCTTCCTGTTTTATCTACTCCGATTTCATGTGGATATACCAAGGCGTAGAAAATTCTACTTTTTGGTAAAATATTATTCTAGCATTCATTTGATGACGATCGATGCAAACGTAATACAGATGTTAAACAGTCATGTACACTTCCAGGAAAATTCGAATGATACACTCAGCAAGACAGGCAACTTCTTATTTTTTCCGAACTTTCATACAAGTATAGTAATCGAGAAAATAGCAGCTTATCAATTCTACGTGATAATCTGAAAACCAGTTGCTCTACAAATGACTACCAATACTGCAAACAAAGAAGTGAATCGCAATACTCGTAATTCCGAGCTGAATTCATTGTCACAGCGCATATGGATCCATCGTCAGTGGCCCCCCAATGGCTCTTGTACGTCGATAAGGTTCACGTGTGACTGGGTGTACCGCATAGATCAGCGTTGTATACACATCTACGTACATACGTCAATCGCTTCACCAGCATAATGATTGACACACTAAGAACTGGGCAATCTCTAGCAATTGGCACATGTTCATCTCCTTTCGTTCAAAACGTTTCATATCCAAATGGCCACTGTAGATCGACTATCAATAGTAGACCAGTGAGCATGGGTTATCATACTAATAAGAAATTCATCCAAAAACCTGCTGCCCTACAAATGACAACCGGTACCGCGATCACAGTGCTGGATGGCAATACTCATTATTCCGAGCAGAGCTCGATGCCACAGCCCGTATAGATCAATTGTCAGTGTCGCTTTCAATGGCTCTGGAACGTCGATAAGGTTCACGTGTCATTGGTTGTACCGGAATCACGCAGCATTGTATACACATCTATATACGTCAATCGCTTAAGCAGCACAACCATTGACATACTAAGAACTAGGCAATCACTAGCAATTGGTATATGTTCATCTCCTTCCATCCAAAACGTTCCACATCCAATTTGCCACAGGAGGTTGACTACCAGTGGTAAACCAATGAGTATGGATTATCGTACTAGTCGCAAGGATGAATCCACGGACTGGTAACCTTGATCATCACATCGCCATATCAAGCGAATTAGACGAATCATATTGGATATTTGATAGAACCAACTCTAATCACAGCCGCATGGCTGAACCCTATTCTCTTGTATCTATCCTAGCAGGTTTCTGTCTGTCATTCTCAGTTCTAACTCTGACGCGGTTTCACGTTGGCTACTCTCATTTGCTTACTCGATCGTCATCTCTATATCCTCATCGCCTCGAATGTTGCTCCAAACAGGTACACTCAATGCTCCGGTGCCCCGACTACGAATATTCTACACGACCCAAAAATAAAACTGTACCCAGTTTGGCCGTGTTTCCATCGCTGCAAGCGTTTTTTACTGTTTCGCCACACGCTGTGCAACCGTATTTTTCTAATTGGACGACGGCTATCTGCGAATCTATATTACATTTCTACCGCTCTCTTCCCATTTTCCATTGCAAACCTCCCCGCGACTGCCGTCCACCACCGGACAAATGTTATCTATAGCTCTGCCCTGCATGCAATTGCAATTTTTTTTTTGTATCTCCTCGCGTCACGTTTTATTTATCTAGAAAAAGTCGAGGGTTGCAAGGGACATGGACGAAAAAAAGGTCGGGGACAATATCGAATCAGCGGCTGACATATTATTTTTGGTATACAAAGATAGTTGAGTGTTGTTTAGTATCCGCAGCTGCTGTGTTTAGTTAGGTAATATCGGATGACCCTTTAGGAAGAAGAGACTTTTATAGAAATTGGAACCAACAGCAATAATAGCGGAAGCAAGATGATTATTATTGCCCAACATAGGTCAGTTCCCATTATAGTTATCAACAGAATGTGGTATAAAAATTAGTTATTGTTGGTAATACTTTATTACCATCTCGGATTGCTGGACTGATTTTATCAATTAAATCTTACAGTAAAGGCGATCAAGAGCTCTTCGTAAATATACCACAATCTTATACATTGTGCCTGTGTTTGAGTTTCCTTCACAATTTTAATTTGTCGTATAACCACCCACCGTCATTCATAATACCCCACGTACAAACGATAAATCACGTTTATATCCGCCGCACGTCAATAAAATGTGGTTCGTGGATTTTCCTCGCAGTAACAAAGTGATATCGGATGAGTGAGCGAGACGGAGAGAAAACATACCAGCACTAATGACAGTGCAGTTTATATGTCGGTCATATAGTTGCAATAATTTTCAGCGTGACCGAGGGCATTGCTATTTAATGGGAAAGATCGAATGCCCGCCCGTTTCCCAGCTATATTTACAGTATATACCTTGCGCACTCTGGTATATTGTAACGTTAACGATAACGAGTATAGCGAGATCCATTTATACTTCAATTCGACAGCAGGAGATGTAAGTAGATCCATATAACATTGTAGCATCAATGCGAATCACACACTTTGGCACGATATCATACATTACACGCCAGATTTATTGGTCATCGATATCATTATTGTATTCGAAATCACTAGGATCGAAAGCATTCCCGGAACGTGAACTCAGCGAGACGTTGAGACGCCCGAGAAATCGTGGGTACAATATACATACCGGATTATCAGTTGGCGCAAATCAAAATGCAGTTGCCAAGTCATATCCACCACCCTTTCTACGTCCCGCTATATATACGATATTGTTAGCCGACGAGTTCGTGGAAACCGCACGTTCGCAGTGAGCTCTCGCGAATTCGCCCGATCCGATGTACTCGGCAGAGGGAGGAGGGGGGTGACGGGAATTCCCGATTCCAACAGCATCCCTACCGAAACGAGCTTCTCTCACTGGTAACAATCCGGTGGCAACAGCACCAGAAGCAGCAGCTAGGTTGGTTACTCGCACACGCTCTTCCGACCGACCGACCGACCGGGTTTCAGAGGACTATTATTTGAACGGTTATTGGTATGATAGCGCGTATCTCCCCGTCGTGCATCACGCTTCAACTCTACGCTTGTCACCCCGAATCCACCAAGCGATGTGTATACTGGAATATACACCGCTTCTCGCGACTCTACACTGTGTTTTCCCTCACCTCTCTCTGTACTCGCGAACCATATTCCAGCGCGTTACTCATCTCCATACCATAAATATATGTTCAAGGATTTCTGGTTGGCACTCCGACAATGAATTGCCTCTGGAGAACTTTACTTCTGACACTTTCGATTTTGCAATGTGACTAAAGCGGATATCTAAACATGAGAGAATTATAAATTTTCATCACTGTTGACGGATGCCGTTGCTTAAGTAGATGACTTTTACATATTTTTAAATGATGTGAAAACCAATGCTAGCGAAGAATTTGCATAACAATGAAGCGTCGTGAGGAATGCCGCTGAATAAAAAAAAGTAACTAGTAATGGAATAAAATTTATGTTTGGATACTTTAAATGTCATTTAACTAAGTGTTCGACATTCAATTTTTTACACTTTTTGTGTTAAAGAAAAAGGGCTGGTAACTCTTTTGTTTGTCGTCCACTTAGTCAAAGTGTTGTTGTCACAAGTTGTGTTACCCGAATTATGTGTGAAAGGACGGCTGACGAGAGGTAGAAAGTCTCTTCGAGCGATCGATATACCCTCGAGAAATGTAGCTGCCGGGTTGCTTACCCTTCTGGCGCATTAAAAGCCTGCCTTCCAAGGGGTTAGGCCCACCGAGAATTCACGAGGCTCACAGCTTACAATAGAGTCAAGAGTGAGTGACGGGGAGTGAAGGAGACGGAGTAAAGGTAAAGAGAGAAAAGGTTGAACGCCCATAACTGGTCGTGGCGAGTGGTTTGTGCTTTTTCTCACAACAATTTACGGAAATGGGTTAGCTGGGATATACCACATCGATTGAGGGAGACGGTGTTATTATACTTTAGTTGCGGTGCCTTCGATGTTTGAAATGATCTTAACGTTTCTAATGGTATTCCTGGTCGGCATCGTTCCACGCCCAACCTCAACACTGAAGAAGGGTTTCGCTCATATTCGCCCTCTATTCCATTGTATCCCACTTTCCTCTCTCGAACATTGAACAATGTTGTTTTCGCAACATTTCCCGCGAACCTCTCGCCGCCTTTACGCTTTTTGCCGTAAAGACATGGGTGCTGATTAATCGAGCTAATTCTGGAGTGTGTCAAGAGACAGTTCCCCAATTATTCATATTGAAAATCATGAAGGCATCTGCAAATGACTATAAAAGCAGGAAATCATAAACTCTATATGAGCTAAGAGAATTTCTTAGTTTTGATTCGTAAATTATCATCAATAAATCCAGGGTTGACGAGTGTATTAACAAATTGTCCTTCATCATCCACTATACAAGGAGACTTGTGAGGAATAAAGGATTTCTTTGATGGTAGTGATCCGATTTCCAGAAGTTGACCAGGCCATTAGATAGCGTTTCGTTGTTCATCCTCACCATCTATGCCGTAGTATTGTTTTCACAGCTCATATCACCTTCCAGAAGATCCTTTCGATGTCCATGGCTCCAGTCCAAAATAACCGTCCACTTTCCCGAAAGTCCACCAGGAAGAAAGGCATTGTTTCGAAATTCCCAAAGTGCAACAAATCCTAAAGCTTGTTTCTGAGAGAAGGGTAAACAGCTATCGAGTTTCCATGTAACCATAGAGGATCCTGGTATAGGTGTCAGGAGGTAAGAGAGTATCACGGATATTACAGGGTTGGAAAGCTTTTACGCAAACGGTTTCCTCGGCGAAAGAGGAAACCTCTCATAGTGTGTATAACAGTAGTGCATTGGATAGAACGGAAAATCAAACCTTCTTCATTGAACCTATATTTTCCATTCTACTATAAACAGACCTGTAATACCAACCTGTATCGAACGGTAAAATTACTCAAGTGTATTCTTTGATTTGTGCAACCTACTATTTCGTTCATAGCACGCTTTCCTCGTTTACTGGTATTAATTCGAAATTCTCGTCGCGTACGGAAGTATCCTAGGTCTCCGTGGCTTTATTCACTTCCCATCTACACAGAATCGGGAGCAAACCAGGTCCAGTTGTCTCAGTCTCCCGTATCGACGTTTCGCTAGCACTCGTTCTCTCCATCGTTTCTTCTTCCAGCTCGCAGAGGGTGAAAGAGAGAGGGCACATCTCTTCCACAATCGCGGCAAGTATCGAGATAACGATCCGATGGCGATCAGCCAGCTAGCAAAATTCCTTCCCTTTTCCCTCGTCCCTCGCCTAACCACGGCTTGTAGAGTTAGTGATATATACCTCGCTAACCTCGCAGTACCTTCAGATACTATAAATGGTTACATATACACGGACAAGGTAATTTTTTCGTAAGAATTCTGCTAGCTTAGGCTCATTTACTCGCACAAGCTGGTCTCGGTGATATCTCTTCGAGCTGCAAGGGCAATGAAAGCACATAGAGAGAACTCGACACGTCAATGGGCCACTAAGATACAAGGACCAATTTTATTTCATTCGTTCGCTGCGCTGGGGTGCTCGCGAGTTATACAGGTCGATCTCCAACCAATGAGAATGTTTGAAAGGAAGCTACGAAGAGGGAAGGAGAAAACGAGATGGGGAGAAGATCAACGGATTTTTCTGCGATAGGTCGTGCTGTAGGACTTTTTTTGTCTTTCTTATTCTCGTTGCCTCTTCCTCACTACCAATGCTGAACTCATCGGCTATCCGCCTCTCTTACCATGTGCTTCTCTCGTGGCGGGACCCCCCGTTATCTTGATAACGCCTGCCAATGCGCCCTTCCTTATTGGCATATCGGCGAATCACCGGCTGTCACGCGAACGACCGTTTCAAACGGTCCCGGCCCGCATCGCGGGGCTCTTTGAACCTACAACGGATTTTATTGCATCCCCGTCGTCGTTGTCCAGGCGCGATCGAGCCGTGCGCGCGAGAGTTGTGCTCGTTCGCTTGCTTGCCTGCATGTATACTTCGAGTTGACATCTCGCTCTCTCGTGAATCTCTCCTGGTTTCCGCTGGTCGTAAGCACACGCGGGCGTTCTCGCAGCGGGGATACAGGCACCACGTAGTAAGCAGGGTACGGGACAGGTTACACGGGTTACCCCTCGTCCCTCTGTACCGCCTCAACCCTTCGATCGTTCTGCCGCGTGCTGCTTCGTTGGGGAATAAAATCTGTCGTCAATCGAAAGATCGAATCTCGATTCCGGTGGACCGATAAGCTCGCGGCTCCCAACAGTCTTTTAGCCCGGCACACTTTATCGAGAGAGATGAGTATATCTAGCTACGCTCGTGGTGGCAGGCAAAAAGTGTTCAATTATCTCGAGTTGTTGGACATGCTGGCATGGATAAACAGGCTGGGCATGTTTTTATCCTTTGCAATGAATTGTAGGTTATATTTTAAGGTGCTTGATTGTCGTTTTAACGTTCTCATTACAGAGACTCTCTTTCACAATTTCAGCGTTATAACCTGAAATAAAAAGAAGGAGACCTGGTTTCAGAAGTTTTCGTCACAACACATTTATATTGAAACATGATCTATTTTTAATTGTTTGTATGGTCAGTTGGGGTGGAGTTTACGCTACATTTTAAATCTGAGCTGTACACATAATTAAGTATTAATATACCTTTAGGGTGTTGACTAGTAGGAGTCTGTGATTCATTAAACTGTTGCTTTCGCTTAATTAGGTCGATAGTAAAATAGTCAGTAAATCGATAATGCAATTGGCTGCCGGCGACTATTGTAAATGCAATAATGAAAATGGATTACCAGTGTTTTATTTAAAAGATTTGATCCGTTCAAGAATTAGGTCGTTTAATATCTTACTCTGCATTCGCAACTAGTTCATTTTTGGCGCAATTTTTGGTTTTTCTCTGAACCTACTCCGCGATTTTATTGTAACGGTGATTACGTGGCACGTGGCGATCAGACTGGCTGCAGTGGAGTCAGATATCATTGTATATTGTGCCCTGCTACCGGATCTGCTCTCCTACCTGCGATTCACTCGCGTATCAATCGGCTAGCAGGATTGCGCTTGAAAACCCATATCGACTCGGGGGAGATTCGCATCCGGAGTTGGGGATAGCTACCAGCTATTCGGAAGCGTGAAAATAACCGGGAAAGGTAGTCCGAGCATACACCAAATAACGACTATCGTATACATATATACTTTTTTTCCATCGGACACTGGTAACTCCAATGTAAAAGCTAATCCACCTGACGAATTGACAATTCTGCTTTCTTTTTTGTTTTCTTTTTTAATGAACAAGAAAATAGCAGAATGGAAAGAGATCGATTGCAGAGTCACGAAAAGTGCGAGCAGTGAACCGAAACGAATACAAGGTGAGAACACTTGTCCTTAAAAAAATAGAGAATAAGGGGATACTATATGAAGATGTCTCTATGTATCTATGGGGTGGTTACGGTGCATCGAAATTGAAACTATTCAAAGGGTTAATTTAAGCAAAGAGTTGTCAAACTAGTAAAGCTTTCACTTATTAATCAGACAAATAATCATTCTAATTAATAATCAAATATCCTTAACCAATTGGTCATTGGACCAATTGGCATTGGATCAGCTGTCTTTGGATCTGACCAAGATCTGGCTATAGTTGACTTTTGCCAGATGGCAAACCTGGCAAATAGTTCGTTCCCGATCAACACACGTACTTCATTTTCGACACAGAGGAGACAAGGGTTATACCAAGCTCCATGAACAAGTCAGCTATTATAAGAGCGAGTGAGTGAGGAACAGCGCGACAGAGCAGGGACGTATAATTAGCAGCATGATGCCGGCACTCTTCTTTCTTGGCAAGACGTAATTACCCTCGGTTCAATCCCGTGTGTATGCAAGGTAGATAACCCAGTTCACCTATGTCTCGTTCATTCTTTCCATCTTTCTTTCTTACTCGCGGACTCTCTCTGCACACGTTACAACGTTCAATTATGCTAATCGTGCAGACGTGAAAATGATGGTGCGCACCATGAAGCTCGGCCGAGTGAGCCTTGCACGGTTTCACGTCGCTACGGTAAAACGTATTGGAACGTTTCATCGGGCTGGATTGGTCTTGAGGATGAAGAGCAAGCGAGAGAGAAAGAGAGCACGGTGGGAGGACTCGAGCGATAAACTTCACGTACGGTTAACGTAGCTTCGTGTCAAAGGGATAATCGAGAGAGATAAAGTTCTTATGCTTTCAAATCCGGACAGAGCTGCGGCGGTGTTGCTGCTGCTCTTGTTGCATCAGCGCTGTGAGCAGCACCACGCGTTGGTTTGGTGTAGTTATCATCTTTTGCGTACTGCAGTGTGAGTCAAACGCTCGATAGAATCGGCTTACATCCTCTGCAATTGCGGTCTCGATGAGAAAGGTTTATCGATTTGGCATTCACCTGCTGTGAAGTGAAACACGAATGGTATATGTATTCTTCTCGAATGACAGATATTTCGGCGTAACCGTAAAATCGGTCGTAAAATATATTTCAAGCACCTGAACAGTTCAATAACTCGGGGATATATTCGAATCGTTCCTACATGGAGTCTATTATAATAAGTAAAAACATAGAAAAATAATGGGAACACGTGACTAATGAAACATTTTATAAAATCAATAAAACATAAAACCTTGCCCATTGTTTCCTGATTATTTCCCATTTTTTACACAGTTTTTTCTCTACGAGGAAGCCAAACTTGGTGACCTAGTATAATGACAGGTGAGAAATGTTCCAGATTTTAGCAGCCATTTTTTTTGTCTTTTCTACCCACAAGACGTGTAACCTGACAGGACATTTTTTTCATGGAAAAATTCATTGAAGAAAATAAGTTCACTATAAATTTCGAAAAAAAATGTGATGGATGGCTGAAGGTACATGACACTGGAGGAATTAAAGGTTTCTCATTCTCCGTGACGAGGGGCTTTCAGCAAAATTGCGAGTTTCACTGGTACTCAATGTCAGACGAGATTCGGTTATAATCTACTTATATCCATGAAATTTCTGCTCTTGAACGTCGTTATGGTGCTCTGGTTTATAGTGATGTGGAGAAGAGTATAGCGTACGATCAGGTGGAATATTCATGGAGGCGAAACAGGTGTCAATTAAAAAAGGTAGTTGGATGCCGACGAGTCGGGCGCGTTACCTCGTTTGCGCGCGGCCGCAACGACGATAATTGGTAAGAGAGTAACGAGGAACGTCAATGTCGGGAGGCAAAGCCGGAGCTTGAACAGCACAGCGGCGCGCATACAGACCGGCAGACGTGAGCCCCACCATCGTCCTGGTGCGTACGGCAATTGTCGCGCCGGTGCGATCAGACCAAAGAACCCTTGTTAAGTTTTGCGACGCATCGCGTATCGGTGACGTGCCAGAGATCTTTGCTGCCTCAACAGAACCATACGTACTTATTTATTCAACGAGCATAAAGAAATTAAGTCATCACATGACTTAATTTCTTTATGCTCGTTATAATTATTATTTTTAAAAATAATGATTCATGAATTAGGATTTTAGTTTATAACGATGCTCAAGTACAGAATATATTTTTAAGTGTCGTCAAGCGAAGCAATTTTCAAAAATAAATGTTATATATTAGTTTGTCACGAAGAGATCTGATAAATTTATAACATTTCAATTTTGCAATTTTGTATCTATACATTTCACGACAGTTGCCTTCCTGGCTATGAATGAATTCTGTTGCGTGCTATAATTTTGTATTATTGATTGCATTATACACAATATTCAAAGCCTTAATGGTACGATATTACAAAGAAAACTGAGTAGGGAAGACTGCGTTCAAGGCTTTACCGCCCTAATCGACGCGAACCGCTCGTTTCCATGCGGTATACTGTGTAATGCTGACATAATCGTATCGCGTGCTCATTAATCAAACGAAACGACGTGAAAGCATCTTGAGTGAAAGACCACGAGTTGGCGCTGCTTGCTATATAGGCACAAAAGCGTGCTCGTTCGTACGCTTGCCAGCAGCAGCAGCAGCAGCAGCAGCAGTGGCACCAAAAGCATAAGCACAACCCTCGAGACCCGCCAATGAGGCTAATCGCCTCAGCGATCGGATAAATAGGGTTTCTTTGGTATTGAATTGAGGCGATAGACCGAGAGAATACATTGAATATTAATAATACAGCCCGGGATCGAATTCGCGAGATCAAAACTTCAGCATAATCGAGCGAAAAGAAAAAAATATATATATATATAATAATGTTAATATTAAGTGCTCTCGATCACCGACACTATTAACCAAAATGCCAAGCACACACTCGATCCATTTTGACATGCCTATTAATTACAAGTTTGAATTGCCAGCGACGAGAGCATGAACTTTGAATTGAATATTTCAAACCAGCATTTTGATTCGAGTATAATGAAATTTAGAGCCTCCAAGGCATTGAATTTTAGAATATCATCATATGCATACACAGCTACTACTTTCTATTGCAAATTAATATGTGTTTGCTTTTAATATGCCGTAATATGGCCGCGCGATGACGTTTTGTCGTTCACGTCTAGAATTCCGCGCTGAATGTCGATTACATGTATTTCCGGTCCGTTGATGCGGTTGATATACATATATGACGTTGAGTGATCTGCAAAATAGGAGCGCAAATAACCGGTATGGTTCTCGTTAATGACGTCCATGGCTATCAAGAGGGAAAAAAATAAATAATAATTTGGCGGTCGTGATCAAATTCATACACAACGCATATCGAGAAACGAGCAAAAAAAGGGGGTTTGACCCTTTCGTAACGTCGATCAGTTTGCTTTTTTTTCACGTCGCTTGCAGTGCGGCTAAAATGTGTGCAACCGAAAGGGAGATTTCTTTCAGTTCAATCTCACAAACTCTTAGACCCCCCGCTATGTATATACGCCAATTCTTTAGCGTTGTCCCTGGGCTCTCAAAATCGTACTTTTTCGCTCGTTACGCCCCAATCAATTTTTCATCCAACGGGTAGATGAGGAAGGCATTCAATCCGCAATAAGACACAAACACAATGGCGCTGGCTTCAATGAAACATATCTCTAAGATTAATGGAACAGGAAAGTCATAATACTATAGATAACTTAATTGACTGGTTATGTTGCTTAGAGAAAAGAGAACAACAAATAGAAAATAATTAGTTTATTGTGACATGACATCTAGTTCGTAAGAGGACTAGATTATAAAATAAATAAAATCAAACTTCCGTTTTTTATACGTATTCCGAAAGTGTGATCATTTAAGAATATTGCACTTTGCATTTTTTTTAGAAAATCATAAAATTTCGAGAGCGAAAAATATACTCTTATGCGTTTAATATAAATGATTAATTATTCCTGGAATCAAGAATTATTGAATTATTGAAATTTCAAATTTCGCTAAAACCCTTAAAATCGTTTCCATTCATTTGTATCCTAGCTACAAAATGGGCAAAATAAATTAGTTTTCCCACCGAGAAAAACAATACAAAAATATGAAACATTTCAAGCCAAACGAAAAATAGGTCGCGAATGGCACAATACCATTCTTTTTCTCATATTGTAGGCGTGCGTCATCAGGCAGTGATTTCAGCAGTTTTTTCGTTTTTTTTTGTTTTTTTTTTTGAGTAGCCAGCAGGCGAGGGTGGTATTCACCGCATAGCCATCTATCACTCTCCATTGGTAAACCGGGTCGCGCGTACGTCCCATGTACACATACGTATATGTATGCGTGATGCCAAAGCTTCTTGTAGCGTTGAGAGCACGTGATCCTATATCCAGGAGTAACATAACTGTGCGTATACGAGAACTGAAAATACATACCTACGCATGAAAGCTCTGTAACGATATATGAGAACGTGACTCTGTATATGTATAGGCACAATAGATGGGTAAACGTTTTTATCAGTTGTCGCTGAGAGCGGATATCAATCACTAGGAACGTCAGCGAAAGTCGGTCGTCACCGTCTGCCCATATCTCTGTCAGTTTCGATGCGGTTACATATCTCCGATACTCTAAATGAAGATCACTCTACTGATACCAATGACAAAGTGGGCCTTAAAATGAGACAGTTATGAATTTGACGACGAGGGAAATTTATTGATTTTTATTTTCTCATACTTGTGTTGGAAAATTCTAAAGTAATATTTTTCTTTCAGCATCATTTTAGTATGTTGCACACTAAAATCGCTTTATAACAATAATTATTTTGGCATCACTTAATCAGGAATCATTGTACTATGTAATAACATTTGTTGTCCACTTAAATATTTTTCCCGTTTGGAAACATCAAACAAGTTTCAAGGATTATAATTGATTCGAAACCTCCCTAATCCGTTTGAAAGGATGAAAAACTTAGTTCTCCTTGTACTTCATCACTGTACAGTCTTTTTCGTCTTTGACAGCATCAAAGAAAGACATGGATATCCATCGTAATCGGATATTCGAATCTTCACCCACTTTTCCCTATTTTCACAAGACAGCAAAAAAAAAAGAAACGAGCAGAAGCAAAAATTATAACGAAAGAAAGACGTTAAAGATCGGTGAACGACTAGAGGATGTTAAAAAAAGTGATATTCGTAAGCGCATCGACCGCACGCACTAATGGCTCGAAAACCATAAAGCGAGAACCCTCTGGACGATATCTGGAGTATTCTCTCAGTACCTCGTCGTTTCTCTTGCCGTTGGTAGCGTTGCGCTGATGGCGGTAAAGTTTCTGCTCGTACGAACGGTCTTCGCCGTTGCGCCGCTGTAGCAACAGCACCGCCACCGCCAGCATCACCACGTATGGCAATAAAGGCGACGTTGTAAATCAATTTGCTTCCCGGAAAGTGGAGAGAAGAGATGCGCAGCGAACACCGCAGCACCAGAAACAGCAAACCAGAGTGAGACAGACGGTATGGTAGCGAAACTGAACGAGAGCACAAAGGGTGTGCACACGGCGGCGCGAGCTTTAGGCCGCCCGGTGTGCCATGGAAATTAAACCACGCCCCCGTGGAATTCCAATTGAACTCCAGTAATTATTCGAGTAAAGCATAGTACGCGCTCTGCGTCCAAGCTTTGGTACGCTTTCCGCACCCTTTCGGGCGGACTTTATATTTACCCGGACAGTACTGAGAATAGCTCTGTTCGTCCGCATGTAACTCGCGAATGTGAAAAATCTGCAATTTGTTGTTTCGATAAAAAAAAAACAAAATTATTGTCCTTTTTGTAACTTCCACACGGATAGTCACGATTTTAACTGAAACGTTGAAATAATAATGTTTTTCGGTCATTTTCAGCTACAAAGTACTTTTTTGTTCGCAATGAAAACAAAAGGAACATTTTTTTTACATAAAAAAAACATTTATCCATAACAGTCCACAATTGTTTTTTTGTTCTTTTTTTTGTTTAATGGACCGAGTCGTCTAAAAAGTCGATGAAAATATGTTTTTTTTTTAAATTGATATTTCTATGGCTTTAATAAAACGTGTATTAAAACATCATAAAGTACATACCGAGTGCTGTAAATCTGACATTTTGTGCAGCTATGTAAGTGCACTAGAATGCTGTCAGAGAAAATGGAATACTTTTTCACTTGTCGTTGCTTTTTAAATAAACCTGTCAGTGGATTTGCATCATTTAGTAGCACGGTGTTTTCACTGTCGGTACCATAAACATCAGTTTATCGATTCTAAATGCCGACCGTGTTTTGTTACCGACCAAACAATACATTCTCACAATATTTCATGTCTTTTATATATTCCGTTATGTTTTTACACTAAATTATATTAGTTTGGTGACTTTCATTGAGATATTAAAAAAAGATATCGGATTTTTTGAAAATTGTTATTAAATCTGGGATTTTCTGCACACAAGTTCCTACACATTAGCTCGTCTTTTAGCAAATAACATACAAAGTCAGTAGTTAGAACGTTTGTGATTAAAAATCGTTAATTTAACGACAAGTCGTTAGCTGCGCGTGTAAAACAAAAAAGTCTTCACAGACGTTTAAAATGTTCTTGGGATCACTTTGGCAAAGTTTTGTTCTCGGCTGGTGTTGCCGAGGCAAAGTGAAAAATTGCACAAGCGCTGAGCTTCTCCACATAAGTGGAACGAGGTGGATGGTATTTTTTCATAAAAATCGTGCACATTTGGGTTTATACTCACTGCTGGACTCCCAGCGCGTCTAATTTACGAGCCGTAATAATTTTTGCGCGCCGTAAGTTTTCACCCAGGAGGGGAACGGGTGAGGTTTTGTAGGTTGGAAAGGATGAGGACGACGGAACAGCGCCATTATTATGTACTTTGCCTTCACTCCCTCACATTCGTTTGGTGTACTACTCAATTTCCGCAGGTACCTTAATGTATACATGTATTGTACAGCATATATGCACATAGTGCAAAAGGGTCACAACTCATTTTGTTCCGAACGCCAGTAGCAGCAGCGTCCTCACTCAATGTCACCGCATGTAGCACGACTTTCACAAAATAATTACTCGTTCATCGTCGAACCTCGTACATAAGTTCAAATTTTGATTTTTCCATGAAGCGGTCTCGTCGTCACGTCAAGACTTTGTTACACGAGTTGTTCAGCTATTGAATATTTCAATTATCGGCATATATAGGAGCTGGAAAATTAATGCTGTTGTTTAGCTATACTACCGGTATCCGGGGTTGTGTAAACTTTCAAGAACATAACCATATTCCACGACCACAATAACCAAAAGCGCCAGTGGCCATCGACAGTATTTCGTAAAAAAATAATAAGTTCGTCGCCGGTAGTAATAACGCTGGAACGCTCTATATATAGGGTGAGCTTGGTGCTCGTGGTCGTTACGACACGGTGGCTGAAACATGCAATGAGTCACGAACTACAATAGGGTAGGTATACAATTTTAGTCGCAAGGGGCAAATGAGTGTGAGTGCTGGCGAGAAGGAAGGTGAAAAATAAAGTAAAAACCATGTACGAGAGTGAGAAAGATTATTCGTTGAGCTTGCACACTCTTTTTTCTGTCTTTTTTCTTCTTTTTTTCTTTTTTATGGGATGTCGTTACCGACGCCGCTAAACAAATTAGCCTGTAAAAAGTAGACTGAGGGATGTTGGCAGTGCGTACAGTGTAGACTTTTGTACAGACGTAGAACGTCCGGCTGTTTCTGTTAGGACATTTCGTTCACTCACAAAGAGGCGAGGAGAAAAAAATACGTATGTATACATCGTCTGCTGAGCGTCAACGACATCTAGATACCGGTTCACACACATAGGGGGCGCTTCTAGAGCCACATGGGACGAACCCTTTGGTCCACCTCGAAAAGTCGTAAAAGTTTTCACGCCCGCGTTCCTGTTCTCGGTGTCCAACAACGAGGATACACCGAAAGAGCGAGAGAGGGAGAGAGAAAATTAAATAAAAAGAGAGAGCGGACGACATAGTGCGTTGGCAAGGTTATTCACAGTGTTTGAGGATGGGACACCGCGAGCAGAAAGGGTTGGAAAAAAATTTAATAAGCGGCTTGAGCTCTGCGAAATTAGTTGGTCTAATCGGGAACGGCAGTTTTAATAACGTTGTCTACTTGCCTCGCACCGTTGCTAGAGACACCTAACGCTATGGTATATAACTGGAAGAGCGATATAACGACCACGAGCCTCGTCTCATTTTCTGGAAGCCAACCCCTGTACTCAGAGAACAGAGAAGGTTCGTTGTGTAAAAGCTACTTCTTTCTTTTTTGTAATACGTCGACAATGGTGGAATAGCAAATTTTCATTGAAATTCGTTTATTTTTTTTTTCTTTTTTTCTTTTTTTGTGAATTTAGAAATAATTTAAGGGAAAGGATATCAATGATTTTCAACCGGATTCCCTACCAAATATTTATCGTAAAATATTTTACTTAATTGGTTGATGATATTATGGAAGAAAGGAAAATGTATGTGGAACCCACAAACAAAAATCATTTTTTATATACCAAACATCACATTCTCAAGTGAAGTAAATTTATTTGCCAAGTAAAAATAATTTTAACCTCTTTAGATTCTCTTTAAAAACATCGTCATCGTTTGAGCAGGGTATAATTATTTTTGAGATTGTGTGGGATACATTTAATATATCGCCTGAACGCGTTCCGTTGAACGCGGCTAAAATTATATCAGAGTTGTGATGCAAATACATGGCAAGTTCAATATTGAGATCCATCGTGCTCTAGCATCCAATCATTTATTCAGCGATGAAGGGTCGGAAAAGGAACTGGCAGAGATGAGGAAGAAACGCCACGAGCTCCCGGGCTATTAATGTGTTATTTCAGATTCAGTTCCGTGTGTCGGTGCTATTGTGCAATATGACGTAGTCGAACTTACACACCAGTATTATGCAAGCTGCTGGTGCTGCTTCAAGTTTTCCTGAGTGACAGAATAATTATTGTTGTACGAATACTCAGAGGGTATTAACGTCGATAACTCTACGAGTTTCCAGGGGAGAGAGGGAGCTACGAACGTTGACATATAAACCATAGCCGAAGATGAATTCGCGGGGGTCTGTCTTCATCATTGAGTCTATATCCTCGTACCTTTTCCTATCACTATGACTAATCTTCCTCTCATCTCCGGTGGAATCCCTCAATTATCGAATACGTGCGCGAAGCGAAAGACAACGTCCTGTTTTATATCCCATTGTTGAGTCTCGTGGATGATTGAGACGATGGCAGACACGGAGACGAATTTTCAACGCGATCATTGATTCCTGGAAGAGTTAATTCAAGGGCTCTTAATCAATTAAATCTTTGACGAATGTAGAGCATAAATTGAAAGGGTATTGAAAATATATCGGACGAATATTGAACGGTGAATAAAGCATTTATATCGGTCTATTAAAGATAATCGATATTCACACTAAGGCGACGATATAAATATCATATCAGCGAAATATTTAGAAACTGTTGTGCAATATTGTCAGAAAATAAAAAAATCTATTACAAACTTTATCGAAATGTTGTACCAATTTTCAATCACCTCAAAAAACATTGCACAATATTTTTAAACATATTAACAATATTCTTGTCATTAAACTTTATTGTTAATTAATTTTTTAAAAATATTTCTGTTATATTGTAAGGCGCAGCTAGAGACGAAAAAAACGAAATTCAAATTTTGCAAAAAATCCCCGACTGAAGAATGTTTCATCTACTAAAATGTTGGAATAATTTTACAAAGTAGGAAGAAGTGTCCGCTGCAATAAAAGAAAATGCAAATACATGAATCCAACGGACATTCTCCCGACTGCAGCGGATAGTCTTTCCTTGTTTATAAAATCATATAATTATTTTAGTAGCTCAACCAAGGGATTTTCATTAAAAAAATATTTTCCAGATTATACAGATTTATTTAATTGTATTATCTACAAAGTAAGTTATATGTCAAGTAATCAATCTTTTTTTTTCAACGTAAAGTACCTACTATAATATATTAACAGTGTCTGTCTCATCACTCTAAGTGGAAGCAGGATGATAATTGGTGTTGCATTCGTGAAAGTCCTGCGTACAATTATGGCGTATGAATTACGGTCATTTAATTTAATTTTTTTCTTTCTCGTATAAAATTCTGAGGATTCTTTAAACGCGGAATAGATAACGAAACTTTTTATTCAACGGGGAACCTCTTCTCTCGCGTTTATTTATAGCGTATTTCCGGCCTCACGTCTACGCTTTACTCGCTTGTTGAGCGCCCAAGGACGCAAGTAGATCAAACAACCGTGAAAACTCATCGTACTCGCTTTCTCGATCTGCTTTTTCGCGTTTGCCTCTTTTGCAGCCTCTTCGCCCATTCTCTTCTTCGAAGCTGCTTCGTATTCGTATCTCACAGTTGCCTCTTCTTTGAAGCTGCTTCTCGTTCCCATAGATACCTCACAGTTTCCTCTTCTTCGATTTTTCTCTTTTAGCTACGATTATTCGCAAATGCAATTCCAGGCAAGTTCACCTGGTCATTGATCGACTTTTATGTTTTTTTAATCCATTACACAGAGTGAACTGAGTGCCCGCCCTTCTAGTGCTACACATACACTTATCAATTTTGACGGCGACACGAGTTATGAGAGAGGCCATAGCTATAGTTCGCGGAAGCGAGGGTGCGACATCGTCTTCTCGATGAAGCGACATGCATCCTCAGGTTAATAGAGCCTGCGCATCGCCCGGATGCCTCAACTCTCTCAGCTCTACTCTACCGTCAATTTATCATCGTACAGTATGTATACGTCTAACAATCTCTGCCGAGCTCTCTATTCAACGTGGTATTTTATTTACTTCGACATAGTTGTACTACGAAATTTGTTGTTCGTAATATACTAAGTAATTTTGCAACTATAGTTTTGAAATTATATATGACAATAATGTACACTATTAAACTGGCCCTTTGAAAGTTGTTTTATTTTTCGTTTGTAGCCTTTTGTGTACCTTGATTTCGAAAAAAAATGAACTCGAAACATTACTAGATCTTTAAAATATATATTTTAGGGGTTTCTCATGGCCAATTAGATTTTTTTAGAAAATTATTTTTCGTCATCACCCTGAAAAAAAAAGGTTAATTGGATTCCAAGGCCATTGGAGGGAAGGCTCTATCGATATTTGTAGCTACATTAAATTACCGAAGAAAAGAATTCTGAAAAATGATTTACAACGAAAAATACGGAATTATTTCCTCGACCTTGAATTTTATTTTAAAATAATTTATCGCTAAATTTCATATAAAAGTGCCCGTAGTTATTATCGTCAGAAAACGTCTTTTATTAAAAGTAGGAGAAAATTATTGTCAATTAACCTCAAGTTTTTAAATAGAATTTTTTAAAGTTCATGAAATATCCATTGCGAGTATATTTTTTAGCAAGGTAGTTTCTATTTCACGATGCAGCTGAACTTTGTCGAGGAAACAAGCATTACGACATTGCACATGGCCTTCGGGAAACTCTCGATTGCCTTACAAGATGATGCTCGTGAAGTACACGACGTGCATCGCAGTACTTCGTTTCGTACGATAAACGTTATATATACGTACGTGTAGTATACGCAGCGCGAACGGTCGATGGCGAGATGCATTTCTCTCGGGCGTTTGTGGACCGCGACCACGTAAACCTGGCAAACGGTTTCTGCCACTCCCGAGGCATAGAAGCTTTACGAGAGTGGAAGCCTCGCAGCAGTTCTCTCGGACGGCAAAGATTCGCCGACGTTCGCGTTACCTCGCGATAGGTTAGAAGCATGTATAGCTATCACGACGAAGCCAAGCCTCCGGGCGTTATCTCTGCTTGGAAAGACGACGAGCAGTTTCCCCGGGTATAAGGAAGCCAGCCAGCTGAAGCTAAGGTAGCACCAGTAGCAATAACGTTCTAGTCACCGATAAATATGAGCTGCGATTAAATTCATTGGTCCCACGCGAGTCACCAAGAATTCAACGCCTCCGGGGCCTGTACTACTACGATCCATTGGAAGTCTAGTGATTATGGCCTCGTCGTCAACCTAAGGAGATATCTTTATATCAAGATGGTTTATGCAATTTCATTTTTCGTTATTTCCCAAGCAAAGCTACTCATAAAAGTGACTTCATTTTTTTTTTTCATTTGTCTAATAATTTGTCGGTATAAAAAAATTGTATGAAAAATTTCATGCGACTGACTATTTGTAACAGTGTTTTAATAATTTAAAAGAAACCCCAAGGGCTGAATATTTTTAAAAAATGTATGAGCTTCATTTAGTCTCAAATAATCTAACAATAAAAGAAATAAAATATTTTATATTGCTAAAAATTCTGTAACTCACGATTGTAGTCAAAATAAAAAATCCTACAATTATCCCCGAGATTTAACTGTTTGAATTTTTTGACTCACGTGCAGACATTTTTCTTCTAAATGTACTTTTCTGACTAAAGCGTTCTAAGCATTCTGGTAGAAAAAAAAAACTGAATTTTTTTTACCATCATAAAAGCTTCCTTTATGAAGAAGAAAAATGAAAAACATGTTTAAAGAATGTTCCGCTGTGCGTTATGACAATATATCCATGCTTTTGCGTATTTGTGCAATATCACAGCTGCATCTATGCAGAAAAAGCAGACACTTCATTGTAGGTGCCGACACAGCGCAATTGTAGGTGGGACAACGGTTGGTTCTCGTTACTGCGTATCCACGGTACGAAATATAGAATAATAACACGTTTCCTGTAGAGAAACGCTATAGACAGCTGTGTACCTGACGCATGTGTGATTTTTTTTTTCGTTGTTTAAACCAGAGGTGTCAAAGAGACGGCAACAAAATTGTGAAAAGCGTTAATTCGTCCGAACAATTTTCCAAACTCTACTATGCATGTACCGGACAAAAGCGGTTTGTAAAAATGTAAACGACATGATACAGAGTAAAAAAAAAAATATATATATATATATATATATTCCTCTGTAGAAAGAAAGTCGTATTAGTAAAATAAAAATGCATAAATTTTACGAATTTACAACAGATTTCCATTAAATTCAAAAGTGCCGGCAAAAGCTTTCGAACGTAAAACAGTAAACGTTAAACACGCATGCATTTATAAGTATATCAACTCTGTGCTTCGCATTTACGAATTCAACAAAGCTCAAAACTTTCATCGTAATAACCGCTCAAGTTCTTAGCCTTCCCCGCTATTAAAAACTTGCCGTAGCAGCTCCTTGATAGCGCGAATCACCGCTGAAAGGAAGAGTCAACGTAGCAGCCGGGAGACTCGGTAATAATAAATACATAAAGGAGGAGTCCAAGCCGATTAGCTTTACGTTCAAGTGCTAGAAGCGAAAGAGATTGAAGAAGGGATGAGAGAGAGAGAGAGAGAAAAAAAAGTTGGGTGGAAACAGTGAAAAGTCCTGGAACAGTGAGGACACCCAGCAAAGGAAGGCTAGAAAATTCTTGAAGTGACTGTTGAAAAATAAATCATGGATGGAAGTGCTGCTTGAAAACGGTTTCTTCCGCGAATATAATGGCGAGTAGCAGTGACCCTGTCTCTTTTCCGATGGTTGCTTCAGGAGAAGTTGCAGCGACGGATGGCGGCGAGAGAATAAGACAAAATCGAATGTACATTATATAGTAAGTTCGACGGGAGGCGCTGCGGGGAAGGAGGTCGAGGAAATGAAGAGAGAAAGAACAGATTCGGAGCGAGAAATAGACTTGAAGAAAACGTTGCAATGGAAACTTCGAGTCCTTTTCCCCAGCCCCGGCAACCTTCACCGGAGGCAGTATGAGGGATGAATAATTGGGGACGCTCGAGGTATTGACTTGGATGACCTACCGTCAGGTGGGGCAACCTTCCACTTCCTTGGACTTGTCATATACTGGCTGAATGGAAAACGGGCTTCAAATAGAAGCGGATCCAATGTTTCTCAAGCGACAAAAGGCAATCCCTAATGGTCCTGACCCAGATAGAATCAACGCCTTGTATTCTAGAATCGTTGAGACACCGCATGGAATCGTTTATCTGCAATATATTTTTCCCTTCACCGCAGACGACGACTAAGTTCTTCAGTTTGTTTCTGTATAGCGGACACGTTTGGAGAGTTGACGATGAAGATTCTGGAGAAAATCCAACATTTTTCGTTCGATGAATAGGAAGAAAAGTCACAAAATGATCAGGAACCGTGATTGCTTTCTACTATGCAACCACGATTTATTTTTGCCTGTTCCGATAGTGGGATTATTAAAGAATATAATTTAAGAAGCGGAAACCAAAGAGTAGCGCGTCTTATGTTTTTCAAGCGACGAAAGGTAATTCTTCCAAATGGTCCTGACCCACAAATAAAATCAGCAACTTATATTCCAGAATCATTGGGACACTGCATGGAAACGTTTATCTGCAGCATATTTTTCCCTTCACCACAGATGATTACGTTCATCCGTTTGTTCCTGCTTGAAAAGACATTTGAAGATAGTTGGCGGTGAAGATGCTCGAGAAAATCCGACATTTGTCGTCGGATGAATAGGGATAAAAGTAAAAAAGATGGTCAGGTTCTGTGATTGCATTCTACCTTCTGCTCTGCTTCCTATCATGCAACGATAGAGAAAGAGCTGTGATTGCGACTGTGACAACCAATCAAGCAAAGCTCGGATTGCGAGCGCTGTGCACAAGCGAAAAAGAATAAAATCATAAATGTACGAGAATCCGCTAGAACGGAATTTCGCTTGGTGTACAATCTAAGCATGTGTATAGTATAGTATAGTATAGTGTAGTATATTATATATATGTATATATCTATATATATATATATATATATATCTCGCGAGAATCCACGCGAGAGACGTCAGGCGAAACCGGTAGAAGCGTCGTACTCACTCGACGTAGTTATTCGGGCAGCAAATAAACCTGTCGGTCTCGAAACAATAAGAGTGTCCTCGGGGGCTGAGTATCTCTCGAGCAATTTCGCCGAGATGGCCGCTTAGAGGGTTGGTGAACGCGAGTCAGTACTCCCCCACCCCCCTCTCCTCCCCGTCAAGCCCCCTGCCCTTATCCTCATTCCCTTCAGCGGCGCAATATTTGTCAAGTCTATCCCGCGGACAAATTGAAATGACGGCTATGGGGATGAAGTTATCACGATCCTCCCACCACCGTTTGCACATACATGGTGGACCCTTTACTCGCTTTACAGTCAATCCTACCTTTTTAGTCGTCACTGATGCATGTGATACCAGAGACAACTCGGAAACTTTAACTCTGAAAGTTCCGAAAAACTGTTATGGCAGTTGCTTTTGCTGAAACCAACCAGACTTTGACATATTCAATGTAACCTGAATTATGGAAACGTCAAGGGGGTTGTTTTCATGGGGAATACCTTGAGACACTTTTTTGATGGAATTTTTATTTCCGGATGGAAATCGATAAACGATGCAACACTGTTGGCTTTTTTTTTGCTTAATCGCAGAGTGCGTTCATCTAAGAATATTTGCCTGTTGGTTTAATTTTATACCGAATAAAATGGACAGGACAATCAATCGCGGGCCAATTTAAAAAAATTCAAATTTCGAATCGAAATACCTGATAAATTTATCCACAAGTTTCATAATATCCAGGTAGAAAAAAAAAGACAAATCATTTCCCTATTGGAAAGATGTAAAAGTTGTCGGTGCGGGAAGAATAAGAAGAAATGATAACGTTTTCCAAGAGCGAACCGCAAAACTGAGTTTGCCGGATAAGCAACGAGAAAGTACGCGGAAACGTAATGCCTTTTCCCATTGTTATTCAGTCGTACTCATTGCGAAGCTAATGCTACCCCGGCCTTTTCCACCCCCAGTAGATAAGGAGTATTTTATATGCACGAGGGTCGGGCATAAGTCCGCAGGAGCGCAGCTACAGCGTTTTCGATTGTTTCGCTCTTGCTGGTTATATATCCGGAAATAAGCAGAGGATTATTTTTTTTACGAATATAATAGTAAGTATAGCTACGTAAGAGTAGCCTCTTTGCGAAGTCATCGCTAGAAAATATATCCTACAATTCAGATTACTAATTCTTGTATAATGGATTTTTTTTATATGCTGGATCCTCAGGAATAAATGGAGCTATATCGAGGTCAATAGTAAAATATGAATGTCATGCACTTTTTTTTTAGTTTATGAATCAATCCTGAGTACTGAATAGAATTTTAACTTCATCAAAGTGTAGAAAAACATTTTAGGAAATCACCTCCATTGGCAAAGAATCAAACGTATTTTTTTTTTACAAATTTTAAACAAATGATTATTGTCATATAAAGTACGGAACAGTTGTCGCGGTATTTCGTGTAAGAACCAAGTAAATCTAAAGAAAATATTAGTACACAAAAAAAAGTAAAAATAATTAACCATCGAACCTCAGGTCTCTAATATGTTGCTTCTTATGCCTTTCCTCGCCCACATCATTAATTATCTCGAAACACTCATTAATAATACTCAAACATTTACCAGCGTGACAGCGAGGTAGCGATATAAGTTAGGTGGCTCTTTGTCGAAAACTTGGGTGTTTCGTGAGACCCGACGAGAGATCCCTCGCTCCTAGCCGTTTCCCTCAAGGTGTGAAACTTTCAGCAAACACCATCCCTCTAAGGAAAACCCTTTCCTCAATGGCATCCAAGCGACCGAGCCCTTCGGCTTCCCTCCAGTTTCGCTTGGTCTATGGTAAGGTAAAGACGCTTCGATAAAATGACAAAGTTTTGCACTTTCACTCATAGCAGCAGCAGCAGCAGCATGAGATGAATGTTTCGAAGCGACGAGCATTCCCATTAGCGAGAGAAATGGCCACCCCTCATTCCTTTCATGCTATACAAGCCCTTCGACCCCCTCATATAACTATTATATCTCTATCTCTGTTACTGTATTCGGATTAACATGTGGCTATGTAATAAACCGTTTGATATTGTGGGTGTACGTAGATCAGAGGATTATGAGATGTAATGCCCACCAACATAGCAGCTGTCTCTACCGATAGATCTCAGCCTCTCCAACCCCTTCAGATTTCATCTCATTTTCCCCACTGTTGCATCGCTTAATGTGTAAGATTAGCCTCGAGTGCGCTGTTTCCCACGTATGTGGACTCACAGACGCCCCTTTTCATTGGCACAGTGGATTATGCTTTTCAAAAACATCAATATACCAGAGGAGAATTATTCCCGCAGTTATCTTTTCGAACATCACATATATTTTTTCGACACCCTGAGAAGGTTACGTCAAATACGAACAAAAAGATTCTCCTGTAACATTAGCGTTTTAAAAAATATATAGCTACGAAATTTTTAAGATAAATAAAACAAAAATGCCAAATAAATCACTTTGACAAAAATAGATTTAATTTGATTTATTAAAAATTTCGTAGGGATTAAATATTTGTCACACATTGCTGTTTTAGGAGAAGTCTCATTTTTTTTCTGTATTACAGATTTTCACGTGTTAGAGAAAGAAAAGCACCTAAATGTGTTTCAACTTTTTACGTCTGTTAAGCTTTTGAACTAGTCATTTTCTTTTCCTTCCTGCAAATAGGTATTTTAGGTAAGTGTAGTCGCGCAAATTCTCGAAGTAATAATCGCAGCACATCGCGTCAATTTAGAGGGAGACTCGAAACTTTACCTTCCACTAATAAGGCCTACTTAACTCACTACCGTTCTTATGCGTGGTTGAAGCATGTACGGTATTAGTGGACAGCAGATGTTGGTGAGATCCTAAGCTAAATTGTAGCCTTAGAATATGTCTCGTGCACCAACACCCTCAATTATCTACCATTAAGCCACATTCTTGCTGGTGTGAGTCAGAGAACACTTATACATGCGGGTATGTTCATAGATGAAGAACGACAATGTAGCTGGCGTGAGCTTAGGACATTTTCGTTCCTTCGGGTTTTCCAGAAGGACAAAGCCAAAATTAAGGGCCCGGTCATTTGAAGTCGTGTGTCAACTTTCTATATTCGTTGCCATATAGTTACTTTTGTAATATGGTGCAAAATGAAAGTTTTGCTACGAGGCACCCGTTCATGTCACACGTGATGGAAACACTTATCCGGCTTGTCGCGTTACTCCTGTATTCCAAAGCTCCAGACCTCCGAGTGACATTGTAATTGTCACTACACTGTCTGCGCAAATAGTAACTGGGTGTTCCCAAGCTGCTGTCTGTATATATCTCACACAGTGTACAGGGTATATAACGGTTGAGGGTGCGTGTAGAACATATAGAGTTCTCGGTTGCTTCCACCGTCGCGTGTCAGAGAGTAGAGCTATACATGGTTTGTCACATGAGATTGTATGGGCAACTCCAGTGTGCCCTCGCCGCTTATACTTGCGCTACACCTTCGCAAGGGCTCCTGGCTCTGAGTAGTTGAAGGTCCTAGACCTGCCATGGGTATCTATTGTCCTCTAATGGTTGGGTACCGCGGAGAAGATGGAAGTCGAAGTGGAACCGAGAAAGTGCTCTTGCTAAACCCACCCCCTACCCCATTCGGCTCCCTATTCCTCAGCGCATACACATGATATATTATATACGTATCCCTCGTGCCATAGTGAATTATTGACATACCGTAGAATTCTCGATCGATATATCGGGAGTGGAAGCGTACCAACGTTATTGCATCCAGTCGCGGGCGGAGAGACAAGCACAAGCTATGTGAAATGGAGACTCTTTGGTGCCACAATGCACTATTGGCTATTGAGTACAATTTTGCGAAAAATTAAGTGAAACGAAATGTCTTAGGAGCAATTTTCTATTAGTAAGTTGGAAGTCGAGTTGGAAATTAAATTGGAAGTTAATGACTAACAACATATTGAATTAAATTTGAACTGGTTTTGAAACGAACAAAGGAACATTTTTACCTTACACCTCAGAAATTGTAAATTTATATAACATGCAATGCAGCTATTTAATCTGCAGGTTAAAAAAAAATATATTATTATTTTGTAGTATTCATCGTATAGTAATGAAGAAGGCAACATTTTATTTAGTGATGAACGATTTTTGAGTTCTAAAAATCCACTCTAATTACTCCAATTTCCTTAATTATTTGCGTCCACAGAGCTATGTCAAAACTCCGGGCAAATCTTTTCCTGTAAATTATCTGAGCTGGCTCTCGTGACGTAATTTCACCCGTGTTTAGAGGGATTTACTCAGCAAGGGCGTGCGACGCAGAGAAAGGTTGGTGTTGGTTTGGCAGAGCACGTTTTATTTAAACTTTTCTCTCCCTCCGGTCCGTGCGTCTCCACCTCCATTCGTCTGGGGACTCTCTTGCTCGTGACAAATGTCTTGGCGTTAAGGTATAATAGGGGTCGTGAGAAAGCCCAGCCACTAGCCGTTGTTTTGCCGTAATTGAAGAGCAACTGTGCGGTTGCTGAATGAAATTAATTATTGTGGCGAAACCGCTACCTCTCCTCTGCATAGGGCTATACGTATGTATATACGCAGATACATATACATGTATATATATATATATAAGTATATATTTATCATGTGCGGTCTTTTATACTGCTTCCATAATGCATAACAGAATCAAACTGAATTTCAAGCTTTTCTATCGCCAAAGGTATCATTTACCTCCCTGTGCATAACGTTTATGGTTTCCCTCATTTAAATGTGATATCACAATGAAAATTCCAATTTGGAATGGGTAATGAAAATATCGTTGTACGCTGATAAAAGAGATTGGTTGACTCAAATAAATTCGACGGTCACACGGTTCCAAATAATTCTTCTGTCAGCATAATAACCATTTTACACACCGCAAATATATCCTGGTCTGCTGAACAAAATGATTAATTAAAAAAACCAATACGACTTTTTCAAATATTGTTTAGCCATATTTTTATTCGAGAAATAGATATTTTGTTAATTTTTAGCGTGGCAAATCTTTGACAGAGAGATTGTAATTTTTGTTGGTACAACAAAAGTACAGTGATATACCTTGAGATAAGAGACATCATGACATGTCTCAAGTTCTATAGGATAGAAAATCTAAACGATAAGTGCTGTCGATAAAGGATTGTTGCCGGGCAATTACCCAGGATGCAGTCTCCGCGAACGCGAAAGAGGGGGAGCAAAAGCGCGATCATCGAACGTCCACCGCGCGAGAGGTAAACTTTGTGGCCACGAATCGCTCGTAAACTCGTAGAGTCGTTAAAAGATAACCCGCATTCGCGTCGTGCTTAAAGAGACCGCGAGCTTGTGTTTGGACCGCACGGCGTTTCGTTTCGCCTTGGCGTTTTGCGATCGAGCAATGTTGATGGTGGTTGTGATCGTGTGGAGTATCCTGCTTGACCGGACGGTGCAGGCGACCTGAAGCTTTTGGAATTTACCGCGTCTAACAGCTGTTCACCCTTATATAAACCCGTGTTCACGACCGTTAATATGTCGTACAGAAACCTTGGCTTTACGTCACGCTA
Organism: Perithous albicinctus; assembly: GCA_964016905.1. Lineage (NCBI taxonomy): Eukaryota > Metazoa > Arthropoda > Insecta > Hymenoptera > Ichneumonidae > Perithous > Perithous albicinctus. The sequence continues at coordinate 17,830,662 of OZ024696.1, read as the reverse complement.
TTACCCTGTTCTTTCAGTCTGTACTTTAATCGATAATCATTTTGCGGCGTGCAAAATGTTCGTTGGGTTTTCCTGTTAAGAGGAGAGACGCAAATGAAATTCGTACGAAAAGTGATAGTACAAGGATCGTGATATTCCTTTTTAAAGTTAAGGCTAAAATAAAGAGCATGTTAAAATTAATTGAAATAAAGAGCGTCTTAATGTGGATGCCACAGACAAAATAATTGTTACAGCAGCCCAACATTTTGCTAAAATTAAATAAAACTGTGAGGTTGCTGAATCGAACAATTTTCTTTTTAAATTTAGAATGGTTGCTCCAAATTTCTTAGACACATAAGTGTTCTAATGCTGATTTGGTTGTTAAGAGAAATGCCGGACATGTTTGATGGATTTCAAATCATGTTTTAGAGGATTGAGACTAAATAAATGCTGAATTTTACGATATTTCACTCTCGTCTCCCCTTCAAAATGTATTACATACGTTCTCGATTGCATTTTGATTTAGCAATGATTTGAGAACTTTGAAACGAGAAAACAATCTGGACAAAAATGTCATTTAAGTTATCGAAAATAATAGTTTCACAAGTCATCAAATTTTCTATGGAATGACTTAAACAGCTTTTTTTTTTACAAATTTTCTAGTATCCTAATAAAAATTATAATCAAATGAAACTTCAGGTTTTGAACGAATGTGTAATACATTCTTAAGATAATCGTCAGTAGAAAAAGCGGATTTTTATCAGAGCCACTATTGGCCTCGTTCTTGGCAATTCAATATCAACGACTATCTTGTTAATTTCCGTTCACATACCAACTGAAAAAATATAGGTATGAACTTGCGAACAGATCTGTCCAATCTATAGATACATATATATATGTATATAGAGAGAGAGAGAGAGAGAGAGAGAGAGAGAGAGAGGGAGAGGACCTCAGCTGTGCCAGGTGTCCCGTTGGCGTTGGGAGTTTCGTACGTCCGGGCTTTTCCGGTAAACCGCAATTCTCGAAACGTCCGGTCGCCTGAACCCTCTCGACAACTGCCATTCCGTTATTCTCTCTCTCGAGTCGAAGCCCTTGTATAGCACATAGCAGCAGCACTTGCGCTATGGTCCTGGTACTGTTGCTGCTGGTTGCTCTTCGAGGTTGGAACACATCAGCGTCGGGGGTTAGACCATGAAAACTTTTTACTCCCATGGACCCTATCCAGTTCCTCCAATGTACTGCCAACGGCCAACTCCACTCGAATACGCAAAGTAGAGAAACGTGTGGACTAGTACGAGCTGTATATCATGGTTTGCGTACATATAGCAAAACATGATGCTATCCTTCACATTAATTTTCTCTGAAGGGGAGATCAAAAAACGTCACGGATTTCTTGTATTTTAACTATCTTGCTGTGTTCATTCCGAAGATTTATTCTAATTTTATTCGAAAAATGAGTAAACAAAGCTTGTACGTCTTCATGTTCGATTTATTTTTTATGTGAGAAAGTCAATTATCCGACACGTCACTTCGCAAAAAAAATAAGACCTGTGAAATCAATGCCCTATTACATTCGATAATAACCTGCCGATTGATTGAAGTAGCGAACTATTCGTAGCACGTAAACATATTTATCACACTGTTCAACAATTCTCGAAAAGAACATAAATTACAGTCATTCCACGAAATTGCACAATTTTCGTTCAAATTATCCGTAACTTTGTTCCAATAAATTGATGGAAAAAGCTAAATGAGTAACAAATGTATGCATGTTGACTACAAAAGTTTTAGCGATGTGTTAAAAAAAAAAGGCAAGTGTTTTCAGTGATGCAGATGTGCAGGCAATTAAAAATGTATTCCGTGAGTGGTGTATTTTTACAGTAGGGAGAAATCGGTGGAACTGTTGGGGAGATGTGATGCGACGGTGGTAACCCACCCGACGGTTCATCAGCCCTCGATTGTTTGGCCGGAAAAGTTAATTGAACTTTGATTTCACTCCGCAACTAGAATTTACTGTGTGCACCCCGCCCGAAGTACCAATTGATTTGCATTAGGTTTACGTTTCGCGGCGTGAGCCGAATCCCGAATAGTTGAAACTTTCCCTTTCTCCAGATGTTGGCTACACGAGAATCTGGCTGTGTATACAGATTCCCTGAATCACTCTCTGGCGTCCCATGAAAATCAATTTTGGAAGCATCGAAGAGGATTTCACTGCCCTGTCAATCAGTATTATTTTTGACTGATCACACATAATGTCCTCACCATCCATCAGTCGCTGATACTTCAAATAGAATTGGCATTGGAGATTAAACAGCGTAAAATGGACCATTCGCTGACAGACAATTCATCAATTATATCTATATCATCAAAGCATAGGTATTCATGCTATCGATTGGTTGACTCTAATGCGGTAGAAAATTTTTGAGTTCGTGATAGATTATCCGCCTCGCTTAGGGTGGAGTGTAAATAGGATATTTACGTTTCGTCAACAAGCATTCCAATCCGGATTCAGTACATAGTATACGATAATCGAATATTATATCATTACTTTGTAAAAAATATTAATTGAACAAACGAAAAATAGTTATTACAATTGTTTGTCCGCGTAAAAGTATTTTTCGTTTAAAGAAAAATAACTGTTAGCTCATTTTTAATGTTAAAACAAATATTCATTGATTGATTGTAAAAAATGGCAAATTTTGCATTTTTGAAATTCAAGTTATGTCTGAATTACACTTTAGAGGAACGAATAAGCGTGAAATCACAATACGCTGTGTACTGAGGAAATAAGATGAAAAAAACTTGTCAAGCTTTCGAATAAAAATTGTAGAGCTGTCGCGCAATAGCCTCTGTTGGGCATCAACTATAAAACAAAAGTATCGATCGAAGGGGTTTAAATACAGAGCACGAGCTAAAAGTGACGTTGGTGAATATACGGTCAGGTCTAATCGACGTCAACGGGACTTTGATTTATCGAAAAAAAAAAAAGAAAAAACAAAAAAACGTTGGCCCATATTCTGCGAGACTTTGTAATTTAACGGAATAGTTTATTTTTAACGATACCGAGCTTCTTGTTTAACCGGACACAACGATTTCGTTTCGTATATACATTCCAATCATCTCCAATTTCAGTTCACCAGGTCAAGGGGTAGTTTTTTTAGAAACTCGGTCATCATCGAAAGTTAGATATTTTTTAACATCCAATATTAAAGCAACTATTGAATTATTGATTTTCAAAACTTCTACTCTAACGTATTCAATTTTTACAAAAAATTTGGTGTAAAATTGGGTACGGAGAAATATTGATTTTAATTTTATTTAGTTCTCAAACACCGCATATACAAAAAAAATCGCCTAACTATACGAATATGATTGCGAAACCTTTGGAAAACTTGCGCTGATTTATACTCTGTACTCACATAATGTTTCGAATGTTGCCGAGAATGACATTTCACGTCGTCGTAAGCCTCGTAAAATAATACTCATATTGGAAAAGCTCGTGGCTTACGAGCGCGATGAATTATCGCTGATGTCGATGGTGCACCTGTATCTTGACCGTTTACAGCTTCGATGACATCGTCTAGTTCTCCGCATATATAGGAAGGCCTCGCTCAGTCCGGAGCTATGCTTCCTCTTTCCCTTCGCGACTTGTACTTACCTGAAACGAGAAGAAAAAAAAATGGCAAACGTTACGACCTTATAGTAAAAATTGCCGAGAACGTTACTTTACAAGATTACGTCGTAAGGACGCTCGTTTCCAGATCGTAATGAAAATTCCTACGCTCCGGTGCCACGGCCAACCGAGGAAATTCGTGGATCGTGAGCTCGCGCACCGAGGTTATAAGTGCGCGCCCGCGCACAGGACTTAACGACAATCGGGAAATTCCTGGCGAGCGTAACAGTTTTCTTTTTTTTTTTTTGTTAAACTAGACTTTTCACAGCAGCTTCTCTGTTTTATTATTTATCGAGCCTTATTAACAGCTCATCAATAATCCACCTCGAAAGCTCTTTGTATTTTATTTTCCTTTCGCAGTATTTTACTTGCATAAAGTAATCTTTTTTTTTTTTTTTGTAGGAATTGTAGATAAGGGTTGAAATTAAATCCTCAAAAAGCCTCAAGCGTATGCGACAAGAACTGCTGCGAAAGGATTTTTTTTTTCTTAGAAAGTCATGGATTTGCTTTCTTCCTTTTCGAATTTTTCAGAAAAAAATACACAAAATTAATTAAAATATACAAAAACTGTAACTGAAAGCGACCTAGAAAAAGTATTCAAGTTTGGTGAAAATTTTTTCACAAGGGCAGAAATATGGAAATTCACTATAGTCGCCCCTCAAACTGGTATATAAAATTACAATATAAATGTAATGTAAAATTAAGATGCGGAAAAAATAAAAAGCATTATAATTTTCCAACATGCTCGTGTATTAAAAGTTAAAAATATTAATTTATGAATAAAAACTTCCAGTACCGGTGAGTGGTAAATTTTCAAATATTTTTAAGAGTGATAAAGGAGGCTGTGTGGTAAACGCAAATAAAAGAATAAGGATGCAATGCGCATTTTTATACTTTACTTAACTAAACTCTCTATTGGTAATTAAAATTTTGTAAAACCATATCGAATTACCTACGCATAACTATTCTGACGTGGTTGAATTTTTATCGTGACGAGAACCTTTTATAATTCGCTCTACCACGGAATATAGATATCCCAAGCCTCACAGGATCGAGGCGCACCCTCTCTGACTGCGCAAGGGCTCGCAGTTGCACCCTACGCAAATACGAATTCATTGCCGCATTAAGCGAAACGTTGCCCGTAGGCGAGGAGCGTTCCTGGTCTGCCAAAGGAAGAACAGAGGGTGAAAACGGAGAAAAAACGAATAATAAAGGTAGCAAAACGAACGAAGAGTCCAAACCCGCGATGGAGATGTCTGCGTTGACTTTAGCTAATTTTTTATCGCCATCGTTTTCACGGGAACCGCGCCTGGCGCCCACTACGCGATGAGAGTGCAACGCGCGCTTCGTCCCGTTCCGCAGTCTCAACGTCTGGCAAAGGCGTTGAAATATAAAGCCCGGATCACTCTTTCACAGGCACTTTATACAACCCTGTGATTTCATCATCATGTTACGCGGTATTTTATCACTCACCTTTTTTTTTACGTTTAATTGCCTTGACAACACGCAAACTAATAAAGCTACCATTTTTACTGACCCGTAAAGACAGTCTTTACATTCTGGCCTATATTTTCTGGAAAGAATCTAAAGTAAACACTTCTTTTTTTTACTTCCTTATAAAGAGAAACTTTGTTTTTATGAAATTCTTTTTTCCCACATTTAAGTTTTTACGTTACAATAAAAGTTGCGAAGTAGCGATTTAAATGACTATTTTGCAAGTTTTATACATAAAACCTTATTCAAGATGATAATAATATTCATTTATATAACCACATGAGACAGTAGTATTTTATAAAATAAATTAGTTGATAAATATTGTAACTTTTATTTATAGCGTGTAATTTAATTTCGAGTTATTCTCTCTTTATTATATAACAACAATTTCATATATATTAAGCAATTGATTTTCACACAATTTGTCAGTCGAATTAAAACGCATTCCATTGCATAGCTATATTTTACGTTTTAATTTCAGTATTTATATTCAATAAAAACCAATAATCGTTAAGTTAATATTTACGAATTTTTATTTTATTTCATATTCGTTATGCGAAGAAGAACAAATTTAAAATCGTATTGCATTGGGAATCGTGTACAGATTTAACTGTCTTTTTATAGTGGCTGCAGGTCATTGTATTGACGCGATCGCAGGCAAATATTCACATTGGTAATTAGGTAGTGCAAAGAGAGAACTCTCGAAAAGAAATTGATCTTCTCTTGTGCTCTCTTCGCTTTGCCGCCTTGGTACGTTTACCGGCAAAAGATTCTTTTCAAGTATCGAGCAGGTGCTCTGTATATCTCTCCGGCTAGAGCTACTCGATAAATTTAAATACCAGATCTCGAGGGTTGATGAAAAATCGCGGAAACGACAAACAGCAGTCTATACGATCTGAAATTCAATAAGGCTTGGTGATTTTCATCCTTGAACGTTATAGCACTACTGCTACTACCATTTTATATTTGGGTCTCTGAGCCAAAGGGAATTTTCATGAGAAAATATAAATAAGGAAATATATTTTTTTTCTGTACTTTTCCGACGCTACATAATTTGACGTAATTTACATGGTAAAATTATGAACGACTCAACCAGATGCCACGACTTCAATACTATACCACTGAAAATTATCGTTGTCTTCGTGTCTAAGGGTTAACTTTTTTTTTACTTTCCGACGGTTGATTTTTTTTTTTTTCTATTGAATTTTATAGGCCTACCAACGAGATTTACTATTGGAAAAAATGTAAAAGAAAAAGTCTAGTGAACTCGAAAATTAATAAAAATTAAATATTAAATAAAAAAAAAACTTATAGAATAAGAATAATTTTCCCGATGCATCGCACAAGTTTAATCATACTGAAACTGGCCATTCTCGGACTTCAGCTTAAATTTCGGGGCGTTTATACGTATCTTATTCCCCGCAAGCTTGCTTTTCACAAGACCATTTGGCTGGACTCCCGAAACGCGTGGACGCGACTAACGCCAACCGGGTTCGAGGCACTTTGTCTCGACGGACTATCAACGGCAACAATCTTGTCACTAAAAGTACATCAATTCGTTTGCCGGTACAGAAGAAACGCAAGGACGTCAGTGAATTTGCTACCATCTCCACTCTGATTCCGCGGCTTTGGCTGAGAGTTCCATGAGATTTCCACGCTTACGTTTCCCCGTCCCGAGCTTCTCCAGAGAAACATTCAGCTTCCTCGCTGTTCTATATTTTCTCTGTAGCAAAAGTGCAGCATGAAAAAGAATCATCCGATTTTCCAAAGAACGCCGAGATTCTTAGAGACGCTTGTCTCCCGTTTGGCTTATACAAGGAAAAGACCGGACTTATATTTGTTTGTTCTGCTTCCTCGGAGAAATCTTTGCGGAATTTTTTTTTTTTTTTTTGTGAGAAATATTAAACTGACATTTTTTAAACTTGTTAACTGCTAAGCATCGCTCTCGTTAAAAAAAAGCTTTATCAATCAAAAGAGACGAAAAATAATGCCTTTGAAATACAGGAATATATGATTTTTTTCTTTTTAATATTAAGAAGACTAAGGAAATTCAAAATTTGAACTTTGGTTCTATGAATATTCTAATTGTGTGTAATATTTTAAGAATATTCTCCCGTTAATTAAAAAAATTAATAACTTTTTGTCAAACTGAACCAAATGTTTTTGCCCATTTAACTAAAAAAAAAAAGTGACATTTTTGTTTGCCAATATAGTTTTGTAATTTTTACCAAATTCATTTTACCACAAACAAACTGTATTTAATATTTTTGTAATATTAATAAATGAAAATGTATACAGTTGATAATTTCACAATAATAAATAAAACATTTACATTCAATCATGAAATAATGAAATGCAAGCCTAAATATAAAATTTCGTGCCTCAATAGACCTTTTAAATAAATATGTAGGGTGGATTTATGTAGAATTTCACTATTCATTAAACAAATTGAAATTTAAAAATTAGAACGATAACAGATGCTTTGAAAAATCGCTGTTCTATAACAAAAGTGAGATATCGTTCGAACTACGCTAAAATAACATTTTCGGTATTTTGTAATCTCTCAACATCCATGCCGATAGAATAGAAAAATATAGATTCATTCGTCGTTTTTCGTTTTATTTTATTGTGCCTGTTATCGATCCAAGTCTCAACAAAACGCCGTGAAACAATGAAAGTGTATTATCGTCATAAACGAAATACCCTGAAGCGAAGCAAAATTCGAAAAACAAAAGCCAGAGGAGAACCGACCGGCAGTTAAAAAAATCTATGTATATAACACGGGGTATACGATCACGCGGCAATGCCGGCTTCTATTTGTTAAATTGTTAAAGGCTCAAAACCGCTCACCAGACGCGAATACAGTGCGTAATTATGTTATAACCACGTGGTGCACCATTGTCTGTTCGTTACACCAACCAACGTTGAAAGAGCAAATTGCTTGCCTTTGATTCTGCACGCTCAACTGTTCACTCTATTGTCTCGGATGGGTATGGAATAACATTTTCATAACATGCTATACTAAATTCATCTCTTTTTCGGTCGCTTTTGTTTCTCTACATCCTGAAATATATATTTTTTTCAAATCATACAACAAGTTTTTCGTCGATAAAATTCCAATTTTTTTTCTTCGCAGAGAATATGTGACATATAAAAAAAAATTTATTCTCAAAAAAATGTTATTTGGTACGTAAACAGTTTCCGTTCATCATTCGATTTTTTGTGACTTTTTTAACAATGCGAAATCCTCAGTTTTTATCATTCTATCGCTGCATTTTTTTTTATTCTGCTACACACAAATGGTACATAATTTGTCATGTGTGTACTTCATTTCGAAATTAACACTTAATTTTTTTTACTTTGAAATCTTCTTAACAATAAAAACTCTTCGTTTTTATCATTCTATTACGACGATTTTTAATGTGTAACTATTCATTGTAGCTCGACACGCGGTCCTAATATTTTCCTGTTGTAGTTTTGTAAATATTGTTTTGAAGTTTTAAGGTACACCAGTTTCAGAATTTTCATATATGAATAAACTAGAGATGATAAATAGTACAACGGTCGAATCGGCAAATTCACCCGACGGTTATGTGAAAAACCAACTAGTACTACTGCATTCTGGCGTCTCTGGTTGACCCATATATCCGAACTAGCGGAGTTCTGTAGCCGCAATTGGATTCACCTGAGAATAAATGCAAGCCTCTCGGTCACAGTGTTCGGTGAGCTGAGAGCGCGACCGTGTCCTCGCATAACGCCCCACTGAAATCGAATCGCAAATCGTTCGATCCGATAAAAATGTAGGAAATGTATTGCGCTACTCTGGGATGAACGAGTGAGACAGAGACAGATAGAGGGAAAAAGAGAGAGGATGAGAAATGTGTATATACGCGAAGCGGGGAGACCGGGTATAGATGAGTTATAACGTCTCTCATTTCCCTCCACTCTGGAACATGCCCTCATGTTGAAATACAATATTGAAACGACCATCGACGTCGCGAACAAGTTCGGTTTTGGAAAGAAATAGATATCGGTTTTTAAACAAAAAGATATTTTTTTCTTGGTACCCTCTAGCTTCGTTTGTCTTTCTACTGACAATTATGGAAAAAAAATATTCAACGATAACAAAAAAAATTTTTTTAGACCTTTGGGCAACGACAATTTTTATCAATGCACTGTAAAAAAATATTTTATAAATAAGTAAAGAATTGGTTTATTAATTTAAAACAAAGTAACTTGTCGCTAATGACCATTCATTTAGATGTGAATTAAACCAAATATATTTATAAAAACTATAGTAATTTTCTCATTCATTGACTTTTTGTTTAAGTGACAATAATTTATTTTATTAAATATATATACAAACTTCTCGTGTCAATACTATTTTTCTTTAAAATAAAAAAAATAAATTATGAATGTGTGTCGAATAAAAGTTATCGTTAAACCAATTAGTTGTTAAAAAAATGTTATTTTCATTCGTACTCCGTAGATATTCGGTTAAAAAGTCACTGAATATCACTATTTTGTTTCGTGTCTATCATGTCGCCATCTGGACCAGGGTTGTTGTGAAAATGAAATTGTACTGTAGTGCAACCAAGTCAGTATATAGTATGGAAGAGTGCTAGAAGTATCATAGTATACAGTAAGCAATAGCAGCTAGTAGCACTATAAGGGTGGAATAAACTTTGCAGGAAGTCCGCGGCTGGTCCTGGAATTACGAGGTTGTTGACGAGAAGGTACAGAGACGAGCTAAAGCACGAAAGCTTTCGCCATACTCAACCCGCGCTTTCCTACACTACACTACATTTCGCTCGATACCGCGGGGGCTCTGAACTCAGTTGAGAAGCGAGAAACTACTGCTGCTCCGTTGCTTTAGCCGAAGCCACTTCTACGTACTGACTACTTGTACAGTTGCCGAGGTGGTTATTACCATCGTCGATTCGTGAGAGAAGAAGGGAAAAGATTTCACGTCGGGTTTTTCTGTCGACGAAAGCCGCCAGTGTCAGAGAGGCCAATAGCAGAGCACGCCAGATCGATGAAATTATACTTGAGATATATATTTATACATCTACATAATACGAAAGTACGATAAAATTTTCCAAGAGCTTGACGAAGAAGCCTTAGCACTCACTTCCAACCTTATCCACTTCGTCGTCACAAGTAAGACACAATCGCGCACCATTGTAGACGGAAAGTTGATAAATTCATAATTCAATATTGACTCACGCGGAGCTCCTGTCAAACCCCCCCCCCCCCCCCCCCCTTTCCCATCACAATGGAAAATCTTCCACCTGGTTTCTTTTGCCACTTCGATGACGGAAAACTCAGCTGAGTCTAACGCACTCACGAATCTACTGGAACTTTCAACAACGTTTGCCCAGCTTTTTAACAATTAAGTACGAAAACAATTGTTATTTTCAGAGACGCCCAGATGGTACTTTAGCTTTGGATCTTCGTGGTCTTCTTATGGTTATTCACTCTCGCGAGAAGCGGAAGTGTGAGGTGGGAGTAAAAGCTTTTACTATTTATTGCTTTCACATAGCTTTGCTTTGGCAAAACAATGTTTTTTTTTTTTTTCGAGGTTTTATTGTCAATGTCTTTGGAATGCACGAAATCGTGCAAAAGTCTCATTTGGAAGAAAATGTATCGGTGTTAAAAAATGCTGCACCTTGCACTTTGTTTCCTCATTATTTTTCACCTTTCACAAAATTAATCATCACCCTGAAAAATTCTACTTTGCAGACACGTTTTTATTTGAAGCAAGTTTTGTCGTTAAAATCAACTTCACCCTGCGTTAAATTTAATATCACTCGTGCTAAGATATCATAAAGTTTTTAACACATAAATTATTATCCATAATTGGGGTATCGAACTGCAATATAATATCGACAGATTTCAGTGCTATTTAAAAATCTTCGCTCTCGGAGATTACTTCAGGCAACTTTGTGCATACGAATAAATTTAGTGGATCGAAATGTCGAGGAAGTGGATAGCTAGCAAGGTCGATGTGCAACGGTGAGTGATACGTGAAAAAGTTTTGCGTCTCTACTCCGCGTGGCTCGCTCGCCGTTGCTCAACAATATAAAAGTGTCGCGAGCACTTATTTCGAGCGAGCGAATAGAATCATCTTCTCTTCTGGTGTGTGCCTCTCTCGACACGGGAGTCGCGTATACTCTAAGCCTGTGACGGTGTATAAGTTTGGCCGAAATTTTCTAACTGTGACTTACGGAGTTTTTCTCAAGAGAGATAGTAAGTTGGAGGGAACGCGAGAAAGGTAGTAGAAAAAGTTCGGAAAATTCATGCGAGGTTCTACCGAATACGGAAGCCCTAGCGGCGAGGAAGGCAGCCCGTGAGAGCTCTGCAAATAAAAGGGTTCGGCCTACATACCGCTGTGTACATACATAGCAAACTTGGGATGGGTTGGAAATCACCTAATAATATTTTTTTTCCAAACTTATAGAGCAATATCCGATCCGTTGCATATTTTAAATTTAGAATTCAAGTGGAAGTCAACCTTTTATTTATATATTATTTCATTCTGTTTCGATGCTAGGGTATTTATTGTAATAATTATTGTAATGATTATGCAGCTTTAGCAAGAAGTGAAACCGGAGAGGGGGGGGGGGATTTACACATTTATGGTTCTCATGGGCGAGGGCGTGTACTTACGCCCTTCTGATTCTGATAGAAGAGGTGGGTGGGATAGACAAACAAACAGACAGAAAAATTTCCAAACTATATATTAGATAATAATAATTATTTGTAACAAAAGTTTGTTAAATATGTAATTAAAAATCCCAGCAATTTCAACAGATTTAACAAGGTGGTGAAGCATTCTTGCCAAAACGTGAGGGTTGTTGGACCAATTCGTGTAACTAACAAGTGATATAGTTCTGTTGGAAATGTACAGTGCGCGGGTTCGCTCGACCTTCCCGATCAGAACGGGCCGCAACGCGACACGCGCGACGAATTAATCCCGCAGGGCTGCCTGTTTGATTTAAAATTATTGCCCCAGTTTATAGCGGGATTACGTCGGGACGACAAATTACTGTTGGGCGCTGGTGTATATATACGTATGGCTCATCAAGCGATCACTGGCAACAGTAGCGAAGTAGAGCGCAGCAACAGCTCCGGTAACATCAGCGAGATCCGCGTATACCCGGTGCTAAGCCAGGTAATTGTTTAACTTCGATATGCAGTATCAATATACCCGGAGCACAGGTATAGACACCAACGTGGTTATATGCATGTACGTATAACTATGCGTTTGAGGTGGTAGATTTCTCCGATTCTCGATATGTTCCGTAGACTCACGATTTTCCTCACTCTCGATGCCCCAGCCCACTTAATTTCGGTACGTTTATATTTACTTGCTCGATTATTTAACGCTTGCGACTCGTGTGTGTTAAATAAACATCGAATTTCCCGTATGCACTTCTGGATGGGAGAATATTTGTATTTCTCAGTTAGTCGAAAAGTATCGAAAGACAAGGCTGTATCACTGTTACAAATATTTACCGAAAGCTCTCATCGCTGGTAATGAAGACTTTTATTTATTATAACTGAGGTATTACATTTAATATACGAGTGAGATGCGAAATTGAAGTCGTTTGTTGTAAATATTTTGAAAATTCGAATATTTGGTATACGAGTTTTGTTATTTTACTACACGTGTTTATTTAATTTTATGTACCTGCTGATGCATAAAGCTTGCGGTCTAATATCAATTTTTGAACGGGAAAGTCTGGCATTATTCGCTAAAATTGAGATGATTTACAGTTTTTATTAGCAAATAATTTCATTATTTTTTTAATCTTCAGGATACAGGATATTTCAATAATGTCATGTGAAACTGTAAAGCTAATTGTGCGGCGTTTTCAAGAAAGAAAAATCGTTCGGATATGTCATAAAAATAATAAAAATTAATATAAACATGATTCGGAATGTATTTATTTTGTAATTATGTTGGACTGCTATTTAAGCCGTGTGTCGAAAAATAACAAAAACCGTTTTGAAAAATAACGCGTTTTAACAAAAATATATATACATATATTTTTTGTCCAAAATTTATGATAAAATATCTGAAAAATGTGATAAATATTAAATGAAATAAATGAATCCCAAAAGGTACCTTATTTTTACAGAGACGCGGAATAATTATGTAAATGAATAACAATTGGTAATTTTAAATGATAACTTCACCCGACTTTGGTAAAATATTCTTTTGATCCTATAATCCTTAAGGAGGAAACCAAAGTGGCTCTGATATTTAGCGAGAAAAGAGTTACTTATTCTCGGAAAGGGATGCTAAACTCCAATATCGATTAACCGAATGAAGTTGCGATGCACTCGAAGCTTTCGTAATTTCTCGAGGGCGTCTAAAATTTCTTCAAGCCACTATAGCCCGGATTCTGAGCGAGACCGGATTGCCAGGGTGGGTGTGTTTCGAGAGTAGAAAACAGCGAGTCGAGCTCTGAGAGGGGCACCAAACCCCCCCGCCCCCTATCCCGTTCGAGAAGACAAAGTTGACTGTAACGCTTTCAACCGTTTGATTGCATTACATTATTCAACCGGAGTTTGAACAGAAGTGAGCGCGCGACTCTGGAATCCTCGATATATACCGTGGAAACGCGGAACGAAAGTTTCTATGTACACCGGAGAGAGGAGAGCAATGCCACCAGGAACGATCATCCGGACTGCTAAATACGCATCGAACGACAGGATTATCATTGCTTTAGCATCTCCGAGCGGTGAACCCAACGCTTCATTGCGGGTTTAGCGGCACCAACACACAAACCGTCGACCATCGATATTCGACGAATGTATCCGTGCAGGTTCAACAGCGAGATTACCGGGATGATAGTCTTATCTTAACACAATGCGCAGTAACGTTGAAATCTCGGTCTGCTGCGTTGCAAATTATATATTCTCGAATCTGATTTTATGTTTTCTCTGCGTTATTTTTAAAATATATATATATATATGTGACAAGAACCTTCACCGGATTTATATATTTTGTATATTCGATCTGCGTAATAAAAATAGTATAATAAGCTAATAAGCTAGGGAATGAATATTTTTTTTAATACGAACTTTGTTTAATGACGTAATGAGATAATTAAAAAATATTTATTTGTCCATTTACTTTTTTCGAAATTCGCATAATTTGTACCAAATTAAAATTCTCATAGTAACAAAAATAATTCGTCATTATGAGATGCAAAACTGTATATTGTTAATAAAACAGAAATTATATTTTAGCACATAATTCAATTTTCATTGAATTTCTAAGATTCTTGCCTTAACTTATGTATGAGTGCAATCTTTCTCAGCTGTATATATCGAGGCAATAAAAGTCAAAGTGCACGTGACATGTGTTAATCGTCTCAGAATCTGAGAATTACATCGGTATTACGTTGAGTGAGTTACTACAAGGCATCACGAGCGTCTCCCGCAACGAACGTCACAACGTTTCCAACCGGACGGGTCCCTTCTGTGAATTTCGACGGGAAAGTTCGTAAGCGGCATCACCGTTCAACTCTGTACTACCCCGAGTTCAGAATTTCCATGGCTTTGGTATTATATTGCTGTACTATAGCAAGTACTACAATGCGTTACGTGAATTCCCATGGCAACCGTTTACCGAATAGTTCTCTATTACTCGTAGTACACCTCTGATTTCGTGTACTAGTATATAATCGATTAAATGGACCATAAATTCAGATTTAGTAATAATAGTTCACCAATTATATACCATTTAATCCTTTGAATCACGAGTTAATTATATATATAATAGGAAATGCATGTTTGAAACGATATAATTAACCATATTAAAAAGTAAATTGCTTCATTGTTTGCTTATTAGATATAAATATACCTTAATATATTTGTATTTAAGAACAAGTATTAAAATATAAGTTTATAGTAAAAAAAGAAAACAAAAATGTTGAACTGCTAATACTCAGTTGGCGAAGATATTTAAAAGTGGCACCGGATCACTTCCTCGCAAGTTTCTACGGGTCACAGGCGACTTTTACAACAAGAGAACGAGATTCAAGTGAGCGTAGAGGAAATGCTTGACTAAAACAAGGAAAAGAGAATGTAACAAGAGCTAGACTCGTGTAATCGTACAAAGAGGATAGCTGTAGAGGAATTGAATGAAAGAGCGAGTAAGTATGTAAGAGGCAGGACCAGGTCAATTGGATGTACAGATAATGCCATAAAGAGGATTGCACAGATGGCGTCATTCACTAGGAAACAGCCACCTTTCATTCTTCTTCCTCTGGCTGTCTCTCGGTTCACCTTGTTTGAGTCAACGTTCAGACGTTCAGCATGATCGCGTTTCATTTAACGGACTTTGTAGAATGAATTTAAAAGAAGTACAATTGAGCGTCGTGATAACAGAGCAAAGATTTTTTTATGGTTAAAACAAAATGTCGTATGAAATCTACAAAGATTAATAACTGAAAATCAACTATAAATTTAGAATCACCCCAGTGCGTTGACTTTCTGGTTGATCAGTCTAAGACAAGTTTGTTGATCAATGGAATACATTTGATATACCATCAGGCAGCTAAAATAAATGTCTGCACGGGTAGTACGAAAAATTATTCAAGCCCAATTAACGTTTTTACCAAATTTTATTTCGTTACCTAAAATCAATATAACTATATAAGAAGCCATTTAAGATTCTACACACTCATGTACCAAGTGTAACCGAGGTACAAGCATGTTCGTTCGATAATACGAAAGCTTAATGGGGCGATGAAGCTGGCCAACATCCTCGTAAAGTACGCCGTTATATTTGTTTACCGGTGGCATACACGAAGACTGAGAAAGAAAGTCGCTTTTATTCGGAGGCTGCTGCTGTTGGTATATGAGCTAAGCGGTTCGTTGCAAGCACAGGAATAATATCTACTTGCTGGCTGTTCATATGGGCCGCTCGGAGTATTGGTCGCAAGTGGGAAGGCGCTAGAATTGTCAGCGGGAAGCGAACAGCGGGACACCTTGCCTCGTGTGGTTGACTCGCGCGACGCTGCCGGTGAGTTCCTTATTATTTCTTATGTGTGTCTCTCTCGTTCTCTTTCCCTCTTCCGCTGTTCTTGTCCGGCCAACTAGCGCACAGGTAGTATAGTGTACGAGCTGCCGCCGCCGCATGCCGCCACTGCTTCTTGCGTGACTTCATTACGAAATGACGTGGCCCCAAAGAAAGTATATGAGACTCGCAGACGAATTTTTCTTCCGGCTCCGCTCTTTCTACCTCCTGTACACGCGACATGTTTGGAAAAGGGTATGCGTGCTGGCCACTAAATCTGTACACAAAACACCGGGGCTAGTTGTATCACTTATACCATTTGACACTTTTTTTTTCAACAGTTAGTTTAGTACATTGGGTGACATAATTTGCCAAGTTCTTTCGTAGTATATGTAATATAATATAAAATCTCTATGAATGAAATTGAGTAAATACGTTTAAACTCGATTTTTATTGTAGCCAACGAACCTTTTTAATGAAAGAAAAAATCATTTATTACGATTAGAAAAAAGTCTTATAATTTTAGATGCGTATAATAGTAGCTTCACTGAAAGTTGCGTACTAGGGATGTAAATGTTGCCGCTCAGGGCAAAAAGTCACTGGCGACAATCGACTTTTAAGCAGGCTTGATTTTACTTGTCTCTGACACAACTAACCCCGGTGTCCTCTACTGTGGCAGATGAGTGTATGCTTATATGTGTACATAGCAGAAACACCAGTGGCAAGGACAGTAGATGAGAATGGCAAGAAATTACTCTGGGCGAATGTAACATAGCGGGAACGCAAGGCCTCGGATCCCTGGGCTATACAGGTATATAGCTGTGAAGGTTTAGGGTATGCCCTCCGCTAAATCGTAATAAAGTGGCTGTCGCGTTACGATCGCACTTTACAACGAGCGAAGCAAACTCACACCGAATACACATCCTACTGCGTACGCATTAACTTGATTGGTCGATGCGCAGTGAACATACACACCAAATAGTCACTGTATATACACAGGAGACGTTTCTATCAACATTCCACGAGCGTATTCCAAGCATTTTAATAAATAAAAGAAAACAGCAAACCAG
The DNA here is from genome assembly GCA_964016905.1 of Perithous albicinctus. Taxonomy (NCBI): domain Eukaryota; kingdom Metazoa; phylum Arthropoda; class Insecta; order Hymenoptera; family Ichneumonidae; genus Perithous; species Perithous albicinctus. The sequence continues at coordinate 17,813,411 of OZ024696.1, read as the reverse complement.
AACGGATTTTGAGATTAATTGAATGGTACGTTAGGTGGGTATACGATTGCGGGCGAGCTGAGAATTAGAAGCTGAAAAAGTCAATGATTAATCGTGCAAATTTAATTTTATCGATTTACCCGAGGGAAAGACCATTACATCGTCCGTCGAACGAAAGTTGGACGGGAGGGGGAGGGGGACGTTTGCACGGTAGCAAGAAATGCCGCGTCCCGCTGCTGTTGCTCCTGCTACTGATGCCGAGTCTCTCAGACGAGCAGTCCTTCTTCGGTTCAGAGACTATCAATCTTCTTCGCCATCGAGATTCTCTGTTTTAGAGGTTTGCCCCGGGACTCGGCAAAAGAGGGTACAGGGTATATTAGGAGACTGTCCATTTCTTCGAAGAGAGCCGTCAGGGTCGTCGACCGTTTCTCCAAGTTCTATACAGTGAGTAATCAAAGCACTGAGTAGGAAAGACTTGAAAGGTTTGACCAATCGTAGATAAAATCATGGGGATAGTGTAATAAATTGGCTGTTGCAATGGAGTGAAATTGACATTTTTTTTTTCTAACACCACAGTTCTTTGCGGAATTATATAGAGCACCGTTAATCAATTTATCAATGGAGAGCGAGAAAGTGATATATTGATCAACATCCCATATACAAAGAGGAAGAATGAATATCGCCACCCTACCCGAAGCACACTAACATATGAGGTATTCCTGGCCAACTCAGTAAGTTGACTCCTTCCAATTTGCTTTATATTTTTTTATATTATACTACATGCTCGAAAAAACACTTTTATTTTATTTTTTTTTTTTAAACTTTATTTTCATGTGTTTTCATCATTTAATTTTTTTAAATAAAAAAAAAAATGTAATGTATTTAAAAATTTGAATTTTTTTTCCAAACATCCTGTATTAGATATTAAAAAATGTTGAGGTTTGACCTAAAGTTGGCAAACGTACGCGTCAATGTTTTTAAGCCATGTAAAAAAAAAGTCATTAAAAAGTGGGAACAAATAATACGAAATGTCAGTTCATGTTCGGTAGTTGCGTAAACATTTTATACATAACGCAAGATTATTTTCGATTTTTCCTGAATCTTTTTTCTATTGCGAATTGGAAGGGAATTGGTCCGGAATACCTCATGTGCTTCGATCAGACTATGCATTTAAAAAAATTTATGTTGAGCTTTTCCAAGGATAATTTTGAATACATCACAGGGGTATTTTCCCAACATGACGGTAATCCTTTTAACTTTATTAATCCATGGAAGCATAAAACCTTTTCACCGAAAAACGTCCGCCACTCCAAAAACAAAATTTAGAACACGCTTGAGTTTTCCCATTCCCAAGAAATACTATCAGGCATCGCAGGTAAAACAGATACATTCAAGTAGAATGTGCCGGAGGCCACGTCGTTACCACACATGATCATCATACGAACATTGAGACGGACCTCCCATGCGTGTAAAACCAGGCAACATCGTTCTAATATATTCTCATTAGCCGCTGTTTTAATTAGAGCGCTCATTAATGCCTGGCATGGCTGAAAGAGATGAAGAGAATGAGTGGAGTGGGATCGGACCAACAACAGCTAGCCGGCGGCTGGCCGCTCGTCCTATCGTACTCTTCAGCTCTCTGTCTTTCCCTTACACTGTGTCCTCTTCTTTTCCTACCCCGACGCTCGCCATAAGATATCGCCCCTGCTCCGATGTGCGCCTACGCCGAGACCAAGCGATCAGAATTAATATGCGCTTGGTCGGTGCGTTGTTATCTCTCAGCTCGTACCACCACTACTGAAACAGCAGGTCGCTGTCTGTATTACAGTATCCTATGGCATACTATACGTACCATATACTTCACCATGTACGCTTCATTTGTTTTAATACGCTTGCACATCGAGGAGGAGGATGAGATCCACGATGTATTATAAGCCGGCAATTAACATCGTCCTTTATGGTCGAGCGAGGGGTTATTCGTTTCATCGCTGTGACATTCGAGAATCCCTGGGGGGGCCTGACGATTTCCTTGCACATATATACCAGCCACTACCAAAAGACTATATATAATCGTGATTCCAAAGATACTACATGGATACATGATTTCATAGATTTCCTATGTACGAACCAGGTTTCTTCATCGACCTCCAATATTTTATCCACCCCACTGTATTTTTCTCCGTCATCTTTCTCTCAGAGCACTCCGGTACTTGATGCAGGCGAATATTTTATGCAAACTCGATGCCGTGTTTGCCTCTTCTCCTGCCACAAGCAACCCACGTTCCGCAAAAACCATCTCTATCTCTCACGATGCCAATTTATCGGTATTTTTTCTTCCTTCAAAATATAAAAGGGCTATCGCCTCGAGGCAATTGCAGCTGAAGCGTGCTCAACTCTCTTCCTTCCCCGCCAGCCATCGAGATCCGGGCGTGCTTTGCGATGAAAATAGCGGATATGCAAATTTATGGAACGCTTCCGATGACGGTTTTGGAACTACAACGAAACAAGTTGAAAGGGGTAGTCAACGGGATTCAACGTTACACAATCACCTCAACTGATGCATCCCCTTTTGCGGTTGTTGAACTGGGAATCGTCACCCTTCGGCTTCTCTAAATCCAGTCCCTTTGAACAACGCCGCGCGACCAATCGTCATTCATCATCATCAGGCTCCCAGTTTCCCGGAGATAGCCCATAGGGAAGCTTGTAGCATTGACCTCGGATCACCTGTCCTCGTGTGTACATGGAGGGACTCTCCTGGTCCTCACAGAGTTAAATCACCCGCGACGCAGCAGTGTGTCCTGCGGACCCCTGCACACCCGACGTGGGAGTGTGAGTCGAAGCCATCGAAGTTCTATTGGTGTCGCGTGTATACGTACACCCACGGATGTCCAGTATGCCTGCATCCAGCACTTGCCTCTATCCTGGAGTCAGCGTCCAAGCCAACGTCGCCTAACACTACACCGAGTGAGGAATAGTGGCCAACTTGCCAGCCATGGCCAGCAGGGGCCGGGGGGGGGGGGGGTCTCGCTGCTTTTGATTTAGCGGAATGTGCCGCTGGCACTGACGACTCGACTCCTATTAAACCCATCGCTGCCGCTTTCCATCGCACACCGTCACCGACAACCGAGGCCTAACACACTATCAAGATTGCGTCGCATCACCCTTTCCCTTTAATTTCCTCATATCCTTTGCCAGACTAAGCTCTCTGTCACCAACGGAAAATCCTTAATCAATTATCGTAAGCCCTGTAAGCCGGCTGGTTTTTCTGCCAGTGGTTTCTGAACTCTCCAGCATAATCAATCAATGATGTATAGTGGACCAATGATAAAGTGCGTTAGTGGAGAAATCTCTATTTTCTTTCGGATCAAATCAACGCTGTATTCAATTTCCCATGAAAGTTCGGCGGTAGTTTTCGGATGTTAGCCCAGGATTCTTGGTACAAGGTTCAATTAGTAAGGATTGGAGACCCGAAAAGGGTGCGGTACTACGGCGGTCTGCTTATGGGTATATGGATGCGCCCACCGGAAACGGCCAGCCGAGCTCTCTATCTCTATATTCCAGTTCTCGTTTGTTCAGTCTGCGCTCTTCCGAAGAACTTCCTCGACTGGATAACAAACAGCGAAAAGTGGTGAATTGTTGAAGGGAATGAACGGGAGCGACGCGATCCCACGTTGGTAGTGGAACACACAGGACGCCGCGAAGAAGAGCCTCGGCAATTCCCATTCAAATTAATGCAAACGGCCTCGTGTGCCGCATCCCCGAACGAAAAGGGATTCCGCCCATATTTTTTACTCTCTTCACTCGCTGGGCCTTGGCATGCAATGATGAACATTTACGCTGGGTTCCCTGAGAGTTTCTGGGATCACCGGGATAACGACGATGACTACGAGCTTCTTCGAGATGTCTACCGCGTGTTCACTGTTGTGTACTCGTTCACATCCGTCCGATTTTATGCTGCTACTATATATTCACCCGGGAATGGCAAATAAAGACAGCCACACATTATTTCGAATGCGAGTAATGCAAATATACATTTTTATCATTTCAAATTTGAAGCACGTCTCTTTCTCCCATATGATTTTAGGTTAGGTTTTTTTGTTTGTGTCCTGGTAAAATATCGAGCCATCGATACTTAAATTCTGTAAAAATTGTTGTGTGTCTACTTCATGATTTTACTTTCCATTATGCAAAACACTCGGATAGCGAGTGTTCCGGCGGGGAATACTGCTTACGATCAACGATTTTTCCATTAACGTGATGTACGCGAGTTCAAATAATGGCAAGGTCCATCTCGAAAAAAAATGTAGCATTCGAATCGTAGTATACGTATGGTTGTAGTATAATACTCTGCCTAAACGTAGTACCGAGTTTGGTACACCAGCACTATGCAATACGGTGGAGGGAGTGAGTCTGTATGTCAGTTAAATCGGAGTGACTCGGCACAATGGACTGATGGTGGCGTATTGCTGCTGCTGCTCCTGCTGGCGGTGTTAGTTTTTTCCGCTTCTCCTTCTCTTCCGCCTTTCTTCATTTCGGCGGTATGCCCAAAAGCTCGCATAATACTCTGTTTCTCTTTCCGTGTTTGCCAACCGCAGATATACCTTTCCTCGGTCTATTTATAAAGGGGTATGTGATAGGGTTGGCTGCGGACTTTAAAGCCAGAGATCTGCAAATGTGAATCGAAGGGGAGGATAAAATTTGTGTCTGAGAGCACCGAAAATTACTGTACACGAGCTACTTTATATTTCATTCGTTTGTCCTCAAATATCTTTGTATACATTATTCGGGTGGCTGTATGCACAAAGCTCTTTGAGTAATTAATGAAAAATAACACCGCATTTTTATTCATACATCAGTATTTCTATTACGTTAAAATTCACTCATCATCAAATACGGAAAGAAAACTTGTGTATTTACTCTACACACGAGAGCTTAATGTATTTCGAAATGAAATTCTACAATTAATCAAACATTGAAATATACCCTGGTAGATAAACCTTTCAAGTATAAGCTATTATATTTACGTTTGCATTAATACAGATTCAACTAACATAAAAAAAAAACAAAACGAGTTTAGTAATTCATTTTTAATTTTATGTAGATTCAAAAAAAGTTAATATGTAATTAATGAAATTTAAAAACCCGTGGAAGATAATAATTTCTTTAATTGTCAAACACACTGTTCGCATCCGCAAAATGGTAAACACTAAATGCTGGTCCCATCGTGAAATTACTAAAAGACATTAATCGTAGGGTCCTCCCCTTGTATCCTGGCACCGAGGAAGAAAACGGAAAAGTGTGAATTGTTAACGTATATTCATATATAAATGATAAAAAAAATTAGCGACGCATAACGTGCGAGGCTCGTTTGCGTGACCGCTAATTTCCCTAATTTCGTTAATAAATTTCGTTAGAAAGCAGGATCTCTCGGAGAACCGCCTCATACCGCCCTCTTCGTTCACGGTTTGCGGAAACTTTCTCGCGCGGATTATAAAGGAATTAACTCGATGGAATAGCTGAGCCATCCGGACCTCTCTGGCGTCCGGACCACCGACCGCTTTGTTTCGCGTATGTGCTGCGGTATAGCATACTTACAGTGAAATACATATATATATATGTATAGCAAAGCAGCAGAGGAATAAAGTGAGGGGAAGCCAGATGCTCGTATAGAAATAGCCGGTGCAGGACGGTGCGAGAAAGTAATAGAAACTGGAAAGGTGGAGTGAGTGAGTTACAGAAAGAGCCAGAGAAATACCATACACAGGACAACAGTTGTCGTCATATATAACTATAGTCACAAAAGCTGCGCGAGCGAAAGAGTTGCACATTACCCGAAGCAAAGCTAAACTCGCCCGCTGGCCAGCCGCAGCTTTTGTGAAAAAAAAAGAGAGAAAAAAAAAGAAGTAACCAATAATTTCTCGCCCAGCGCTTTTTGGATGAGAGCTGGTCTCACCGACGTGCATTTGTGTCTCCTCTACGCATATTTTTCCTTTTCTTTTTGTCGTTTTTTCTTGCGTCCATGAATAACATTTGGAATCATGCGCAGACAGCGTACAATGCTCGGTCAGTTAATGTGTGTACATATTTCCTAGGAAATTTCAGAAAACCAGGCGCACGGCCGACAGTGGAAAACATATGGCGCGCGAAACCGCAGTGACTATACTTGCTTTAGTGTTCATGTTGGTCTGATGATAATTGGTGCTTTGTACTAGCTGGTGGAGAAACTACATAGGCCAGCAAATTTGAAAATTCCTGAAAAGCTGTAACACTTATGGTATAACTACATTCATCTATAGTAAACGAGGCGGCTGAACGAAACAGGTTTTTACTACTAGCGGAGGTAGCAAACTTCGACGCTATTATGCTTCTTGAAGAATGCATTCGTTCGAAAATTTCAGCGACGCATAAGTTCACTTAATAATTTTATTACCAAGTACCTCAGACTTCTCTCCTAAATGCGATTTTTTAATGTTCTCGCAATTTCTGAAGAGTCTGACATTAAATTATTTTTTTTACTAAAACAAAGCCTCATCTATGAGGGAACATAATCCAAAACGTCAGGAATTTTGGTGCCCGCTGAAATCTTTTCCAGCATTCGCGTGAAACTGGGGGGGGGGGGGGTTCATTCGAACACTTGGCTAGATCGTGCTCGACTCTTCTTGTTTCGGTACCTACCTGTCCAATTTGGCAAAGTTCGGCGCGTCTACGGTGGCTTCGACCTCGACTCCCACCCGGGTGAAGGCAAAGGCAGCAGCAGTGAGAAAATCGGGCAAGCGTGAAGGAAACTGCGGCACTAACTGTGCGGTACGTATACCCCTTCGGCACCGTTGCAGCCCCTTTAACCCCCGGCCCCGCACTCCTTCAGCTCAGCACTAGCAGCAGGAGCAGAACCGGGCGAAGGCAAGTTTCGAATTTCTCCGGGCGTGGCCTACTTCATCCCGGCATTGTAATCTCGATGCAAACCCATCGAGACAACGAGAGCTCCGAGCTTGAGCTCAACTGCGCGACCCGTGGAAGAACGAACAGAGAAGAACTAAGAGCGAAATGGGAAAACCAGGAAGAGATGTAGGTGGAGCTATCCCGAACGCGTGCGGCTCTTACTCGAAGTGAGCAGGGAAGGGAACGCCGTAACTACCGAGTGAATAAGGAATTAACCGCGGACTAATTAACGAAAGCTTTCGTTATATCCTTTCTAGAATAACTATAGTTTTTACTGTATATATAGCCAGTATTTATGTACGATCTGAATTAATTTTATTATGGTTTTAGCGTTCGTGGTCTCGTATCTTCAATGCAACTGGCGCACACATTAACAGTTCTCGCAACTGCTGGAAATGCTAAGATTGAATTCTAACTACTGCAACTGGACCTATTCCTATAACTGCGTACAGCATTCTAAATGAGGCTGCAGTAGTAATTTAGTCGCTGTGACTATATGTACAAAAAGTCTGCCTAAGGTAATCGTATTTACTATAATTATTTGCTGAAAGTCCGAATTGCCAGCACGCATCACTCCATTTTACTTAACTTATAAAAGATTTATCATATTAAGCGAAAAATCGAGAGAATATTTATTTTCATGGTAAAAAATGGTTTATAAAGTTTTAGGTATCCTTGTATTCTTTTGCTAAGACGCCTAAAGTGATCCCAGCTTAATGCGTTTACTCCTGTAAGAAGTTGTTGGATTGTTCGATTTCCAGGAAAAGCGATATATCTACCGAAAACCAGGAAAAGCGTTATTTCATTCAACGATCCCGTGGCAATTCGCGAATTCGACTGTACACTAGCAGCAAAGGTCCAAGTGAGGGACGCGTCGCCAAAGCTTTTAACAACGCGCGTCACTGCATCCTGCTTGCGTTTAACACTTCCAGTGACTCAAAGTGAGTGTTGCAAAAGGAACAATGAGCATCAACGAACTCGACACGTAGAAGCGTTAGCCCGAATTTAACTGTCATTATTGTGATCCAAGTAGGCCGGCAGTTCCAGCTGCACATTCACAGTCCCCCAGAGCTCGAACTGATCTATAAGCTTCGTGAGTTGGTAGTGCGACCGGTAACGGAAAGGGGCTCGTTGCAATGCGTGTGGGAGAAGTGATCAAAGGCCGTCATCGAGAACAAGCGCGTTGCCACACGTCACAACCAGGTAACTGAAGGGCCACCAGTATAGCTTTGGGTCGAACACACCACTGACTGGCCCAACATAGAAACCCGGTGTATCCAGAATCTCGTGTCCAAAGTACATTAATTCGCGAATCGACACCGTTGTTTCGATCGCCGGCCCGCAATGAGCTTTTGACAAAACTACGTGTTCGTATGTACCGTATTATGGATTAATCGCACTATTTTATAGTAGGGATTTGTGCTCGCGTAACGTTGGTTGAGCTTTCATATGGAATTTAGTATCGAGTGCAGTATACATTGCCAATATGGTGGGACAACTGGATTGATTTCAACGACTGTTGACTATACGTATTACCGTCCGTTCTACAAATTAATCCAACTAATCAACTGTTTTATGGATGAGCCTTTACCGCACTAAATAGCTCGTGCAACGCATTACGGTATTATTTCAGTGACTTGATGAATTAACTTGAAAGTTGATGTATTACGCAAAAAAAAATAAGAAGGCAGTTTGAAAAACTCTCCTATTTTTATCCGGGTTTCTTTTTCGGACAATTTATGACATTTCAATTTCATTAAAAGGTTCATAAATTCTGACTAATATCGAAACAATCAACTGCAATACACAATTTCTTAGCTAAACATTTTTTATTATCCAACTGGTTTATGTTATTAAACTCCGCGTTACAGTGAGCTAAATATGAGCGTCCTATTCGACACGGTGCTTATGGGACTAGAGAACCCGTAGGTTACTACATCCGCCTGCATATATCGTGGAATGACGGGCGGGATTACGGCTATCTCACGATCCCCATTGTTCTCGAATCTGAGGAGGAAGGGGGACCACGGAACTGCAAGGGTGACCCCTTCTGTTGCAGCAATCGCAGTAACCACAACTCTCCGACAGATCTAGGATCGAAGTGTTCGCTCATCTCCAGGAACGTAGGTGAAGTGCGAACGACTGAACATGTACGATTCAGGTGAACATTACTTCCTAAACGACTTTGTTCCACAGCTTGATTGTAAGATACTGGCAGTATATGCACTAAACAGTCTGTATATATGTATATTTATCTGTTTTAGAGTAGACCTAACCGTACACAACGCCGTTGAAATTCGTTCGCTTATTCTGCGTGGTATATTGGGAGGACGTTGTTACAACCCCGTTTCACAGCCTCCTCGGCACCACAAGCATCGCGTAGCGAACCCGGCAGCGCACGGCGTTGTCTCTTCACTACCGCGGGCCGTACAGAAACTCGGCAAGTCGTTTATTATGATTGTCGGCCGATACGGTTATAACTGTAATTAAGTTCTCGTCCGTTCAACGTGGCTTCGCAAATTCGTATGTGGTTATGTGTGGTAGTGTGTGGTATGCTCCGCTGAAAGTGTACGTGTAGGCGGCGGTGGTGCTACATGGAGAGTATCGAGCCGCCGAGGGTTAATAGCGTTTACCGTTTTACTGCGCCATCTCTTTGTCTCTGTTGCACTCATTGAGCGTTCAAACTGGAAACACATCACGTCTATACCTATGTGCATATACACTGGACATCCCTTGTGCTTTCTCATCCCTTTCCCTCATCCCACATTGCGCACTTTACGCAGAGAACTCTGCATTCCCTTCTGACATAGCCTGTCGTATCGACGCTGCTGCCGTTGGTGGGTTCTGAAGTAGACTCCACCACACCATAACAACTAAACGATCCAACAATCCATTTCTCCGATGCTTTCGAGTCGTCCCGAACAAAGCACTTGGTGCACACCATGCGTATAACTCTTGCAATGCCACGTAGAATTTATAAAGGCATCCAAGTAATGCTGAGGGGCTTCGATTCGTTTGGTCCTTTTCAAGACATCTCCACTGTTTTCAAGAAGACTTTAAGAGCAAAGGTCTAGCTGGAGTAGATAATAGGAAAAGTTATTTTCCTCTCCTCGTCTTTTGCTTTCCTTATCCTGCTCCTTTCCCCTCTTTAGTCTTCAACGTCTTCATAGTTCCTTCGTGTCGTTCTCATCGAGCTCTCGCTCGCGAGTCGAGCTTTCGCCAAGACATACCAACGAAGGAGAAAGTTCTTACGTTGTCCTCGCGGAAGCTCTTGAGGTATTTTCAATATCTGACCGTGGCCTTCGCATTTTCGGAATCTATCGTCTGTGTGTGCTCTACCACGACGACGACTATGAGAGACTACATGAGCAGTCTGGATCCCCACACATTTCGCTGTCTACGTGGCAAATGATGCTGACCGTGGTGTACGCGCATTCTTTCGTTGCCTTCGAATGGATGAAAGCGAGTGAATGAGAATGCTCCGCATCTGGGATATACTCGAATTATCAGATGTTTGCCTTTTTGATGGCGAAATCGTATGAAGGTTTTCTGAATAAAGCATCGGTATAATCGCAAGTGCGATTATGCACATGAACAGAGTTCGACCACATATGTACAACCGCATAATACAGTCCCTTTTGATTCAGGTATTTCTACATGGTATCCTAAAGCATAAAACCAGCATGCACGCATATTCAGCACGGATTCGCTTCGGGGTTCTATCGTGCTACTGAAATATCCTCAATGTACCGGAACATATAGCAACGGATAATACTACTCTAGCCTTGTTTCGGGCGTCGCTGGTGCTATACTATACCGCCAGTCGATTTGCGGTCTTCAATGTATCGCACACTTTACCGCGCTTCATTAGCAGCACTGCCACCAATCTCACAAAGGGCTATATGTTCGGGAAATCTCTCGGTGCTCAATACCATTCCTGTTGCTGGTCTTGCTCTGAAACTGCCCTTCCATCTACATAGAGGCTTCACGTTTTGCGTATGTTCGGAGCTTGGCAATGCTTTAGTCAACAACCAACACCCCGTTGAGACGCTCGTAGGGAGCTTGCCCTGAGCTTCGATAATCGCTCTATCCCTTTCTATCTATAACTCGACCCTCTGTGCCATTTCGCTAACGCAACCGGGAATCCGTACGTCAATCGTATTATGCCATTATCAAACTCATCAGACGCCAGACGTTTCAAAGCACAATCCCCAAAGGTTCGTTATGCGTTAAAGCTGATACAGATGGCAATAATGGTTACGGCTCTCTGTTTTCAGGTTGAAACGGACTTCAAAATATCATTGATGGGACTAATGATGCAACCAGTCCTTCTACGTGAGATCAGAGTAATGGTGACCGATTCTCTTCTACGTTCAGCTTCTGTTGTGAAAAATATACACAATTTGTAAAGCACGGTGTATGCAGTTTTTTTCATAGATGACGCTGCAAGCACCAATACCCTAAGATTTTAGATAAAGGACTATACAATTATAAAGAAAGTCATTGGCAAAGGATTGATCTACAAAAGCAGATTGGTCAAATACCATTGAGAATGGTTCTTTTTGGTAAGAGATATGTCTGGCATGCTTCCAATATCTTGTCACAGAAATGTCGAATCGCTACGTACAATGGTGTGGGAGGCAGGAAGTTTGGTTTTTGAATTTTGATATCACATTTTAATGTTATCGTACCTCGAATAAATAGACACAAAAATTGTTGTGAGACAGACAGACAAGTGTAAGGACTCTCTCAATTATATACATATAGGGAACAGACACAGCCTAGTAATTCGCTGCAGGATTCATTTTCTTGTAATAAGAAATAACCAGGCTTATAGAACGTGAATGATCTATTCATAGAAATTACTATTACGACAGAAGCCTCCCTAAAATAGTCTTTACGCGATATTATTCAGTCTAATGAGGCGGAAGCCTGGATTTTAGTGATTGAAATTCATCCTTCGAAACGTAAACCCCTCCCATTCGATGTGTATTCATACAGATCCTTCACTTGCATAAAATTATATCTCCAGCAGGAGATAGACACTACGGTGGCTAGCTAAATTGGTGTTTTAATCGAGATAAGCGGTCTATGGAAAACGTAGTATAACACGGTGAGGGAATGAGAGATCCGCAACTGCCGCAGACCGCCGGTTCACGAATAAACATAAATCCATGTCGTATTATACGCGCCCGACAGTTCAGCAATAATTAGTAATTGTAATAGGTGATTCGGGCGATTTGCGTAGCGCAACAGAGAGCGAGACCTGGGGCAAGAGAGAGCGAGAGAGAGCATAGAACCCGCCTGATTACTTACCATTAATATTGCATTTGCGAATTAATGAACGACAAAGCCTATACGCCACGACCGCGCCATTGTAATGCGACCCTCTATCAGCGGTACTCGTCCTCTTCCGTACTGTGTGTGTCTCTCGTCGTCGCGTACTTCCAATTGACGTGTTTAAAATCGATTGCATGCATGGGTACTCGACGTATGGGAACTACGCGTAATTCCGATGACTAAATATGCGACCGCAGCCGCTATGCTTGAAAATCGTTCGACTGCTATAGGTACACTCGAATGAAATGAATACTCCCGCACCCTTAATACGTAGACATACATTATTAAGTTGGTTGCTTTTATCCGTACTTACAGGGTTTGCTAATGTCAAAATTGGGAAAATTAAGCTTTGAATATCCGCCCGGTGAATTTAGTGCTGGCGGGCTTTGTATGATAGACCGATCCTCACGGAATCTTTGCAGCGTTTGTAAAAATTAAACAAAAATTATTTCTGCAAATGTAATTAAAGTAGTTAATTTTTTTTTATTCTTCATCGTCGAGACTTGAACAATTTCTGTAGATTTTGAGACGTGGATACAAAAAGTCGGTGTTGAGATTTTAGGAGGTATGCAGGTTAAAGAATACTCCCGGTAAATCACGAGGAGGAGAAAGAGATACAGACACACCACAAACATACGGGATATTCTTGGGCACACGAAAACGAGACCCCGTTAAGATAACGCTCGGCAAGTTCTCGTGCGAGACGTTGGAGTGGTATTATAGCCACAGACTGCCCCTACCGAGCTATCTTTATTTCCCTGTGCACACAACACGTTTTCAGTTATGGGGTGTCCGTGAAGTCAAGAATAATTCAAGATCAGCGTAATACGTGACAAAATCAGAGGGCATTGATCATTCGTATTGTATTTAAAAAAAAAAAATTTACGTAAAATTCAATACAAACTATTTAAAATATATAGAAATCAGATGCCTGGACGAATTTAAAAAAATAGAATATAATTTACTTGGAAAAAATGGTATCACCCACTACATGCTGACTCACCGCTGTATCAATGTTCCACATATCGGAAGGAAACACATTACCGGAAAGAGAGACACGACTCTGCAATTACAAGACGATGTCGCCGACCTTATCGAATATATTTACGCATCGATTACCACTCGGGGTTTACTTCTTTCAACATTGAACTCACACGAGGCTATACTAGTGTAGATATGCACTCTATGTAACCTCGACAGAAACTGCGCAACGAACTGCAGAACTTTCCCACAAGAAGTGACCCGGAACTTAGTTCTTTTCGAACATGCAGATATCATCCTTTCAAACGTACTTCATCCTCTTTTGAATATATATACTATATATATATGTACGGAGAAATATATTCCTCAAGCTCCGGTTACGATCAAATCAACTTCCGGAACGAAAATATAACTGGGTCGGTCGACTCACGGCCTCGGAATCTGCGATACATATTTCTTTATTCTCGAATATATCTCAATGCATAAATGAATGCATATCACGAGTATTTAAAAAATTGTAACTCATGTAGGTGACTCGTTCAGAACTTACGAGAGCTTTCTGACGGCTGTATTTTCAATCATTCCCCATAAGTATGCAAAATTAAATTTTTCATGATTCGATGATATTGTATCCCTGCCAATATTCAGCAATGACACAAAATAATACAAAATAGTAGCTTTTACTAACTCGTTATTTACATTGAGATTTAAAATGTTGATTTTAGGGGACATAATTTCTAAACATCATTTTTGAATGTTTAAAATGTGAAAAAAAAAATTTCACCATAATAAAGCATCCTTTATGAGGAAGGGAAATGAGGTCAGTTTCTGGTAGTTCCAAAAAGTTCGCCTGTCGGAAATATCATCAAGGTTGTAACGGTCGACTATACGAGTTCGAATAACGTTCCGAATGTCTGAAAAGCTGAGCAACTTTACGAGCTTAGGGTGGCTGGGATTCGCAGCGCGCAAGCAAACATCAGCATAGAGTGAATTAACGAGAGGAAACGGGGTACTGCTAGTACATTCTGTCATAGTAGAGTTCTCACAGTAACCCTGCAAGCGTCTCTATTACGACGAGTGTGGCTACTACAGGGTACAGGCACATTGGGTGCATTGCACTAGTGTACATACTGTGCATAGAGTATTGCAGCTGTACGTCTGGTTCAAACGACGCTAGTATGCATCTCGTGCAACACTCTCTCTCTTTCATGCTCTCGTGACGTGTACCACCTACATATGAACAGCACAAAAGGACTAACAACGAGGTACGTCATGGCTGCACAATACCCCAGCACACACCAGCTATGAAATGCATACATGCACCGCAATACCAGCAGATACGGTATATTCAAGGATTTCGTGTGCGGGCAGTCGCTTTTGGTATCAAAAAAACCCTCTGTAAAATCTAAATATCTGCGGTTTCATTTTTTTTCTTTCTTTACAATTCAAACAATATTCGATTAATAAAGGAGACTCGGTGAACGAAAAAAAAAAAAAAAAGAATATTGAGAGAGTGATGGAAGCTCGGGGCATATTGCACAAAAAATGTATAAAATTAAACAAACGTGTATGATCTAGGTTTTTCTTTTTGTGCAAACATTTGTATAACAAGCTATGTATAATTCATAACGTTTTACGCAAATATTCGCACTGAAAATGATTTTTTTCATAATAAATTGCAATCGAATTCGGTTTTTGCTTTCGACTGTGGATGAAATTCATTTGTGAAAAAGCATTCTAAGAACGACGAATTGCTGATGTAATTCAGGTTTCTAAAAATATATTATATACTAAGATAAATAAATTGAAGAATACTCTGAATTCATATAAATATATGTATATATTTCTTTTTTTTTTCACTATAAACCAACCTTGAATTTTAAATCGACAGCTTCGAGCACATATCGCATGAACGTAGGTAGAAGGACTTTGTATACTCACCTGGAAAAAGATAAAAAGAAACAACAATTAGATTATCGGTGTAACAAATGGATTAAATTTAATTAAGAAATTAATTTTTGTCATCAAAGCATAAGGATCGCGGTGCAACCGTCTTTGAAGTCACGCAGAGCAAAGGAGGCCGGGTATAATAGTGCGAGAGATCAACGCAGAAAACGGGATTAAGAAAGAAGAGAAACGATTGCTTTTCGCGCTGCGAAGCGAGGTAAAATTCATCCGAGCGAGAGAAATGGAGATAAAGACGGGAGCGCGCGAGCGGCTAGAAAAGAAAAGACATTGTCTTTTCCACCAGCAATTTGAAACGAGACCAGACTCCGTAAAAATTCCTGACCTCTGTGTGTTATTTCTTCTTTTTTTGCTCTTTTACAGTCGACGAGGCGCAGAGTCATTCTCCTTTCGTCTTTTATTTCAGACGAAAGACTTTCCCGCTCCACGCTTTTACACTTCGTTTTTTTTTCACTCAACACCAACCTAGCCTGCTCATAACCTTCCTCGAACAATTGTTTCGTACTCTGAAAATACGTAAGACAAATGTCATGATTGCTCATTAATTCATTTCGATCATTCATAATATTACAATTTTTTAATTTCCAGCAGATAAAAATTTCTGGACCCGAAAGTGGTACTTTTAAAATAAAAAGAAATAAAATATAATTTTTGTATTAGAGTCTATGGACATTGGTGAAACATCATTATTTTGGAGAGTGTTTGAACGAGAATCGTTTTTATACAATCTACATTATCACATTTTACTATACGAATATCAAATTTTGCATGCAAAATTAATAAAGTTACTTTTTGTTCCACATGAAAGGGAGACTCTCGAGTATGAATAATGGAACGCCAACCAGATACATTTACGGATTCTCTTCGTGTGCGTATATACATAAAACGTGTGATTGCTAAAAATACGTTATATTCTGCATTTTACTCACACATGGAACGCAGTTAGTGCCATGCCATACTCATAGTTACGAGTGTGAGAGCCAATCAAAAGTATTCTAATTCGAGAACCTTATGTATGGCTTTGTTAGCCTGATTACGAATACTACTTCCCGTTTTTGTGTACCAACTATGTGACAATTAACACTGAAATAATGCATATCTAAGCAATTTTTGTAAAAAAGAAAAATCAGTTTCTTAACAGTTTTCCTAAATGTTCCTCAAAATTTGTTATCGAAATTGGAATAAAATATTGTTGTCTCTCGGAAATAAACCTTTAAGTATTCTTTAAACCAGTGAGATTTCCAGTTTACATTATTAATGCAGCAATAAATAAATGAAGATTCCGATTCGATTTCACAATAGATTCTCCATAATTATAGATGCTGGAAAAACCAGTGAGGCGCGCTGATCGAAAAATCGTATCCTCGAGTTGAAACGAGGGCGATGCGTACGTGAGGGACCAAATAACGCTCGAGCAGGTATAGCGTGTGTACCTGATAGTTGGCCTGGAAAAGTGAAGCCTGCAGTTTGTCATGCAAACTACACGTGTCCCGAATTAATTTGAGGTCGTTGGCCGGTTCCACCCTGATACCCAGCAATGAAACTTCGGGGGGCTTGCGCGTACATAGTAGACAAAAAACTAGAGAGAGAGAGAGAGAGAGAAAATCAGTCGTTAGTCGTCGAGGGCAAAACGTATATTCTATATAATGAACGAGAAGAGTCGTGTAAGGGTTGCTAGAGCTGCAGAGCTTTCGCGCGGTCATATAGAGAGAAAGCAAGACCAAATTAGTCGAAAGTACGAGCGGGAGCTCAGTGACGTACCATGAGAAAGGGTTGAAGCATGAAAGGGAGGGTAAAGTTAGCTATATGTATAACTTGGCAGATCGTAGGAAACGCGAATGAGAAAGGGTTGAAAGGGCATGAACCATATCGCCGGTAGCTATGGGTGCGAAAGTCGCGGTTTCCAAACTTCGACAACCACCCCGCCGTCGACGTTGAGACTCGTGATTAGCGCAATGCCGGGTCGTCCAACGATTTCAGTGTGAAAGCGCGTTTCCCCAAGCCCCTCTGCCCATTCAGCGGCCTTTGAAGGTACCACACTCGCCACGACCTTTCAATATTACAACGCGAGATTGCACCAATGCTGAGAGGTTATGATCGCAATGGCCATGCAGTGAGTAGTTGGTCATCGCGTATTACACTGGCTCGAAATGCTCGCACCGCACACCGCAGTCTGCCAAACCACCAGTAGTGCTTGTAATCGCGAGTGTGGTTATTAGTCGGCACATTCTTCGTTTGGAGTTTACAGTATGACACCACTAGCGCTTGGGAAACTCGAGGACGAATTAACGATTGTTTGCTGGCGGTAGTATGATTGAAATCCGAGCTTTGATGATTTGATTTGATTCAAACATCAAGAGCCAATACGTGTTTTAGTTATGGAATAATTTAGGTTTGTTTAGGTTTGTTTAGGAGATTAAGAGCACACATTTGTCATTTGATGAGATGGGCAGTGAGACATTATCATATAAATGTTGCGTAAACTTTTGTTCACAGCTGATTTCGCTGCTAGAATTTGATTGGTCGTTTGTTTATAATTTGAGAATTGCATGTGTTCTGTAAACGCAAAATAATCAGCGGTTTTATCCGTTTATGCAAAACCAAGACTGTAACTATATCGATATCGTCATTTCAGTTCCATCTGGAATCGCTACCTAAAATGTCACCTAAAAGACAATCGTAACAAAACCGTATTTTCGCATGGTCTTTCTCTATCGTTTTATTTCACCTCTTATCTTTGTTCGCTTTGGAAGAGGATTTCACGTTCCGGTTGGTGATGCGAAGGAGTAGGAGGAATTATGGGAGGTCCATGGTTCGCCTACGTGCTTGGGAAGGTCGAACATGCCTCGTAAAATAATTTCTTTCACACTCTCGTGGTCGGTGCGATGTCGTTTCGTCTTTCAAAAAAACATTAGGATGAAGAAGGTGAAAAAAAAGAACGTTTTTGAACAGAACTTCACATTCGCACTTACATCAAAGTATCCTTAATGTCCTGGTTGAAGAGTTGAAAGGAGCTCTCTACTTCGTATTGCACCTTGAATCGTCGTACCTGTCCTGGAGAAAACGACTCGCACCTCTTTACCAGGCTCTTTTCCACTCGTCGTGTCGCTTCGCGCTCTGTTCCGTCTCTCGTATTTCCAGTTTATTGGTTCTAGAGCTCTCTGCGTCCTCTCTGCTAGCGACTATGGCGGTGGTTGTGTTAGTGAACCGGGAATCTACAGCGGAGTGACCAGCAACGGAATAACGACCTCCTCCTACTCGTGCGGAAAGTGTTGGGTCCTTAAGAGGATTGTGAGTCGAGCGATCGTATCACACACACACACAGACTGGGTATACAACTTTGTCGAAAACTTCAAACGTCTTTTAGCAGCTCACTCGAGCTACTTTGAAAGGAGGTTCGCGTGATACACTGGATGCACGATGAATCGTAATTTACTGACTTCTTCATTAACCCGTTCGCGATCGTGAAGTTTTGAGACTTTACAGATACTTGGCACATACCCTAAAACATACCTCGAAATGAAGAAGAAACTTCATGCTTCGCTATCTCTGCTTCAACATTTTGAAAGCTTTTCAAATAGGGTCAAAAGCAGAATAACGTTTACATAACGGTAAAAAGTCACTTCAAACATACTTCAAAAGAAGTTCTTGATGTGTCTTCAGATTTCTGTATACACGACTACACACGATCTCGAGACTATATTAATATTTGATGTGCCAAACGCGTCCAGCAACAACCACGGAATGCCGAGATGCTATTGAAGCACTCAATACTCAAAGTTTTGTATAATATATGAAGGACTATATATATGCTAAAGAGCAGGAACTTCCTCGATGAGTTCACCGGAAATTAATATCGAAATTGCATGATGTCATTGAAGTGTCTCCATTGACCTATGCATTGATGCTTCCTTGGAATTTGCTGACATCAATATAATACGTAATATAGTTTACGACGAAATCATAAACTTTACAGTGGGTTTCAGTATAAAGTTCAAACATTCTTGTCAGTTAGAGTAGCTAGAGTTGGATGAACTATTTTGTAATTCTCCTCAAACTTACAATCACAATGAAGCTATTGCGAGATTGTCTTTGATCATATGACAAGGCTCTTTATACATATATTGAGACTTTTATTCAACGACTAGTAGGGTCAACGATTTAAATGGTGACATAAAAATAAAAAGTTGCACTTCAAGTCAGTCATCAATTATGTTGACCCAATCTTGCTAATATAACTGGAGAAGGTTTACACAAAAAATGTAATACATCCTCTTGCTACACAAGCATATTGCAAGGCCGAGAGGAATGCACAATAAATAATTTTCTCTAAATACATACACCGCGGGCTGCTTTGAAGTCAGTCGCGTGTTCAGATCGTACCTTGTAATTCATATAAGCGTTGGAAAATTCTAAATCCTGCAACATGGTATGCGCTGAGCAGTCTGAAGGGGCGGATCGTGCGAAGCTCAGCTAAAACACAGGTATAATGCATACTATGGTGAATGTCCTGCGGTCTCTGGTCTTTCGCCCTGGACTCTGCTCCCTTCGGACGACCACGACGACCCCCTCCCTCAACCGTATTCCCGATATTTTCTCCACATTTCCTTTTATATATATTCCATATTACTGCTAGCTGGTCGTAGTACTGCCGCTGCAGTTCCAAGTAGTAGACCCGCTGCTCTCAGTGGTACCTAGATATCTTTCGAGCTTCTCTCATATTGGTTTTACAATTTTTACGACATTTTTACGTTTCATTACAACGACTGGCCTCCTTGCCCGATGGTACGGCAAAGCAGACTGAATTTTCCAACTGCGAAATCGACTCGGCTCTACTGCCCTCTTTTTACCGTTACGTATTTCCGCACGTATGCATTATTTCAAATTTCTTCATATTGTACAGATATTCAGATGATTCGTTGGAAAATAATTATTTCATAAAATATGCGAAAATCTATAGATTCATTAACATTTTATTCTGGTCTTATTATAAGCATAAATTGTAATAAACGTCAAGTAAAAGTCGCTTTCGATTTTTTCATTTCTTATAATGCTGCGCGGTATAATAATAATTAACTGTGGAAATGCCATTTATAAAAATATGTATAGAAGGCAAGAAAGGAAAAGGGATGCTATTCATCCACCTTCCCAGATTTGCTTTGACATCACGAGGGCTTATATTATACTTATATCTTATCAATAAAATATTTCCCTTCAAAGACTAGAATCAGCCTCATCTAATGGATTCTCAAAAAAAGAAGACTGCGTCTTCGTTCATAAGATTTTCAGTAATAAAAAGATGGAACCTACACGCATCGGATGAACGTCAAACAGTATTTTTTCATAAGCTCTAATATACTGTAAGACTCTCTGTGGGAGGCATCGAAGCAATATATTAATGGTATTCGAGCGATGTCGAGTTTAGCGCCAAGGTTCCCTTTGAGACATAAAGCTTCACTGAGCGTTGAGGGTCTCCTGCTCAAATAGCGGTTAATCAAGTTCGTGCTCTGTACGCGATCGATGAAAGGGAAGACGTAGTACAAAGAGCAGCCTCGTACATTATTAGCAGCAACTGAGAATATACTGTAGCCCTACCTCCGAAATAGCCAATACCTGCACGTTCTTTTATATTTAACATAAAATACAATATTCATTAATACGTGGCCATTCGCATGAAAAAGATCCACTTACTTTTTAGTTTTCTGAGATATTCGGTTTTCTCGGGGGATAGTCAAATTTTACCATTTTTTATTTTTTGTTACTAAAGAAAATTTTATAATTTATATTACGTCGAACGCAAATCAAGAGTCGCTAAGGCCGCTGATTTCGATTCTGAAGTTAAAATTTAAAAATGAAGAAGTTAATGCTCAGGGGCTTTGCAACAAGGTGAACTTTTTTTTTCATGTGGGCGCTCACCTTTTATTCAACGAGTTTTTTTTGTACAAATTACGTAAAAAAAAAATGATTTATCAAAAATCGGATTTGCTAACCCTCAGCTTCATTGAACGCCCTTAAATTATGCAAAGGGACACGTTAAAAGTTGTTTTCTTTTTTACTTCAACTGATGGGAAGAGAAGAGTTGCGGCACAAGTTTCTCGCAACACGGGGTCTTCGACAAGAGTCCTTTTGCACTGGTTGTGCTCGCTGCGCCGAGAAATCCGCACGGTTCTGCCGATCGACTTTAATTACTGATCGACCGCGAGTGCGACTGACGTCCCTGTCGTAAATTAAGGGTGATTACGGTGCGAATGCGAGTGGCCGAGTAATTGTTGGGCCTGCTTGGGGCCCCGTTCGGTTCTCCCTTCGACTGGTCCCACTCGACCAGCCCCTCCCACTCTCGTCCCGCTATGCTCCACCCCGTTTCTTTGCCTCGGTTCGATACGTTAGTTTCGTGACCGCCCGGATATCGAAATACGTGCGTGCCTGCACCGCGAGTGCACTCTCCCAAACCCCGCTTTCGAACTGTCTTGCTCACCATGCGTGCATGCACGCGTTCGTTCGTATTCGCGATCGGATTACAAGAATCTAGATAACAGGAGCTCGGCGCTCTCTCGTCGGTCTGCACCAATCCTACTCGCGCCGACTTACAGAATGTACACCTCAACATTGGGTTGGTACCGTCGTAGCTACTTTCGTGTTATTTAACTTTCGTACAACGTTGCCTCCATCGGTGTGTCCTAAATTATTCCACGTGCCCGATCTCATTTTGATACATCTGATGTCAACCACCTGATCTGTGGCGTATGAAGAGTATTTGAAGTAATAACAATAATGAAATATTGAAAAATCAATAAAGGATGAATCCTTATACCTTCATATATATTAATAGCTGCATTGGAAATCCTTGAGGGTACATCGTTGACGATGCAAAAGAAAAATTAAGAACCTGTAAAAAAATAATAAGATGCATGGCATGTCTGCAAGGCCGGGGCGTTGTTCAATGTCCGAGAGAAAAGCACACATCAGTATGCGTCCCGCACCATCGGCCCATCATAATTAGCATTTAATTAATTGGACTAATGTGCGAAACACGTTCGTATTTACGGGGCGGTGCTTGTTAAGAAAAGATCTGAGTCTGATGCCGTACATTCGACCATCGTGACTGTCTCCCTCTGTCGTCTCACGTCGATATATCTACACCACCCGTCGGGCAACCGGAACGTTCGCCGATTGCCAGAATCCAAATTTGCCGATTGATCGATTTACGATACGCCCAACCGGGCGAGAGGTAACGAAATAAAGGTAAATAAAATTAAGTTCGCGAGACGAAACATCTCTTGGTTAAGGAGGCGAGGATCCAGTTCTTTATTCCTCGATTGAATTTCGTGGGTTAGGAATGAGAATGGGGGTTCATCGACACGCCGCATCGATGGACGTCGATGCAGGTTTATTTATTGGGTGACTATTAGGAATCGAACTTCTTTTTCGTTTAACTTCTTTTTTTTTTAGGCCTTCATAAGAGAGAATTCGGTCCTAATGTCCTCCAAAGAAAGTTTGGTCGCATATTACATTGAAGCTTGAAATCGGACTCATTCGTAAACTACCGATATTTAGCTATCTCTACTAACTGTATTGTACAAAAGAACATGGTTCTATATAATATTGTTAGTAATCTGTTTAGTGATACATTAAGAAAGAAAATCACCCGAACAGAAATTAAATCAGGTTTGAATTACGTTGACATCAGGCTTTGTCGAAATTTATATTAGACCCTGATCAGAGTACCGTATCTTGCACAGGTCCCAAAAGTATCCATAATAAGTGTCAAAAACAAATGCCATCGTAATCGTACGCGCGTAAGTTAGCCGTCTCAAAAAGACCGATCAAAATATTAACACGTCCACATGACGTAAGTCGTTGTCCTCAACTGGTCTCGTCCGGAGCTTCTCGCAAGTTACAAAACACACAAGTCGCGCATACTTCTCTGATTCTGCATCGGGATATCTCGTTTGCTCCATCTTGAGTGGTTCATACGATCTCCTTCTCGACACTGAACACCCGGACGAAACGACATACCCGACGCTTCATCGAGATCTTTATCGGAAGTCCTCTCGTCGTCCGCGATCGACACCTGCACACACTTTGCTCCAGTCTCCTCTCTCTCCTGGGCCGATGTCTCTTTGGTTGAAAATAAAAACCGATGAAGACAATTAAAAAAAAAAAAAAAAGAAATGAAATGAGAGAAATAAGTTGCTGACCGCGAGGAGATCGCCTGAAAGGGAATGGGCTCCGAACACACACGCAACATACCTTACCTCTCGATCGCAAACGACGACCACGACGACGACGACGAGACGACGGGGTCGATCGTTCGACAACCGCGCGATAGAGAACAAAATAAAAAGAGAAGGAAGCGATAATGATAGAGCAACAAAAAAAAAAAAAGAAGTTGAACGAGGTAGAGATCCTGAGCTAGAGGAGGGACCCCAAGTCGTGGTAGTGGTGCTGATGGCTGCTTGAAACTGGACGATGCTCTTGAAAACAGCGAGGAGAATGCAGTGATGCGATCCGCCACCATGTGTGAATGAACCTACTCCTTTCTTTATATACTGTGGATACTTGATTGAGCAGTTACTTCTTGGCTTTCCGAGGAAGCTCGAAGGCACGAAACGCGGATTATGGAGAGATATAAGATACGAATTTTTATCCTAGGACTAACAATGACGGATTTTTTTTGCAACTTGTCATAAAAGCCTTGCCACATAATGTCATTGATGTTGTCAACATATGTAATTGTGATTGAAGATATTTGTTTATTGAAAGCAATTTATGTTTCATTCATTTATTAATTCTACCGGACAATGTGGACACTTTTTGCATTCGCCACGAAATTCCATATAGATATAAATGATATCATTTTATTGGTGATGTGTTAGCATAATTTGATCTGGATTTATTCAATGTACTGAAAATGTAATCAGCGGTTGACGGCTTTATTCGCGAAACTACAGCCCGTATGATAAATGAACGACTCGTCGAATATCGGCGAGTTGGTGTCACGTGGGCATTAGTTTTATGAGAAGCAGAAGTAGAAGCTAGTTCAGTGTACACGTTGATGCTGTACGTTCCTCTTGGTGTCTTGTTGCGTGTCGAGTAGTTTCACTACGCCGAGCCTATATAGCCAAGAGCAGGAGCAGTTAATAGTTGAATACAGAGCCCAAGACGTTGCTCGCCACTTCGCCCCTCTCCCTCGCCCTTGCTGCAGTATATAAGCACGTTGCTGAGTGCAAACCTGTTTGTCCTTAGACCCTAGCGTCTCTGGTACGGGTGCGGGAGCGGAAGATGGGACTGTGCGATCAAGCAGTGAGAACAGCATCAAGCTAACTCTCAGCTTACGTTTCAGTGAGTCATTGAAAATCAGTACATACTCTTCGTCCCAAAATTCTGATGATATTTCTATTACAATTTAACAATACTGCAGTTTATTAATCTCTATCACGATTGTGATCACAACTTTTACAAACTTTCTTATCACTTTGAAAGTTTTGTGATTCTCTTCCAAGATTTTTCTCGTGAATACATCTTAAGTGTTTTAAAAATACTCTTGGCTCCTTGAGATTATGACTGTTTCCACTGCATCGATCATTCACTTCGTCCCATCACAAAAGAATTATGTCCATTATGGGACGGACAGACTTTTACTTTTACTTTTCTCCTCGTTTCATCGCGTTATTTCTTTTTTTTTCTTTCTTCGCTTCTTTAATTCTCTTTCACTCTTCATCTGGTCCTTTTCCTGGCGCGATGTGCTCTCGGGTTCACTCTTCTTTTTTTTTTTCTTTCCTTTTTTGGTCTCCCTCTTAGCCGGAGCACGGTAGCCGGCCTCTGATAGGCGAGACGGGACCCTTTGTCTCTCTGGCAAAGTTGCACGCTTTAACGGCCAACTTTTCCCCCGTAAACCTGGATATTAATCAGCGGGCGAGTGAGAGACCGAGCGAGAACGTTACAGTGCGAGATGTGTAAGTACGGGTGGCAAGAGACGCGCGCGGGAGAACGCGTCTTCGATCGAGCGAGTGTCGCGCCCGGAAACTTGGCGTGGCAAAATTATACGATCTCGTTCGTCGTTCTTCCCACTCAGTCCCTCTCTCTCTCTCCCTGTCTCTCTCGTACTTTATTCAGGCATCGAACGCCCGTGCGTCTTGCTAAACGGAAGCGAGGTGCGAGGATTAAGTAGTTCAGGAAAGCAATTTAGCACTTGGAATCGCATATCGATTCTACTCTCAAGCGACGACCTTGCCCGCATTTCCTTCCGACCATTCCGTTAGAGTTGGTTGCTGATTATTCTGATTGATTACCGAATTAAGAGTAAACGATAATTCGTCGACGCGGCTATATATTGAAAAATGTATTAAACCCACGGCTTCCTTTTGCTAGAATGACTTTAACGCCAATAGGGAGGAGTCCTTGATCGGAATTAAGGCGATCAAGTTACCTAAAGAAGCGAATATGAAGATATTTTCGATTAAAGATTCTATAGCTTTTAAAAAACTTAAGCATTAAAAGCTGTAGGTGGTGCACCAAAATGCTGTCTTATTCCGTTCGTGAGAATGATTCTGGTCCAGGTCTATGAAAACTAGAATAGGAATAAAGATTTTTTAAAGTATCTACGTTTTTATATCTTAGGTGATTACACCTCTTAGGGACTTAATAAAGGGGACATCCTATCGGCGAAACATAATTTTTTTGTATTTCTGTACAAGCTAAAAGCTGCCATTCAAGATGCACCAAGCCGTTGAAGTCCTCACAAGTTTCCCAGCGATCTTTACTTCACATTTTTAACCGCATGACTTTCCTTGATCGCCTAGAACTAACGTCGGTATTGCAGGGATAAGAAGTTGACGTGACAAGCCAAGCAATATAAGCAAACTTGAGAGGTGCTGCTTTAAGCTGTTGCGTACAAAATAACAACAAAAAAGGGGTAAACGGGGATATAGAATAGGTGTGCAGAAAAAGATGCTGCATCGAGCAGAGATACGTTCGCACAGGGACGAATTCCATCGCGTCGCGCGATCGTCTTCCTCAGAGAGAAAGAGACAGCCGGACTTTGGTCTTCGTTGCAATCGTATAGTCGTATAGCTCTATACGACACTGGCATCGAAGATGCCAAGAGATACCATATAGAAGCGAGCGGCAAACCGTAAAACATAAGAAGACCGCGAGACCTTTCACGGTCTCACTTTATTTCTATCTGTCGCGCACCGACTCGTTTTCTGCTCGGCTGGTGCAGTAGCGGCTTCACTGGCCGCGTTGTATCATCCACCTAGGGCAACCTGTTTCGTCTGGGAACAATGTCGTGGCATATGGTACGATTGGCTAGCTCGGACGGTCACCGGACTGACTTCTTGATTCGCAAAAACCGAAGAACTACGAGGAAACATGTTCCAGTTTTTAGAGTGATCTCATTGTTTTTCGTAAAAAAATGTAATACATACAACAGTGATTTGAAGAAATACGCTGTAAAAGAACGACTAGTCCAGTTATCCCGATGAGAATCCAGAGAATATTCTCGGAATTCAGTCTGAAATTTTGGATTCTCATGTTGTTTAACATAGTAAAATAAGATATTCTGCGTAAAATGTAATTTCCATATTCACCGAAGATTTCCTGTACGATCGCAAATGGATTTTCCTCTCGAAGGGAAAGCTGTTCTGTAGAAAGTTCCCAGAAAATCCCAAATTCAAGCACAATTTGTACCTAGGTTTCTCGTGTACTAAACGAACTGTGTCTCTTCTCATCGTAATCCTACCACAATAGAAAATGCAGAACACAGTGAGTTCATGCTTGTAAAGTCGAGACGGGATGTGTTGAGAAGACAAAACCTATATCGCTTAGACATTGGCCTGCTTCTCTTTGCTTCTGCTTCTGGTGCTGCGTGTTTTGCGATCGATCGCCGGTTAGTTAAATGGTGTAGCCCGGGCGTTCTCGCGACGTCGGGTATACCCGATAGGAAATTCGACACGATACACACTCAGAGAGAGTGAGAGAGAGAGAGAGAGAAAGAGAGACCTCTCTCGCCAACATACTCTCAATGGACGATATCTATACATAGCTAACATCATCTCCAGGATGAAGCTTCATCGAAGTGTAGAAGAGCATAACTCCACTCTGCCTCTCTGTCTCTCTCTCACACTCTTGCTATTGGCCCCAGATAGCCCTTCGACCACGGTCGACAATTTCGTTCGTGGCTCACCGAAATGATCTAATACACTATTCTGCGTACGCCCCCTTTGAGACTGTTTGAACTGGTCCTACGTACTCTACATCACAGTTACTTCTATATATCTATATTAATATAAGTTCTTTAACTCCGTAAGGTCTGGCACACTACGTTGTTCCGGTTGCCCAGTACCTTTTCTCAAGTTTGCGTTATATCTATGAATACGATAGGAGTTACACGGTTAGTCCACCCAGTTCGGTAGTACCAACACAGAGTGGGCTATGCTGGCTTCTCGGCTTTCACAGTGGTACCGACTATAATATTATATGGAGAAGCACAGCACGAACGCGTTACGTTCACATGCGGATCATGAAACTTTGCAGCATCGTCGATCGCACAACCGTTCATGCAGCAGTTCGAGGAAGGGTCGAAAGTGTTGGCAGCCACGCCGGCGGCTTCTGATCCGAGTTGTGCTCAGAGAAGCGAGGAAAGAGGTCTCTCTCTCGCTCACGCGATCTCGGCAGTGCTACCACCGACCGGTTTGCGGAATACCAGCTGACCACACGGACCGACTACGACCTACCTTCGGAACTGCTCTACGACGTTATAGTATATAACCCATGTTGTATATCGTACTGCTACGACGTTCAACGCATGGCTGCTTGGGGATTAAGCGATTCAACGAAAATTGTGATGCTCTAGAGTTTTATAGATCGAGAAGATATCGAAATTTATGTAGAGAATACCGCGGTAAAGACAAAACAGCCGAGAAATGCTTTTAAGGTGATTTTAAACAGCGATAGGGCATTTTTAAAGAATTATTTTAACGGGAAGGTGTCACTTATTTGGCTGCAGATATTATTTGAAAAAAATATTTACTGTTGATACTTTAAACATATAATTTGATACCCCACAGTAAAAACATCTAACTTACGCAGGTAGACTATAATATATTCATTTTTTTAAGCGAATATTTTGCTGTTGTATTGCTGGGATGATTTTTCATTTAAAATTTATTTCCTAATAAATATGTGTAGATGGAAAAATTGTCAATTGATTATTCGAATGTATAAAAGAGTTAATGACATGTCGCGTCTCTTCTTCTGGACCATACATAGATATAGTGCACCTCATCTCTGAGCATCACGGGCTTTTATGTCCGTTGAGTGAATTCGAGAGAATAAAAGAGAAAGAGTAGAGGAAAGCTCGCTTTCCTTCCGATTTCGATGGCCAAGCGGATGGCGCTCGCGACCACGCCCACTCTCGAAACGTTCGATCGTTCATGGCTATAACTTCAGAGAGCAAAGAAGCGGGCGAGCTGTTTGAAGGTGAGCAACTCGAAACTGGGCAATTTTCTCGAGCGTAACGAAAGCTAAAGTGCTTTGCGAGATCTCTTCAAGACATGCGCTATACAATTGCAACGGAAGAGGAGGGAAAAAAACGTTAGCACTCGTAAATGCCATGTAGGTATTTTGCAAATTACACTAAATCAAAAAATCTTAAGGAGATTGTTGAGTATACGTTTGTGTGTTGTTTTTCAAGTTCACAGCTTCACATTTCGAGGTGTTTGGTCGATGGATATTCACACCCACTCGGTACGAGAGTATCGCATTGTTCCATTTCGTTGTTAAACTGCAATAGGTATAACAAGAAAGCTTCGAACTCACGCACTTGTGCTGTATAATGCACGAATCTCGCAATAACATAATCAGTCCCAGGTTGTATTTATCGAAGCCTCTGGTAAACTGTGCACGGCACACAATGCACCATTGTCCTTGCCCGTGTTCGTGCATGTGGTGATGGCCAGCAGCGCTAGCGATTCACTTCTACAATGGTATAAGAGGCAAAATGCTGATGCCACAACCGATTGTACGAAATTGAAATTGGCGATAACTTTGACTCAACTACCCATCAAATCGTCAGTAGTTATTATTCTCTGTCCATTCTTCACGGTAGTTACTTTCTCACCTACGTGATCCTCCATTCACATATGAATATCTAGAAAAGGAGCATAAGTGAGAAATGCTGAATATACACGGTGAAGTCGAATCGGTCAATCGAGTGGAAATCCTGCAGCGACTGCACGAGTCGTTTGTTTGTCGCGAATGTGGGTTGAGAGATTCAAATCTCGATTTCCGGAAGTCACGAGGATGGGACAGGAAGTTGACTCTTCTGGAAAAGAGGTCAAAAAGCTTCACACTGAGAGACGTAGCTTTTTTCAAACGGATGAGTTGACCCTAGCTTGACCCTAGTTCTTTTCTGATAGTGAATAATTGAACCTATTGTCTTTATCACTGATATGATGTTATTTAACTTATTCGGTTATTTTAATTCATTTAATCATTTGTGAACTATCGACAAAAAATATTTATGATTTGTGATGGAAAAAAAAATGTTAGAAACAACTGAAAGTAAAACCTTTAACATTGATTCCTTATTATTTTCCATTTGTCACGATCTGTTTTAATAATTTTACAAGACATCGGTATGAGGAAGTTTGTTGATACCAATCGTTGGTCGATATACATTTTTGGATGTCTTGGAAAGGGCGTCGACATTAACGAATAAAAAAAAAAAAAAGAAAAACTGTTTCACCAAAACAAAGCTTCATCTATGAAGTCACGAAATAAAAAACTAAAGAAACATTACATGTTCGTCGATTTCGAGATTTGTTTTAACTTGTAATTTTTGCAGAGCAGAATTTGAAACATTCTCGACTCTTCAGAATATCATACAAAAATACTGTGTACATGTACGTATAGAAAATTGGACTCTTGTTCGTTCGTATTTATTCAAAGTACAGAAATGCACTTTGGTAGATTTTGACAAGCTCGCATAGAAAAATCTACCGACGTAGATGTTATGTACCGTTTTATGTAGCAGTAAATAAGTGTAGTAACATACACTCACTTACATGAAAGCTAATGTGTATTTTCTTCTACGCTCTTCTACTGTTCGTAGAATGCCGGTTTGCGTCACCTGTGCGATATGCCAGAGGAGATCGAACAAAACAAGCCGGAGATCCGAAGTGGAAGAGGCAGCGAAACTGAGGAGAAAAGGCGGATCACGAGACACTGCTGCATGCGCTGGCTCAGCTGATGCGAGTATATGCAACGCTCTTCTCGATAAACGATGCAGCACGAAATTCCCGGAGAAGCTGATAAACGTCGAGGGCGGCAAACCGGGCCCGGTTGGTATAAATGGAAGATGGGCTTGGGCTTACGCCACTGCACGATGATGGTACGCGCTGCAAGTTGTAGTATCGGGAGAGAGAGAGAGAGCGAAATAGGACAGAGAGGAAAAGAAGATCGCGAGGGAAAAGTGGAAAAGTGCTCTCATGCAGCAGACACGCACACCAGGTACTGAAGCCACACTGGAAAAGTGTTTTCCCACTATTCCGTCGCTTCTCGATTCATCTTGTATACACGGTTATCGTGTTATACTAAAACCACTCGATCAACTACGTGACATTGTTTGACAAGTTCTGATGATAAATTTTAGTTTTCGATTTTATGTCTACTTCGAATCTATTTGAATTGAAAAAAAAAAAAACTTTCTGTAGAAATCGGTGAGGGAAGCTGTCATATCGTTATTATTATTATTTTCTTGACATCATAAATAGTTTTTTTTATTCAATTATTGGTATTAATTTGATTATGAAATATTATATAAATCATGAAGGAGAAGCGGCTTCTGAAATTGCATACTCTTGTTAAGTTCTTTTTTGTTCCAATTTTTTGTACATTTTTTGTACAAAAAAGCACCCGACATTTTAATGTAATTAAAAATTTGTCGTTTTAAAAAATAAATATCACATAAAGAAATTGCTTATGTACCTGGGAAACACAACGCTGATTTATATTTTTTTTACATTCTTTTTTTCAAAACGTATCTCCCACGGTGTTGAGTTTACTGGTGTGTAAATACGATTCTCATTTCTTTTATCGATCCCCGGAGAGGGTAGAAACAGGCGTGCGATATAAAGGAAAGCGGATTTTATGGAGCGCCGTGTATGCAGAGCTGCTATGCGCGGGTTGCAGCAACACTTTTTCGTGTAGGTAACAGTGAGAGAGAGAGAGAGGTAGAGATAACGAATGTGCAGAAGTATATATGGTCGTATACGGTAGATACGGCCGGAAAGAAGAGCAAAAGCAACAGCAGCAGTTTCGATACATATAGTGTGTAGAAAAGGCAGAGGAGGAGTAAGCAAAGGTTTGCACGAGTATGTTGAGGCTCCTGCTGCTGTTACCTATAGCCATTCTGGCCCTGGAAGGACTCGCACAAACTGTACTCAGCATGCGCGAGACGCCCGGGAAGAAGAAGAGACACACCGGGCATGTTTGCCGACAGCAAATAAACGAAAATAAAGTGAATGAGGAAGGGGGTATATGCCGCTGCTGCTGCTGCTGTGGCGGCGAAAGAGCGGAGAAGCCGATGGTGGTGGAAGGTTCGACTTCAATTTATACAACTCAGGGTTTGGACTTAATCTGGGAGACAGATTTACACCCACGGACGGGAAGACGCCGGGACTACGAGAGTAGCGGTGCGACGAAGAAGAAAAAGACGAAGAAGAATAAGAAGAAGATGGTAAGAAGCAAAGAGCAGAGATCGGCAAAGGAGGACGTAACCGACGGAGTCAATAAGCCAGGAGGAAAGAACGAGCGAGATAGAAGAGGGAACGATGCAGTTTACATCCAGTTTACCTCGGCAATGACTTTTTTCTTACGCTGCCTGCAAAAGAAGAAGGGACCAGCAGTAAAACGATCTCAAGAGAAGAGTACTGTATCGCCGATTTACACTATGGGCAATTAATTACCGGCTTATGCAGGACTTCAGGACTACTCGACGGTCTTATGCACTACAGAGATTACACGTCACTCGTAATTTGGTCTTTATATGTAGTTTAATACGCTCTCTCTCGTGGCTACCACAGTATATTATCACAAGCGGGTTTTGTGGTTAGGGTGCTTTGCACTTTCATAACAATTCTCAGGAAATAATGGAGATGCGATATTTTAAATCTTTATCATATGGCTATTTGGTCCAAGATATTCATCTTTATCGTATAATTTTTCGTCTTAAAAATTCTCTTATTTCGACTGAGTCTGAGTTTTTTAAATACGACGACCTAAATTTTTTTTATTTTCTGATATTTCACAAGAATCTTATATTGAATGTTTGTTATCGTTATTTTAGATGGGATTCGAGACAACAAAAATTCAAACTCCGAACACTCCACCTTGATCAAAATAAATAATGAATTTACTTCATTTATCTATACTTCGAAACTTCACCTCTAAATATTATTTTTGTACATTGATGAACAGGGAGGATTTGTTTCATTATATATAGCACCACTCTTTGAGTTGGGAGGGTTCAAAATAAACCACCTTAATCCTGATATTGTACCTTCGTGACACCACTCCTTTATTGCATTATTACAATTCCTCTTAACACATCTCTCTCTGTAATGGCTATCTAACGAATACTTTGAACATTCGTCGCACCTATTTCATTGAATAGAATATTCTATAAGCTGTCTAGACGTGTAAACAAGATGGCACTTCTCTCGTAACAGCAGCACTCCTATCTCGATATACAGTCATGACGTAATTGGTCGACTCTGCAGCCGAGTTAGTTGAGTAAAGGAAAAGAAAATATAGACAAAGAGAGTCGTGAGGATGCCTAGTGGTGGACGGTTATACACCAACGTTTGTTTACTCGGACCACCCGCAAACTTGCATATTAATAAAAGTTCTGGGCAGATTAGTTTAGTTGAGAAAGTTAGCCGTAGAGAGAAGCGCTGTCGACGGAGTCGTGGCGCTTCCAGAGGACGGTGTAACTTACAGTCACCAATTCTGCCTTCCAGTACAGAACACGTATAAGTGACCAACAATGTGAACTATATGTTTGTCTTATGTAAATGAAGTAATATTCAATCCGTTTTTTATTTACTCAATCTTCTTATTGCACTAATTAAAAAACGTATTAGGTTGTATTACTATATTGTGTTATACCATCTAAATCTTGGTGTAGAGTCACTAGAGTTTCATTCTGACAAACATGTTGGAAACGTTTTACAAATGTTTAGCCAATGTACACGTAGTAACTTCCGCTATGTCTTCAGCTCAGTGACTTGCCATTCGGTTCTCCAGAACGAGTCGTGCTGTTGACCGGGACAAGTGATACAACGTACAGAAGGCTATAGAGAAAGTGAGGAAGCCAAGAGATGAGGGAACCGAGCGAGAGTGGCTGAAAATCGGTAGTCGAAGTGAATTGCACCTGGATTATGTTGCTACTTCCTCGTCCGTTGGAACTTGTAGCCGTATATCAAACCGAGTTAGCTCTTCTTCACCCACGTACCACTTGCCGTTGTCGTCTCGTTCTCGTTCCACCGCCAACATCGAAAACGAGACACTGAGAGACTACTGCTTCTCTTGTTGGTTAAGACCCGGGTAAACTCGCGCTTGCACGAATGTTTGCTTCGGAATTCTTGATATCATACTTTTTGTCGCGTCATTGTTATGGATGGGACTAGTCAATATTAACTTTGTTTGGGCAAGACAATTTATATAGTATCACCTAACAAAATTAAAATTGAAATATTATCATGCTGGCATCAGGCTTGTGACGGGTTGAAATTATATCAGACAATAATCAAAGTCGCGTAAGTGGTTAAGATCAAGTGTGAACCACTACTGCAATTCCTCAATTTTGATCAGACGTAGCAATGTCATATCCGGCGTCATATCCAAACCAGACCCCGCACAAATCTATGAAGACTGATCAATCGAGATACACATCGTATCAGAGCAGGTCAAGATCTGGTGGAAATCATGTGAACCTAATACTGACATCTGAAATATAATGTCTCTGATCATCAAGGCAGACTGAACCAATTTTATCTCAAAAAGGAACACATGATGTTCATACGATACAGAATTTATTTGACTTAGATATAATCAATAATATTATATTGTCCAGAGTCGCCACTGTTTGTGTTGACCAAAAACAACAAAGTCGGGGTATCTACACGTGTTGGCCAGGGGAGGAGTCCCGCGGTATAACGTCGACATCCGGGCAGTCGAGTAGGGGAGTTTGTTCGCAAGAAGCAAAGTACCCGGTTTTCCGGAAGCGCGGGCTAGCTGCGAGAACGGTACAACCGAGAACCCACCGAAAACCACTTGGTTCGTTGGGGTAGACCCACTCGGGGCGGCGTAAAGTCGAACTCGCTTGCTCACGTTGCCCACTTCCCCTTATTCTTCCTCGAGGTACGACGACGAGTAGAGACGTGGCAAAACCAAGGACTCCGGGGTAACGTGATTAATGGCATCGAAGAAGGTATATATAGTTCCCAGGCATCTAGCTCTCTTCGTTTCCTCCACTCTCACTGAGTAGTCCACGCCAGGTCACCCCAAAGGTCCCCACACGTATATAGCTTGGAACCTCTTCACGTCCGGCAGCAAACTCGCCCACAAAGTGTAGAAGCCGACAAGAACCGCAAGAGCAGCCTTTATCTCCGTACCATCGAGAGCATCGAATGTCATTTCATCGACGCTTCGCTCTCGAACGATGTCGTTTCACGACAAGACGGATACGCCGATCTTTCTTTAACTCTCTGTCTTTTTCTTTGCACCGCCATTCGGCTCGTCCTAATGCTAGGCTTTTAGGTTCGTAGTAGACGCAGGTGGTGTAGGAATTGATCTCTGTCTCTGCAAGTATGTAGAGACCCTCAAGGACCAGCATGAGTGCCATCTAGCATGTAGACTTTTACGTCGTCGTCAGCACTTTAGATTTAAGGTTTGCGACTCGAGCTTGCGCCAAGATGAGGACTCTCTCCCGCTCGATATTCCCACTGCTTCCAAGCGATATCTTCCACACGCTCTGCTCCGTATGTCTACTGCTTTTTTAAATTTGTTTTACCTTCGCTAACAAAATGCCCACAGAAAGTTGATCAATGCGGAAGTCCTGATCTAATTAGCATATCCGGAGTATAACTCTATTGCACAAATGTGAACTGAACAAATTTGAGCTCATTACTTAGCCTTATGTGGCGATGATGAACGAAAGAACAAAACTGTCGGTATGTCGAGGAAAACTTCTTCATTACTTGAATCTCACCATGGTCCCAGGAAAGAGATAAATTTGTGAAAATAACGAGGAGGATATATTATAGACTCCTATACGCAAGGAGCCGGTGTATGAAGAGGGTAAGTGTAATAATTTGCGCAGTAAGTACGCAGGGAACGGTTACTCTCGCGGGAGGAATCGTTCCTTGCTAGTAGCAGTACCTCTTCCTTCTTCGTTCTATCTATCTCTTCTCGTTCTGCTACACGCCGACGGAAACTACCATCGCGCAGCGGTTATGCCCTCTCTACTACTTCGCCTCCTACTCTTACTACCTCGCTACGTTCTCCACCTCCTTCTACTCCTCGAATTTCATATCTCACTACGTAAACTAGACGCTGCACTGGCGGATACTAACGAGGACTTTACGTACTCGCGAAGCCACGTGCCAGCATGCCTCGGTAGAGCAAGAGCACACACCAGTAGTACTCGGCCAGGTCGCTCCACCTAGAGTCTCGTAATTCGAAGGCACACGCGTGCACAGGAACGACGGGCTA
Organism: Perithous albicinctus; assembly: GCA_964016905.1. Lineage (NCBI taxonomy): Eukaryota > Metazoa > Arthropoda > Insecta > Hymenoptera > Ichneumonidae > Perithous > Perithous albicinctus. The sequence goes on along the minus strand of OZ024696.1, from coordinate 17,777,429 downwards.
CGTTCCTGTGCACGCGACCCGAAGGAGTCAGAAACGTACGTACCACGTATAGTGCATAAGTAGGTACGTACGTATCTTGTAGTAGGTGCATGTAGCACCATAATTTCACGAAGCGGTAATAATCGAAAGACTTCGAAATTCTAACTCTGCTGGAGACATCTTTTGAAATAATTATATGTGTGGAAGGTTAATGGGACTGAATCACTTGAATCAGTGCATGAGAACATATTTTTATTAATTATACAATGGCTTTAAAAGGACTTGCATAAAAATCCCAGAAAATACATGCCAAGTGCTGGAAATATATCAAATGTTTCAACAATCTTTCATCTGAATAATACTATACTTGTGCTTTAAAAACCATTAAGGTAAGCCAACGAAACATAAAAATTGACATAGCGAGGAGTATTCCAAGATTTTTCGTTGAAGTATGGAACTGTTGCTTTTTATGCCTTTTCATGAAGCGACAACGCGGCTAAAGGAAAAGAGATAGAGTGACAAGGCTAAAGAAAAAGTCGGTGCACTGCTTGCTGTGCGCATTTGAACGTGTTATCATTCCGGTGACATATGCAACTGCCAGTAGCGTCTTGTAGTCAGCACAGTCGCAAGCTCGTATATGTGGATATACGTAATATGTAAGTCGAGAGTTTTGCTTGTCGCTGCAGTGAATACGGGACAGAGACACGTAGCTCTCGCAAATACCAAAAAGCCCGGAGTCGTCCACACACGTGCTTGTTCCATGTTTTGAAACGAATAGAATATTTTCTCCCTTTTCGTCGTAAGTTCGCGAAACCGCGGGAGCTCGGCGCTTTATTCCACCGTTGGGCACTCTTATATACTTGTATTCCGGGGGTACGACGCGAGAGCCGAGCATACTATCCTTGTTGGAGACTGTAACACGGCACAGCACGCGGAAACTCTGGGGGGTTGAAAAGCGAAGAAAGAAGACACAACTCCGGTTATACTTTTCTATATTACAGTAAGCTATAAGTTGTCGCGAGTGTCTGCAAAACCATAGACACATAAATTCTTAAATCAACGAGATGAAAAAAAAAAGAAAAACATATACACGTAGATATGCACATACAACAAAATATAGTATAAAATAAACTTGTGGATTCCAAGATCTCAAGCTTTCCCTCGTGTTATTAAAAAGAAATTCCATCTACGTCGTTTTGTGTACGAAAATAAGGAGCTTGAAGCCATTCTCCTGCAGCTCGTCCTCGACGAATGGCTTATTTTATTGACGTCTTTCTTTTCTTTTCCAACGAAATTATCATAATGGGCTCATGACTATTCAGCAAAACCTGAATTGAAGTCTGGGGAAAAACGAGTGTGAGAGAGAGAGAGAGAGAGAGAGAGAGAGAGAGAGAGAGAGAGAGAGTAAAAAGAAGAGAAATAGCAAGAGGAAAAGGGGGGAGAGGGTAGAGAATACACTAAGGCCGAGCTTCCGAGCGTCGTTCAAATCGAGTTCATCATCCAAGCGCGCGGCTTTTCCATCCCCTACCACGTTCCCGCACAGCACAGCAGAACTAAAGATGGCACGAAAAGGGTGGAACTCTCGTGCCATCCGTCACAACCTACCCCATCTCTCGTTGCAGAGCCTCCTGCTTCCTCCGCACTAGTCCTTCCTTCGTCGTATCCTTTACCCCCGGCTATAGCCTTCTGCCGCGCTAGCGTCTTGTTCGCTTTGCTTCCGTTTTTCCGTCCGCGACCCAGCAGGATAACCGCTCGAAGCCTCGGGAACCTCAGGAGGAGGACGCGGATATCTCGGCACCTTGAGAAACCTCCGGCCGCGCTAGAAACCTCAAACCTCGCAAGCCCGCTTTTGCTTTCCTCATCTCTACAGAGGAGTTCTTGCTTTCACTTCAGCCCCACCACCAAACTGAGGCATCGTCTCTTTCTTCGGGAGTGAGTCTGCTGAAATTTATTAGTGCTCTGCGGTAAAGACCCCCTAAGTGCACTCAACAAGCAAAATTGTATACCACAAATATAAAACAGGGCGATTTTGTTACAAAGTTCACAAGTGTAGCTGCGGAGTCATGCAGAATTTGATCATAGATTCAACGGTGAGGAAAATCGATGTTCTAACTCGTATGAAGGTTGACGATTAACGAGCTAATAGCGAAATTAATGTAACACATCTTTGGCGGCACTTTTGCAAGCTCAAGTGCCCTTAAAAAGCATTACGATCCTTCTGGTAATTGAATGAAATGGCGCAAAGTATCTTCAAAAAGCGATTTGGTTCACGTGGAAATTGGATGTAATGGTGTATTAAGTAAATTCATAATGTGAAGTCTTGTTTATCATGAGACATGGACGTTTTAATAATAATCAAGACAAATAACTGAAATTAGAAGATATGTTTCGCATGCCTATACATTATATATTTTCAGGACGTCCCCAACGTCAACATTTATATTAAGCCACTTATGCCATCCTGGATATTCAGCTTAATTCAACGCCTGGTGTTTCCGACCTACTCACTCATTTGATAAAGTATGCATTAACTTGGTTAACTTGGCAACTGCCCCATGTGACCAAACAGAGAAAGTGAGAATGAGAGGAGGGACAAGATTCTCCCTGAGGTTGCGTAACGGTGCAGCTGGTCCTCGGAGTGCTACCAGCCCAAGAAGTCCATAGTCAAGAGGGAACGAACTTCGTCCCAAGATGTTTCCGCAATAATAATGCCTCAAAGCAGGTCCCCTGGTGTAGAGGCGAGTGCACACCGGCTGTCTTTCCGGGGTCTGAGGACACCTGGAAATCCGCTTGGTGCACGAAGGCCGTCTCCACTAGAACATTCTAGCTAGATGCAAGTCCAGGCACATGGGAAAGAAGAATACTTCAGAAACATTGTCGTTGGAAGAAGAAGAATAAGAAGAATAGAAGGAGGTTTTGGCGGACACGAAGAACGCCGAGGCAGCCGGTACGACACCTCCCCAAGTCTCTCCTGATCGTTCTTTCTTCGTCTCTCTTTATTTCAACATCTTTACCTCACCCGCAGTAACGCCTTTCTGTCTCCTCTTTTCCTATTATCTTCTGTCTCATTTCCTAGCCATCCGTTCGCCTTACATATCTCATTCCCGTTGCCCGACTCACTCTGGACCTTTGTCTACGCCAACACTTTTTAAGTGAATATGCCGACGTCGCGAACTCGCTCCAGGATAGAACTTTTTACCTTCTCATTCGCATACCAGACACAGAAATGTATATACACACATATATATATATATCTCTCTGTATATACATGAAGAATAAGGAAGAAAGCTTGGGAACACCTGAAGATATCACGGAAGGTGCAAGACTTGAAAAGCCAAGACTCGTCGGGTGGCCGGGCGTTTCCAGGAATAACCCCGTCTCGAGAGTTAAGTCCCCTTCACCGTTCGTCTCTGTCTCTACCGTGTGACATCGAGCTTTCTCGGGTCACGAGATTTCTCCTCGTCTCCACGTCCCTCGCATCTTATTTTTCTTTACTTCGATTGTAACGTCCGCATTATTCACTTTATTTATGAATAAAACTTTCCAGGAAAGAAGGATCATCCCTTTTGTACAATGTGTGCATGTATCGAAGAGAAAAGCATCGGAAGACGGATGCACAGACCATCTTCCTTTTATATACTGTGTATGAAATGCCCAGCGGGTAGGGAAGTTCATTGATGGCGTGGGCGGATGTGAATCTGTCATTTCTTTTCCTTGCTAGTGTATCATCGCAGTAGCTTGTCGCCAATGTAAAAAAAAGAAAGAAAAAAAAAACAAGTCAGACAAGTGCCTGGTAAGTGTGAAGGAAGGAAAGGAGAACTGATCTCGATGCGATGGAGGAAGTGAAAAGTGAGATAGACGAAAAGGAAGACGGTACAAGATACTCACACCACACCGGCAAGAAATGAAGACTCTTTTTTTGGTCTGTTGGCAGGTAGAAAAGCACGAGACGGACGTTTCGAGATGAGCGATTCTCGTGAAGACGAAAAAGAGATAGTAAGCGTCGGTGTAAAGGTAATAGAACCACTGAAAATAGACGGCTGCGAAGAAGCGAAAACGGGCGGTTGGAAAAGCAGAAGTGGCGGAGGGACGGAAGAGCGGAAAGCTGCGACGAGATAAGGGTGCGGTTGGCTCTCGGTGCTCTCTGTGTGAATGTGTGTATGTGTTGAAACGTTGAAAGTCTCTACATGTAGAGGTATATTCGTTCAACACCGCGTAAAACGTGCGAGGTCACTTGGTCGACTATGGTGGCAGCGCTAGTAGTGGTGGTGGTGACTGCTCTGCAGTTCCAACCGGAAGTCCCGGCGTCGGTGCAAAACGCGAGGGGATGCAGTGACTAATAGCCGGAGCTGGCCAGAAGCGTGCACACCGTCCTCATCTCTAGCCTCTGCATTCTTTTCCCACTTGCTTTTACAATCTTCTATTTTTCCTCGTTTTCACCCTCCCTCTGTTACTTTCTCTCTAGGTATCTTTTACTTTGCCACTTTACTACCTCACGCCATTCCCTTACACGATTAACTTTTCGTGTACCATGTACGTTCAGTGTCTGCGATATGCAACGGCAAAGATTCATAAGATCTCGAATACAGGATATTCTATACCAATTCGATTAGTCTACAACTCTGATTACTGAAAAAAAATTTCGCCCTAATCAATTCCATAGGATTCTTTGCTTCCTCATAGAGGTAACTTTGTAAAAAAAAAGGCTTTGTCAAAGATAATAACTAATGAGAACGCAACATGCAAGGTTCTACTTTGCAGGCTTTTTGATCACCTCTCTCACTTCACATTTTATAGGCAATCAAATTTTAAGCAATATTCTAGAATATGAGTCGTATCGTGAAATCAAGTATATGAAGATACTCGAGTGACATTTCACAAATAAATCTGCAAATGAGAAGGATTTAAGCATTCAACTCTCGGCACTCAATAAATCCTATGAATCACTCAAATGAGGGTATCTCAGTGCTTGAATTCGATCATAACCTACATAATCGATCGATATTATCCTTCAATATGGAACTAATAATTGAATGGTACCTATCTGTTTTTCAACCTATGAACATTCATAGAAATAAAAACATTACCTCTCCAATTTACTGGCATAGCTTTTAGTCAGGTCGATATTCTCATTTCACCATTGGAAACAATCTGCTGTTCCACATATACGTTTGCTATGCAGTGATCATGCAGCTTCCGTGAAGGCATTTATCGACAGGATTTTCATAGAACCTGTCATTAATTGCGAGAACTAGGACGATTATAGGTTAAGCGAAACGATCGACATGAAATTAAAAATTGGCGTGTTAGGAGACTTGCACTGGTAAAACCCGGATGAGATGAGTCTTCGGTAATGAAGTGAAGCAGCGTTTCGAGATGTGCTACTTGCTCAACTACCAGGACTACACTACGACGATGAACGCATTTCTGCACCTGCTCTCGCTCCCTCGCTCTTTGCAATTCGATGCAATGCACACAACACCCTCAGCTTCGACGGAAGATAAGGTGGAGGCGCGCGTTCACGAATGAGACACGATCGGCGCTTCCTTCTAGCATGTACGCTCGATGCGCTTCTCGGAAAGAGACTCGTTCGCTTTTCACCTCGCAGGCTCGCGCGACCGGAGATTAATAGTCCTCGATGAGAGTGAAAGAGAGAAAGGATACGAGAAAGTACCGACTCGATGTGAGAAGAGGAGTGCATACAAGCTTGAGCTCAGACTTTACGAATGCCAAACAAGAGCACATACGATATATGCATCGTGTAATATATGTGCCATGTATAGCACAGAAGTGTTATATAACATAGATTGTAAAAGAGTTAACATGAACCTAATTATAATAAGCTACTGTACCGGAATTTCATGCTATATGATAAAATATAACGGCGAATGCGATCTTACATTTACTTTCAAGAACCGGATTTTTTTTTGTTTGAATTATAAAATCAAAAGTAAATGTAAAAATGCTGTAAAAAAGAGAATATAACATTATTTATACAATAAATAAATAAATAAATGGAATAAAAAGAATATACCAACGAAGTATTTTCATTCTTTCTTATTTCACATCCTAATCGTAGATCGCTGTCGAAATATCATTTGCGTATAATTTCTACTGACGAAGCTTGATAACTGGTAGAGAAAAATTACATCTCAAGTCCGAAACCACAGCACGTATACATTAATTATACACAATATGCACGTCTAGTAGTAATCATAATAAATATCCCTATGATATAATGTAGCGCCTTAACGTGTCTAGAAGGCATCTTACGTACTGAATTGTAACAAGAGCGTTAATCTACATAGTTGCCACCACGTACAAGAAAATGTTTCACTGTAGAGCGAATAATGCGAAGAAAAACTCAGTGTACAGGCAAAATGTGCGAACTAACAAGAGGTTCACTCGAGTACTGCTGCAACTCTGCTTACGATGACCCAGCACGCCAGGTAAGCAATTACACACTGAAGCCAGTTTATTTTTATTCGTTAGTCAAATAATAAAAATACAGCGTTTTACTTTTCAGGCTTTCTTTTCTATGAAGCTTTTACGGTTTATTTGTATTCGTTAGTCAAATAATAAAAAAATACAGCGTTTTACTTTTCAAGTTTTCTTTTCTATGAAGCTTTTATGGTTTATTTGTATTCGTTAGTCAAATAATAAGAAAATACAGCGTTTTACTTTTCTGGTTCTATAAAGCTTTTATGGGAGTAATACATTTTAGCTTGTGATATCAATGATCAGTTCGACCATTAAGATTTCGTTAAACTTTAATGATTTAAAATAAATTTAATGAAGATGCAAAATCGAACTTTCTTCCTTCCTCATTATTTCCTGTCTTTCCAGCTTTCTCTCCGGCTTCTTTCTTTCCGCTTTCTCTGAAGCTTTCACTTTTTGGCTTCCTCAGGAAGCCAAAATTGATCAACATACGTTTTCATTGAGGTGGCTTCGATAAAAAATAAAAAATAATAAGGAAGCAACTTGCAAAGTTCTACCTTACATTCATTTTTTTTTTACTCATGATCAATTGAAGTCCTAAAAGTCATTATCCCTCGAAAATTGATTTAAAATCAATTACATCTTGCAGTCAGTTTATTTTTATTCGTAAGTCAAATAAGTGTTAAATGAAAGTCTCTAAGAATTGAAAATTCTCAAAAATCGATCCTTACCAGTAGCTAAATATTTCGACAGGCCCTTAATTACAGCGTGAAATCACACGGCAATTATTCCCGGCTGTGCTATTACTATAATGCTCTGATCGTTTGGCAAAGTGCGAACGCGCGAGGTTGCATCGACGTGACCGTTTTTCCACGAGTGAAAATTCCATTCGCATATTTCGAGTCCGTAAATGCGCCAATTAGAAAGGAATCCATCCAGCGTGGCGATCCTACGGAGCTCAACAGTAAGGAAAATAAAACTGCTTAGCTCGCGCTCTGCGGATATCTCAAGAAGCAGAAGCAGTTGGATGCAACCGAGCACGCGGTGCAACCTGCTGTCTGCAGCTGTGTGTGTGTATATGCATGTATATGCGTGTGCGGATCTGTGTATGCGTGTGTGTATGTGTGTGTGTGTGTGTGTGTAAGGCGCCGGAAAGGGGTAGGAGAAACGCGCGGCATCGGCATCGGCACCTCTCGCCGGCGCCGCAATCCTCGCGTGCCTTATCCGAAATTCCTATCTACCGCAGATACCCGCCCGCTTACTAGCTCGCGCTCCCTCGAGCGCACGCGGCGTAAACTCAACTTTCCTCTTATCGATATCATCGTCGCTTTTCATCGCGGTGTCACGATCGCCGTTCACATCTCACAGAAGATATCCGATATATGCTCCGCATTCGCGGTTTATCAACTGCGTTGCGCAGTGATTAAAGCTCCAAAGCAGGTTACACCTGTGCATTCCAGGAATTTTTATTTTCCGTGTTATTCAGCAACGAGGAGACAACCTCGAAGAAAGATGTAAGGATTTTGATAGCGAACTATCTATATTTCGTAGAATTTTCAGACATATTGTCAAACTGCCCTTTTTCAGATTTTCGTTTTTTGATCTTCTTCATTTTTTTAATATACACATTTTTTATATTCTTAATTCCTAGAAAAAGTCTTGTGATTGTGAAACATTTTTATTATGTTTCTCATAAAAAAGAAAAGAAAAAGAAAAAGAGAGCGATTAAAATGTCTCAAATAGTCGGAAAATCACATAGAAGCAGAGAATCCTTTTATTTTGTGTAATGTTCACATTCATTCATATAAAATCTTAGATATTAAACATCAATCGAAAGCTGCTGCATATTAGCGGTGTATATAGCGATGTATGGCACAAAGCTTCATCAATATCTGCACAATCTTGCATTTTGTTTCCTTACACTTGAGGCGTCAAAATGACGAACTAAAACAATGAGAAAGCACATAAAAAGATTCCACCTTGTAACATTAGAAAAATATATAAATATTTTATTTCCCATTCTGGGAAGGCCTACGTCTGGTTGTCAAGGCCGTCCACCACTCAGCCTTTATTCTAATAAGTTGTCGATCCTGGTTAGACATACATCGAGTGAACGACGGAAGGGAGCAAAAGGAAGCAGTAGCGAATGATGACTGTACGATGAATCCAATTGTCTAGTAGTATAACTCGACTACCGGTATCTAGTATTCTGGTGCACTCGTGCCCACAGCCATTCTGCTATACGATATTGGGTATGTGGGGAGAAGCAGCGCGTGTTAAAGCCTCGTAGATCATTCAAGTCCATGCTCTTGGTGTCCAAACCCGACGTGGCGTCGGTTGGGACAGCCTAACGTATGGATCGTCCCGAGAGTTCTAAATCTCAATGGTATACTATACTACCTTGTCCGACGAGACAGTCGGGACCGAGAGACCCATACAGCTATCTCCACGTTCATGAGTCTTCGTAAACCTATCTGACAACCTGAGGAAAGCTCACTTTTCGTCGAATAAAATCATAAACATTGCATTTCTATTGATTCCTCAGAAAAATAGCTTCATGATCTCAACTTTCTTATAAAATGTTCAGACTGGAAATATGAAAAGGCAAAGCGTTTCAGATTCATAACCTAATTTAAATTATCAAGGTAAATTATCGTAATCATGCGCAATCTTTTGTAACAAAAAGAAAGAAAAATTTGTTATTTTTTTTTTTTATTAAACAATTTTTTCCTTTCTCAGCTGAGAAATACTAAAGTAAACAACATTTTCGTCAGTAAAACAAGATTTTTAATTAAAGGATTGTTGGAAGAAAGAAAAAACAATATGTTGCTCTAAGAAGTTATTTGAGCACGTCCGCTATGAAAGTTACTATTTTCTTTCACACTGCAGTATACGCAGTGACAAATAAACGTTCTTAAAATTGTTCCGTAGATTTCAAATATTTTTTTATATTGGTTTCATTAATTCCTTCGAATCAATACGATTTTTCTCGAGAGGCGATGAATCAACTTGGATAATAAATCGGAATTTTCAACTAACCCGAGTGACCCAGCCAAATCGAGTAGTGAAGCGTGAGGGTGAGATAAGAAAGGAAAAGAAAAAGAAGAGACTCTCGCGACAAAATTACTCGTCGTCCTCTAGCGCGATTACGTTCTTTTTTTTTCTTCTTCTTCTTCTTCTTTTTTTCATTTTTTTTCCTCACGTTGCCGGGCTCGAGTCCAGAGGAAATATAACGGAGGCAGGTCTGTAGAGTCCTTAAAACCCAAAGTATAAAAGTTCGTACCGAGTGAGCTTGAGAACAGACTAAAGGCAAGGAGCGAGGAACCCGTGAATGTGGCCAAGTTTTCGTCGCGTACAGTGAGTAGTGTGTCCCGACAGTTTTTCACGATCGAGTCGAGCAGGGCTCAGCTTACGAATGTCCAAATTAAACCATGAGCCCAAAAAAGACATACCGTCTCCTGCGCGTGAGAAACATTAAGTTTCAGAAGAAAAAGAAGTCCTCGAATTCTTCCTATTTTAAACATTTTTTTTTTTTCACCGATTCATCAATAAAGAACGAGAGCTCAGAAGTCGTTTCGGCAGTATAAAACATCGGTGACTCCTTCGGGCGAATCTCATTCCTCCTTTTATGAAATTTTTCTGATCTCTTCGAAGACCTTTCTTTCATCGAACGGTGGATGGAAGGATTTACTATATTCTTGGTCGAATAAGAAGAGACGAAAGAATAAATGAGTGGGTCGAATCTTCAGAGAAAGAGATAACGATAAATTATACGAAGAGGAGAGAAAGAGAGAGAAGAGAGAGGCAACGCGACGAGGGCCACCCCGAGAAAATAGACGCGCGCTACGGGTTTAACGGGAAAGTGCAAGGGGGATGACATTTAGTAGAATATACTCGAGCTTTCGACCCGAATCGCGGGCGTAACCCCTCCCGCAACCCCTCGAACCCCTCTTCGACGACGGTATCCACGTACGAACGGAGCGAGACGGCGACGGGGGCTTTGATAACCCATACCAACCTGCGCGTTGCATGCCGCGAAGTGCCACCCCCGCCAAACCCCGACCAACCCCCGCCTTTATCATAAATTTTAAGTCCCGGTTAACCGTTCTCTAACCCTCTCAACCAAATGCCCACTGTCCCTTCTCTCTATACTCTGCTTCGTTTTCTGTTCGTGTTTCATTGTTTCTGTCTATTTCTGTAGCTCCCAATGACTGCCGCGCAAACACCTAAGTATTAAAAGAGTATTACCGAAGTATTAATGGTTGGAGAATTCGAAGTTTCTCGCATTGAAACAAATGTCGTAATTCATTAATGCTTCGAAAATTTGCCATCGGGTTCATATGAATATGTATTTAGTGCACAATTTGTGAACTATGACTAACATCTGGGGTTCAATTATTTGAACATTGTTTTTAACTTTGGAAAAACAATTTGTAAATTGTAGCTTTTAAATATTTTCAAACTTTTAAGCCCAGATTTTTGTCACCACTGGAAAATTAGATACTAAAAATGTGGCTATACGAGGCCGCCGTTATATTTTCGAAGAATTAGTTATGGAGTATAACTTTTAGTCCAATCCGAGAAACTTTGAATAGTCCGATTTTTAATACTTCAGAAATCCGTATGGTAGTGCATAGAAATCCCTAGAAATAATTTAAAGTAATTTAACTTTTTATAGTTTTAGAAAACTTACATAAAAAATACGACGTTTTTACGACTTCATTGAGTGTCACAAGATTTTTTCGATAATGTAAATTCGGCATTGCATGAACTAAAATAATAAAAATATATCAGTTAGTAACAAATTAATATTGTATTTTAATATATAGAAATAACAATTTTTCCAAAATAATGGAAATAATAATTAAAAAAATCATATTTCTGTTTACATCGGTGTATGCAGTTATTTTATGATACCCAGCAGGGCAAATAAACATATTTCCCCCTTGTTTCATCACTACGTACATTTTTTTTTTTTGAGCTTCTGCAACATCTACAAAAAGTCCTTCAACCCTCGCGAGTTTGCACCCTCTTTAACTCTCGTTTTCACCCCGTGATCGTCTCAGTTTTCGTCTGGAGAACGCGCAAGGGAATTAAGGCGGACCATAGACTTAGCAACGGAGTGGAGAGTTGACGGCGAGCTTATACCCAGCACCTTTAATTAGCGGGTCGGCCGAACTTTTTGGCGGATAGATAAGAATATATTTACTGCCCGTCTCGGGATCTCCTCAGCGGCAATATATATACGAGTGAAAGAGGGAAAGAGCGCTATGGGACTATAACCACAGACTATATTCGACTGCCTCGCTCGTATCTTATCCTCGTCGCCAGTGGGCCTCGTACCAAGGTGCTCGCGACGAAATAAGAAAAAAAAAATGAAGAAATAAACGTAGCGAAATCCCTGCGGTATGTAGCGACGAAGACGAGTGGCGATGAAGATTTCGTGAGAGAGATAGATAGATATATAGGTGTGGCCGGGGTTAGTTGAGTCAGGGTCAACTAGAGTCAAACACGTTTAACAATCGGTGACTGCAATAGGCGTCTTGGTGTCTGAGCGGACACACTTATATTGCTGATGTAGAACTTTCATTACAGTTGCCGCCAAGAGTGACCAAATTTCTAAGACTTGTTTAGAAGAAAATTTTCAATTCATTCGAATATCGAGATTTCGAAAATTGTTTGAATACATTTTCAAAAGGAAACTGGTATCAAAGCAGGTGTATCCAAATTTATGGATACCTGCTTCAAGGTTCAAAAATATATAGCAATCAGTTTACAGAAAAATAATTCAGTTTACGCCGAGATTTTTCATTTTTCATTTATATTATTAATTCGATCTTGATAAATGATAAATGATTTGTTTCATTTCACTTATCAATTACGAGAAAAAATTAGTTATTTTCGTAATATCAGATTTTTAAAAATAAACAAATGGCTGTAATTTTCAGACAACGAATATTATTTAAAATGCTTACAAGTAAATCTTTAGTGCATCTTTAAAAAAAAAAAATAAGCTCGCACTCGTCAAAATTCAACGAAAATAAAAAATTTATCCCATACGTTCTTGGTGTTAAATAAGTCATTTGTATGTAAATTGATGGTTATATGTTTTTTTTAACTTCAAGCTGGAATCCATCCAACTCAAAAGACGACTCTTACAATAATGTATCACATTTTTTTTGTTTCTATAAAGAAATCCAACTCGACATGTAGCTTATGAATACCACAAAAAGTACTGCGTTATTTTTAAACGAATGTGCTCAGTGATTTTTTTTTTAAATAAATTAAAAAGTAAAAAAGTGATTCAACTAGCCCCAATCTCCACTTTATGGAGCAATGTATAGTGATTAGTTGTCTCTGCCTTAACTCTGAAAGCAAAATAAAAGTTCGGGTGGAACTTGCTCTGTTCGCGTTACTTCGAAATACTAACTTTCGTGAGTCGGGCGTTATTTGTGGGCCCAGCACTAATTGATAACGCCCCAGCGATTAGCTGCGCCCAGACCAATTTAGGTTGCAAGATGCAAAGATTGCAAAGCTCGCCCTCTCTCGCTCGAAGCTTGAACTCTGAGAAAATTGGTGCTGCGCTCATCTCCCCTGTGAGGAACGCGAACCAGTGGCAAAAATTTACTGGCCCACAACACGAAGCCCTCCTTATATCCCGAGGGCTACACTCGGTCGCGCCCGAGTCTAACGCCACTGCGAAGCGTGCAAAACGCGAGAGAATGCGAAGAGAAATAAACACACACATCAAAAAGCGTCGAGGGGTGCGAAACGCTCTCCACAAAATCTGGAAGTCCCACGGCGAATCGAATTGATCGAGTGGACGGCAGGTTTTTTTTCTTTGCCACAAAAATACTCGTCGAATTTCATGACGAGCGAGCATTTATAAGCAAATTTCACTGCCATTTGAAGATTTTTAAAATATTTATAGAATTTTTGCGGACTCTTAAATTCTTACGAATTTTATTCGATAAAAGGTCTTCGATGCTTAAAAGGGAGTATTTTTTAATTAAACGAAATATCTTTACGTTACTTGTAATTTTTTTTCACACTGGGAATTTCATGGGTTTCATGGCAAATAATAATATACCAATATATAATATAGGCAGATCAAAAATATAGATTTAATTTTACTGCGACGCAATTGGAGATTTATTTCGTGCTTTATTATTAAATAGCCAGAGAACAAAACATTTTAAAGTCACAAAAAAATTTGAAACCTTCAAGAGTAAAAAAATGGTATTTCTTGTCTTTTAATCGATAAATGGTCTCTAATACTTAAGACATAAAATTATAAAGAAAATCTAACAGGAATTTCGAATAAAATAATGTACGTATGCGCCTGAATCCTGATTCGACGCACGTTTCTTGTATTCTCCGTGGCTTATTGCGATCCGCGGGAGAAGTTTCTTACGGTCGAATGCGTTTCTTCGTTCCCATCCCCCCACCCCGTCTGTCTTTCTCGCTCGTTCTATCTTCGAAACTTCCAAATCGCTGGAGGGCTTCTAGGCTTCGAAACGAGCCAGCGATCCGCTCACTCCATCTCGCTTTTCCCTCTGTACCAGAAACTCTATTCGTTGAGTTGTGCTAACTCCGGAGTTAACGCGGTACGATTCACACCAGCCGAGTTGCAGACGCCGGTAACGCCTCCTCTCTTCGTTGCCTTCTCCAAGACTTTCCGCAGCGCACCCTTGAATTCTACAAGCTTGCCAGAATGCCTCCAGATAGGTGTAAATACTTTGTAGCACAAGAACTCTATGTAGGACATCGATTGCCCGGAACTTTTTCACCTAAATAGACATCCTGTTTTTCTCAGCAGATCTATGTTTTCCTCCAATTCGTGTCATTCGCTTACAAGATTAAATTGACTCTTATACCGTTTACGGAATTAAAAAAAAAACAATTTTGTTAAATAATTAAAATTAGTATACGAACTTGTCATTATGTTTCTGATTAACAATGTTTTTGTTTGTAAAATCAGAATTTCCAAACTTTTTGTATAATATTGGGTTAGATTCAGATAAAACAGTAACCGTTGATCAATGAAAAAAAAAAATCAGAATTTAAGAATCTCATTTTTTAAACTAAACATCCAGAGTTTTTTTTACGCGTCCGGTTAAAAAAAATGTGATCCTTTTCACCAGATTACAGAATCTTCTTTAGTCAGCAGTGCTGCACTTCTCAATCTCGTCTAATTCGCGTTTCTCATGGGAGCTCGCAAGTTTAAATAGGAGGGTAGACTGCGCACCTGGTGAACGAGCCAAGGGAGGTGACTTCCTAATCGTTGAACAAAATGCTTGGCGATAATGGACCAGAGTTTTCCTTCGATGGAGTCTGAAAGTACCGAGGGAAAAGAAGGTAGCATGATTTTTAAGGGAATCCCATGGAAACGAGTGAATAAACGCGATTCCAGAGAGGGAAACGAAAAGCAAAGGAAGGAAGTCGAAGAGAAAAAAGATTCGGTCTTGTTTGGTCCTTTTCGGCTTTACGCCTTGGGGAGTTAAGTGGGGAAGCGGAACAGGAAAGAGACGCTCTCGTTTTGTGCACACAAGTGGAATAGAGACATTGTGGAGAAAGAAAGAGAGAATGAAAAGAGCTCCAACGGAATCGTCGACGGCGACTACGACACCGGCGATGGCGACCCTGTAAGACCTTTACAACCGGAGAAAAGACGTGCCGACTGTGAAATAGCAAAGAAGAAGATGTAGAAGGAGAAGAAGAAGAAGAAGAAGAAGAAGAAGAAGAAGAAGAAGAAGAAGAAGAAGAAGAAGAAGAAGAAGAACAAGAGAGAAAGAGAGAGAGAGAGAGAAGTAAAAGAAGAAGAGAAGGAACAGAAGTTGAAGGTGGAGCGGGTGGGAAAACAAAGAGCAATCATAACGATGGTATAATCTCTGCGGTTGACGTACAACCAAGCATCCACAAACCACCGCACTGTCGTCAGACAAAACTCTCGGCACGGACAGAAAAATAACCAATTCCAGAAGTGTTTATTATACCGCGTTGGCGGTGACGGTGGCAAACTGCTCGTTCGTCCCTCATCTCTTGTATATCTTTCTTCTTTTCTCTCTCGTACGGCTCTATTCTTCACCTTCTCCTCTAATGAGAAAGCTCCGAGAGAAATTAAACTCCGAGGCGTTTCATTCTTTTTCTCCTTTAGTTTCCTTTTCTTGCTTATTCTTCTTATTTTTTTCTTCATTTTGTTTATAGAGCGCGCGGCGCGCAAGCTATTAGCCGTTTGTTCTTTACCCTGAAGCTATACCGCAACTAAAGGCAATCTATCAAATTGTGCAAGAAATACAAGCTTGGTTGCTGTGTTAGTAGACATCTTGACTTGCTGGAGATACAATAGAACTGTACAATCTGAGATATTATGTACGATAATTAAAACGTTAATTATCGAGTTGGAGATGGGTATCCTTGGGAGAAACGATTGACTTTGAAATTTTCGTTATTGATATTGTATTCCGCTAAACATTTTCTGCCAATATTTGGGTTCAAGAATACTCGATATATATATATATAGAAGAATTCTGTCGATCAAATGTAGTCATTGCGACATTTAGGGATGTAGCCTTCCAGAATACACGTGACCGATTTATTCGTAAATAAATCTGTCAATAAATCTTCTGAAGATTTTTGAATTTTCTGAACCCATCAGATTGATGCCATTTGTGGCTTTAAATTATACAGCTATAACCAATCCGATAGAACAAAAAATGTATTGGATTGTCGATTACAAGCTCTTAGAAAGACAAAAAAACTCATAAAAATCTACCCAATGAACGTTCGATTCGAGTTAATCGTTGAATTTCCGTTTCAACAATAACAATTTCATCTCGTCTCTTATTATAACAGAATTTTCACAGAGAATTGAAATTCTACGTCTCTCGGTAGCTCTCGCGGCGTTAACGTACACGCGGCTACTAGACCGCGATAGAATGGGATGAGATAGGGAAAGCGAGAATGGTGCGGTGATACTTGCGGCCTATACATTCCCTTGTCGGTCGAGATTATCGTTCCTGCAAGGCGTCGTCGATGCTCCAAGGCTACTTGCCTGGCACGCTACTGCTTGTGCTACTGCTTCTGCCTCAGTTGCTGCTCCTGCTGCTGCTGCTGCTGCTTCTGGCCTTTCTAGGTCGAAACCGCATCGCCCCAAGATCCGTTTCTGATTGAATGACCGAACTACCCTAACGCATAACTCTGCGGCGTTCGTGGGTTGCCGCGAAGATTGCAACTTTGCGATTGAATTACGATCGATTCCACGGTTTCTCCACCTCATCCCACGACTTGTATTCTCTTCACCCCTTCAAGAATTTCCTCACCCTTCTCTCTCCCTCTCTCTCTCTCTCTTCGTACACTCGCCGTCTTGCGTTTATATTTCCGCAAACTATCATCTCGATATACCTCATCCACTCAGACAAATCGTTACAATATTATTCCATCAGCGTAGAATTCATTCACTTTCGATACCGCAACCTTGGAGTGATTCAACGGAAGATACAACCTTTGCACAGTGATTAAACGACGAAAAAAAAAATTCTGTTAAAGCCGCTGACTTAACTGAAAAAACGCACAGAAAGAAATCATTGATTCAATGACTACCGCCAGTGTCGTGGACTGCCAAAGGCATATTTTGTTGTTTCAATTCCACTTCTAATTCCTATTCCATTATTTGCTCAGACCCATGTAAAATTGAAATTTTCAGAATAGAGTCGTAATGACAATATAAGTTTTTGGCAGCCCGTGATAGTGACAATTGTTGAATTAATAAATTGATTTGTTCAGTGTGCATAACAAATATTTTTCATTAGTGAAATATCCTTTTTGTAGCTCAGTGCAACGGTTCAATTTTTTTTTTTGTTTCTTTATTCAACTTGTGGTATTCAATTTGAACCGATGGAGGAAATTGGCTTTGGTCTAATTCCGTTCGTAAGAAGATTCTGTACGGTCCGAGTATACGAATTTCCATTTAAAGTTCTTACGAAGAAGTTACAAGGAAGTTTCGTAGAAAAAGTTACTGCGTGATGGAAATTTCACTACAAAAGTAAGTATATTTTCTGCAAGAGCTTCAAATAGAAATTGCTGTACTCGGACCGAGCAGAGTGTTTCTATAAATGAAATGAAAGATTGCAGAGCCAATTTAGCCGATCGGTACAATCTAATCACTGAGACTAATTGAAAATGGAGAAAATGCTTGCATCTATCAAATGGACTTCAACACATATCACTATTATTATGACAATGTTTAATTTTTACAAGATTTCAAATTTCCGTTCATATTCAAGATTCAAAAATCACAATCAATCTTGTGAATTTCGCCAAATGTTTTTTTTTTTTCTGAGCAAAATGAAAATGTATAAAAAAAATTCATTAAACTTGAAGACCCACATAGCTACGATGAATCCGTATGTTTGACGCAAAACTAGTGACATATATATACTACATGTGCACTTCAATTCAAGGAAACCAACTTTTTATTACTTTCCCCAATTTTGCTTCACAGCAGAATCCTTTTCAAGATTTTTACTGGAGTCATCCCTAAAAAGCAGCCAATCACTGGTACGATTTACGTTCGACAAAGTCACGGTGGCATTCGGCAGTATCTCCCACATTTCTTCGTTACACATAGCCATGGCTATCACCAGAAGTAATGTCGGAGCGTAAAGCTCGAGTTGTAGAAAGGTTATGGTTCCTGGTAAAAGTACGAGGAACTTTTCGACACCGCGAACGATACGTCAAACATGTAATTTATTACACGAGTTTTCGTATAGCCCCAAAACGAAAAGGAGGTTAGGGAGTGCGAATGTGTATAAGTGTGTAAAAATGACCCGGTTGTATGATACATACACAAAACTCTGGATTGTAGCGCAGCCGCGAGTCACGATAATGGACCGATCGATGAAATGAATCTCTCTTTATCGTCTTCAAACTTCTCAAACCTCGTATATATATATATATATATATATATATATAACCCGAGAGAGTCTCCCGTTCTTTCCGATTTGAGCTTGACTCTGGTACTCCCATCCCGCTTCTTCAACATCCAGAGCATGGCAGAACCAAAAGCCGTGCTTTTGTACTTCCGCCGATGCGAAGAGTCTCCGCTACTGCCGCTGCTGCTGCTCCACCCAACCCCTGAAGATTTCTTTCGGTCTTGAAGCGCCACTTACATTATCGGTGAGTATACGTAGATACATAATACCGTGAGTATAGCGTCGTGCAAACTATAATATAACGTACATTTACCGCGTGATGCACCCGCTGCTATGTTACTTATGTGAGCCCCATGCACGCGGTACTCTTTTGGCCATGCATCTTCGGTAAATACCTATCCGGATCGTTGGAGAGCCTCCGGTGGCTACGCTTTTGCCTTTCGCCTCGAGCAGAAAATTTCCGCGACATCACAGACATAGCAAGGCTTTACACTGTTGAACTATGTTGCAACTATACATGTGAAAGATCGCGAATATATATCGCCACTCTTGAGATTATCTCAGTGAACTCGCGTACGGAATTATATATAGATACAACATTTGATAGGTTCGCGATATTAAAATTGGAGAATTTGTTACAGGCGAAAGTTTACTGTCTAGTTTTATAGACAGTTTAAAGGAACCAAATGTTAGAAGTATGTGAAAAATGAATATATTTGTATAGAATATTTTTGTGATTAAACGAGGCTTTTAAATGTATTTTTTTATTATAATATATTTTACCACATCTGCCCAGAATAATTTTATTACAACTTCGAACGGATATAAAAAATTTCTATCGTGTATGGCTATTTTAATTTCTCTGCAAACATGAGGGAATTTTCGTTTGTGTTTTCAATTATAAGAAAAATCTGAAGCACGCCTGTTTTTCTTGCTAATTTAAAAACATTTTTTTCTTATGTATGACGGCATTCTGAAATTTAAAATATCAGTGCAAATGAAAATTCTTCGTTGAAACGTCTAACAACGTAATGTCTATAGATTAAAGTCCATAATAGTGCTTGCATCTTGCTGTTTCTGTTTCCGTTGAACATAGCGCGCCTATAACTACTGTACTATGCAGCACAAGGTAGAGAATTCTGTATGTATGTATATATAGCGACGCGTTCCTGGACGGTTCTCCAGCCGGCGCGCATAGCGCAGAACGAACCGGAACGTATAGATGTATAAATCAAGCGGGGCTACGTTGATAGAAGCAATAAAGAGAGAGTCTCTGGAATGGGAATGTGCAAAGAGAAAGAAAAGCTCTATAGCGAGCGAGTGACGGTGCAGCCGTCGTTGAGAACGCCAGTGGAGGGGGAGGGGGTGGTAGCAGCAGGGGTAGGCGTTGGATCGCTCGAAGGTGGTGCTAGCTGGTAGCACACAGCAAGCATATAGAGAAAGCCAAAGAATAAAAAAAAAAAAAACAAGAAAAGAAAAAAAAGCGAAAGAAAGCGAGAGAACTTATATTGCAGAGCGCGAGGAGAACTTCAGTCAGAGCGGTTACACTGTAGCTCAGGAGATTTTGTACATGTGTAGTCCAAACGGCCGGCTGGTCGAGTGCGAAAGAGATCCGGCTAAGAGAGAAGAAAATGAAGGAAAAAGAGGGCGAAAAGGTGACTCTTGGTGCGAGCTAGCGAACGATGGCTGCCAAATTAATGGCAGCAGCAGAAGCAGAATCCAACCGACCCCTTGTTTCAAGCCCAGCCTCGTCGCGCTACCGCCTTCCAATGTTTCTCGGTTTCCTCGGGCCAAATCTCACCCCTCTTCAGGGGTCACAGGGCTCACCTGGCGATATTGGAACGGCCGCTGAATTACCAATAAATAACTCCTTATTGAATTATTGCAGGTTTGGAATCCGGCACTACTGCTGCTGCTGCTGCTGCTACAGTGTTCTTTATGCCTATAACAGGACTGGAAAAAGCAAAGGGCAGTTCTTTGCTCGCATTTTACACCGTTACATATTTATTTTGTTTATTGAGCATTAGCTGTATACGAAATTTTGCGTAAAAATCTGCAATTTCTTTTCTTCTAATCTTTATGAAGCATTGTATATGAAATGAAATTTGCAATTTCGTTGCAAGGCGCTACACGTTGCCAAAGTACATTTTTTGGAGAGGCAGAAAATTTCAAGGTCATAATTTCGCGAGTTTTCAAAAAGCTTTCATACATTCGGGAAAAGATATTTGAAAAAAAAGAAAAAACATATCCTTTATCGATGCTGTTAACAATTCATTCAGTAACAAATATAATAATTACTTTGATGAATGATGGCTTTGTTACCGAGATGACAGAGTCTCTCAACGAAACCGCATGATTTTTCCGTAAAATAATTAGTATTGTAGCTGTCTGATACTCCGTCAGCGTGAATCTCGTTGCACTTACAATGAAGCACAGTATACTCGGTTGCGTGTAAATCGGCACTGTGCCTACAGTGTTGCATATACATATACACATATATATATAATATATATATACATGTATATACACACACATTAGGCTCTTTGGATCGAATCGGTGCCAAGGCAAATACGAGTTGTTAAATACACTCCCTCACGAGCGATAACTACCTAGCCAAGGCACTCGTGTCCGATACGTGAATGCAGTACGAGCGCGAGCATAAGCAGCGAGTAACACCAGCAGCTGTAGCTCCGCCACTCGATCTATGTATTGTAAATACACACCTATATGCACAATGTTGAGTGCATACTGTGTGCGTGCAAAGCCGACGCGTAACACGAAACAGCCGGCACGCGAATGAACCTTCTACCTCTACACATATGCATACCATATACAGGGTGTTCCAAGCCTGATTTGCGTAGAATGTGCTAAAAAAAATGTATTCCAATATTTGTCATATTTTTCATTTTCATTTTTCGTTTAAAAAATTAATGACAATATTAACATCATTCTATTACGGATCTTCTTCCAGAACCTAAAAAGATATTTTTGAAAGTTGTGAAAAAGAACCTTGCACCTTTTTTTTGCATTCGAAGGGACTCATGTTTTCTATGATCTCAAGTTCAAAATTCATTAACTACTAAAATTTAACACACGTTTCCAAGGTTTTAGTTATTTATGACGAACATTTTAGAGGTAGAAAAGGTTAAGGTTTGAAAAATTGAAATAGCCATAAAATCTGAACATTTCCACCAATCTACAAAAAATAAAATATAACACCACTCAACATTAGTTTATTCCTGTAATAAATGTGACTTGAATTGATCAAAATTTACATGCGTTAATGCATTAACGTAAACTTTTGAAGAAATGTTAAATTCAATAGAATCCGAAGTTATTTGGCAACCATGAAAATGCATGCTTTTTTAAAAGAGTACAATCCATTAAGTCTTGCTTGAAACGCTGTCACCATGACATAATCTGATTTTTCAATAATTTGTTGGTATAATAATTATTGCGTGGCTGCTGTGGCATGAAATGGCCGATATAAATACATCTATATGTATCATACATGCATATATATATATATAGCTAGTGCACACGAGCTTGCGCTTGTCTCTGGAAGTTAACGAGAAGGAAAATTAAAACCGCGAGTGCGGTCACGAGTAGCAACTGGCGCGCGATATTATCGAGGCTCGGGCTTTCTCAACCGCCCCCGCGGAAATTCGCGCGCCCGCCCTTTCCACCGTTGTTATATACCGTACACACGTCTACGGATTCCACTTACACCTTATTCTCGTGGCCAACAGTGCGAGCCACCCGAGGCAAAGTTACGTGCAAGGTACGCCGACAATTGGTTCATTTAACTTCGTTCTCTCGCAAACTACACTTGAACAATGTAACAATTCGAGGCTCTCGCGCACGTACAGACCGATATACAGAGAGGCATGAAAACTAGGCTTCCATATATATAGGCATACCATCACGTACAATGTAAATACACATTTTTATATTTATCCTTTTTTTTTTTATTTTTAATGTTTATATACGCCACTTGGCTATATAAGCTTCTCTCATTATCCAACTATAATCTGGGAACTGCATAATCCTATGCATTTTCATAAATATAATATAAAATAATCTCGCAAATGGTGCACCGCTGAAAACTGCCGTAAACGTCGGGTCAAAGTTTTCAAGCTTCGTTGACTAGGTGGGTCGTTAAAAAAAAAAAAAAGTTTTCCTCGCTCTTTAAATCGCATTTTAACCCACTCGACGACGAGTGATGGGCCCTACGTTCTCGCTGTCTTAAGGATAAGAGAGCAATAAGGTATTTCAGTCATTGAAACGTTAAGCGAATTACAGTGACCTCTATTATGAAAACTTTGAAATCACGGTTGTAACTCGCATAACCTACCCTTTTTTTTAAAGTCGGTTAAAGCACTTCACTGTATGTATCAGAGTGTCTGCAAACAAATTTACAAAATCACAGTCGTTGACTTTTAAAATTTTGCGTTGTAATTAATTGAGTTAAAAAATATATACAGGATGTCTCGCAACTATGTGATGATATTTATATATTCGAATAAGGGAGATCGCGCTGAACAAAATGCCTCCGGTCAACATTTTCTACGAGCAAAATTGACCAAGTTATTCTTATTATACAAAATTTTTTATTTTTCAGAATACATTCGACCTGCTTCTTGTCATGTATTTTCTTGAGCTGATTCCGATTCCGCCGTCAGATTTTATTTTCCCGCAAGCGCGGGACCGAGTAGAAACTGAATTTTCTTTTCTCATGGTCAGGCATCTAAATATACACTAAAATATATATAGGAACTTATTATAAAAATTAATAATCAAATCATCAGGATCCACATTTTCTGCAACATATATATGTTTTATTGCTTTAAAACATTAAAAAGATGATTATTTTATCAGAAAACAAATATCAATTCATCAAGTTGATAATTACTATTGACAGATTAGTAAGTAGAAAGAGAAAATCGTGATCAGACAATAATAAACCTATGTATCGACAACGGTTGCCGTAAAAAAATTTGCTGCGCTATAAATGATCAGTTAATGGGACATGTGCCATTATTTCTCGGAAATTATTATATCTCGAACAGCCTGCGTGGCACCATAATGCCGCGTCCGAAGCGCGACCACCATCCTGCCTCTCGGCTTCATTGCCACACTCGCCACACTGTGCAGAAACGACGGCTTTTATGAACCCTAAATATTTAACAAGACATACATTCACCGCGTATCCGCACAGTGTGAGAGAGAGACGGAGAAAGCGAAAGAGAACCTTTCGCTTGGGTAATACATCGTATACGAGAATCCCACCTACATGGTAACAATATTGAGCATGCAGAGCATTCAGAGCACGGTGATGAGAACTCAAGCTGCATCCAGGACACTCGTTACTCTTTAAACTCTGTACGTAAGCCACGCATACTTTACATTTATGTCTGTGTCTCTGTGTGCACGTATTTATATGCAATGAACTGA
Organism: Perithous albicinctus; assembly: GCA_964016905.1. NCBI lineage: Eukaryota > Metazoa > Arthropoda > Insecta > Hymenoptera > Ichneumonidae > Perithous > Perithous albicinctus. Next base: position 17,753,625 of record OZ024696.1, on the reverse strand, counting down.
AGAGTATATATAACGATGGTTTGCACACCTCTCGTATATCTGTTAGCGGAGAGTCCTCGTCCCTTTGGGAACCTGACACGATATGTTTAATAGCGCGGCATCTCGCGCAAGGTACGCTTCGTTCGTTCAGTTCGTTCAAGTTCGTTCACAGGTTATTAATGGCATCGTCTTCGATGGTCACCGGCTCGAAAGTACAAGAAACACACTGATAGTATAACTATACCACGACTTCATGCTTTATTTATTTAGACGCAGTGTGCTACTACGATGTGACGATGCTACGGCTGCTACTACTACTATTACTACTTGCATGGGCTTCTACAGAGGGTGATAGAGAACCAGAAAGGATTTATGAAGTTCTCGATCGTTTTTCAGAGCTATGTATATATATATATACACCCTCCAGTATGTATATGAGGGATGCAAACTTCTGAACTTGGCGTGGCAAGTGATTACGGTTTGCGAGCTACAACCGTTGATGACTAATTTTTTTATCGGCAATCATTGTCTGTACAATAGTTTCCATTTCTACTTGTTGAAATTTAATAAGAGTGTGTGTTCGTAAAATGTATCGTGATGATTCAGAGCAATGCCTGCACATGAAATAAGAATTTTTTCTATGAAATAAGAAAAAATTAATAGTAATGGGTTTGCAACATTAATCGATTAACGTTAATTTCCAGGAAAGAAAGATTTCAGTTTTTGCCAAGAATAATCTGCAATTTATTACTGATTTCTGTGCGAAGTGGATCATTCTGTTTCTCAAAGGACGATCCTCCAAATTAGCCGTCTAAATTTATTCATTATTCTTAGAAAAAACTTGGCAGAATTGTATACCTTCGGAAATCCTCATTAACAAGTGATTTTTTTTTAAGCCATCGCTATAGACATTTCGTTGGGTTATAGACACATGCTGCATTGATTCGCGATATTTATGACAGAAAGGACGCACAATATCCAAATTAATCTCGCTGCGGTGAACAGATATCGTTTACGATGTTCTGCTCTCGTCGTTACCTCGTTGAGCTCTATACGTAAGAAAGCTACAACTGCAAGATCGAGGCGCATATGCACGCAGCGCAGAAGCAGTTGTATTCATCGAGTGAGAGTCAGAAGGGGCCATAACTCAATTCGTGCGTTCGGCCACTGGAATCTTAACGATTGAATTCAACGACCCCGCGTACTTCTCGGTCCATTAGAGACGACGTATACCGAAGGTACAGTAAGGTATAGACAAGGAGCGTGTGGTTCTCGTTGCCGTGCGATTTTCGCTCACCGTATACGTCCCGATACCCAACACTCATCCCCAGTTGCAGTTTTGCTCGTTCAAGTCTTTAACGAATGCTTGCTTACTCACCTGGAACAGAAAAAGAGAACAAAAAATGGTTAAACGTCAGTCAATTTGCTTCTGTGATCGTTACTAAGCCAGTAAGGAAAAAAAAGTAAAACGTAAAATGATATCAGGTAGAAAAATGTAAAAAGAAATAAAAATAGAGAGGGAAAGAGTAAATGCAAAATCAGTTCTTATTTTAAACATTTAAGATGTAAAGATGACATGGATAAAATGTAGAAAACAATGAGAAAGTAAATGCAACATCATACATCTATTTATCGACGCGATTTTATAACGATACAGGAAAGGAAAAATGATTAAACGTCAGTCAATTTTCTTCTGTGATAGTTACGTGAAGCACTAAAGAAAATGTAAAAAATTACGTCACGAAGAAAAATGTCGAAAACGGTGAGAAAATAAATGCGAAATCACAGATCGATTCATCGCAAAGCAATTCTATAACGCATAAAATGAATTTCATTCGCGTAAATCTATCGTGCATTTGATAGATCGATCCTCAGAGGCATACGGCGTTGATGTAACCCAGGAGTGCAATTCTGCATGAAAGGATGCACGAGAGACGCCTTCGCGGATGGATTGCGATTCTGGAATCTGGCGCATTACCCAGCCGCAGAGCTCGCATAAACTCAACGATGGTCGAGTGTACAGCCGAAGCGCCGGTGCGAAGAGCTCGTAAAACGTATACAAACGCTATGCTCTGAGTGTACATATATACATCTATATATATGTATACATGTATACAGAAGCGAATACTATATTCGTGACGCCTCGTTCCGCATCAGCGGTATCTAACTCCTCTTAACTATCGGTTTAAATGGCATTCTTTATTTCGACGAAGTAGAAGAGAAGTGAGATTGGTAGGTGTATATGCGGGCGAATGTGCGGTATCTTTGAAAGCCCGTACGGCCATTAAGAGAGGAAGTTTCCGGTAGTACGGCGATGCCAACGAACGTGGAGTAAGGAGGCAAATCCCGCGTGAAGATGCTTTGAAACCTTCAGTCCCTCCGAAACCCTATACGGGATTACCAATAGTTGGAAAAGTCCTGAGATATCGTGAATTTTTAGGCGTCTTCAAGTCGAGTCGACAACTCATGGAAGTTGTATACTCTCTTCGATTGTTTTTCTTTTTGTTTTTTGTTCGAATGATTGAATGCTCAATTAATTACATTTAACATTTTTTTTTATTTTTGTGAAGTTAAAAGCGAACAGATCACTTACAGATGTGTAAACAACACATTTGTTTTTGCAGTGTACATTTAAAAAATAATACTTTCTTTTTTTTTTTGCAAAGCGCTTATTTTTTATGTAACAGTGTAAATATTTAAAATTCAGACACTTTTCAAGCAGGGAGTGAGATATATTTTTTTCAATTTTTTAGAGGTGTTTGAAATTTGCAATTTTCTCAAATCTGGGTTTGATTGCGAATTTATCTTTTCAACTCCCGATACGATCATTTTATGTCTTTTTTTTAACAGACTATCTTGAGAACCTAGCGGATTTTTTTTTTTATAGTCGCGGCTAATTTTATAATTTTTGGGGCATGCTCTGTTAAAAATATTTGCCAAACAAATAATACAGGTTTTTTTTGCAGTATTAACAAAATTGCCATTTGTATGAAAATAATTACATTTCACAATTGTAATACATAAATCGTTTATAGAACAAAAATTGCTCTCAACTAAATGTAAATATTTACGTCTTTTTTTCGAAATTCAAGAAATGGTCCAATAATATTTAATAATAATAATATAACAATGAAAATTTATATTTCGCCATAACTGCATTTCTTATCTAATGATCTTCAAAAATACTTTCAACAATGTTATATCAATGACTGATGCCAATCACTATACGATTTGGTAGACTAACGATGCTGTAACTGGCAGTCTCCACGTTGGCACAATTCACCTCGACAAATCTTGAATAATTTTACTGCCAGTGAGCATGTCTAACGCCGCTGAGAGGACGAGAGTTCTGGCAATTCGAGATTATACAAACCAGAGATGCAAACAGCAGATGAGACAGGGACAACATCGTACCCAGAAGTAACAACAACATAAATAGACCAGAGGTAACATTATACGTGCGGGTACAAGATAGTTTCGCGATGCAAGCATACAGGAGCAATAGGACGCTACTATGTACTGGGGCTGGCCAGGCAAGTGCTGTTTTCTCGTAAAAATGTTACACACGGCCAGCACCGGAGGCGCGTTGTTCTGTTGTATGTATGCTTGGTTGTTGTGGTGCCGCGCTTCTAAACGGTAATATCAACCTCCGCCCCACATCCGGAGGGCTTTTGGACGTACGCGCATAAAACCGGAAAGGCGAAATAGGAAAGCGGCACAGAAAAAAGAAAGCCCGAGCCATCAACCCTTATACTACACTGAAATAAGAGAAATTTCTCAACCAACATAATCTTAAATAAATATAAGAATACTGACGATATTCTTGTAAATAAAAAGACGATTTAGTAAGTATTTTTTATCATTTTAATTCGCTGGAAAATGGAGAAATTGTTTCGAAAATGATTTACTTTATCAATTTGTTCTTTTATAAAAAATCGTTCGTCTTTTATGGTTTTTTTAAATGTCTAGTGACCATTTTTTTTATCCAATGTTTTTTGCCCAATTTCTATTTCTTTTTTTATTAATGTACGCAGGTGACAAAATAAAATTCGTGTATTTGTTACATTTACAACCAAAAAAAAAAGTTATTTAATGAAATTGTAAAAATGCTTGATGTACCTGTAATGCAACTTTATAGTTAATTTATTTTGACAGCTTAGTCGCACCAGTTGCAAAATAAGTTATCTTTAAAAGCTACAATTTTTGTTAAAGTATATTGAAGCAATGAGATTTTAGGACTTGAAATTTACAATTTTACGACAATTAAAAATTCATCAAACGCTACAATTTCTTTTAACATGGATGCAAAGTATATGACTCGTTCATGTTGCTCCCTCATTATTTTTTCATTATCGCGTAGCGTCCGCTGTGACGAAGTGAATATTGATCAACATACTAAAATATTAATGAAGTCAGATGAAAGATTCAACTTTGCATCTTTGTCTCTTTCATCTCGTAGCGACAATTTTTTTTTTTGTATATTTGTCGAAATTGCACTTTATTTGTTGTTATACTAGAAAAAGGACAAGTAAAGTTTGTGATTGGTCAATTTCTTTAATGGCGGACAAATACATTGTAAAATACTAATATTCAACCAGTTTAAATTGTTTAAAAAAATTGGGTTAAACAATGTTGTTTTATTTTACACCATATGTTCTATGTTAAAGAAAAAAAAAGAAAGCGAAATTCGACGTATATAAAAATATTGTTTGTCACCTTTGTAATTTAATTTTAAAAGCACTAATAAATTTCATAAATCTACAAAAATTACGTTTTTACTCAATTTTTTTTCTATGTTCACGACGTCAAACGTTATTCGCTCTCAACTAAGTTTTCATAATTTAACAACGTGAATTGCGTGTACGTAATACGAATTCTCTATTGTGCGACAATTTCGGGCAAAGAGCTTGTGCTTTCACCGTTATTCTCTGGTCGCGCACAGTCCCATATTCCTCCGGTATAACTCGACATTACATAACGACGACGTCGAGCGCACCTAGCTTAAAATTTGTGATTACACGAATGTGCGGTGGAAAGCTGTTACACGTATATTATAAACGCGATAAACGTACGTTGGAAACGTTACCTAGAACACGTGTGCATGTGTAGGCGAAGGCATCGCTGAGTCGCGAGAAACGGAGATGAGGTTGAATACTTTGAGTTGGATACGAGGAAATAGTAGAAGCGGGTGGGATACGATCAGGCTGGAGGGTGTTGGCGGTGGTGGCGGTGGCGACGGCGCTAGAGAATGTTCCTGCGCCCCTAACAGCCCTCCAAACATTCCCACCAGCCAGCAGTACGAGACGGTCCCGTAATTATGTCATGATTTATAATGATAGCGAGGAGAGCGGTGCTCGGTCTCGTTGGTTCACGCGCGCCAATTCATCTACTAAATGAAACGCCCGAACCTTGTCCAGGATATCCGTCATATAGTAGAGCGAATAAGCGTTAAAACGCTGAAAAAAGTTCGAGCCTCTCCGTCTTTCTCCCACCCACAGTCACACTCACGTACTTTATTCACTTTGTTCGTGTACGTTAACAAAATTATAATACATTTGGCGAACACGCAAAAAGTCTAGCGTCGGAAATTGAAATATCCGTTTACGTTTATATTCCTCTGAACCAAAAAAAAAGACAGAAAAAAGTAACGCTCTTATTAAACTTCAGACTGGTGCGGATACTTTGTGGAAAAAAAAGGGATTTCAGATATTCCATATACATTCGCTCAATTAAATGGAAATTTTTTTTTTTCCAAGAGAAATAATGCCGGAAATGGAAAAACTACGTGGAGGAATTAAAAAAAAGGGAGAAAGCCCAGAAATTAAATTCCTCCGGATGTGCTTCATTGTTTTGATTCTGTAGAACTCCTCCAACACCCTCCCACTTTTTCTTCTGTACCGGCTGCCCTTTTTTTTAATCAAATAGCAACGTAAAGCCAACAGCATACAAAGTGAAACAATCCCTGGAGGGATACGCCGAAAAATTATTTTATAAAATTGGTAATTTAGGCAAACATATTTCATATGAAAGAAACAACAATGAAAAACAATAATATTCCGCAGCAACGTTTACGAGAATAATAATAGTTGAATAACACAGAGAAACAAGGGGAATGTACGTGCGTCATTGAAATATTCGGGTTTCAACAATTTCGAGCCATCATAACGTTCTCCGTATGCCAGCGTTCCTCCCTCAAGCACATATTAGCTATAAATGTCATGATATTTCTGACCGAATGCCTATTATCGTCGATGTGGCTTCTTCCTTCATTTGCAACGCGAGAGAAAGAGTCACGTGACTCGATCTTTGAGACTTGGTATATATCTTTCTCTCTCCCTCTCTCTCTCTCTCCCTCTCTTACGATCTCTTCGCAGAATCTCGTATCCGACGTAGCGAGGTCGGGATGATCCTTACACCGAGGGGAGTCGACTAGATTCTGAATCATCCGCGTTACGACTCTCCTCTACGTATGGTCTTCGAATCCGGAAAGAGACCATTCTCGTTTTCTCCCCCTAGCATAGAATACTCGGGTAGAGTCGTTGGCGCTCTGGGACTGAGAATAGAAGACTCCTAAAGACACTTTGAAAGACGAATGAAACGATTTGCTTCCCCTGATGAATCACTAAAGGAAAAGAGAGTAGAACATAATCATTTGAAATGTGACTTGACGGGCAATTTCCGATCACTACTAGAAAAGAAACTGCAATTTTCTAAAAAAAAAAAAAAAAAATGAATCAAGGCTGAAAAATTGTCTACAAAATCTACAAAAAAAATAAAACAATTGGAATACATGAAACCAACGGAATTTTTGTTTCTATTGTAAAATTATTTCATTATTTTTGTATATTAACAATTTTTCAGACGGGATTTTATTTATAAGATAAAAATGTTCTTTTTTATTTTATTCTTTTGATTGTGTATTGGATATTTAACTTGTTTTGCCGTTTTAACAAAAAGTTTCTAAGTTTTAGTTTTACGACCAAAAAGTACAAAAAAAAATGTAATCAACCTTAAGAGTTTGTGAATATTGTAATACTTGCCTTACTCGATGACAATTTCCGCTTGTCAAAATGAACAAATTACGTTGAAAGCGCGTGGAATAATTTTTTCGTCCCTTTACGAGTTAAACAAAGAAAAATTGTAAAAAACAGATCTACTTTTCATTACAGTGACTAAATGCACTACTTATGCAATAATGTTACTTTTACAAAATGTAGCAGTCCAATTTTATAGATTTTAATTTTTTTACTTTGCTAAAAGTTAACAATAAAATCCAAAATATAAAAATTACTTCTGTATACGAATCTACTTATATATTTAAAAAAAAAAAAAGAATTCGAAAATGCAGTATTTTAATTTGACAACATTTTTTATTCTGTACTTCAAAAGGTGCCATTTTTGTTCTTTAATTAAAAATCGTGTACACACACGGATGTCAAAGTGCAACTGATCAAATTCTCGTTTTCAGCAACGCATAAAACCAGACGAGTTTCTCTGTACTGGCCCTTCTATTCACTAAATCGTCTCGAGCCTACCAGGAGCTTAATTTTGTCACGAGGAATTTTGGGGCTAGTAAACGTTTTACGTATCACGCAAATATATAAAATAGTTGAGGCGCATTCTCGTGTATGCATCCCGTCAGACAAATCAATCACCTGGGACTGGAAGCACGCAGGATATAAAGCTCGGTACTTCGGCGTTCGGGGAACGCGGAGCAACCGGGCCAGCAAGCGCGCGAAAATCCTTTGAGTCGGCTCACGCCGGGAAAGCGGAACGTTTGACGTTACTATACAGTTCCTAGAGTCGGCCCAGGCTTGCGCTCCGTTTCGAAACTTCGCTATTCAATTTATTTCAGTTGGTTCGCAGAGGAGTACAACGGCCACGATGCTTTCACTCTCCCTCTATCTGTCTCTCTCTTTATATGCACTCACGACAAACTTTTTCGTTGTTTTTAATTCCCTGTTACCCGCGACTATTCTTCTCTGCGTGCTCGCGTACGCGGAGTACATACATACCGCAGTCAATAGATGGCGACAAGTGGCATTTTGATTAAAAACGAAAGGGTGTTGTATTCTGTGAAGAAGGATGAAAATTCTCGACAAATTGAGAGTTGACGTTTGCTTTACTTAGAAGATTTGAATTCCATGATACTTATTGCCATATTTTTTTGTGATAATTTTTTTCAAATAATAGAGGAATTTTTTATTTGTAGGTATACGATGTAGTGTTTTCAGTTGTGAAACACTTCAGATACGATTTTTCACTCATTGAAGTTTTCTTAACGAATTTCATGACTTCGTTTGTTAATTTTTAATTTTTTTTTTTATTCATCATGAATTTCTGTATACAAAATGATCCTGATGTCCTACAAATCTTGGGTCACTGAATTTCAAGCTATGATCAATTTTGATTCAGTAAAATGTCCAGCAGAACTAAAGAAAATGTTGAAAAACCTTTTCCTGCCTTTTTCAATGAAAGACATCACTCCGTAAATCAAACGGAGGACAGTTCTGATGTATATGTTGCAAATGACGTACGCCGATGGTCCCTGCGGATTTTGATGAAATAAGAGTAGAATGGCTTCGATGTCGATTGGTATACGCAGTGGTAGGTCGTATGAGAAATGGCCTGATCGAGTAAAATGTATCCATACTTGGTTCAACGTGGGAGAGTATAAGGGGGAAAATGAGAAGGCAAAGTCGGCGGGTGCCGAGGAAGAATAAGAAGGCGAGAGGAGAAGATTACAGTAATACGAAAGAAGATCCTGAGGCAAAAGGAGTGAGAGTGCGGGCGATCCTTAACGGGGAGGAACAAGGGACATAAAGGAACGATTCGGAAGCAATTCGGTAAGTACACGTCGATTTATGTCCGAGAATCGTCCATAGCTCACCTCCATTCTCTTCGCTTTGGCGAAGAAGCTGGAAGAACAAAATCGTGGTTCGACGATCGAGCACATAGTGCTATATATACCTTGAGCAAGGCGAGGCTGCGCCGCTACCACCAACTGCAGCAGCAGAAGGGTTCGCTTTCTACAGGCTCTTTTGCTGATTCTGATGCGGGTGGACCTCATGACGGGGGGTGGGGGGAAGGGGA